>CM066036.1:733119804-734319804 GCA_033557465.1 Ichthyophis bannanicus
CTACCCAAATGACACTGACCCACCTCTCACTACAACCACCTCTCACGATACCTCAACTATGTATACACTCGCTCTGACTCCTTCACAAACCAACCCCCCTTCAACATCTTTTGCTTCCGCTTTGGGTGCTATTTGTAGTTTTGTTGCGACGATTTGTCAATTTACGTTTTGGCCATTGCCTACATAGCGCCACTGTGTGACCGTCATGCTTGTGCGACGCGCCTGTGGTTTCACTTGTGCATGCTCATCGCGGCCCTCGCTCTATGGTTGTGTGCGTTATCGCAGGCGAAAACTCCTCAACGCTGTGGGCGTTTGGTTTTGCACGCAGGACGTCAGCGACGGCGCTGCTTGGTGCGACGTCGCACCTCGTGTTGAATTGCCGCATTGCTCATGGCTCTGGCCTTTTTAAGAGTGCTTTGCCGCGACAACGCAAGCGCCACTCTTAGCGCTTCCACAATGGACCGTTTTGTGTTTTGCACATGACTTTGGTGATGTGAAACGCATACGCCCATTGCGTTAACGGGGTTTCACATGTGGGGTCTCCGCGCACAAAACCCAAACGCAACAATGCGCCCCAATTGGACACATGCGCGTTCGCATTCATAAAACACGCGCGACAACGTGACAAACGCGTTTTTGGCCAACGATGCGCGGCACGCACAGGACAGGCGGCGATGCGTGACCGTCCTGCGCCATGCGCACTGCGCACACGCGGCGCGGTACCGAAAAACGGGGAAAGAAAAAGCAAAATAAACACAGTTAGCACTGTATAAAAAAAGGGAGGGTGCTCAGTCAGCAACATTGAGGATGTTTTTGTTTTTGGTAGCGTTGCGCGGCGTGTGATTGTGTTGTTGGAGCAATCTGGGAGGCAACTGTAGTGAGCATCATATTGTGGGAGTTGTCTGTTGGTCTTTGGATGTTTAGTGGGGTGGATCTGCCATTTGTGCAGGAGTGTTTGGGCAAGTGTGTTGTGTGCTGTGCATGTCTGTGTGTCTGTTGTTTTGTCTGTGTGTTTGTGCTGGTTGTAAGTCACAGGAGGGCTTTACATTGGAGGACCATAATAGCGTTTGTTGCATGTGCCCAAAGACTGTGGGCAGATGCATACGGTTGCTGGACAGGGGAGGATGATGTCCATGTGGCTGTGGCACAGGGCATGGATGGAACTGACCCGCAGCTAACTCAGGACCTGCTGGCTTTCTTTGCGGCTGGCCCTGGCCAGAAGGAGGTAGCTGTGCACGGCGGACGGTGCCACAAGACGGCGTAGTACGGAGGTGGCAGGCGTCCAGGCAGAGAGCTGCGGCTCTATAGGCCCCAGGGCCCGCCCAGCTCCAGGGCATGCGTGGGAGGACCCGGTCCATACTCCCTGTACCGACTGAGCACAAGGGCCTATTAGGGGGCTGTATGAGGATTTCTGAGACCTGACCTTGAGCCCCTGAACTAGCCCCTCTGGGGTGGTCACATGCCATACCAGGTGTAGTCAAGCTCCTTGCTGCCTTACAGTTCTTTCTTTGCCTCTGGGCTGGTTTTCCAGTCATTCCTGTGGCCTGACAGAGTGGGTGGAATGTAGCCGCCCCACCTTCTTCCACGCTGTTCTCCACCAAGTACTTGCTGTCTGCATATGGTCACGCGGCGTGTGGGGACGTTACATTAGCCCTAGTCCCCACAGTAGGACAACATTGGCCGAGGAGACCCGTGGAACAGAGCCTTTGAGGCGTTAATGCCGGCGATACCACACGTGATGGAAGAGCTATTGATTGCACACATGTTGCCCTGATTCCCGCCCAGACGAGAGACAGGGACGGGTGGCTGTTCGTTTTTCCGCAAACCGCAAACACTACCATTCCCTGAATGTTTCAGGTTGTAATGTGATGCTAATCTGCATATTCTGAATGTCGGTCCCAAGGTTTCCAGGGTCCACCCATGACTTTCCTATATCCTGCATCGCTCAGAACACTATTTAGCGGAATGTTGAGGATGGACATTACGGTGACTGTATATTGCTGGGTGAGTATCTCCATATATATCTTCGAAGATACGTCATATAGTTTATGTGTTTACGTAAACATTTACCCATGTGTTGTCAGATATTGGCCACGGGCTATAGCTACATGAAACTTCCCATGCAGCAAACCGACAACTGTTTGTGGATTTCTTTAACATAATTACAGTGACTGTAGACGTTCGTTTAACAGGGGAACATGATTTAGCCATTGCCATGTCACACTCCCGTGTCACAGCCCATATGTGATGTGGAGATGCTGGTGCTGTCCTACAGCGAACATAATGCAATCTGTTCAGATTGTGTGGGTTGGTCGGGTGTGTATTGGAACCTGTGTCCTGTATTACCTTCTGCTACACACGGATGGGGGGGGGTCATTATTTCCACCCACCTGTGTATGCATGGGTTTAGATTGTTGTATCTGTGGTTAGGTCATGTCAGACGATGTTGTGTTATTTTACAATCCATGCTCCTAATGACGTGTCCATGGCAATGCGTGTTGGAGGGACCACACACTCAATCATTCAGGGGTTCCTTTCTGTCAGCTTGTTGTGTTGCTGGACAGGGGGGGGTTGACAACTTTTGAGGCCTGGTGGTTGCCTTTGCTATTGGGTGTAAATTTTTGCATCGCTGTGCAATTGCTTTTGTCCTCTGCCAGTACTGGGGTGGGGCCGGGCTGGGGTTAGCATTACCTTTGCGCACTGCACATGTGCAGTGCTGAGGCGTCATTGTCCGTGATTCCTCCTGATGTGACTCATCATTTGGGAGATTTGACTGCAAAGACGTGGGCCTATGTTTTTGGCCAGACGTAGGGGTATTGGTGGGACATACACAGGAACGTTGTCATACTCAGTAGCTGTGATGTTTTACAAATCATGTGGCCTACAATGTCATATTCTGTGGAGCACAACTTAACAAGGATGGAACGGTGAGGGTACAGTAGACATGGTGTCTACTGAGATGGTTTGTTGACACGCGGTCAACAGCATTTGACGTTATACTGCTATATGTAGATATGGAGACCTTTGACGACATGGGGTGTCATGGTGATATTGTGTTCATCCTGGCTGACATCACAGTCAAACATGTTGTGTGTGTGCGCCTACATTGGCCCAGCAAACATTATTGTGTTCTTTACTTTGCAAACATATCTTGTTTGTATGTGTCATGTGTGTTTTATTGCGTACTCTACCATTGGTGTGTGATGGTGTCGGTGATGAGAACATGAGCCACATAACATGGGACCCGTGTGCTCAACATAGGACTCTTTTGGGGGGACAAGGTGGGATTGTGTTGTTTCTCTGACATGTTCTCCTACAGACCTGACAGGGCATTTGTTGTGTTTCTATCAGAATAGTTGTTAGGTCTGGTGGATAATTGTGATGTAAAATATGTCTCGTCCTGATGTGTTGTGGGTTATGTCTCTCGTCTATACATCTGTGAATTTATGGTGTCATGCGCTCAGTCATTCACATGCAACATTCTTCTCTGCAGGTGATGCAGGGTATGGGTGTCGGCCCTGGCTCCTGACACCTGTGCGTCAACCACGGACACGTGCAGAGCGGAGGTACAATGAGGCCCACGCATCCAGCCGCTCAGTCATAGAACGCACCTTTGGCATTTTGAAAAGTCGCTTCAGGTGTCTGGATAGATCAGGTGGGGCCTTACAATATTCGCCAATGACTGTTGCAGAGATTATCGTAGCTTGTTGCATACTGCACAACATTGCTCTCAGGCATGGTATCCCTGCAGAGATTAATGAGGATGTGGAGGAGGATCCACCATGCCCCCCTGTTACGTGCCTGTGGTGACACACAGGCAGGCCACATCGGTTCAGGCGTCGATTGATTGCAGACAGATTCACTGGTATGTATTGCACATCTACCCACATATATGTGCTGTTGTATGCGTGTGAGGTTTACAAAGGGTGATGTTTGGACCATTTACCATTTTCAGATGCAACACTGCATTGTCCTTCTCTTAAACATCCATCATACCATGTCGTCAGAGGTGTGTGCTGGACAATGTGGACAGAGCACAGTAGCAGCTGTCGGTGTTGTGGGTCAGAGGGTGTTGCTACACCTTTCAGAGCTTTTGGGGGTCACAGTACCATTTAGTGGTTTTTTGGTGCTAGCAACTGCTGGCCAGACACAGTTATTTGTGTTATTGTGTGTGAGGAGCCCTGGGTCAGGCAGATGGTTAGGGGTTTGGTGTGATAGAGGTGTCCATGTTTGTTGGTGAGCTTTCATGCGGGACCTTTGTTTGTGTTACTGCAATCTGTGGGTGTTTGTGTGTGTGTGTGTTCTGCTCCTGTCAGCTTGCTATGTTTGTATGTTGGGATATTTTCAATGCAAATATGTTCAGACATATCACAGTACACATGCACCTGATACGTTCCTATGGTGTTTCTGACAAGGTGTCACGTGTTATTGCTGCAGCAGCAGCGCAGTGTGTGGTAAGGTATGCCTCATCAGGTGTCAAGGCAGGATATGGTGAATTATGTGGACATGTGCACGTGGGCAGCCAGGGGGCCATATGATTGCTACAGTCCATTTGTGGTGGAGTCATGCATAGCAGTATATTACATGTACACACATACAGATGTGCAGTGGGTTAGATGCTGAATGGGTGTATTTCATTAGGCAAATGTGACGCTAGATGTGTTTGCCCTTTCCGATTTTATGGGGTCTTCCATTTTAGTGGTGGCATATGTATTTGATAGTATCTCTACATCTGCCTCATGCATGTGGGACGTGCTGTGTGTATGGCAGGATAGCACGGTACAGACACACAGATACCTTGAGGACACTATCAAGGGATGTTATATGCACATACACACACAGACCTATGTGGGGGTTATTTGGGGCATTGAGACATCAAACCTATCCTTGGTTGAACTTTCTCACAGTTACACAATGGGTTAACATGCAACAATCACGGTAAGGTGACATGCAGACATGGTGGTTATTGTGGAGAGCCATGGTGCTGCCCTTGCCATGTATTTCATCACATGATAAACACACAACTGTCATTATTCTTTGCTGGGGGAGATGTACAATGCATAATATGCATCTACACAGTGTATACAGGTGGTATTGAGGCATATTTCCAGGTGACACAGGTACTTACACTGTTGCTTCAAACAAAATTGGAGGGTACTGCACACAGAGAGGGGGTGTTGGTCTGAACATGGGAGGCACAGACATATAGTGTGAACCTTGGGATGCGTCACCAACATGGTGTGTCCATCCCACCTGTTTTGGCACGTGTGTGGCACAGCAGGAGGGTGGGGAGGCATATGATGGATGTGGGGGGCCTTGGTATTTGCATCACACATGTACATGATGCCTCTCCCATGTACAAGATCTGTGCCAGTGTGAGGGTGCACAGTCCGTTGTTGGTTCATGTTTTTGGTGTATTACAGCTGGGGACAGTACGTTGCAGTGTGGCGTTCAGCGCTGGAACCTGACAAGGTTGTTTCTTCTTTCCACTACACAGGACATACGTGATGACAGTGCTGTCGGTGTGTGTCATTAGCACATGGCAGAACATCAGCAGAAATGCTGGGGTCCAGGGTATGTAGAACTACAGATACATTGAATGTGTTTGAGGTAAGGTGCACAAAATCAAGCCTGTAATGTATCATATTTGGAAGATGTTTTTGTTCACGTATATTATTTGAGCTGGTATTACACATATTTGCCTGTTGTCACACATCTCCACGTGCTTTAGTGACAAGTATTTTTCCTGTAATGGGTTTTCTGGTAGATTTTCCACAGATCCACATGTGGGCCTTTATGGGCTAGCTTTGCGGAAGCAACACCTGCTGCCTCCACCATTTTAGTTAAATAGGCCATCATCAGGGTGTCCTTGCATGTCACTCGACCGTTATGTGCACAAATTAGCACTTGGGCACCGACAGGCCACGTATTTCAGCTGTCACATTGTACTACGCATATTGTGCTGGTGGCTGTTTATTGGTTTGCTTATGTGGTGCTGCATTGTACATGCATGATACATTGTCATATGCTTTGATGGGTGCGGGCACCTGGGGGGCATTGTGGGGTTTGTTACCTCTACAGTAGTGCTGTTCACCTATTCATCATCACCCACATTTCTGGTGAGCAGAGTTTTTGTCCTGTGTTATGTGGGACTGGTGTTGAGCAACATTTTTTTCTCTCTGACATAGGCATGATGTGAAGATCCCTGATGTGTGAACTTTACATGTTGGTTCTACTAGTTGACCTGATATCGTCTCGTTCGCTGTGACCTGGTGTACATATGCAGCAGTTGATGGGAATTGGATGAGGGACACATCATGGACACATAGGTTAGATTCCACCTTTGTTTAATTGTTATTACATCTGGCTGTACCTTTTGTGGGGTATCATTTGATCTCATGGACATGTAATGTTGCATCTCTGTACACAAAAAGGGATGCATATAGTGTGTAGCTGTGAGATGCCTGTGTGACATGGTATTTAACATACCCATCTCCATGTGACACCCGTGTCTGCAGCAACATGTACTGTTCCTTTCACATCTGTGTTTTATTTGATGTGCATATCCTGTCATGTTTGCATTTCCATCACTTCAATCTTTCATTAGTGCAGTGGTGCATTGTGGCAATTTGTGGTGTTGTTGCAGGGTTACTAACATTGGCCACACCTATCCTTTCTTTGCACAGGGCAGTGGACATTATGGACACATTTCCTCCAGTGCATCTCGTCTCCTCATCCAACAGCTGTTGTGGGACAGTGGCACCATGTTATTGTTTAATGGGAAATATCCTATTTGATGTTTGACTTCTGTGAGTGGAACACAGGCCTGTGCTGGACGTTATTGCTCTTGGACTGCTTGTTTGACCATGACAGACATGTACAGCACACAGTTTGTGCCATGCTGTAGCTGACAGTCCTGCTGATTGCAGGGACACAGATGAACCTCCTCGGGACTGTGCCATATTGGCATGTGACACTTTACTATGCACGCCCATGTTTTGCCTGGGAATTTTGTAAGTGATATTTTGGATGTCAGGAAGCCTTTGCTTTTGGTACAGTTTGCGCATCAGGGGACTGACATCATCTGTGTCGTTTGGACATTCCTCACAAGTTGTTTACTGCAGAGCTTTGGCCCATGTGTGTGACATGGCACTCAGGATACCCTGATCTGTTTATTTCAACTGTAGCATACAGCCGTGATTGTTGCAGGGGGGAACAGTTTCAGCATTGCAATTGTCTATGTCCACCTGCCACACACCTGGACATGCTACATGTTTTTGCCAATAACACACGGTCATGCCCACCAACATCCTTGATTG
Organism: Ichthyophis bannanicus; assembly: GCA_033557465.1. Taxonomy (NCBI): domain Eukaryota; kingdom Metazoa; phylum Chordata; class Amphibia; order Gymnophiona; family Ichthyophiidae; genus Ichthyophis; species Ichthyophis bannanicus. Next base: position 733,127,124 of record CM066036.1, read on the forward strand.
ATGTGGTGTAGGCGGCAATGTGGTTTACATTCATGTGTGGCATCACAGTACCATGTTAGTGTCCGGCTGGTGGCTGTGCATCAGAGTGACTCTGTTTGTGAGCCACAACATGTGGAGCTATGACCTCGGTGTGTTGCAGTGTGAGATTATGTGCCATTCTTTGCATATTCACATGCTAATTATTGTGTTTGTTTGATGTTCAGGACATGACACTCTGCATGTATGGCCACGCCTTGCATTGCACGTCTGCACAGTCCTGTGTTACCCCCTGCATTTACCACACTCTCATTAGGACATTGTATTTGGGGTGTGTTATTGTGGGTGACCATTTTCGTGCTACACATCTGCATTCCATGTAACCTGCTATATGTGGCCAGCGACTGTGTAACCAACAGACAATGCAAGGGGGCCTCCTGTATGGTGTTATGTGTACACATTTCTGCCTGTTTTGTGGTTTGTATTCACTCTGTGTTCATGTGTCCCTGCTACCTGTTAGCATATAGTCAGTCAGTTTGAGATAATATTTGGGGTGTACATTGACACATTGCTGATGTGGTGATCTGCCATTATGTGGGAGTTATGACATTCGCTTGCAGATGTGTTTGTCACATTACAACATATTGGCAGCATATGTATTTTTAATTTGGTGACCTCCTCTGTTGCATGAGGGCTATGTTTGGGGGGGACATGTTATGTGTTTTGGTTTCTCATTCTGCCACACCTGTTGTCTACATGCACGCATATGTGTGTGACACATTGTGGGCATGCAAGCATCTGCTGTGTTGTGTGGCCCTGCTACACAGTGCATATCATGCACCTGATGAACATTTATTCTCGTGCCATTATGTTTTTGCTCTTGAGTTGACCTTTGCATGGCATGTGCATTTTGACATTGCTGACTGTGTTCCCATCATTTACCAGGGTGGGACACACCTTGCAATTCTGTTTACACTGTGTATGGTATGTATGAGACGTGTTAGAAAAAATAAATATGTTCATTGTTCAGACATGTGTCTCTTTCTGTACTTTATCTCTGTGACATACATGCATTACAATGTTTAACATTCCATCACACATGACTCCTTGGGACCATGGGAATCCTGGCTTTTCTTGCACATGTACCTCCACTGATTTGCCCCAGGGCGCATGGTGTGCTGTTGTGATATGGTGCGTGTTTGCCTTGTGTGCAAGACATTTATGTGAACACTAGACTGCTCCTCCACTCATGGACCACATTTACACGTTTGTCTACGGATTTGATGGTAATTTCCATGGACCCCTGTGCTCACATTGGTGTTTGATGACAGCTGTGTATGTGTCTGCAATTTGGCACATCACTGAGTGCGGCACATCCCCATACAGGCCCTCCCTTTGGAATGTAATGTTTGGCTTGCCCTCAGTGTGTTGTTTGTGTGTATGGTTGGGGGCATGTTTGTTCACACAGTGCTTAGCAGTTTGCCTCACAACATCGTATTTTTTTATGGAATATCTGGAAACGGAAACATTATTTTACAGCTGCTTCATCACCTCTACACACACCCTTGTCTGTCGTCAGTGTACAGCAAGGTGTTCACTCTGTGTTGACAAGGCAGCACATATTAGCTGTTGCATGGGTCTCTTTCTTAATGTTGTTTGCACAGCACTACACCTGGGGGTGTGGTAATATTGAGGTTGAGCAGGTGTGTGCTGCACCTTTTCTCATGTTGAATTGGCTCCTATCCTGTCCGCAATTGCTGGGCAGCTCAACCACACAGCAAGCACTGCCCTTGTTGGTTATTTACTTTCCTCTGGGTTTTTTTTGTTTTTATTCATTTATGTAGGTGTATGTTGATGCAACATTTCTGCGGGTCATATCTGCATTACATTACAAGGGGTGGGGTTTACAGGTAGGGCAGTGCCATCCCCAGGGAGGCTACATTAAGGGTGACCACAGGGCACATAGGACATGCTATGGACATTGACAGATTGTGAACAGTGTCTGATTCGTCTAGGGTTGATTATGTGTGGGGGTTTGGGGGATTCCTGGTAATGCTTTTTTTCAAGCTATATTCTAGAAGATATTTGGCCTGTCTTATTTCCGGGGCTGCTTGGTAGGGTTTTGCGTAAAGAGGAGGCATACAGTTAGGACGCTAGATGTCACGTCCATTACAGGCATTAGTTAAATTTCAGAGGTACATTGAAGCCTTTGGAAGCGTCTGGTCTGGTAGTTCTTCCATGTGCGTTTCATTACTGTTGGGTTGTGATTTGGTGTTTCTGTGTTTGATTGGTGGGTGGGTGGGTTGGCTTTGCATTTAGTCAGTGTTTCAAGTAGGGGTATGTGTGGGTCCTTTACAATTGGGGTGATGTGTTCTGTTCCTTTTGCATGCTGTATCCACTGCATAACATATCCTTGTGTGTGTGTGCATGTGTCGCTGGTACCATATACAATATGTGATGTGATCTGAACACAGCAGATCACCAGGTGCATTTATTCCCGCTTTCTCCTGTGGGTTTGCCTGTCCTTACAACCAGCACGCGTGCTGTGTGGGTGGCTTGACTGCTTGTGAATGCAGCCTTTGCTATGACGTGGAAGTTGTTGTTCTGTGCTACCTTTGGTTGCTTTTTCTTTTTTGTGGGACTGGGCCTCGGTGTGATGACTCTCTGTTCTGTGGGCCCTGTCTGCTTGTCGTGCAGATGTCGATTCCTTTTTTTTGGCGGCCAGATGTTGGCAGGTTTGTGATGTAAGCACATTGTACCCTCATCTGAGTTTTGACCCATGGTTCTGTCCATCTTCTGACTCCCAGCTCTTGTGTCATCCTGCCCTGATGTGCATGCTGCTACAAGCCATCCTGCACTCCTACACCTTCCTGCATTTCATCTCTCCATGGTTGGCTCGTGTGTGTGTGCTCTGTCTATAACCGCTGGTCCACTATCATCATGAGATTTCACCTGTTGTGCTATTTCAGGCGCATCTGCTGGACACATCTTCACGTTGTCTGTCGCACACGATCATGATTGGATGTTACATTTGCATCACTCTGTACATAGCTCCAGCTAGACCCAATTTGTGTGTGTATTTATGTAGATGCCACATGTCCTGGATGTCATTATTGTACTGCAGCACATGTGATGTCTGTGGTTCTTGTCGTTCTGCTTGACGTTTCCTTTCAGCTCTGTGCAGTGTTTGGGTTATATGTGAACTCGCCATCACTGAAATGGTGGTTTATGATGTGCATTCAGTGACACCCTAAAGGGTGACATACTCCTGTGCACTGGGGTGGGCTTGTGTTGAGCTGGCAACACAGATCGCTGTCCAATTGCATGCTGTACGCAGATGTAGGTAACCCAGGCTTAGTCACTGCTCAATTTGACACATGACCCCTTCACGTTCAGTCAGTGCCATGACCATTCTGCTACACTGCTGTTCCATCTTGCATGTCTGCTCACCTACTTTGGATTTCCATACATTACAATACACAATGGTACTAGCACTGACTGTGTTTGGTCAATGCCCTGCCTCCTACGGCACACAAAACGCACCCTATACACATCATTGTGTGTTTCGTTTGTGGAGAGTGTACGCTACAATTTGACCTCTGAGGTACCTTGATGGGCACCTTATGCATTACCTGCTATTACAGTACTTCCATAGTTCATTTGCTATCAGTAGTACATACAATTGAGGGTTACATGGCTCCTAGTTCATGACAGGTGATGGCTCAACCAGCCTTATTCATTGAACACAGCAGGGGATTGGACCCATGATGCCAGCACCATTGGGCAGTGTGCTAACCCTTCTGCTGTGGCTCTGTTCATTTGGCTCTGATATAAGCACAGCGCCTTTTGCCTCTTACACATTATGTGGGCAATAACTTCATGCCCCTCATGTGGCAATATTACCTAGGACAGGTGATGCATCACCCAGCCTTTTTCTATTTCTGCACAGCCGTGTATACAACCCCTGATCAATGCACCATTGGTCAGTGTCATCATCATTGTGCTGTGGGTCTGTTCCTGTGCATACCCATCAATGCACCACTTCTGCAGGCTACTATTACAGTGCCTCCAAAAGGATATTTTTCACCGCCTCATGCCCATCAACGCAACGCCTTATGCTAAACATTGGTTCTCTCACCCCTAAACATATGCCTCGTTGTGGACTAACACTGTGGGTGATTGGGGACATGCTCCCTACACTATTGGTTAATGTCTTCGCCATTGTGCTATGGCTCAGTTCCTGTGTATGGACATGTGCGCACAGCCTTATGCCGTTCACAATTAACAGCGCGACGCCTACTGCTGCCAGACCCGCACAAGAGTAACAGCGCGACGCCTGATGCCGCCCACATTTCCACCGCATCAACTCACGACCCCCACATCTGCCAGCGAGACGCATAATGCGGATCAATATTAGTTACTGCCGCAAAAACTTACCCGCGCGACGCCCAAAATTAGTGTGCCTCCATCAACTTTCTTGTCCAGCAGTACTAGTTATGCCTCGGCCAGCCTTTCTATATTGCACAAAATGGGGTATTGAACCCGTGGGCCCTGCACCATTGGTTGGTGTCTTCCCCATTGTGCTACGTCTCGAGTCCTGTGTTTAGATATTTTCCCAATGCTTCATGCCGTCAACAACTCACACAGCACCACCTACTGCCTCACAATACGCAAAAGATGTCCCGCGCACAGCCTAACGACGCACGAAACGCAAGCGACGTACAGCGCGCCGCCTAATGCACCACAGATTTTACAGCGAAATTCATAACGCAACATATTAATTACTGGCGCAACAACGTAACACCGACAGCCGCCCTAATGTGGTATGCCTCCTAAATATATTTTTAAAAACATTACTAGGCATGGTTCAGCCAGAATTGTTGGCTTGCACACACTGGGTGATTGCACACATAGCCCCTGCACCATTGGTTAATGTCTTCGCCATTGTGCTACGGCTCAGTTCCTGTGTATGGACATTTGCGCACAGCCTTATGCCGTTCACAACTAACAGCGCGACGCCTACTGCTGCCAGACCCGCACAAGCGTAACAGCGCGACGCCCGATGCCGCCCACATTTCCAGCGCATCAACTCACGACCCCCACATCTGCCAGCGAGACGCATAATGTGGATCAATATTAGTTACTGCCGCAAAAACTTACCCGCGCGACGCCTGGTGACGGCCAAAATTAGTGTGCCTCCAGCAACTTTCTTGTCCAGCAGTACTAGTTATGCCTTGGCCAGCCTTTCTGTATTGCACACAATGGGGTATTGAACCCGTGGGCCCTGCACCATTGGTTGGTGTCTTCCCCATTGTGCTACGTCTTGGGTCCTGTGTTTGGATATTTTCCCACCGCTTCATGCCGTCAACAACTCACACAGCCAGCACCACCTACTGCCTCACAATACGCAAAAGATGTCCCGCGCACAGCCTAACGACGCACGTAACGCAAGCGACGTACAGCGCGCCGCCTAATGCACCACAGATTTTACAGCGAAATTCATAACGCAACATATTAATTACTGCCGCAAAAACGTAACAGCGCAACACCGACAGCCGCCCTAATGTGGTTATACCTCCTAAAATGATATTTTACCATTAATATTCATGCCTCACCCTGCCTTCTTTGGTTGCGCACACTGGGGGATTGAACCCATGGCCCCTGCACCATTGATTTTTGTCTTCAACATTGTGCTACGGCTGTATTCTTCTATGTGCCTGGCAGCGCCCCGCTTAGCCTTCCCACGCCCTAAGGTGGGACCCGCACATTAGCGCGATGCGCACAGGTACGGTCCGTTTTTTCCTTTTTTCTGGCTGGCCCGCCCACTCCTTATATGGCACCCACACACTAACGGGAACCCGCACAGCAACGGTGTTTAGTAAACATGCCCCTTAGGGTTTAACTGATAGCTAGAATTAGCCTTTATCTCTGGAGCTAATTCTCTTAAACTTTTTATAGGCAGGAACTGGGGAGGACACACTTGCCTTAAGTCAGGAGTATTCAGCAATTCTCCTTTCTCCTGGTATAAGTCACACTGCCTTCCGTCTACAGAGACTTTCCTGGGTTGAAACAGCCTTTCCTTCAGCTGGGACTGCCTTGGAGTCTTTCCAATCAGTTCCCCCTGTTCACCTGGAAGCTTGAGCTCAGCAGCCCTTGTATCTCTTAAGGTTACTGGCTGGCTTCTTCCCTGGCTGTAACTCTTCCCGGAGCTGCAACTAGAATTGGCACCATCTCTTTCTCTCCAACCGCCTTCTCCCAAATGGTCAGCATCAGCTCCAGCTTTTTCTCCTCCCTCAGCTGCTCTCCCTGACTTTCTAAAAGCCAGCGTTTTAAACTGCTTTCCTTTCTGTGCCACGCCTTGCTCCCAGCACATGTGAGAAGAGTCAGGCTTCTCTCTAACCCTGACGTGCTGCTGTGGGCGGGGCTTAAGGGTGACTGTGTTGTGAGTCAGAGACTCCTGGTTACCGGGGAAACCCTGAATGCTTTCGTTTTTAAAGGTACAGAGCTCATTTTCCTGTGTATCCATAGCCTCAATAGTGGTTTCCTCACCACATATTCCCCTTCTTAAGACATTACGAGCTGGGGTGCAACTGTCATCACAGCCCGTAATTCTCCTACAATCATCATTGTTGTCATGTCCTATATGCCCACCCTGGGTATTAGTGGCCACCTGCGCTGGTGCCATTCTTTCATGCCAGGGCCTGAGCAAGTTTATATGGTACAGCTGCCTGCGTCCCTGCCTGGTCTGGACTAAATAGGTCACAGGGCCCACCTGCTTGACCACTCGGAAGGGACCCTTCCATTGACTTTCAAATTTTGGGGCAGTTCCAGTTACCATAACTAGAACTTTTTCTCCCAGCGCTAGCTGGCGCGGTTTTGTAGTACGATCATAATACGATTTTTGATGTCGTTGGCTTCCTCTTAAATTACTTTCTGCCAACTGTGAGGCCCGCGTTAAGTGTCCTCGCAAATCCCTAAGGAACTGGGGTAACTCTGTTTCCTGCAGCCCCGGCTCCACCCACTGTTCCCTCAGGATGTCCAGTATGCCCCTGGGGCTCCTACCGTACATAAGCTCATATGGGAAAGTTCCTAGCGATGCCTGAGTCCTCTCCCGACAGGCATACAAGGCAAAGGGAAGCATCGTGTCCCATTCGGCCATCTTCCCTTCCAACCCCCTTCTTAACAAGCTCTTTAGGGTCTGGTTGGTCCTCTCGACCAACCCATTCGTCTGCGGGTGATATGCCGCAGTTTCTGATATGTTTGATGCCGAAGGCATCCCAAACTTGGGCCAAATAATGCGACATGAAATTGCTGCCGCGATCGGACAGCACCTCCCTGGGGAACCCAACTTCGCAAAACAATTTTATTAACTCGGCCGCCACTGTGCGAGCCGGAAATGTTACGGAGGGGGACCGCCCAGGGGAACCTGGTTGCATGATCCACCATCACCAAGAGATATTGGAATCCTCGCGGCATTTTTATCAGGGGACCCACAATATCAACAGCTATCCGGTGTATCGGGACCGAGATCACCGGAACGGGAATCAGGGGAACCTCCGCAGGCCTAATTGCCGTGACCTTCTGGCAGGCCAGACATGCCTCACAGAATCTGGTCGTCTCTTTATAGACTCCGGGCCAATAAAACCGGGCCAAAACCTGGTTTAAAGTACCCTGAATACCCTTATGTGCCCCTACAGGATGGTCATGGGCTAATCTCAGGACTAAAGTCCTAAATGTATTCGGGACCACTAATTGCCGATGCGTATCCCCTGTGAAGGGATCCCGACTTTCCCGATATAGAAGCCCCTGGTCCATTTGAAAGTTGGGCAACGTCTCCCGTCCCTCTCTAGCAAATGTAAAGGCTTGGACAAGAGCAGGATCTGCCTCTTGTTCTTTTGCAAAAGAAGGAAATTTAGCCATCAAATCCTCTGGAATCCAAGGTAAGTCTATGCCAGCCCTGACCTCGTCCCTATTCTGAGACCGCATTTGTCTCTCATGACGCTTCTCTCCCTTTGACTTTTTCACTTTGTCCAGAGGGACGGTTATCAAATCTTCGTGAGAGGGCAGAACCTCTGCCTCCTCCTCTATGGGCTCTCCCCCTTGGGTCTGTTGGGCTTGGGACTGGGCTCGCGTGGAAAACCAACCCTTTCTTAACACCCAACCCTTGCTGCACACCTCGTTGAAATTGGGGCCAGTCCCTCCCGAGCACTACTTCCTGTGGTAATCGGGGAACAATGGCAACAGGGACCTCCCTTTCAATCCCTAACGCTTTTATCCAGACATAGTAAACGGGATATGTAGACGCCTTGCCGTGAACACATCTAATGTTTACGGTGCCCGTGGGCGCATGGGGTGTCTTTAAACCTGGGGGTGCTAACTTACGCCATAAGCGTTTAGAAAGCATAGACTGATCCGAGCCCGAATCAAGTAATGCTTTTACTGGTTGGCCTTGCACCATAACGTCTAGCAAGAAGCCTTCCCCAGCCTTACTGGGTTCACTTAACACTAAGGCTGTCTTCATTTTACAATCCCGCAGCAAATGTTGTTCACTGCCACACTGATAACATGCACACTTTACTTGCATCCTTCTACTGGTGGGAACACATGCACTCTTCACATTCTTCCTATCACTATCCAACCTAGCTACCGACATCTTAGCACAAGCTACAGACTTATCCTTAGCTAAGGCATCAGCTTCTAGGAATCGCTCTGACATTACTATAGCCTCCTGTGTATTTTTACAACCTTGCAACATAAGAAATTTTTGCATTCCCTCCGGAATTGCTGCCAAGTACTGCTCTAGAACAAGCTCATCAATCAGAGTCTCCACTGATTTATGCTCTGGCTCTAGCCACTTAACTACCAGCGTCTTTAGCCGGTGATAGAGCGCTCGTGGTGTCTCATCTACACGTAGCTTAATGCTTCTTAACTGGCGGCGATAGACTAAGGGTGTTAGGCCTAGCCTATCCTTTATAGCCTTTTTGACCTCCAAATAGTCATTGGCCAAAGTAGCGGGGATGGTTTGGTAGGCGGCTAACGCTTCTCCCGATAGTGAGACAGCCAACCTTACTGCCCACTGTCCTTGTGGCCACTTGGCTATTTGAGCTACCTTTTCAAATGCATCTAGGAAAGCATCTATACTTTCCCCATCCTTTAGCTGTCCAAAGCTAAGGGCCTCTTTGGACCCGAGTCCAAAGGTATGGGCTAATCCCAGTCCTGAGAAACTCGTGGCAACTGGATCAGGCTCTGGTGGTTTCTTACTCTCCTTTAGCCAGGCCTCCATTAGGTCTACCAACGGCTTCTGTTGAGCTTGTAGTCGAACGGCCGCTCTCTCCTGGAGCTCCAATGACAGCTCTTTTTGACGGTCGAATTACGAGGCCATCCACGTAAGGATTTCTTTCGTCTCCATAGTCATCGTCTTACTGTATGGACGAGAAAAAAACAAGACAAACCACCCAAGTGTGGCACCCAACACTAGGTGTATTCTCCCTCTACCTGCTACCACCACCCCCACCCAGTACCAGTATCCTTAACTTCCCCAGTTAAATACCGTGTACCTGGTACTGGTGGTGCGTCTCACTCAGCAGCAGCGTAGGGTCTCGGCAGGACCTTGGACTCTCCGGTTTGCACGAGCTCCGGCTCTCCATCTTAGCCGCTCGCAGCTCTCACCGACGTCCTCCCGTCGAGTTCTGGAACAGGCTGTGTACTTTTCTTTTGCGTAGGCATATTCCACTCCCGATCCTAAACAACTACGCCACTCTGTCGCCCCCACCTGGTTGGGTATATAGCCCGGTACCAGGGTGAGTCGCCTTTGTACCTTGAATAAGTTTTTCCCTTAAAATGGCCGCCAGGAGGACTGCTGGGAGTTGTAGTATTTTACTTATTTAGGCAAAGGAATTGTAGTCAAGTGGTCAGGCGAAAACAGAGAAATTTATTTATATCTTTTCGGGGGTCCCAATATATATATATATATACAGGATTCGAATGGGAAACAAAAATAGGATACTTGCTCCAACGCAAAAGCTTTTAACTTTCAATAAGGTAAGCACAATGCTGCCTGGGTTTAACAAATGCAGCTTCTTCAAACTTAAGCTTCGTAAAACTTCTTTCTTACAAAACAACATTTCTTAAAGCAAAAACAGCTTTTAAAAATTGTCCACTGACTGTTTCCTTCAGCTTTCAGCTTCACACGATATCAGTTGAGACAATAGCATTTAGCTGTTTCCCTCTGCCGTGCCTTTCACACAGGTTAGGTTTCTTTCATGACATTCATACTTTAGACAGCTTTTGAAGTTTAGCATTCTTCTGAGTCAGCTGCTTTGCAATAAGCACATTGCATTTCACACAGGTTATCCTCAAAACAGTCTCCAATTTCCATCTCCTCAATGCTATCCCCTTCACACTTCTCATAGGGTACCTGTCTGGAGAGCTGACTGTTTTCTCTCTGAATCATATCATTGAGCTTTTTGAGTAGAACCTTCTTCTGTCCTAACTCCTCTGCAAGCTGAGCATATTGATAGTCAGTTAAAATATCCCTCTTTCCCTTAGGGTTTAAACTGATAGCTAGAATTAGCCTTTATCTCTGGAGCTAATTCTCTTAAACTTTTTATAGGCAGGAACTGGGGAGGACACACTTGCCTTAAGTCAGGAGTATTCAGCAATTCTCCTTTCTCCTGGTATAAGTCACGCTGCCTTCCGTCTACAGAGACTTTCCTGGGTTGAAACAGCCTTTCCTTCAGCTGGGACTGCCTTGGAGTCTTTCCAATCAGTTTCCCCTGTTCACCTGGAAGCTTGAGCTCAGCAGCCCTTGTATCTCTTAAGGTTACTGGCTGGCTTCTTCCCTGGCTGTAACTCTTCCCGGAGCTGCAACTAGAATTGGCACCATCTCTTTCTCTCCAACCGCCTTCTCCCAAATGGTCAGCATCAGCTCCAGCTTTTTCTCCTCCCTCAGCTGCTCTCCCTGACTTTCTAAAAGCCAGCGTTTTAAACTGCTTTCCTTTCTGTGCCACGCCTTGCTCCCAGCACATGTGAGAAGAGTCAGGCTTCTCTCTAACCCTGACGTGCTGCTGTGGGCGGGGCTTAAGGGTGACTGTGTTGTGAGTCAGAGACTCCTGGTTACCGGGGAAACCCTGAATGCTTTCATTTTAAAAGGTACAGGGCTCATTTTCCTGTGTATCCATAGCCTCAATAGTGGTTTCCTCACCACAATATTCATTAGGGATATCCCGAAAACCTGACTGGTCTGCGGCTCTCCAGGACCAGGGTTCCCCACCCCTGGTCTATCCAGTGCAGTGGTTCTTAACCAGTCCTCCTTGAACCCCTAGGCCAGTCGGGTGTTCAGGATAGCGTTAATGAATATGCATGAGATATATATGCATTAGAGCAGGGGTCCACAAACCTGTCCTGGAGGGCCGCAATCCTGGCAGGTTTTTGGGATAGCCCTAATGAATATGCATGAGATATATATGCATTAGAGATATCCTCCCAACCTGACTGGTTTGTGGCCCTCCAGTACTGGATTGGGAGACCCCTGCCTTACATCTCTGTCATTTAAGATTGTGAGTGGGCAAGGTACAGATGTCCTAGACATCAAAAGAGTAGACAGAATTTGACACATTGATCCTCATATCTCACCACCACCAAAAAGTTGTCTAATAGACAACATTTTGGTGGTGGTGAGAAGCGAGGAGTAATGTGACAAAGTCTATCTACCCTTTTGATGTCTAGGATATCTATACCTTGCGCACTCACAATCTTAAATGACAGAGGTGTAAGGCAGGGGTCTCCCAATCCAGTACTGGAGGGCCACAAACCAGTCTGGTTGGGAGGATATCTCTAATGCATATGTATTTCATGCATATTCATTAGGGCTATCCCAAAAACCTGCCAAGATTGCGGCCCTCCAGGACAGGTTTGGGCCCCCCTGCATTAGAGATATCTTGCCAACCTGAATGGTTTGTGGCCCTCTAGGGCTGGATTCAGAGACCCCTGCCTTACATCTCTGTCATTTAAGAATGTGAGTGGGCAAGGTGCAAATCTCCAAGACATCAAAAAGGTTAGATAGAATTTGTCACATGCCTCTTTGCTTCTCACCATCACCAAAATATTGTCTATTAGACAACTTTTTGGTGGTGGTGAGAATTGAGGAGGCATGTGACACATTCTATCTACCCTTTTGATGTCTAGGACATCTGCACCTTGCCCACTCACAATCTTAAATGACAGAGGTGTAAGGCAGGGGTCTCCAAATCCAGCCCTAGAGGGCCACAAACCAGTCAGGTTGGCAGGATATCTCTAATGCATATATATCTCATGCATATTCATTAGGGCTATCCTGAACACCCGACTGGCCTAGGGGTTCAAGGAGGACTGGTTAAGAACCACTGATCCAGTGTGTGGTGGCTGCCAACCCCCTCCACAGCCCACACTGCTTGCACTGTTGCCAGTATTGGCCTGCCAATGTGCATAATAAGGAGCAAGGTACCGTGGGAATAGCCTGGATAGGGTGGCCTGGCCTGGATGCATATGCACACGGCATAGGGCAATGGCTCAGACATTGTAGTGCCTGGCCACCACCTGCATGGACAGGGTGGCCATAGCATGTCCTGCTGGGAGGTCACTCTCACCCTGACTGAGCAGTGACCATGGCATGGTAAGGTTCCCCCATAGTGCTTATATAGAATTTGTCTCATGTGATATTTTTGGTTTTCCTTTTAGGGCTCAATCACTTACTTATCTGCTTGGTGTATATGCTGACATCCCTGTTTTGGATACATGCGTTTCCTCCAGGGCCATGCATTATGGACTAGCTGGCGGTCTGTCTGCAGCTAGTATGTGTCTTATTGGAACACATTGCAGGGTGCAGCAGCTGGAGACTTGCTGCTGGAGAATCTCAGATAATGGGGGGGGGGGCAGCTGAGCATTTCCAGGCCTGCCGTCTGTCTGTTATTGCTGTCTACTGCTCTGTCTGTTCCCCAGCAGGACTGGGTTTGCTGGTCTTCTCTACGGCTGCCATTGCAGGGAGGTAGATTGTGGATCTATTGGTGGGTGATCCTGTTTCCCACCCTGAGCCCCAGATGGTGGGTGGTGTGGTGGTACATAATCTGCCTATGGATCCATACATTCCTTCTCCCTCTTTTTCACCTACAGCAGGTAACGATGGCACCAACACAGGATATGCACTATTCTGGGTGCAGCATCGCCCATAGGGACTAGACATGACCGAGACATACAGCAGGACACAGATGTATCCTAGGTGTGTCTAACTGAACAACCTATCACACACTGATGGGGATCTGCAGCATGGCATATTTCAGCCATGAAAGGTGCTGTGGACCTGGTGCTGGGCGACCCACCTCAACCTCAGGGTGGGCACTGTACCCGCACAATGTGACTGTCTGTGGCTACTCTGTGGCAGCGCCACACACGGTCTGTTCCCCCTACAAGGCCGAGGTACTGTGGGGGTGCATACCCGATCTTGTGCCCATCTCTCGACTGGTGATTTGCATGCTCAGTGCATCATGGGTATGGGTGGGTTACCCCTATCCTGGTAACCACAGCAGACAGTTTGTGTGGTGACGTGCAGTCCTGAAGCCAGCCAGGGCTTTGTTCACATCCTTATAAGGTGTCCTATAGGGGACATTATTGGGTGCCTTGGCGGACAGTACATTTTATAATGTGCCCTATGGAGTGCGTTATGGGGTGCCTTATGCGGCACCTTAGGTTATGCCACCGTGAGGGTGTGTTTGCTGGCAGCACTAATTAAAATACACATCACATGCCTCAACAATCGCTACTTAAATGTAAAGGGTGCTGCCTCAGCCAGCCTTATACATTAGGCCCACTGGGGAATTGAACCCATGACCCCTGTATCATCAATCAGTGTTGAAACCATTGTGCTACATCTCTGTTGCTGTGCTTGTATGCCTGCACGCCTTCTTAAGATTAACGCACGGTAACGTGCCCTGTAGCGCTCGTTCATTTATGGCGACTTGTAACGCGTGTTCTCGGCGTGTTCTCGGAAACAATGTACCGCCCATGTACTTATTTGGGGTTTCTGTCTCTACCGCGGCTCCTAACGCGAATCGCACTAATGCAGTTTAGTAAACATACCCCTAGGTTTGCTATGCTAGCCAGGTCAACTCCAAGAGGCAGATCCAGTCCTGGTTTTGCTCCAATGCATGCAAGAAGTTGCAGTTCCTATAGAAATGCAAATATGCATGCATTTCAACAAAATCAGGACTGGATTGGCTTCTTCACAGTGACACAGCAGCCTCCAGTCTCACCTGAGGGCATTCTCCTGGAGCAGTAAGAATCTTGTCATACTTTAAGTTGTTTGGCTAAAAGAAATTAGCAGGTTTATGAAAAAAGCAGAATGTGGTTTATATATTACTTTATCTCATATTTTTTCTTCATTTTTTTCTTTATTTTGTTGGTTGGGATTCAGAGGAAGGGGAGACATGGCACACTTTTTTTGTTAATTATTTTTTATTGAAATATCAGCATATCACAATACAAAACCTACAAATGGGTGTACATTCACACACCAACACACACATGTTTTAAAAAGGCACAGTATAATATGGCCAAATGTTACGGTAAATGAAAATACTATGCAGCATTCAGAGGTGGCTTTCACAGTAGGCATCTAGAGAAGCCCGCAGGCTGTAAAAGGCATATTTCTGTATCTAACAGAAACAATCTCTTCATTTTTTCAAATATGACATACCTGATCCCACCACATATACAGAGAGAGTAGTATTTTCATTCCAAGTCAACAAAATCAAGTGAGTAGATAATGCCATGCGATCAAAGAGCTTGGTCTGCTCATTGACAGGCAGTTAGCCAATGTCCTGGACCTCCAGATTAAAATTTTATAAGTTATTTCCTTTTGAATAGATAGAGTATCAGAAATTCTCTTTCATACTTGTGACAAAAGCTCTATAAATCAGGTCAGCAAAATAACATGAGAGACAGAGTGTCTTCAGCTATGTTGCACAGCCAACTCAATTTGTTTGAAGTCCCAGGGAGCTTGGAAAGCTTTTAGGGAGTCCAAAGTGCCTTGTAAGTAATAAAGTAGATAGACTGTGCTAAAGCTGCAGACAGAGATGGGTAAGTAGACTTAGGGGTATGTTTACTAAACCGCGCTCATGTGCGCGGCGCACATTAGCGTGCGCTAAGGTACCTTAGCGCAAGCTAATATCGCATTACAGAGCACAAATGTGCCCCGCACAGGTGCGCGCCACACTAAAGTGCCCGCTCATGTGCGCGGCGCGCTGATGTGCGATAAAGGCGTGGAAAGTCTCGCGGAGGGCGGAGGAAGGCTCCCCAGGAGCGGAGAGAAGGGGTCAATGGGTGGAGAGTGGGAGGGGAGAGGCTCCCCGCACACTAGCGGGGCTGAAATTCAAGTAAAAAAATACCGTGAGTGAAAACCTCGCGGTAGAGCCGATTTAAAGAGAAGAGAAACCATTTCTGTCAGCAATGTACCTCAAAACCAGGGAAACCTACAAAACAGTGATAAGTGTGATACATGTGCACATTACAAAAATACAAATAAACATTGAAAAGGACCCCAACAAAATTTATAAAAATTATAATCAAGCTGGGCAATAGTGATAGTAATGGGAAACATCAAAAAACACTCCCAAGAAAGTCCCAAAAAATAAATATGAATTTTAGAAGGGTCTACGCTCCGTCCCCATACAAGGTGAATGATCCCACAGTGAAATAGCACTGATCAGGGTTTCCCTCTCCATTGGACAGGTTACCTATGGCATGCACATGTTCCACAACAGCAGGGCGGGCATGTCGGAATGGGCAACTGGACAGATGCTAAGAAAGGGGATACAGAGGGCTGCAGGCGGCACATGCTGTGGTGCAGCTGGGGCACAGTGCGGACTAGGCAGATGCCTAGATGGCACTTAGGAATGCTGAAACTGAACAGCAGCCGGACAGCAACTGATGAGCGCCCAACATGGGCACGAGAGTGTCTATCACAGTGTCACAGGGGATAATACCCAGCAGGTACCCCCAAGGGCACAGAACATTGGCAGGCGGTGTTGGGGGGAAGCGTGGATGCCTATGCAGGCACCCCTACCCCAGAACCCGCACAACAGGCAGCCGCCTACCCGCACACAGGATGGCCTGAGACTGCGTACCACCAGCTCCACCAGCAGAAGGGCATGTCAGCATGGTGGCACAGGGGTACTGGAGGTGGAGGGGGCAGTGGCAGCTGCCCAGAGCAGACCATGGCCTAGCCCTGTGTAGGTGGGTGCAATGCACTGCAACAGACAGGCCCTGCCGGACAGTCATGGTATCATCAGGGAATGCACTGTCTCTGTGGCAACACAGTGGTGCAGTGCACACAACCAGTGTGTTTGGAGACAGAAGGTCACAAGTTCCAGCCCCAGTTGGGGCTCCTGCCAATCCAGTCCCCATATTTTACCCACAACTATATCGTGATAGTAAAGACAAACCTTTATTTCAGAGAACATAAGCATGGCTCAAACACCTCTATTTTACCCTACAGAGCACAGACACCAGAAACATGCACATTACCTAGAGCAGATTCCCCCAAATGCAGTCTTGGAGGGCCACAAATCCTTCAGGGTTTATGCTGTCTCCAATCTAAGGATGGAGCGGTACTGGTGGTGGAGGTGGCAGCGGCTGGTGGCCACAGCAGACCATGGCCTAGCCCTGTCCAGGTGGGTGCCGTGCACTGCAGCAAACAGGCCCTGTCGGATGTACAGTCATGGACTCCTCAGGGAATGCAGCATATCTGTGGCAACACGGTGGTGCAGTGCACACAGACAGTGTGCGCAAGAACAGAAGGTCACAAGTTCAAAGCCCAGCTGGGGCTACTGCCAATCCAGTCCACATAATTTTCCCACAACTAAACCGTGATAGTAAGGACAAACCTTTATTGCAGAGAACATACGCATGGTTAATACGCCTATATCTTACCCCACTGAGCACAGACACCATAAACATGCGCATTACCTAGAGCAGAGTCTCCCAAATGCAGTCCTGGAGGGAAAAATACCATTCAGGTTCCATGCTGCCTCTAATAAAGATGCCTGTGCTGCATATCTATGCACCACACCATGGTATGCAGATGTATCTCATGCATATTCATGAGGGACAGCATGAAAACCCGAACAGTGTTTGGCACTCCAGGACTGGAGTTGGGAACCTCTGCCGTAAAGCAGCAGCCAACAGGGGCAGACACACCCACACCCACACCCACAGGCCCCATTGGCCAATGCCTCCTGGAGAGGCAGGACATTGGGCCCTGCGTGCATCTCCCAATAATATCACTAGCATACCTTAGCAATGCCACCCTACACCTGGGTGTATGGTAAACAGCTATCAAATGTTTGCTATAATTACTGGCAGATAGCAATTCCTACGTTAAGCACAGTTTGCTGATTGAGCTCCATCATAGCAATCTTTCTGATGTCTGCGGTGTGTGCTTCAGGCCTGGTCTCTGACAGTGTTTACCACCCTGGGGAGTAACCCCCAACAGTATTGCATACCATATCCATGCCTGTACTGTGCCCAGGACTGGTGTGGTGGCCAGGGCTGCTAAACTCCTCTATAGTAGCACAATGCTGGCATAGGTGTGGGAGTGTGTGTCTGTCTATCCAGTGTGTGGTGGCTGAAAACACCCTCCACAGCCCACACTGCCAGCACTGTTGCCAGTATTGGCCTGCCAATGTGCATAATGAGGAGCAAGGTACCATGGGTATAGCCCGGACAGGGTTGCCTGGCCAGGATGCATCTGCACAGGGCATAGGGCACTGGCTGGGGCATTTTAGTGCCCGGCCACCACCTACACAGACAGGGTGGCCTCAGCATGTCCTGCTGGGAGATCATTCTCACCCTGACTGTCTAGTGACCACAGCATGGCTAGGCACCCCCATAGTGCTATGTAGCATTTTTTTCCCATGTGATATTTATGTGTTTCCTTTTGGGGCCCAGTCACTGACTTATCTGCTTGTTGTCTATGCTGACATCCCAGTTCTGGGTGCACACATTTCCACCAGGAACATGCACTATGGACTAGCTAGCAGACTGTCTGTAGCTGGTATGTGTCTTGATGGAGTGCCTTGCAGGGTGCAGTGGCTGAAGGCTTGCTGCAGGTGAATATCATATAGTGGTGGGGTGCAGCTTAGCATATCCAGGCATTGATGTCTGTCTGCTATTGGGTTATGGATGTGTTCAAAGCTGCATTGACTGCTCTGTAGGGTGTCTGTTCCCCAACAGGACTGAGGTTGATGGGCCCCTCTACTGCCACCATTACAGGGGTGTAGAATGTGGATTTGTTGATGGGAGACCCTGTTTGCCACCCTTGGCCCTGGAGGAGGAGGAACATGGTACATATTCCTCCTAGGAGGTCATGCCTGACTGAGACAGACAGATATATCCAAAGTGTTTCTGCAGAAACTACCTATCTCACACATTAGCACTGCTGGGGACCTGCAGCATGGCCTATTTCTGCCATGGAAGGTGCTGTGGACCTGGTGCTGGGCGCCCCACCGCACACTCAGGGTGAGCACAGTACCCGCACAATGTGATGGTGTGTAGCTACTCTGTGCCAGTAACACACACGGTCAGTACCCCCTACCAGGTCGAGGTGCTGTGGGGGTGGACATGGTCAGTTCCCCCTACCAGGCCGAGGTGCTGTGGGGGTGCATACCCCATCTTGTGTTTATCTGTGGACAGCTGATTTGCATGTGCAGTGCATCATGGGTACGGGTGGGCTAACCTTATCCTGGTGACCACAGCAGACTGTCTGTGTGGTGACGTGCAGTCCCTCTGCAGTCAGCCAGGGGCTTGCTAGCAGCTATAGACCTGTAGCCCAATGGTTACTTCACTGCCTGTGAACCCAGTGGTCATGGGTTCAAACCTACAGTGGGGTTATTTGATAGGGCTGCTTAAAGCATTATTTTTTTTAATGTACATTATTGCTGCCAGCAAAAACACTCTCTGCGTACTGAACCCATAAGGTGCCTCAGAGGGCGCTTTATAGGGAGCCCTATAGGGCACCTTATGGTTACCATCCATATAAGGTGCACTATACGTTATCCTGTGGAGCAACTTATAGGGTGCCCTATAGGGGACATTTTAGGGTGCCGTGGCGGACAGTGCACTTTATAATGTGCCCTATGGAGTTCCTTATAGGGTGCCTTATGCGTCACCTTCAGTTACGGCACGTGAGGGCGTGTTTGCTGGCAGCAATTAATAAAATACAAATGAAGTGCTGCAGGAAACAATACATACATTGCAAAGCTGATGCCTCAGCCAGCCTTATGTATTAAGCACACTGGGGAGCAAACTCATGACCCCTGTATCAGCAGTCAGTGCTTTAACCATTGTGCTACACTGCTGTTCCTCCTTACATGTCAGCGCACCTACTTCAGATTTCCATGCATTTAAATGCACAGTGCTGCCATCAAACACAGTGCTATGACCTTGCTGTGCCTCATAGGGCGCCCTATATGGCGCCCTATAGGCCACCCTTTCAGCAACATTGTAGGGTGCCGTGGCGGACAGTGCACTTTAGAATGTGCCCTCTGGGGTACCCTTTGAGGCGCCTTATGCAGCACCTTATGTTACAATACTTTGAGGGTGTGTTTGCTGGCAGCACTAATTAGAAAAAAAATAAAATGGCCCCTAAAGCACTATTACCTAAAACAGGTGATGCCTCAGCCAGCCTTTTTCATTAGGCATAGTGGGGGATTGAAACCATAACTCCTGTATCATTGGTCAGTGTCTTAACCATTGTGCTACACTGCTGCTCCTCCTTGCATGTCAGCGCACCTACTTATGATTTTCATTCCTTAAACTGCACTGCTGCCATCAAAAACAGTTCTGTGACCTTGCGGTACCTCATAGGGCACCCTATAAAGCGCCCTATAAGCAACATTCTAGGGTGCCTTGGTGGACAGTGCACTTTAAAATGTGCCCTCTGGGGTACCTTATGGGGCGCCTTATGTTACAGTGCTTTCAGAGTGAGTTTGCTAGTAGCAGTAATTAAAATAAAATTAATATGCCTCAGACTGCAATATTTCCTTTAATAGGTAATGCCTCAGCCAGCCTTCTTTATTGGGCACAATGGGGGATTGAACCCATGATCCTTGCACCATCGGTCAGTGTCTTCACCATTGTACTGCGGCTTTGTTCCTGTGTGTGCACATCAGCGCGCTGCTTATGCTTCCCGGTTTGCTTTTTCAGACTGAAACGCCCACTCCTTATATGGCATCCCGCACAATAGCGCGGCGCGCACCTAACGGGGTTTTAGTAAACATACCCCTTAGACTAACAAGTTGTTATTCCTTCTCTGGCAACTCAGCACCCAAATCATATTCACACATTTTTTTCAATGCCTATGCACAAAGGGCCCGATATTCGAAAGGCATTTACATAGTTTAAGCCAAGTAAACCATGTAAATGCCTTAACTGGTGATATTCAATGGCACCTACACAGTTAGTGTCATTGAATATCCCCAACTATTTCCTCTACGTGCCCTCATGCTATCCGTTTAGCATTGGGGGGGTGTTGGCGGCATTATGGGGTGGAGCAGAGGCGGTGACTACTGCTAAACATGTAGAGGCAATATAGGACCACTACACTACACTTTTGGCTCGCCTACTACTAGTTGTGGACCACTTACTGTGTAGTTGTACAATATCGTCGCTACACGGTTAGGCTCCGCCCCAAAACTCCCCCAACACACCCTGATGCTAACCGGATAGTATGTGGGCACGTAGGAGAAACAGTTGGGATATTCAATGGCACTAACTGTGTAGATGCCATTGAATATCCCCGGTTAAGGCATTTACACTGCAGCATTGAATATCCGGGGTTAAGGGTGAATGGGCAGGGGCATGTGCCGTAGAAACATAGAAGTAAGACGACAGAAAAAAAACCACATGGCCTATCTAGCCTTCCATATCAACAACTACAGCAGTCCACTTTTTTCCTTTAGAGATCCTCTGTGTTTGTCCCATGCTTTTTTGAATTCAGTTACTGTCCTCATCTCCACCACCTCCACTGGGAGACTATTCCAAGGATCCACCACTCTTTACGTAAAGAAATATTTCCACAAATCACTCCTGAATCTATCCCCCTTCACCCTCATCCCATGTCCCTTCATAGCAGAACTTGCTTTCAATTGAAAGAGGCTCTCCCTCTGTACATTTATGCCATGGAGGTATTTAAACATCTCAGTCATATCACCTCTATCCCGCCTTTCCTCTAAGGTGTACATATTAAGATCCTTAAGTCTGTCCTCATATGCTTTATAATGAAGACCACTAACAATTTTAGTAGCCACCCTCTGTACTGACTCCATCCTATTTATATCCTTATACAGAGGCACTGTCACCTCCTTTTTTCTGCCAGCCATTCCTCTCCGTATGCACCCAAGCATCCTTCTAGCTTTTGCCATCACCTTTTCTACCTGTTTAGCTACTTTAAGATCATCAGACACAACCACGCCTAGGTCCCGCTCTTCTTTAGTGGACAAAAGTACTTCACCCCCTATACTTTATTTCTCCCATGGATTGCTGCAGCCCAAATGCATGACCTTACATTTTTAACATTAAATCCCAGCTGCCAAATTCTAGACCATTCTTCAAGCTTAGCTAGATCCCACGTCATGATATCTACACCTTCCTGGGTGTCTACTCTATTGCAGATTTTGGCATCATCCACAAAGAGTCAAACCTTACCTGACAGCCCTTCCGCTATATCACTAACAAAGATGTTAAAAAGAATTGGACCAAGGACAGATCCCTGGGGCACACCACTGGTAACATCCTTCTCCTCAGAGTGAGCTCCATTTACCTATACTCCTTGTCGCCTCCCACCCAACCAATTTCTAACCCAAGCAGTAATTTTAGGGTCCATCCCTAGGGTGCTCAGTTTGTTTATAAGTCGCCTGTGAGGAACAGTGTCAAAGGTTTTACTGAAATCTAAATACACCACATCTAGTGCTCTCCCTCGGTCCAACTCCCTGGTCACCCATTCAAAGAAATCAATCAGATTTGTCTGACAAGACCTGCCTCTGGTGAATCCATGCTGCCTCGGATCCTGTAATCCGCTGGACTCCAGAAACCTCACTATTTTCTCTTTCTGCAGCATTTCCAATAATTTACTCAACACCAAAGTTAAACTAACCAGCCTGTAGTTTTAAACCACATCCTTCCTTCTACTTTTATGTAAAGGCACCACATGAGCCTCTCTCCAGTCCTTTGGCACCACTCCCGACTCCAACAAGGCATTGAAAAGATCAATCAGTGGAGCTGCTAGAACATCCCTAAGTTCTCTCAGTATTCTAGGTTGTATCCCATCCGGTCCCATTGCCTTGTCTACTTTAAGTTGAGCTAGTTTCTCATGAACACAGTCTTCTGAAAATTATTCAAGATGTCCCTCGCTTCCGTTCCTGTTTGTGGGTGTTTTCTGAGGTCCTACTCCTGGTTCTTCATCTGTGAACACAGAACAGAAATATTTGTTAAGCAATTCCGCTTTATGCTCATCAGCTTCTACATATTCCTCCCCTTCACCCTTGAGTCTGACAATACCACTTTTGCCCTTCCTCTTCTCACTAACATATCTGAAAAAATGTCTTATTCCCCCATTTTATTGCATTGGCTATTTCCTCCTCTTTTTAAATCTTTGCTTTCTTGACTACTTTGCTAGCTTCTCTAAGTTTTTCCAAATATAGATGCCTCTCTTCCTCTCTCTATGATCTCTTGTATTTCATGAAGGCCTACCTCTTTTTCTTCACCTTTTCAGCTACTTCTTTCAAAAGCATAGCGGTCTCCTTTTCCTTTTACCTTAATTTACCATTTTAACAAAAAGGCTGGTTGCCTTTAAAATATCCCCTTTCAGTTTTGACCACTGTTTTTCTACATCCCCCAGCTGTTCCCATCCCGCTAACAACTCCCTGAGATTTTGGCCCATCTTGGAAAAGTTAGTCTTCCTAAAGTCTAAGACCCTCACCTTTGAATGGATTCTAACAGCCCTAGTCCTAATACTGAACCCCACCCTCTTATAATCTGCATTTAGCAGTGAAATTTGGCATTAATTACTAACCAACTAAGGGTCTCTCCCAGGCTTTTCAAGCACAACAGTGTTTGCAGAGGCAAACACTCCAGTCTGTGCCCCATTTTCCATAAAGAAGTCTATAATATTGTTGAAGATATGGTCCAAGAGTTTTGGAAAATGTTTTATAAAATTCAACCGGAAGGCCCACTTGCATAGAGTCAATGGCCTGGATGATTTCCATGACTGTAAACTGCTTATCTAGTCCCGCAGCTATTTCTTGATCTAACATCGGCCTCTGTATGTTGTTCAGTAAGCTATCAAACTCCTATCGCCCTTTCTGCCCTTGCATATTCTGTGAAGCCTCAGTAGTCAAAATCAAGTTATATCTAAATCCAATTTGCTGTACCCTTATCAGAATGTTAGGATCAGTTCTCTAGCCTAAGATGTGTTCTCCCGCTTTAATCTGCTTGTCTAATGCACCAAATTCTGCTTTACGCTGCTTGGCCTGTCGTATGGCAAAACTGCTAATGGTGGCCCACATATTGGCTTTGAAGCCTTCCCACCACGTCCACCCCGAGGTATCTTGAGGTAAATTAAACTGAAAATACTCCTCTTTAGCCAACAGGATGGTCTCATGGAACTCCTGGCTGTCAAGAAGGGTTCTATCAAAGTTCCAGACTGAATGAGATTGACAGCTCATTGAGTAAATAGGGTGAATGAGATTGCGGAGTGATCAGAGATATGAGCCACATGAATATTGGACTCACTTATTCTAGAACAGAGTCCTTTGGAAATTAGGAAAAAGTCTATGCGTGATACCGAATTATGAGGAGGAGAGAAGAAAGTATATTCTTTGTCCGTAGGGTGCTGCAACTGCCATATATCTATCAGGCCCAATTCTTGCATTAGAGACAAAAGAACATGGTGAGCCTTGGGAACCTTAATGGTTCTCACTGGATTCCTATCTACCAAGGGATCTAGTATGAGGTTGAAGTCTCCCCCCCACAACAGTCGGATATCTGGACACCTCTTGCACTAAGGCAGCAATGGAGCAAAAGAAGGTAGGGCAATCTATATTAGGAGCATATATATTAATTAAGGCCAGTTCAGTGGATCCAGTTTTAATGACAGCCATTGCCCACTGCCCTTCAATATCAGATATGGTTTGCAAAACCATGGGGGAAAGAGATGTATCCTTTACTTAACGCTTTGAAGGTTTCAATTATTCTATGCTCTGCAGCTGGGTTAATTGTGCTTATTTCAGGAAAATTTTACCTGTTTTATTCAATATGTTTTAATAGTGATGTTCCTTCTGCTATGGTCATGTATTATATATCACTTGATAGGAATGTTATTAACCCCGTTAGGGTTCCTCAATGCATTTATGGGCTTAGCCTTGTCTTGTGCTTTTCATGTTCCAGTCGTTAGCAAACACTGTTCAAAAAGAAATGATAGAGAAATTAATGAGACTGCTTTTGTTTCCCCTTTGACCTACGAAGTGGAGGTTAAGACCCCTGATAGGACTATGAAGCATCCCGAGCCAGTAACTACAAAAATGCTTGAAATTTTGTCTCTGATATATTTGGTTTTGACTGCATATGCTATTGAGTAAAACGGGGTCTTTTCCTATATTATAGCAAGCACCGCATAGAGGACATAATTATTGTTCATAAATTATGGGAACAACAAAACGAGCTGTAACTGTATTTATTTAGGATTTATTTAGTATTTACAGCCGCTTTGTCTAGTAATTTACGGCTGCTTTGAGAGCCAGGAGAGAGACCTACTGTTTATCTTGTTAAGATAATGCCTGTCTTTCCCGAACTGTGTTGGTGTCCAGAGAAACAATGTACTGTGTTTTGAAAGGGTCTTTTAAAGTCTCAGTTTCAGAAGTACAGTCTTAGTTTAAAGCCTTTAAATAGGTTCAGACAGTTGTTATTTAGAATGAGCACACACATCCATTATGCTTAGTCCACAGGGAAATGCAGCCCGCCCCCTCTGTCTGTTGACAGCAGCCCAGGAGAATTTGCATTTTTGTCAGGCAGTCCCAGAGAGATATAAAACAGAAATTGCAGAAACTGGATGGATTTGCGGGCATGACAGTTAATGGAAGTTGCTCAGAAAGTTTTTGTGAATTGTGAAAATGAATGTGACAGCCGCTTTGGTTGAACGATGTGGAGGAGGTTTCCTAATTGAAAGAGCAGAGGAAAGTGGAAGGGGTCGTGAAAATGATTAGTCCCCTCTGGGTGCAAATCAGTGCACCCATTGCAGAGAAGAAGGACACTAGAGAAGTGAATGCCCGCATCTTGACTCCACCCCCAGGAGGGGAGGAGGGAGTACTTGATTTCAGAGTCATGGAAGAATAAACCGAGCACAGTGTTCCAGCAAGAGAGGGAAGCAGCTATAGAGTGAGTGGCAGCCGAAGAGGTCTACAGCATGGATGAAGACTAGGCCAGACCGGATTCCAAGTTTCCCTGGGTCCCCAGGAGCCTATGGTCAGTCTGAAAATAGGGGACCAATATATGGACTTTATGGGGGATATAGGAGCAAAATACTAAAGCCAGTAGCCCCTTTGTTTTCTCGATGCATCGCCATTGTCAGAGCTACTGAGCCACTAAACCTTTCCCGCATGTGTGAACTAGGAGGATAGAAAATAGCGCACCAGTTCCTGTATATGCCTGAATGCCCTATTCCACTTTTGGGCCGAGATATGCTTGCTAAGCTCCAGGCACAGATACCCTTTGCTGAAGGGGGAGAAATGCAAATGACTGTGAACCCAAAGCCTGCTGGATTGATGGTGCTGACTGTTCCCCGAGAAGAAGAGTGGCGGTTTTACAGCGTATCTCCAACCAAGCCAGCTAGTTCCTGTATACCCACCAACCTTGTAGCCCCGCCTGAAGTATGGGCAGAAAATAATCCACCTGGCCTAGCGTAGAACATAGCCCCTGTCATCGTCACCCTCAAGCCAGGAACGGAACCAGTGCATGTGAAACAGTATCCTCTTCCCCGACCAGCTATTGAAGGTATCCACTGCCATTTAATGAAACTGCTGAAGTATGGACTTCTCAAGGAGTGCCAGTCACCTTGGAATACCCCCCTTCTCCCAGTTAAGAAACCTGGGACAGGGGATTACCGCCCAGTACAAGATCTGAGGCGAGTGAATGATGCAGCTGAAACTATACACCCAGTGGTATCAAATCCTTATACTCTCTTGGGACTGATCCCCGCTGAGGCTACTCATTTCACTGTCCTGAACCTGAAAGATGCCTTCTTCTGCATACGCCTAGCCCCCCGAACTTTTGTTTGCTTTTGAATGGCAAGACCCCACAACAGGAAGGCGGGGCCAACTCACCTGAACTTGATTACCCCAAGTTACTATGTGAACCCAGGAGAAAGGGTTCTTCTTCAGTATGTGGACGATCTGCTCAAATGCAGAAAGTGAATATCTACAAGCCACCAGTGAACTCTTGCACCTTCTAAATGAGGCTGGATACAAGTCTCAAGAGCCAAGGCACAATTATGTTAAGCCGAAGTGAAATATCTAGGATTCCAGTTGACCAGCAGAATACGATGCAAAGAAACTGTGTGCAGTAATCCCACCAGGAGGCAAGTGAGAGCCTTCTTGGGGACTGCAGGATATATGGATTCCCAATTTCACCATTGTATCAAGCTACCAAAGGAAGGGAGAGGTCTCCATTGGAATGGGGGCCTGAACAGGATGCAACATTTCGATCTTTGAAGGCCGCCTTGATGTCATCACCGGCTCTGGGTCTGCCATACGTCCAGAAAACCTTCTCGCCTCTATGTCCATGAGTCACAAGGAAATGCTTTGGGAGTGTTGATTCCATCTCTTAGAACTTAGAACTTGGCAGCGACCAGCTGGATACAGTTGCAAAAGGCTGGCCCCCTTGTTTGAAAGCTGTTGCAGCTACAGCCCTCCTAGCGAGCAAAGCAGACAAGCTCACTTTGAGACAGAATCTTCAAGTTACTTTACCATACTCTGTTTTGACCATTATGAAACACAAAGGAAACTTCTGGCTAACAAACTCACGAATGTTGAAGTATCAGAGTATGTTGTGTGAAAACCCCCAGATACAATTGAAGGTCAATCAAGCTTTGAATCCTCCTACATTGTTACCAGTTGGTCTTGACCCCCCCTGATCATGACTGTTTAGAAACTATGGACACTATATTCTCAAGCCGCCTGGATTTGACTGATGTTCCTTTGGAGAACCCTGAACGAACTTTCTTTGTAGATGGAAGCAGTCTTGTCATCATTAATGAACATTGTTGTGCCAGATATGCAGTGGTGACCCTTGATCTGGTAGTTGAGGCCTCAGCTATGCCCCCAGGAACTTCAGCACAGAAAGCTGAATTGACAGCTCTCACTAGAGCACTGACAATAAGAAAAGGGCTCCGTCTAAATGTGTACCGAGATTCCAAGTATGCCCTTACAACCTTGCATGCACATGGGGCCCTGTACAAAGAATGAGGGAGGAAGCAAGTCCATTAAGTATGATCCCGAGATATTAACATTATCAGATGCATACTGCCTACAGACCTCAGAACTTAGGAAAAGTAGACTGTATGAGTAGAACCCTGAACTCCCAGTTGTCCAAACTTGGCAAAGCAGTTCACCTGAAGTAGCTCCAGTTCTGAGTTCTTCCTATAGCCCTTCTCAGGATATGTTTAGCCCCTACTAAGTCTTTAGGAGTTTCCCCTTTTGAGATTCTGTATAGGTGACCCCCGCCTATGGTGCAAGGAACAAAAGGAGATATGAAACAGATTGGATCTGAAATTACTAGGCAAGAACTATTGGTTTTAAGTTCTGTTTTGCAGAGTCATCAGCTGTCCATCAACCTCTACATCCTCTCAAGCCTGGGGTCTCGGTGTGGATCTCAGAGTGGAGAAGGACACCGTTGATACCGCGTTGGAAGGGACCTTATGTTGTCATCTTAATAACCCCAACAGCAGTTAAAGTTGCAGAGTTTGAACCTTGGATCCACCACAGTCGAGTAAAGCCAGCAGCCGCTCCTGAACTTGGTCATTGAACATCCGTAAATGACCCTGAAACTTCATTGCGGCTCACTTTGCGACGACAACCACTACTGTAAGAGACTAAGAATCTACGACCCTACTCCTGTCACACGTCGTGGGAGCCAAGGTGCAATGGAAGCTTTGGGAGAAAGACAACCCTGGGGTCCCTTGGAATGACTTTTGCCTTACTCTCCCCCCTTGTGCAGCCTGCATCACTACTACTCAGACTGGAATAAAGATTACTCATCTAAGCCAGAGGTTTTATAATGCCACCACTAGAAAGACGTCCTGGTGGTCAGGTGTAAATGCTCCTGAACATTGTTTAGCACTGGATTATTTGTTAGCAGCTGAAGGTGGAGTGTATGGAAAATTGAATGTAACTAACCGTTGTTTGCAGATTGATAATGAAGGCCAAGTTGTCGAAGACATAGCCGAACAGATGTGGAAGCAAGCCTATGTGCCAGTCCAGAAATGGCGTGGACTGGAGCTTGATGGATGGTTTGGTTCCATGTTTTCAGGACTGGGTGGCCTGAAAACTCTTGTGTTAGTTGTATTATTAATATTGGCTGTGTGCTTGTTTCTCCCATGTCTCCTACCCCTTTGCTTGCGCACTATAACCTCAGTTATTGATAGCACTGTGAAGCGGCAGACAGCAACTAAAGTGTTGGCTAAATGGCAGTATCACCCTATACCCCAAGGTAATGCTTTTCAACGAGTGTATTATGTGATTTAGTTCTCACCCTATCTTATTAAGGGTGAGAATAATCAAAGGGGGGATTGTGGTAGGCAATGGCCTATATAGATGTGAAAGGCCTGTAAGATAGGCCTGGATTCTAACCACCACCTTCCTGTTGTTAGAGCAAAGAATTAAAAGTTAGAAAAATCAGTTTATGACAAAGCTTGCACAATACTTCCATACTAAATGGATACTGTTGCATTCCTCGAGCTAGATATGACCTTGCAGTAGAAGTGTAGTCATAACATAGAACTGTGCCTTTGTTAGACTAGTCTGAGAAGGGTAAACAGGGAGCAATAGCCCAGTGAGGGTCCCCGATTGGATAGGTGAAGGGGGCGTTGGGACCAATAGAAAGTCTGCCTGTATCAAACTGTGAAGCTTGTATATAAGGAAGTTGTTCCTGTTCGCCATTGCTCAGTCCTTTGATGCTTGGGCCTTGTGCACAATAAATTGGTTTGGATCCTTGCACTGACTCCGGGTATTATTTATTGCATGCTATCAGTGCTGCCACAGTATCAGCAAAGTACTTATAGTTTAAATTTAAAATACAGAAGAGAGCTTTCTGGTTAAATTTAGAACCTAGCAGAGACCTTGTAGTTTAAATTTCATAATAAGTTAGAAACTAGCAGCAGCAAAGAGCTATAATTTAAATCAAAAAAGAATATAGATTACCTCAGCAGCACAGGACAGGGTACTGTGTAGCAGCCCTCTTTTAATAAGTGTTATTTCCCTCCCTCCCTCCCTCCCTCCCCACACCCACCCACCCACCCACCCCTGGGATAATCGTAGCTTTATAGGTACTTACACATCTTAAAAGACAGGAGGTGCTCTCAGGTGAAGTTCGTTACCCAAATCAGTCATACACTAAGGACCTGAGATTAATTAAGCTTTAGGTGAACAAGGTATATTAAACATATTAGGTACAGTTTTATTGGTATAAATATCCATACCAACCCTTAGCAAGTAAAGAATTTAAAGATCTAAACAAAAACTTAAAACTAAGATGCAGACAGCAGTCCAGCAGCGAGATGGGGGCTTTCCAGTCTTTTGCATTGAATGTCACATGTATGATTTTCTCCCAGTTGGTGAGAGGTCTTACGTGTGCACTAGGTGCAAGGAGCTCTTTGCTCTCAGGGAACGAGTCCGTTCTCTAGAGGCTAGAGTAGCAGATTTGGAAAACATAAGAAATACAGAGAGGTACATAGACGAGACCTACAGGGATATAGTCCTGAAGTTCCACCTCCAGTCTGGCAGCATCCCTGTTGCCATGGAGGAGAGAGGTCACGTGAGAGGAGACCATCACCCTGGTGTGGCAGGAAGTGATCCTGTAACTAGGACCTGTCATCCAGTAGATGCAAAACCCTCTCGCACCAAGGAGGTTTCTCCAGGGCCATGTGCCCTTGAGGGAAGGGTTAGGACAGCAGTTATAGTTGGTGATTCGATCATTAGGCATGTAGATAGCTGGGTGGCTGTTAGACGTGAGGATCGCCTGGTAACATGCCTGCCTGGTGCGAAGGTAGCGGACCTCACGCGCCACCTAGATAAGGTCTTAGATAGTGCTGGTGAGGAGTCTTCTGTCTTGGTACATGTCGGTACCAATGACATAGGAAAATGTGGTAGGGAGGTTCTGGAGGCTAAATTTAGGCTTTTAGGTAGGAAGTTGAAATCCAGAACTTCCAGGATAGCATTCTCCGAAATGCTTCCCGCTCCAAGTGCAGGACCCAAAAGGCAGGCAGAGCTCCGGAGTCTCAATGCGTGGATGAGACAATGGTGCAGAGATGAGGGGTTTGGATTTGTTAGGAACTGGGGAACATTCTGTGGAAAGGAGGGGCTCTTCCGAAGGGATGTGCTTCACCTTAACCGGGATGGAACCAGGCTGCTGGATTAACCTTTAAAAAGGAGATAGAGCAGCTTTTAAACTAGATAATAAGGGAAAGCCGACAGTTGCCCAAGAGTGGATGATTCGGAAGAATGTATCCTTCAAGGATACTACCAAAAGCAGAGAAGTTCCAAAAAAGAGTAAAGTAGCCCAAATGCCCTTGAGTATGGAGCAGACAGAGCTTAAAGATCCCAAATTACCCATGTCTACCAATAGCCAAATTAATATGAATAAAATACAGTCTCTAAAATGCTTGTATGCAAATGCTAGAAGTCTAAAAAATAAGCTGGGAGAGTTAGAATATATAGCACTAAATGAGAGGTTAGATATGATTGGAATATCAGAGACATGGTGGAAGGAGGACAACCAGTGGGACACTGTGATACCTGGGTACAAACTATATCGTAATGATAGAGCTGATCAAATTGGCGGAGGGGTTGCGCTCTATGTTAGAGAGGGCATTGAGTCAGAAAGGATTAAAGTTTTGCAGGAAACTAAATTTGCTGTAGAATCTCTATGGATTGAAATTCCATGTAAAAAGGGGAAGGCATTGGCGGTGGGGGTGTACTATCGGCCACCTGGCCAGAATGAACAAATGGATGATGAAATGCTCAAAGAAATCAAGGAAGCTAACAAAAGTTACAGCGCGGTAATAATAATGGGTAATTTCAATTACCCCGATATCGACTGGGTCAGTGTCACGGCAGGACATGCTAGGGAGATAAAGTTCCTAGATGACATAAATGACTGCTTCTTGGAGCAACTGGTTCATGAACTGACCAGAGGGGAAGCCATATTAGACCTAGTCCTTAGTGGAACACCAGATCTAGTGCAAGAGATAAGGGTGTTGGGGCCACTTGGCAATAGTGATCATAGCATGATCGCCTTTGATTTAATTAGTGGAGGGATAGTAAGGAAATCCACAGTACTACCTTTTAACTTTTGAAAGGGAGACTATGATAAAATGAGGAAAATAGTTAAGAATAAACTAAAAGGAGCAGTTGCAAAGGTTAAATAGTTACATCAAGCTTGGGTGTGGTTGAAAAATGCTATCTTGGAAGCCCAAATCATCTGTATTCCACGCTTTAAGAAAAGTGGAAGGAAGTCCAAAAAACTGCCAGCATGGTTTAAAGGTGAGATCAGAGAGGCTGTTGTCAAAAAAGCATCTTTCAGGAAATGGAAAAAAGAGCCAAACGATGAAACCTGGAAATAGCACAAGCACTGGCAGGTCAAATGCAAGGCATTGATAAAGCAGGCAAAGGGAGAATTTGTGAAGAAGCTTGCTGCAGAAGCAAAAATGTGAAATAAAATTTTTTTCAAGTACATTCATTGCAAAAAACCTGTGAGAGAGTCAGTTGGTCCATTAGATGAGAGGAGTTAAAGGGGCACTAAGAGGCGACAAGGCGATAACAGAGAGACTGAATGAATTCTTTGCTTCGGTCTTAACTGAGGAAGATGTAGAGATGTTACCCATGACTGAAGCGGTATTTAAAGATGCGGAAGAATTGAAGGAAATATCGATACATCGGAAAGATGTATTACAACTATTTGATAAACTGAAGAGTAGCAAATCACCTGGGCCAGATGGTATACATCCAAGGGTGTTGAAAGAACTGAAATATGAGATTGCAGACCTGCTATTATCATTAAAATCATCTATAATACCTGAAGATTGGAGGATCGCCAATGTAACACCAATTTTTAAAAAGGGTTCTAGGGGTGATCTGGGAAACTACAGACCAGTAAGCCTCACGTCAGTACCGAGAAAAATGGTAGAAACCATCATAAAGAATAAAATTACTCAGCATGTAGATAGTCATGGCCTAATGGGAGACAGCCAACATGGCTTTAGACAAGGAAGATCTTGTCTTACTAATCTGTTATGTTTTTTAAAAGTGTGAATAAACAGGTGGACAAAGGTGAGTCAGTTGATATAGTGTATCTGGACTTTCAGAAAGCCTTTGACAAGGTCCCTCATCAGAGACTTTTGGCAAAACTAAAGAGTCATGGGATAGGAGGCAGTGTACTACTGTGGATCAGGAACTGTTTAAAAGATAGAAAGCAGAGGGTTGGGCTAAATGGCCAATTTTTCCAATGGAGAAAGGTGAATAGTGGTGTACCCCAGGGATCTGTGCTGGGTCCGCTGCTTTTTGACATATTCATAAATGACCTGGAAAGTGGAATAATGAGTAAGGTTATCAAATTTGCAGATGACACAAAACTATTTACAGTTGTTAAAACCCAAGCGGATTGTGGAAAATTGCAAGAGGATCTTGATAAATTGGAAGGCTGGGCATCAAAATGGCAGATAAAATTTAATGTGGACAAGTGCAAAGTTATGCACCTAGGGAAGATCAACCCAAACTAGACCTTGCATGTACAGCTTCGCAGAAAAAACCACTTATCATATTAGGAGACCTAAACCTTCCTTCGCTCAACCAACAACACACTTCCAACTTTATGGATGCCATGAAAGAAATGGGTTACAACCAAATCATACAGACTCCCACTCACATAAAAGGAAATACACTAGACCTTGTATTCATTCCCATACCATTCAATAAACATAAACTCCAATCATCACCCCTTATTACAGAAGTACCATGGTCAGATCACCATTTAATAACCTTCACACTAAACTCACTACCTAACAACAACACTGAAACAACTCCAACACATTATAAATCCCGTTGTGCCCACTTTAACAAAGATACCTTCCTAAATACTGTATTACCCAACTTCACAAATAACTCGACAGAAGTCAACACCTTAATAGACCAATGGAACTCAATAATAAAAGAAGCAGCCACTCCCAAACAAACCAATCCAAAACAATTCATAAAAAAACAATCAGAAAAATGGTTCAATAAAGACCTTTCTAACCTAAAAAAGCAACTAAGAAAACAAGAAAAACGATGGCGGAAAGATAAAACGAGCGATAATAAAGATCAATACATGAATATCCTCAACAAATACAAGGACACAATTAATAAATCAAAAAGAGAATACCATACAAAAATGATAAACATGGCAGTCAACCGCCCAAGAGAACTATTCACAATTATAAAAGCACTAACAAAAACCCAAACAACAGAACCAGAACAAACAACAATAAGTGCACAAACCCTTGCAACTCATTTTGCTAATAAACTAAAAAATAATTCATCTAGCACAACCATAACTACGCTCACAGACATAGAAACAAAAAATACATGGACAACCTTCCAAAACATTGATCACAAACACCTGATCAATGTAATATCAATGATCAACACCACTACCTCCCCCCTTGATCCATGCCTCGTATCATGGATAAAGAACACCAAAGCTGATCTTGCTATCCATATACTAAATATAGTGAACCAATCACTATCACAAGGTATCATGCCTGAAGCACTAAAACTTACCTCCTTACGCCCAATAGTAAAAAATAATAAACTCAATCCGAAAGACCCGAACTCCTACAGACCAATAGCCAGCATACCATTTATTGCCAAAATAATAGAAAAAATAATACAGATACAACTACAAGACTTTATTGACACTCATGCTCCACTTGACTCACACCAATTCGGCTTCAGACCATCCCACGGAGTCGAGACCCTACTAATAACACTTATGAACGACCTCATCAAAGGCACTGACTCACACAACCAAGGATACATCCTCATATTCATTGATATAACTGGAGCCTTTGACAATGTACACCACAACACACTCATTAATAGACTCCTAAACCTAGGAATAGGTGGAACAATTCTGCAATGGTTCATATCATATATCACAAACAGATCGATACGCGTTAAATTAGGACAAACCACCTCAGAGCCCTTCACACAAGGACAAGGTATCCCACAAGGCTCGGCACTATCTGCCCTTCTTTTCAACCTGTATCTTCAACCCATCACAAATATATTTAAAAAATATAAAGTAAACCACTACATATATGCTGACGATATCATGCTCACCCTACCGATAAACACAAATAATCCCACATACCAGAAATTACTAGACTGTATCAGTGAAGCAAATACTTGGTTAGAAAACAATAATCTCAGCATCAACCTAAAAAAAACTGAAGCAATGATAGTATCAAGAAAACCAGACTCTAATCTCCCTGAAACTATAACAATTAACAACACAATAATCCCAGTTAAAAAAGAAGTAAAATACCTAGGCATTATAATAGACCACACACTTAGTATGCTTCCTCATATAAAACAAACAGTGAAAACCATATTCTATAAACTTAGGATCACCCAACACTTAAGACCACTACTTGACACACATGACTTCAGATCTGTCATCAGCACACTTATCACTCCTCATTTCGACTATTGCAATAGCATACTTATTGGCCTCCCTCTTACAAGCACCAACCTACTCCAAAAAGCTCAAAACATCTGTGCTCGAGTAACAGCACAAGCCCGCCTCGCTGACCACATAACTCCCGTATTAGCCGAACTACACTGGCTTCCCATAAATAGTAGAATAACATACAAAATACTCCTAACCACATTTAAAATAACAAACGGCATCTCACCCTCACATTTAACCACTCTGATTCAAGCTCCAAAAGAAATTAGAACCCGCAGACAAAACGCAACCTACTCACTAGAAATAAAAAAATCCATCCGGAAAACAAAGAAGACCACAAGCTCAAGAGCCTTCTCTTATGCAGCCCCCACCCTATGGAATAAACTCCTGCTAGAACTCCGCAAAATAAAAGATCTTCAAACATTTCGAAAAGAACTGAAGACATTTCTATTTAAAGAACACTTCACAAATTCAAATGAATCCTATCCACCCAACACACCACACAACCATAACAATCCTCCTTAACTACAGCTCAACAAGCCTCAACACTCACTACATTTAAGAAACAAAGCTTAATTTAGCAAAGAATCAATGTAAATAGACAAAGCATTACTAACTAATGTTAAAATGTATATAGTTCTGTAACAATAATCCATGTTAAACTGTATTTAGTTCTGTAACAATGTTCCATGTTATCGTTTATCATGTTAACTGTACATAGTTATGAAAAAAACGATGTTCTATGTAAAACCATGTTCACTAAATGTTACCTGTAAACCGCCTTTGATCTTTGGAAAAAGCGGTATAGAAATAAGCATAAATAAATAAAAAAAAACTATGATTACACAATGCAAGGTTCCACATTAGGAACCACCACCCAGGAAAAAGATTTAGGCGTCATTGTGGATAACATGTTAAAACCCTCGGCCCAGTGTGCAGCGGCAGCCAAGAGAGCAAGTAGAATGCTAGGTATCATAAGGAAAGGAATGGAAAATAAAACAAAAGATATTATAATGCCTCTATACCATTCCATGGTGAGACCGCACTTTGAATATTGTATGCAATTCTGGTTGACGTATCTTAAAAAGGATATATTAGTAAAGGTTCAGAGAAGAGCCACCAAAATGGTAAAGGGGATGGAAGGATACTCCTATGAAGAAAGGCTAAAAAGGTTAGGGCTCTTTAACCTGGAAAAGAGATGACTGAGGGGAGATATGATAGAAGACTAAAAATTAATGAACAGAGTGGAACGGGTAAACGTAGATCGATTGTTTATGTTATCAGAATATAGAAAGACTAGGGGACATGCAATGAAGCTACAGGGTAAACTATTTAAGACTAATAAAAGAAAATATTTTTTCACTTAATGTGTAATCAAACTCTGGAATTTGTTACCGGAGGATGTAGTAAAGGCTGTTAGTGTAGCTGGGTTTAAAAAAGGTTTGGACAAGTTCCTGGAGGAAAGGTCCATAAACCATTAATAAGAAGGGACCCAGGATATCAATGCTTGACCCAGTACAAGCATTGCGGAACCTGTGTCTTTTGGGGAAACTGCTAGGTACGTATGACCTAGATTGGCCACTTTTGGAAACAGGATACTGGGCTTGATGGACCTTGGTCTGACCCAGTATGGCATATCTTATGTTCTTATATTCTTATGTTCACGTTATAAGGCGCCTTATTGGGCACAGTATGAGGCACGTTATAAGGCACGTTACAAGGCACCTTATTAGGCACAGTACGAGGCACGTTATAAGGTACATTAGAAGGCACCTTATTAGGCACAGTACAAGGCACGTTAAGGCATGTGCCTTGTACTGTGCCTTATAACGCGCGTTACCTGACATGCTTGCTGTAATGATACCCCGCCCACGCCTTTATATGGGCATCTGTACCTTTACCGCGGAAACTAACGCACATGACATTACCGCAGTTTAGTAAATATGCCCCATAATTCTGAATAACAGAACCACCGAAACCCTGGGGGGCTATAAAAAACACAAAACTTAGCAGGTGAGCCCAAGAGGACAAGAGGCATGGAGGGCTAAGTTGCTATTGCAGTTCTACTTCTTTGTCACTTAAAGCAACTCAAACTACACATCACCCATACCAGGAACAGAAACAGTATCCCCAAACCCTGAACACTAGAGCATTAACACAGGATTGCCCCCGTCAAAGCACTCATGGTCAAAGAAGGTCCCAAGCAAGTGGACAAGGTCCATCCCGCTCCTCCAAGCTCCGTTAACCTCAAACCACTACATAAGTCACAGACAACATACAACACAAAAGTAAAGAGAGAGAGACAGAAAGAGAGACATTTTGACCAGGGTAATGCCCTGGAGTTTCTCCAAGAGAGACAAAGTGAATGTCCCAGTATATGACAATTCTGCATGATTGGATGTCAACTCTATATGAATTAAGCCACAATTACACGACCTCAGACCAGTCAAATACCCATGATAGAAAGCACTGAAGAACTTTAGCAGGCCACAAAGTGCAAGGCAAATTTCACCACAGCAACCCTGACTCCTTGTCCTTCAAAAACACATGTAACTCCCCTGGATTATCAAAAGTCTTAGTCTGGTTATGCAGCGTGACTCTCATGCGGGCAGGGTAGAGCAGCCCAAATCGGGCCTGCAGCTGCAACAAGTGTGGACGTAGCACCAAAAAGTTCTTTCTCTGATCCACCGTCGCCTTTGTGAAGTCAGGGAAGAATAGGAGTTTGTGCCCCTGATATTCTAAGGTAGAGAGTGCTCTGGCTGCTTCCATTATTTGCGAAACATGCTGAAAACGAAGAACTTTCAAGATGATTGGGCGCGGGTGTTTCCTGCAATCATGGACTGAGTAGGCACTTGATGGGCGCGCTCGATCTCAAATGGCATGGCAAATTTCAATTTCAACACACCTGGAATCATTGACTGCAAACAGGCCACCGTGTCAGGTCCCTCGGCTCCCTCGGGAACTCCCTGTATTCTTACGTTTTCCTTTGAGCGTGGTTGTTACCATCTTCCAACTCTCTTTGCAGTGAGTGTATCAACTTTGCCTGCCTCTTGATGGCCTTGAGCCGCTCCCCATGCACTGCCACCACATTCTCAACCTTCTCCAAGTGTGCCGTGATTGACTCCAAGGAAATTTTCAAGGTGCTGATATCTTCCTGCATTTTGCATAGCGAGTCACCATTGGATTTTACCAAATCTTTAACAGCACGAATCTCAGCCAAAAGTTCCTGCAAGGCCTCAGGACAATCTCTGATGACCGCCATCTTGTGAGGTGAGAGAGGTTCCATTTTGGTTCTCTTTGTGCTGGTGTTTTGAGATATTTGGTAATCCAGCCATATCAGTTTGGGGCCAGACATGTCCAAGATCGAATGATATCAAAGTAGGTAGGAACTATTTAGTTAAAGACTGCAGAAGTCAGGATTCTTGACCATTGCCTTCCGGAGCACAGCTCTTACACATCCATCTTGACCAAAGCCAGGCTCCGCCCCCCATAAAGGGCTGATTCTAAGGTTGGCCCTGTATGTCCAGGACAGGCAAAATGTCTGGGGAAGTTATTCCATCCCTGGATGTTTCTTTTTAGCAATACTGGGGCACAGATGGGGCTGGGGAGCCAGGGATTATTCCCCGCAGCTTGACCCTGGCCTTAGGAGGCCAGATCGGAGGTTGGGCTGCAGGGAATAATCACTTTAACCTGGCGGCCGGCATCGCAGCTTTTAAATGGAGCTGCGGTGCATGGCAACATGACGCCATGGTGCCGTGGCTCCATTTAACAGCCCTTACTGATCCAGACTGTGGCTGTACATGCAGGCCGGGACTGAATCACAGTCTTGGCCTGCACGTACATGCTTAGTTGTGATTCTGATACCGGGGGGCTAGACGTGCCCCGCGGGATCAGAATTGCTATCCCCTTTGTACGTCCAGCTCAGACTGGACGTACAAAGGGGATAGCCGTGCAGGATAGAATCAGGCCCTAAGGCTCTTCAACTTGGAAAAAAGATGACTGAGACAAAATATGATAAAATAATGAATGGAGTGGAACAGGTAAATGTAGATCCTTCAAAAAGTAGAAATATTAGGAGATACGCAATGAATTTACAATGCATCACATTTAGGACTAATAGTAGAAAATATTTTTTCACTCAACGCGTAATCAAACTCTGTAATTTATTATATTGTTAGGCTTCCATGGCTAATATCATGATCTTTGCAGTTTTCCAGGTCATGTCGTGTTTTGATGAGTGGAACTGATGTTTCAGCCATCGTTCTGTGGCTGTCTTCAGAGTGAAGCAGTTATGCAGTGAATGTCTGTTCATATATGCAGTGGTTCTCATACCAGATTGGTGGGTTTAAAGCAGGTATTTGAATTTTTAGTGGGAAAGTCCACTGAAGAAAAGGCAGGAAATATGAATTCTATTTCAGAGGGAAATTTTGTTGGAAAAGGTGAGAGTTTTGAAATTTGAATTTTGGCAGGAGGTTTTGTTGAAGAAAAGGTGGGAATGATGCAAGTAAGAATCTTGGAGGGGGTGGAATTTGATTTTTAGCAGGAAGATTGTGTGACAATCTCAGATTGTGGAAGGTGGAAAAAATCACCTGTCTTCGGCCCCAGATCTTATAGCAGTAAACCTTCTGTGAAAGAGGGGTTGCCATACTTCGTTAATGTCAAGTCTTTTGTCTCCATTGAAGTTTTGTGGGTCTCATACTAACACCACCACCACCTTGGCCACCAACGTTATTTTCCAGGATTCTTGTTTCATCAGATTTGATTGTATAGCCAGTTTCTATTGCATGGAGGACGATAACAGATTTCTCTGTTGCAGAGTTTATAATGTCTTTTGTGCTCTTGTAGCCTTTCTTGCATGGATTCTTGTTTTATCAAATTTGACTGTATGGCCAGTTTCCAACCCCATGACAAAACAAAGATTTGTGGTGATCCCCTATCTCCAAGAAGTAACAGACTGCATAGGTACCCTGCTTAAAAGGTCACGGTTGTTGGAGTCCTTACCATTGACTGTATACAGGACAGTCTTGTTTCCTGATTTAGAGGTGTTCCAGCGTGCTACTCAAGCTAAGTGATGTTTTTGTTCTTCATGTCTTTATTAAAGGGGGCTTATTGCAGCAGGGGGTGGGGGAAAAATCCATCTCCGTCTCCTGTGACAGTGTACCTGACAAAATTAATTTTGGATTTTCACTGTCTTCCTCTAGTTCTTGTATTTTTGGGACATTCTTTGATCTTGGAGGATATGGGGTGTTTTCTCTTGTAAAAAGAATAAATATCAGAATAGCATATGGCACACCACAAATTCTGGCTTCCTCACTGTCACAAGAGAAGGATTGCATACCTCTACTCCAAACCACTGGAGTCTATGAAATTCCATGCAGCTGTGGTCAATAGGCGACACTGACCACACCAAAAAAGAAAGGCTACAAGAGCACAAAGACATTATAAACTCTACAACACAGAGAAAACTGCTATAGCTCTCCACACGATGGATACTGGCCATGCAATCAAATTTGATGAAACAAGAATCCTAGAAGAAGGACACAGATGGTTGAGAAGGATCAAAGAGGCAGTAGAGATAGCACAACACTTCAATAGAGGCAAAGGAATTAACATCAATAAAGCATGGCGGGAGAGGCAAGATGGCGGCGGTGTGATTTCCCCAGACGGAGGTCTGAACGCTGCTGGGTGTACGAGTCGTGCATGGCGGTATCCGGAGCCAGTATGGGCAGGAGGAAACGCAAACAGGCTTATCTATCCTCGGGTGAAGCCTGTTCCAGCAGCGTGGCTCAAAGGACGCTGCAGATGTGTGGCTTTTCTCTGCCGGGGGAGCGAGCGACGTCTTCGGCAGGTCCAGAGGGCTCTCCGGACCTGTGCACATCTGGGGTCTTTCTATCCCCCGAGCAACGGGCCCCCCCGCCTTGTCCCGGAGGTGGATTCTCGGGCAGTGGAGAGGTGCCTGCCGGCTCTTCTGCCACGGGGAACGCTCCGTTTGGGTCCCTTGGAGTGGATGGAAGCTCGGTGAGTGAGAGGAGGAGTGCTTCCAGTTCTGCTCAGCAGAGTGTGACCCCGATTGGCCATCCTGGTGTCGGCGGATTGGTGAGGCCTGCAATTGTAACACTTGAGGTGCTTTGGGATGTGGTGTCGGCAATGAACTCCTCTCTGAAAATGATTACTACTTCTTTGAATACTGAAGTGAAATCCCTTAGGACTGATTTACAGGAGGTTGTACAAGTCCAAAAGGAACAGGAGGGTCGATTGGCCTTGCTCCGTGGAGATCTGGGGCAGCTTCAGGAATCAAATCTTGCCCATATGAAACACTGGACTGTGACTTCTAGGAGAGTGGAGTACCTAGAAAACCAGGTCGGGAAGAACAATTTAAGACTGGTTAATTTTCCTAGGTCTCCTGTTCTCTCCCCTTTGGAAATGGCCCGTAGGTACTTCCAGGAGGTGTTGAAAATCTCTAAGGATGACCTTCCTCCATTAACCAGAGCCAAGTATTTGTCTATGGGTAGGGGGGTTCAGGACGTTAATAGTGTCTCTCTGGGGGAGCTTACGGGTTTTTTAGAGAGCTC
Source organism: Ichthyophis bannanicus (assembly GCA_033557465.1). NCBI lineage: Eukaryota > Metazoa > Chordata > Amphibia > Gymnophiona > Ichthyophiidae > Ichthyophis > Ichthyophis bannanicus. The sequence continues at coordinate 733,168,694 of CM066036.1, forward strand.
CCTAGAGGTGGTCACTGCTCGTTTCCACTCTCCTCATTACATTGGCACTTGAAACTGATAAAGCATTAATCCTTAGGTTATATTTTTGGAATTTCAGTGAGCAATTTCTTGGTTCATGTGTGCTCATTTTTCCTGATTTAGCAAGACCTACCCAGATGAGGAGGAAGGAATGTCTAAGCTATAAGCATAGGGTTCTTTCCCTCGGTGGGACCTTTTTGTTGAGATTTCCTGCTAGGTGCTGTGTATCATATAAAGGATTTTCTGAATGCTAGAGAGGAATTGGTGGTTGTTGTACCACCTCATACGGCTGACGTATAAGACTTGCACTGCTTGTATTATAATTTTCCTACTGAATTTGTTATTTCCTGATGCCTCCCCTTTATAGTGGGCTGAGTTTTGGTATAGCAATGATTTACTAATTTTCCTTCTATTATTTTCCTTGTATTAGAATGTAACTTTTATTGTGATTTACCAGTTTTTCCTTTCATTCTTGTCTGAATGTATTAATATGAAATTTAATAAAAATTAAATAAAAAAATAAATAAATAAAGCATGGCAACCCCTCTTTCACAGAAAGTTTAGCACTATAAGATCTGGCGTCGAAGACAAAATATTTTTTACACATTCGAGAATCTGAGATTGTCACACAATCTTCCTGCTAAAACCCAAATCCCACCCCTCTCCAGGGTTCCTACTTGCACTGTTCCCATCTTTTCTCCAATGAACCTTCCCAACAAAATTGAAATTTCAAAACTCCAGCCTTTTCCAATGAACTTTCCCTCTAAAATCAAATTCAAATTTCCTGCCTTTTCTTCAACAAACGATCCTGCCAAAAATTCAAATTTCTACTTTAAACCTACAAATCCAGTTTGAGAACCACTGTATATAAAAACAGACATTCACTGTATAACCGCTTCATCCTGAAGAACGCCACAGAATGATGGCTGAAACATCGAAGACTTGACATGACCCGGAAAACTGCAAAGATCTGGACTTCATTAGCTGGGTTTAAAAAAGGTTTGGATAAGTTCTTGGAAGAAAAGTCCATAAACCATTATTAAAGAAGAGCAGGGAAATCCATTTCTTACCCTGGGATAAGCAGCATGCAATCTATATACATTTATGGGAACCTGATAAATACTTGTGACCTGGATTGGTCACTGTTGGAAACAGGATACTAAGCTTAATGAACTTGGTCTGACCCAGTGTAGCATATCTTGTATTCTTAACCCACATGTGCAATTTGTATTTTACTGTTCCTTACATATAATCAATGCATTGTGGGATGCTTCCCTTTTATTTAAATATAAGGTGTCTCCACTATTTGTCAGCCTTTCTGACGCTGTCAACTTTTCACCATATTGCTGCTCCAAGGAGATCAAAACTGTGTGTGAGCTATATGTGAGCTGCGTTTAAATGAAGTTGGGTTACAATACAAGACGTTTTTTGACCAATGATTTTATGTGTCATTAAGAGCCCATAGAGGCTATCAAGTTGTCACTGAGGTCTTTTTCTCCTTCTTTTTATATGTTTTGGTTAATTTTATAACCATGTTAAAAACATCTAGGAAGATTCAGGATTTCCTGTTTGGATATACAGAAGTGTTTATCTTCCTATGCCACATGTTGGAATTCCCAGGTTCTCAGCCTCTACCTCACAAGCAATAACCCTCTTGCCCCAAAGCTCTCAAATTATGCTATCCCCTCTCCTTCTTTTGTGTAACTTTTCAGGGACCTTTATTTTCTTCTCCAAATTTCTGATTTTCTCTTCCCTTAGACTTTTACTGTAGGTGACAATAGATACCTTATGGCCTCTTGAAGCTTCCCTGCATCCTATAGCATATTTATATCAACCCCAGCTAAGTCATTATACTCCAGGTATACCACCCACTTCTTTTCCAAGCTGTGACACACTAGCTCAGTCAGGAGCAGGGCTTCATTTCATCTCAAATCCTGCCCAACCTCAGAGGCAACCTAAAATAAGATAAAGACTGGTATAGGATCAGATATGGCAATCAAACATATACCACATTGAGTAACCCACTAGGCATTTTCAATCGCTACCCACCACATGTCTATCCCAGAGTATGACTGATGGGCAGAGAAAAAAATGTGCAATCTTGATCCATTTGGTTCTTTCATCTCCAGACATCAGCCAAGCCTAGACTTTCTATATCCCTCAAGTACGCTTAGTCAATCTTTAGCATGTAGTGGGGCAGCCCCAGTTCTATCCAATAGATGATCAAGGACTGACTTTGAATCTCCTCTCACAATAATTATCCCCTTCTGCAATTCTTCTAATAACTGGAACATATTATGATAAAAGGATTGTTTTCTCATTAGGGCCATATACATTTAACTAGATGACCTGGGTAGACTTTATTTTCCCCTGTAGCAAGAAAGATCTCCATTTGATATCAAGCACCTTTTTAAAGCAATGAAACCTCACAGACTTAGCAACCAGTATTGTCACCCCTTTCGTCTTTACCTTCTTACTACAGGCAGCACAGTAGTCTTCCACACAGCCTGTTCCCTCTGGTTGCCATTCATATTGAGCGGTAACTGTTCACCCAGATGAATGTCCTGGACCTTCCCAACTCTGCAGTTTCTAAAAATTTATTTATATTCTCTTATATACCGTGCTATTCTGCATCAGTGTGGTTTATATTGAACAAACTGAAATTACATTGAACAGGGTATTATAACTTGGAGATAACTATTTTTACAGGGAACATGGGCTATGGAGGGTTAAGTGGCTTGCCCAAGACCACAAGGAGCACCTGTGGGACTAGAAACCCCAGTCCTTCCAGCCCAAAGTAGCTGTCCTCTAGTGGGATTTGAACCCCTGACCTTCCAGCCTGAAGTACCTTGCCCCAACCACTAGGCTACTCCTCCATGCCTAAAAATACCTGGAAGCCTCTGACTGCAGCAAAACAGTTGCAGGAATCATCATACAAAATTCCAGGCCACAGTTCAGAGGAATCCAAAATGTGAAATTCCACTGTTTTCAAACATTTTGCAGGAGGCATGTTACCAAAGGATTAGACTTGGGCACCAACATTGACCACTGACTTTGCGGACCCAATTGCACCTGCACTCTTGCCACTGTGAATCACAAAATCATGGGTTCAGTCAGCAGAGGAGAAATCCTGGAGCAGGCCTGGTTTCTTATGCTTTTGTTTCCCAGTAAAGACCAAGCAATATTCAAAAAAATGAAAAGTGTTAACAGCTTTCAAAGCACCTTGCCTAAGCTTGTATTTTCTAAAATTCATTTCTGAAATTGAGTTACAAAATAGTTTTGATATTTATTTATTTATTTATTTAACAATTATTTCTATACCGCTCTTTCCCAAGTATCAAGTGAGGTTTAAAATGAACAGTAAGTTATATGGTATGTGAAATAGCATACCTAGTCATTTTACATAGAACAGGTGGAACTATTTACAAGTAACAATATAAGGTTTGAACAGTAAACTATTAGAACATATTTACATTGTAGGTATTTACAAATTATATCATAGATCAATTGTGATGCATAAATTATTTTAAATGTGACAGATCACAGTTATCTGTATGTATGAGTGGTGTGGTTAAGTATTGTGTGGTTATGTTATTATTTGTTATTTGTTAAGTGTTATGTAGTGTAGTAGTATGGTTGTTAACCTGTGTCTCTTTGTGTAATCTGATTAGATTATGCTCTTTTGTTGTAGTGTAAAGAGAATAAATGGGTTTTCAATTTTTTTCTAAATTCCTTTATGTCCGACAGTAGGCGAATGTTGTCAGGATATGGTTAGTTATATAAGCTTTGGGTAGAATATTTTTAATTAGAAGTAAACACTTCTGCCTACTAATTCAATTTAATTTAAATCAGACATTTCTATTCCACATTTTACCAATAAAATGGTTCAGAAGAGATTGCAACCATATATCCAATATAAAAGTTTGCTTTGCTATTTGCAGTAATTAATTCAAAAATTTAAAAATGTAACATTCATACAGTATACAGTTCAGAGAATTATAAGACAATTGATTCCGTCAACCACATACAATAGCATATAAAAATTGATCTAATTAAGATTATCCAAATCCACTGAATACATCTTTAAAAATAATTAATAGTTAAGGGGGTAAGTACAAAAGTGCATTATGTGACTAATCCACATTTTTTTGCCCCTAACATGTGGTAAAGGGCAAAATAGTATGTTATTTTACTGTAACACACAAATTTGTACCGCATACACTGTAAATACAAATGAGATGCAAAACATGCAATAATGTGGTTTGCAGTATGGGTGTTGACTGTGTCATGGGTAAGTGGTGGTGGAAGCAGAGTCAGCGGAGGGGATGCAGCAGCAGGGGGGTGCTGCGACAGGCGTGCAGTCCTAGATGCTCCTGAAAGCATACACTATGCCGTAAGCTACATTATAGTGTCTGTGAGGTATGGACAGGTATCCAGATGTACTGTCAGTGTGTGGCATGCCATAGGCCAGAATAGCGTCTGGCTGGAAGCAGCATGTTCCTGATGTGGGCAACACAGTGAGGATTGTCTAAGAGTGCTCATGTGGAGCAGTCACAAGAGAGGTGTGCATGATATGGCTAACTGCTGCAAATGACCCCTGATGGCCATGGTGGGGCAGTTTACTTCCAGTAAGCTGCCCCACCATGAATCTCCCTGACGGTCAAATGGTGGGTGCAGGGCTGTGCCATGGATTTTCCAAGCAGAGAGTTTGCAATGTGTATGGTGGTTGGATGTATGGGATCATAGAGGCCAAAAGCAGAGCGGTTTCAGCTGTCACCCTGAGAGTGAGGAAGGGTGCCCAGACCTGGTCCACTGAACCTGTGCTGTTAGAGATGATCTCTGCTGGTTGTGCTGCAGGTCCACAACGCTGCTATTGTGTGGTAAGTATTGTCTGCAGTGTGTTATGCTTTTTCTCCTTGTTTCCTGCATGCTGTAGGCGACAGAGACAGCAACAGCTCAACCCTGTGTTCTGCCCATGTTGGATACTAACCTTCCAATAACAGTGCAGGTTAGGGCCAATGTCAGTATGCTGCTGTCATAGACAGCCACTGCAGTGGTGGATGTATAGGCTGGTGTGGGGCTACTGTCCTGCCAGGACCCCAGTGATTAGGCCATGAACCACTGCTGTCCCAACTATTAAGGACTAAAAGTTGAGTACAACAGAGGCAGTAAGACTGCCTCTGCTGCCCTTTCTGGACTGTGTCAGCCAAGCACAAACCAACTGTGGTTGGTCTGCTGGTCAACATGCACTGCACGTGCATAGTGTGACCATGAACACTCTGCCTTGGGATACTCAGCATTGACACACAGCCGTTTGCTCAGTGATTGGCATTCCCATACAAAGAATGCATCCACATCACTGGAGATAGACATTATAATAGCTCTATGTGGATACATAGCCTTGGTATCGTCAGTTTTTGGTCTTAGTAAGAGTGCCATCTCAGCATGACATACAATGGCCATCCAGGCAATGCATGTGGCAGATGGGCACAATCGCATCTCAGCCAGTGACCCTACCATTGTGGCAGACACATTCAGGACAATCTGTGCTGTTTCGGGCGATACCCACAATCCTCTGCCTCTCCTTATTCACATTTTCCAAACAGGCTGGGAAAAACCTGGACAATGTGAGCCAAAGTGCAGTGCAGAAAGCCACAGGACAAAGGAGAACCATACACACACACACACACACATGCATACACTTTCATTGGTGCACTGTGCAAAAGTGGAGATGGGTGGCATTCCTGCTTGATACTCCTGTCTCAATGTCAGCTGAAGGATTGATAACATGTGCTCTGTTTGCAGACACTATTATCATGCCTTGGCCTCACCACACATTGTTACTGTGTGCTATTAGCCTCCAACCAACTGTGGATAGTGGAGCCTGTCAGTGCTGATAGTGGGTGTTTCTACCCTTGCTGGCTATCTCTTTGGGGATTACACATACTAGAGTTGTACTTACACTGTCAGCTAAACCTTGTCCACAAGAAGACACAGAAAGTCCAGCAGGGACCTGAGCCTGTGACCCTCTGCACATAGACACACCAACTAGGTGTGTTGCACCACAGTGCTGCCTTATGGAAATAACAGTTCCTGCTGCTGACATGCTTCCCTTCAGCTAACCTTTGGCACATGCTGCAATGAACATGGCCACATGACCAGGACAAGACTTCTGTCTGCTGAAGGCTGGTGCCATTTCCTATGCCACCATCAACACCCCACTATGCAGACATGCCCATGCACGATCAGTGGTGATGGTCGCAGTCCCAGCATGTTAAACATGTGGGTATAGCAGGCACCTTGGGCACAAGGACTGGATGGGGGGGAGGGGCCCACATGGACGGCCACACAGCCCCTCTACCAGCGGCCCATGCAGGGGCTCCATCACCACCTGCCACCGATACGTCTCAGGGGGAGGATGGCAGCCACTGCTGTGGTATTTCCCCAGGCATCTGCATTTTCCAGCTACCTGGAGGGCTACAGCTTCTGGAACTATCAGCCTATTCCTCCACAGCTGGGTTCTGCAGCAGCAGGGGGGTGGGGAGAGGCAGCCTGGATCTTTGCCAGGGGTGCTAGGACCCTTGGACCACCCCATGTGGCACTTGCCTTTCCACAGCAGTAGCAGGACTGTGTGCTGCCACTGTCACTGTGGGATCATGATGAACATCACAGATGGCAGAATACCCCTTTGTGGAGAGGCTAAAAAGGTTGGGACTTATCAACCTGGGAAAAAGACAGCTGAGGGGAGATATGAGAGAGGTCTATAGATTATTGACTTGAGGGGAACAGGTAAACGTAGATTGCTTTTTTATGCCATCAGACTGTGGACAGACTAGGGGACCTGCAATACGGCTACAATATAACCCATTTGAGTCTTCTAGATGAAAATATTTTTTTCAGTCAATGCGTAATCAAACACTGCAATCCATTACCGAAGGATGTGGTAAAAGCTGTCCGTGTAGCTAGGTTTAAAAAGGTTTGGATGGTTTCCTGGGTAATGGTCCATAAACCATTGCTAATGAGGACCCAAACTATGCACTGCTTGCCCCATTACAGGGGATCCTGTGTATCTTTTGGGGAAACTGCTAGGTACATGTGACCTAAATTGGCCACTGTTGGACACAGGATACTGGGCATGATGGACCTTGGTCTGACACAGTTTGGCATATTTTGTAGTCTTATGTTCCTATGTGCCAACTAGGCAGCTGCATGGTCCCTCGTGCGCACCAGCAGCCCCCACTGAATGACCCATGTGCCACCTCCTTTGCCCCCATTTGCAGCATCAACATAGTGCCCTTTCATACTTGGGCACTATGCTGTTGTTGCTTATGGTACCATTGTATTTTCCTTGTCACCTGTTTTCTTTGCCATTATCTTAAAATTTGGTAATGTCATCTGATGTTACACTTTGGTTCTTTTTGTTTGGATAATCAGTTGCTGCTAATGGAGCACTACTATCATTCTCTTGGGCTCCCCTGTCTGTGCATCACATTGCAGATGTAGAATACGCTCTCTCTCCTCAAAATACACCCTTTTTGCGAGGTTTTGAATTGTGTTACGGTTCCTGCCATTAAGGGAGCAAGCCTTATTCCCGCCCATTCCCTGTCCATTGATCCCCCCACACACACTCTCCACCCCGTGAATGCCTTCTCTCCACCCACAGGTACTGTCAGCACCTGCTAAAGTGGCTGGTACCATTAGCGCATGCTATAGTGACTTTTTGCACATGCTAAGGGTGAAGTTGCAAGGTTAGCGTGTGCTAATGTCACACTTGCTCCTTTACCGCAGTTTATTAAACATACCCCTAAATGTTCAAATTTGTTTTAAAAGATTTTTATTAACTAAAATGTATGAAACAAACAGTAAAAATACCTAAAAGTTAATCCTGAAAGTGAACCAAGCATTTTCATCCCTATAACCAGATTTGAATTAACAAAAAAATAAAATCCACGTATTCAGCTAGGATCCTGCAATCCAGTAATGCACAATGAAGTTATACAATTGCTATATTAGTTCATAACATCTAGAACTGAACGTCAATCGGCATGTCAAAGGTGCTGCCCTCTCTTTGAACTTGATCAATGATAAATTAGCTAATATTAAATTATTCAGATGTTATCATCCTTAGTCAACAGCACATAACTATCAGAAGCTAATCATAAATGCATTAAAAGAGTCCAATAAAATGGTATCTCCTGCAACCTGTTTTTAACTTTCTCTCTACTAAATAATGTAAGGCACTGAGCAAATCTGAGTACAAACTATAGGCATCTTCAGATGTGAGTGAAATGAGTGTCTTATTGATGAAACAGCACAAAGTCTACATAATAGTTACTAAGTGAAGACAGACTGCATGAATCACTATAATTATTCCAGCTATTGATGCTGCATGCTGTTTTCACTAGAATTAACTAAATGAAGGTTTTCAGGTAAGAAAAAAATTGTTTTTGATCCATGAAGCCTTCAACAAATCTAAAATTCCCCATTATTCTGGCAAACTTCATGTATTCATCATGTGCAGTCTTAATGATTCCTTCTTAAATTGCAAGCTTTTGCTCTGTGATTTAGAAGTTTACTAAGGGGTATATTTACTAAACCATCTTAACGTCGCAGCAGTGGTATTATCGCGCAATAACGCAGCGGCAGCGTTAAGGCACACTAACGCTGTGAAATTTGGGTCTGAAGGGTGGAGTTAGCTTCCCAGAGGGCGGAGAGAAGGGGTCAATGGGCAGAGAGTGGGAGGGGAGAGGCTCCAGGCACACTAACGCTGTGAAATCCGGGTCTGAACCATAACACAGGTGAAACCCTCGCATTAAGGCACATTTGCAGGAAAGAGAAACAATTTCAGTCAGCAATGTGCAGCAAAGGCAGGGAAACCCAGAGAAGTGATAGTTGTGATACATGTGCAGGGACCAAAAAGGCAAATAAACATATAAAAGGACCAGAACCACATCTAAAATCCCAATAACCAGGCTGGCCAATAGTGATATTAATGATAAACATAAAGCAACACTACTGACAAAGTGTATAAATTAAGATATCATGTTTGGAAGGGTCTATGCTCTGTCCCCCTACAAAGTGAATGATCCCACATTGAAATAGCGGTGATCAGGGTTTCTGTCGTTTATATTGGGCAGGATTGTTATGGCGTGCACATGTGCAGCAACAGCAGAGTGGCACGTAGGAAACGGCAACTGTACTGATGCTGTAAATGGGATACAGGGGGCTGCAGGCGGCACATGTTGTGGTCCAGCTGGGGCACAGTGAAGGCTAGGCAAATGCCAAGGTGGCACATAGAAATGCCGAAACTGTAAAGCAGCAAGACAGCAACTGACGAGGGTCCAACATGGGCACGAGTGTATGTCCCACAGTGTCACAGGGGAGATAACCCAGCAGGTACCCCCAAGGGCACATAATATTGGCAGGCGGTGGGGGGGGGGGGGGACAGCGCATGACCATGTAGGCACCCCTACCCGAGAACCCACACCATAGGCAGCTGCCTACCAGCATACTGGATGGACTGGGACTGCGGACCACCAGCACCACCGACATAATGGCATGGCAGCATGGTGGAGAAGGGGTGCTGGTGGCGGAGGGGGCAGTGGCATCTGCCCACAGCAGACCATGGCCTAGCCACATTTAGGTGGGTATCGTACAATGCAACAGACAGGGTCTGTCTAACGAACAGTCATGGTATCCCCAGGGAATGAACTGTCCCTGTGGTAACAGTTTGGTGCAGTATACACAGCCAGTGTGTTCAAGAGCAGAAAATCACAAGTTCAAGTCCGAGCGGTGGCTCCTGCCAACCCTTTCCCCATATTTTACCCATTACTAAACCATGGTAATAAAGATGGAATCTTTATTGCAGATAAAATAAACATGCTTGAAATGCCTATATTTTACCCTACAGAGCACAGACACCATAAACATGTGCAATCCCAAGAGCAGAGTTTCCCAACTGCAGTCCTGGAGGGCCAAACACCATTCAGGTTTCATGCTGTCTCTAATAAATATGCCTGTGCTGCATTAGTATGCGCCGCTCCCATTGTATGCAAATGTACCTCATGCATATTCATTAGGGACAGCATGAAAACCTGAACAGTGTTTGGCCCAAGAGGACCGGAGTTGGGAACCACTGCCCTAGAGCAGAGGCCAACAGGGGCATAAACACCCACACCCATAGGCTCCACTATCCAAAGCCTCATGGAGAGTCAGGCTGTTGGGCCCTGCCACAGCAGCATCTCCCAATACTAGCACTTACATACCTTAGCAATGCCGCCCTAAACTTGGGAATACGTTAAACATATACCAAAAGGTTGCTATGATTAATGGCAGATAACAATTCCTAAGTTAAGCACATTTTGCTGATAGAGCTGCATCATAGCAACCTTTCTGATATCTGTGGAGTGTGTTTCAGTTTTGGTTTCTGCCAGTGTTTACCACCCCGAGGAGTGACCCCAAGAGTATTGTGTACCATAGCCATGCCTGCACTGTGCCCAGGACTGGTGTGGTGGCCAGGGCTGCCAAAAGCCTCTATATATGCACAATGCTGGCATAGGTGTGGGAGTGTGTGTCTGTCTATCCAGTGTGTTGTGGCTGCCTACATCTTACTCATCCCACACTGCTTGCACTGTTTCCAATGTTAGCCTGCCAACGTGCATAATGAGGAGCAAGGTACTATGGGTATGGCCCAGACAGGGTGGCCTGGGCAGGATGCATCTGCACAGGGCAAAGGGCAATGGTTGGGACATTGTAGGGCCTGGCCACCACCTGCATGGACAGGGTGGCCACAGCATGTCCTGCTGGGAGGTCCCTCTCACCATGACTGTGCAGTGACCACGGCATGGCTAGGTTCCCCCATAGTGGTTATCGTAGGTCACCCGTCCAGGCGGTAGCCTGGGAGCAGGTGAGCTCGCCTGTCTTACTCTCTATGATTACTTTCAATATGGCTGCCAAGGAAGGCTGCTGGGTAATGTAGCTTTGTTGAGCAAGGAGTGTTACCACACGGTAAATAGGCAAAACAGATAATTTTATTTCGGGGTTTTCCCTCCGCATTGAATTCAAATGAGCCTCAACTCAAACTGGATAATTCTCCAATTAGGCAAAATAAGAATGTGAAACAGGTTGAACAGAAAATACAGGACTTCCTTTTAAAACATCAGTATTCCACTTCCTGTGAGGAACAAGCTTCTGAAGCTCAATCTGTACTCCAGATTAGCTTCTTTGTTATTTACTTTCAAACAGCTTCCTTTCTCCAAGCCATGCACAGCACAAGTCTTTAAACGGCTTTCATGATACAGTCTTTTAGCTAGGCAAATACTCAACAGCTATTCAGGCTCTTAGCCAGACACAGAGAACATTGCATTTCTTCAACCTCTGAACCGTTAGGTTCCTCCAGCAGGTCTATATCCATTTCATCTCCAGACTCAGTGTGTCTATCTTGAATATCAGCTGTCTGGTTATTCTCCTGCCTTATCAGCTCCTGCAAATGTAACAACAGCTGTTCCCTATGCTCTCCAGCCACAGGCTCTTGCAACAGAGTTTCTCTCCCTTTTAAGAATTTAGCAAGCTCTGTTAGAGTGGAGGTTTGGCAGTCACTGGCATAAGTTCTGGGTTTACTAAAGCTTTGCTTTCCAGAGTTCAGGGGCATACAGCGTTTAGCACTGTCTCTTAACTCTTGAACAATGCCTTCAGTATGGCTTTGGTTGGGAAATAAAGAAAAGACATTCTCATTACCTTCAGGGTTTAAATGCTGTCTTGTACTATTTCCCCATCTGGAAACACTTCTTTGTCTTGGCAATAGTGTCCTGCACTGAGTTCCAGACCCCCTCTGTTTCTCCTTTACTTTTGCCTGAGAATCTTCCAAACTCAGCAAGTCTCTGCTTCCAGGCTTGTCCCCTTTAGAATCAGCTCCTCTTACTTGAACTGTTTCTGGAACTTGACGGACTCCAAACCCTGCCTGCTCGTCTTGCTGCTGCTGTGTTCCTCTCTGCTGTGCTTCCCTTTCTGTTCCTCCTTGTTCTAAAACTGAAACACTTTTTAACTGCTGGTTTCCAGGCACCACGCCTTTCTTCCTGTCCATGTGCAGCTCATCAGTGCTCAACCTAGCCCTGACATCACTAGGTGGGCGGAGCTTAGCACTCGGAATACTCTGCCTTGGAGGCTTGTGGTTTCTATGGGAACTGCCTTTCTCTCCAGAATTAAAGGAACAGGGCTCATTTTCCTCCCATTCCATTTCCTCTGCACAGCTCTCCTTACCACATGGTATATAGCATTTTTTTTTTAAAGTAATATTTATTGGTTCTCTTTTCTGGGGCCCAGTCACTGACTTATCTGCTTGGTGTGCGTGCTCACATCCCAGTTTTGTGTGCACACATCTCCTTCAAGAACATGCACTATGGACTAGCTAGCAGACTGTTTATAGTTAGTATGTGTATGGTTGGAACACCATGTAGGGTCCAGCGGCTGGAGAATGTCAGATAGTGATGGGGGGCAGATGAGCATTTCCAAGCCTTCTTTTTGTCTGCCATTGCCTTATGGCTGTGATCTGCATTGACTGCTCTGTAGGGTGCCTGTTCCCCAGCAGGACTGGGGTTGATGGCCCCTTCTACTGCCACCATTGCAGAGATGTTGAATGTGGATCTGTTGGTGGGAGATCCTGTCCCCCACCCTGAGCCCTAGAGGGCTGGTTGGGTGGTGCTACGTAATCCGCCTATTGGTCCAATCAACCCCCTTCACTTAAATCATGTGACCATGGCACCCACACAGGATATGCACTATTCTGGGTGCATCATAGTCCACAAGGGCTAGACAAGACTGGGTAATACAGATGGACACAGGTGTCACCTAGGTGTGTCTGCAAGGACTACCTATCACACACTGGCACTGATGATAACCTGCAGCATAGCCTATCTCAGCTAAGCCAGGTGCTGTAGACCTGCTGCTGGGTGCCCCACCTCGCCCTCAGGGTGAGCACAGTACCCCCACAATGTGTAGGTCTGTAGCTATTCTGTGCCAGTAACATACACGGTCAGTTCCCCCTACCAGGCCGAGGTGCTGTGGGGGTGCATACCCCATCTGTAGACTGCTGATCAGTGCATCATGGGTACGGGTGGGTTAACCCTATCCTGGTAACCACAGCAGACAGTTTGTGTGGTGACCTGCAGTCCTTCTGTAGCCAGCCAGGGGTTTGTTAGTAGCTATAGAGATGTAGCCCACTGGTTATTTCACTGACTGTGGAGGCAGAGGTCATGGGTTTGGTCCCACAGTGGTGTTATCTGATAGGGCTGTCTGAGGCATTTCCTTTTTTAATTTAAATTAGTGCTGCCAGCAAAAACACCCTCACAACGCTGTAACATTAAGGTGCCTCATAAGGCGCCCTATAAAGCGCCTTATAAGGCACCCTATAGGGAACATTATAAGGTGCCTTGGCGGACAGTGCACTTTATAATGTGCCCTCTGGAGTGCCTTATAGGGCGCCTTATGCGGCACCTTAGGTTATGGCACTGTGAGGGTGTCTTTGCTGGCAGCACTAATTTAAATTAAAAAAGAAAATGCCTCAGACAGCACTGATTTAAAGTAAAGGTCAATGCCTCAAACAGCCTTACTCATTAAGCCCACTGGGGGATTGAACTCATGACCCCTGTTTCACCAGTCAATGTATTAACCATTGTGCTTCACCTCTGTTGCTGTGTTTGCAGGTCAGCATGCCTAATTAAGGCTAATGTTGTTGTTTTATTGTGAACCGCAACTGAACCCTGGAAGTTGCGGGTTATAAATATATGTTAAATAAAAATAAATAATGTGCGTTAACATGCCACGGCTCCCTCTATTGCGCGATAACGGACTTTATTGCGTGATAACCTGAATTGCTACCTTAAGACCGGAATGCCCACTATCTTATATGACATTCGTCACAGTAAGACTGCAACTAATGCCGGTAATATTAAGACGGTTTAGTAAACATACCCCTAATACTCGAGTCTTTAAGATTCTGTTGTATATATATTTAGGGAACATTTTCAGCCTGTCCAGCTAGCTAAAACCTAACTGATGACATTAATCTGTTTATTAGCATTCCAAAACCGACATACTAATTGTAACAAAGAACAAATCCTTTACCCCCCCCCCCCCCACATTACACTTCAGAATCACGACATCCACATAAAAAGCGAAATAAAATACCTAGGGGTGTTACTAGACACACAACTCAGTATGAATATGCACATAAGAAACACTACAAAGAAAATTTACTTTAAACTCAAAATATTAAAACAACTACGCCCCCTAGTCCACCTGCAAGATTTCCTAGGCATCATTCAAGCCATTATCACCCCACATTTTGACTTCGCCAACCTCTCTCTACTAGGCACAACAAACCAAAACATCAAAATGCTGCTGCCAGAACTATAATGAAGGTTCACCCTTTTGAGCACATATCACCCTATCTAGCCAAACTACACTGGCTCCCCCATTCAATGTAGAATAAACTATAAATTAATAATAACCACTTTTAAAGCACTAAATAATACTGCCCCAGAAACCCTAAATAAACTAATCATTAAAGACATACCCCATAGTGCACATAGAAGAGGCAACGCCAATAAACTAAGAATTCCAAAAGAATTCACAAAGTCCAAAAAAACAACAAATAAAAAGGCATTCTCCCATGCAGCCCCTACGCTCTGGAACTCGCTACCTGATGAAATCAGAGCCCTAACCGACTTTAAGGATCTACGCAAAAACTTAAAAACTCACCTTTTTACATCCTACTACGGCACATTAGCAAACTCTCAACTTCAGTATGAAAAGGGATAAACTATACAACACAAGTAGATCAACACCGCAAGGCCTAAAGATATTTTGACCTCAATACTGTCTATTATGCTTATACTGTTGAACTTCTCTTTCTCTAACTGTACATAGTTAATTGTACATAGTTCAAAAAGTTTAAAAGTTAAAAGTTCAAATGTTAATTGCACATAGTTCATGTTATCGTTCAATGTAAAAAACAGAAATGCCTCTCTGTTTCCTTAACTGTTAGATGTAAACCGCACCTGATCCTCGGAAGGTTGCGGTATATAAAAATTTCTTAAATAAATAAAAATAAATAAAATTAATGGGTATGTTTAATAAACCGTCTTAATTTTACCGGCGCTAGTTGCAGCGATAATGTGAAGAATGCCATATAAGGAGTGGGCGTTCCAGTCCTAAGGTAGCAAGAATCTGTATAGCGCGATAGTGTGCGCCGTGGCACGTTAATGCGCATTAACCCTAAGAACATAACATAAGAACATAAGATATGCCGTACTGGGTCAGACCACGGTCCATCAAGCCCAGTATCCTGTTTCCAACAATGGCCAATCTAGGTCATATGTACCTAACAGTTCCCCAAAAGACACAGGTTCCACAATGCTTGTACAGGGTCAAGCATTGATATCCTGGGTCCCTTCTTAATAATGGACTTTTCCTCCAGGAACTTATCCAAACCTTTTTTAAACCCAGCTACACTAACAGCCTTTACTACATCCTCCAGTAACAAATTCCAGAGTTTGATTACACGTTGAGTGAAAAAATATTTTCTTTTATTAGTCTTAAATAGTTTACCCTGTAGCTTCATTGCATGTCCCCTAGTCTTTCTATATTCTGATAATGTAAACAATCGATCTATGTTTACCCGTTCCACTCCATTCATTAATTTATAGACTTCTATCATATCTCCCCTCAGCCGTCTCTTCTCCAGGTTAAAGAGCCCTAACCTTTTTAACCTTTCTTCATCAGGGGCGGCCCAAGGGGGGCTGCGGGGCCATGTGCGGAGACTAGGTGCAGGGTCTCATTTGCATAAGTGGCCTCATTTGCATAAATATTTGCATAATGTTACCATACACTAAGGGGCATGTTTACTAAAATCCGCAAAATAGCGCGCCGCAAAATAGCGCACGGCAACGCGGCACTGAAACGCGCAGAAACGCGTTTAAACGCCCCGCACACGTGCGTGTCACCCCCGCACAGGTACGCGGCTCACTAACGGGCCCCGTACAAGTGCGGGCCCGCAAATGTCCGATAGAGGCGTGGAACGGCGAAAGGAGGGCGGAGGAAGGCTCCGGAGGGGCGGAGGGACGGGGTCAATGGGTGGAGAGTGGGAGGGGAGAGGCTCCCCGCACAGTATCGGGCCCGAATTTGCATGTAAAAACTACCGCGAGTGAAACACTCGCGGTAGAAAGCATTTAAAGGGAAGAGAAGCCATTTCCGTCAGCAATGTACAGGAAAACCGGGGAAACCAGCAAAACGTGAGCAGTGTGATACATGTGCACAGCACAAAAGTGAAAATAAAAATAGAAAATGACCACAACAGAACTATTAAAAATAGTAATTCAGCTGGGGAACAGTTATAGTGATGGGAAAATACAGAAATCACACCCAGCAAAGCTCCAGAAAAAAGAAATGAATTTTGGAAGGGTCTACTGAAAGGAGACTCTTCCAAAAAACATATCCACGTTTTGGAGCTTTCCTGGGAGTGTTTGCTATGGTTGCCCATTAATATCACTGT
This sequence comes from Ichthyophis bannanicus, assembly GCA_033557465.1. Classification (NCBI taxonomy): domain Eukaryota; kingdom Metazoa; phylum Chordata; class Amphibia; order Gymnophiona; family Ichthyophiidae; genus Ichthyophis; species Ichthyophis bannanicus. The sequence goes on from CM066036.1 coordinate 733,185,261, forward strand.
TGCCCAGCGTGGTGATATTTTGTCCCACATTTCCCGTGGTCATTTCCGGGGTTTATGTGCACGTTTGTCACCAGACAGGGTGCATATGCCCACAGTAGAATTGCGTAGAGCAGGGTTTGTGACTCCATCCTGCCAGGCTTACTGCCTCCAGGGGCTGCACTGTCTCTGTGGCCAAAGTGTGGTACAGCAGACAGAGTCATTACCTCTAGGACCAGAGGGCAGAGGTTCAAAACCCAGCTGGGGCACCTACCAGCCCAGTCCCTATATTTTACCCACCACTAAATAAAGATAGCGCAGACACCCCTGTATGCATGGGGAAAACACCCATATTTTACCCAACACCGCACACACACCACAACAATGGGCATTACTTACAGCCAAGTCCCCCAAATGCAGTCCCATACTGCCACATTGCAATCACGTCAACTGCTTTTTCTGAGAGAAGTTCATGCCAGCATGTTGGCGGACAAGTACATGTGGTGCAGGGGGCAGTGGCTGCTAACCACAGAAGACAGAGGCCTAGCCATGTGCAGGCTGGCACAGTCCACTGCAACAGACAGGTCCTGCCGGATCCACAGTCATGGACAGTCCAGGGAATCCAACCAATCTGTGGCTACACAGTGGTGCAGTGCACACAGACAGTGCATACAAGAACAGAAGGTCACAGGTTCAAAGCCCAGCTGGGGCTACTGCCAATCCTGCCCACATATTTTTCCCACAACTAAACAGTGATAGTAAGGACACACCTTTCATGGCGGGGACATATGCAATGGTAAGACATCTATCTTTTACCCCACTGAGCACAGACACCATGAACAGGGGCAGTACCTAGAGCAGAATCACCCAAATGCAGTCCTGGTGGGCCACACACCAGTCAGGTTCCATGCTGACACTCATACAAATACCTGTGCTGTATATCTATGCACCACCCCCATGGCATGTAGATGTAGCCCATGCATATTCATGAGGGATAGCAGGAAAACCCGAACAGTGTGATGCAAACCTGGACTGGAGTTGGGAATCTGTGCCGTAAAGCAGCAGCCATCAAGGGCAGACACACCCACACCCACAGGCCCCATTGGCCAATGTCTCCTGGAAAGGCAGAACATTGGACCGTGCATGCAGCACCCAAAACGAGCACTTGCATAACTTACCAATGTCACCCTACACCTGAGGTATACGGTACACAGCTCGGAGACGTTTGCTAGGGGCACAGGCAGGCAGTTATCCATACGTTACGTACATACTGCTAGTTGACCCCATCCAAACAATCTGTTAGGTGTTTGCGGGGCATGCTCCAGGCCTGGCCTCTGACGGTGCTTACCACCCTGGGGAGTGACCACCAGCTGTAATGCGTACCATATCCATGCCTTGCCGTGCTCAGGACCGATTTGGTGGGCAAGGCTACCTACCCCCTCAATCGTAGCACCATGATGGCAGAGGTGTGGAAGTGTGTGTCTGTCTATACAGTGGGTGTTGGCTGCAAGCCCCTTCAACAGCCCGCACTGCCAGCACTGTTGCCAGTATTGGCCAGTCAATGTGCATAATGAGGTGCAAGGTACCATGGGTATAGCCAGGGCAGGGTGGCATGGCCAGGATGCATCTGCACTGGGCATAGGGCCCTGGCAGGGACATTGGCTGGGATATTGTAGTGTCCGGCCACCACCTACACAGACAGGGTGGCCAAAGCATGTCCTTCTGGGGCAGGGGTCTGCAACCTTTAAGACATAAAGAGCCACTTGGACCCGTTTCCGAAGGGAAAAAAAAAACTGGGAGCCGCAAAACCATTGCGACATTTAAAACAAATCTAACACTGCATATATTGTTTCTTACCTTAATGCTATATACGACCCCCTACTTTTCCTGTTAAAATATAGGTGTTTGGCCTATACTCGCCGTATAAGACTACCCCTCTTCCTTCGCACACCAAAAAAAATACGCCAGAAAATATCACAACAACAAGTAACAATATTTGATTTCAAATTTATGATGATTTTGTAGTCAAATCACTAATATGAAATAAAATTATTTTTTCTACCTTTGTTGTCTGACCAATTTATTCTTTGATCATGCTGGTCCCGATCTGAGGCTTCTGCTTTCCTGTCTTCTCTTAGCTCTCTTTCTGTGGTCTATGGTCCATCTGCCATTTCTTATCTCTTCTTTCGTTTTCTTCACTTCTTTCCATCAGCCTATTTCCAGTCCCAGTAACCCTCCCCAATATCAGCCCCTTTCCAGTCCTCACTCCCAGTACCTTCCAATGTCAACTTGCATTCCCATGATTGCCACTGGTGTCCATTTCCTTCCAATCCCCCTCCTTCCCCACTGACCAGTCCCTTCTAGTACAAATACCATGGCAGCCTTAGCCCCCAGTTATCTTCCAGGGCCAGCAGCTCTATCCTCCCCTCCCCACAATCAGCCCATGCCCATTCAAAGCCCCCCAATCAGCTCGCTTCCAGTGCTAATCCCCCCTCAACCCCATTACCAGTGCTAGCCTCCCCTAATCAGCCCAATACCAGTCCTACCCCCCATCAGCTCATTACCAGTCCTAGCCTCCCCTAATCAGCTCATTTCCAGTGCTAGTCCCCTCAACCCCATTACCAGTGCTCCATCCCTCCATGTCAGCCCCCTCCATGTCAGCCCCCTCCATCCCTCCATGTCAGCCCCCTCCATCCCTCCATGTCAGCCCCCCCCCTCCATCCATATCAGCTCCCTCCCTCCATGTCAGCCCCCTCCATCCCTCCATGTCAGCCCCCCTCCCTCCATCCATATCAGCTCCCTCCCTCCATGTCAGCCCCTCCTCCCTCCCTCCATCCATGTCAGCCCCACTCCCTCCATGTCAGCCCCCTCCATGTCAGCCCCATCAGCTCCCTCCCTCCATGTCAGCCCCCCTCCCTCCATCCATCCATATCAGCTCCCTCCCTCCATGTCAGCCCCCTCCATCCCTCCATGTCAGCCCCCCTCCCTCCATCCATATCAGCTCCCTCCCTCCATGTCAGCCCCCTCCATCCCTCCATGTCAGCCCCCCTCCCTCCATCCATATCAGCTCCCTCCCTCCATGTCAGCCCCCTCCATCCCTCCATGTCAGCCCCCCTCCCTCCATCCATATCAGCTCCCTCCCTCCATGTCAGCCCCTCCTCCTCCCTCCCTCCATGTCAGCCCCATCAGCTCCCTCCCTCCATGTCAGCCCCCCTCCCTCCATCCATCCATCCATATCAGCTCCCTCCCTCCATGTCAGCCCCCTCCATCCCTCCATGTCAGCCCCCCTCCCTCCATCCATATCAGCTCCCTCCCTCCATGTCAGCCCCTCCGCCCTCCAGCCATCCATGTCCGCCCCCCTCCCTCCCTCCCTCCCTCCATGTCAGCCCCCCTCCCTCCATCCATCCATCCATATCAGCTCCCTCCCTCCATGTCAGCCCCCTCCATCCCTCCATGTCAGCCCCCCTCCCTCCATCCATATCAGCTCCTTCCCTCCATGTCAGCCCCTCCTCCTCCCTCCATCCATCCATGTCAGCCCCCCTCCCTCCCTCCCTCCCTCCATGTCAGCCCCCCTCCCTCCATCCATCCATCCATATCAGCTCCCTCCCTCCATGTCAGCCCCCTCCATGTCAGCCCCCTCCATCCCTCCATGTCAGCCCCCCTCCCTCCATCCATATCTGCTCCCTCCCTCCATGTCAGCTCCCCTCCCTTCTTCTGCAGCCGCGGCTCCCTGCCTCTTACGGAACCGCGGCTGTGCTTTTAAAATCATCTCGGAGCCCTTCCTGTCTTGACGGGCTCCGTGCAGCATTGTCCCGCCTCCAAACTTCCTTTAGAGGCGGGACAATGCTGCACGGAGCCCGTCAAGACAGGAAGGGCTCCGAGATGATTTTAAAAGCACAGCCGCGGTTCCCTAAGAGGCAGGGAGCCGCGGCTGCAGAAGAAGGGAGGGAGCTTACAAAACTATTGCCTGTCACCGGGCGGGCAGTGTGCTCCGGAGCCGTGGCAAAGGTGAGAAAGAGCCGCATGCGGCTCCGGAGCCGCGGGTTGCCGACCCCTGTTCTGGGGGATCACGCTCACCCTGACTGTGCAGTGACCACAGCATGGCTAGGCCCCCCCATAGTGCTGTATAGTAGTTCTCTCATGTGATAGATATGGGTTTCTCTTTGGGGCCCAGTCACTGATCTATCTGCTTGCTGTGTATGCAGACAGCCCAGTTCTGGGTGCATGCATCTCCATTGGGAACATGCACTATGGACTAACCAGCAGACTGTTTGTAGCTGGTAAATGTCTTGCTCTAATGGCTTGCAGGGTGCAGTGGCTGTTGGCTTGCTGCAGGGGAATATCTGGTGGTGGAGTGCAGCTTACCATACCCTGGGCTTATGTCTGTCTGCTATTGGGTTATGGCTGTGTATGGAGCTGCTTGCCGGGGGGGGGGGTGGTGGTGTTCCTCAGCAGGACTGGGGTTGATGTTGCCCTCTACTGCCACCTTTGCAGGGAGGTAGAGTGTGGATCCCTTGATGGGGACCATGTTTGCCATGGGGGGGGGGGGTGGTGGTGCCTGATGGCAGCAGACAGGGATATCCATGGTGTTTGTGCAGAAACTAGCTATCTTACACATTAACACTGCTTTGGAATGCCTGCTTGGCCTCCATCAGCCATGGCAGGTGTTGTTGACCTGGTCCTGGCCACCTCATTGCACACTCAGGGTGAGCACAGTACCCGCACGATGTAACGGTGTGTGGCTACTCTGTGCCAGTAAAACACCCGGTCAGTGCCCCCTACTAGGCCAAGGTGCTGTGTGGGTGCACCCGGTCACTTCCCCCAACAGGGCCGAGGTGCTGTGGGGGTGCATTCCCCATCTTGTGTCCATCTGCGGACAGCTAATTTGCATGTGCAGTGCATCATGGGTACGGGTGTCCTAACCCTATCCTGTTGACACCAGCAGACTGTCTGTGAGGTGACGTGTAGGCTATCTGCAGCCAGCCAGGGGCCTGCTTACAGCTATGGAGCTGTAGCGCAATGGTTACATCACTGCCTGTGCAGCCAGAGGTCATGGGTTCAAACCCACAGTGGGGCCCTTTGGTAGGGCTGTCCACAGCTTTATTTTTATTTACTGTACATATGTCTATGCCGGCAAGACCACCCTCAGCTTACTATACCCATTAGGTGCCTCTGAGGGTGCTTCATAGGGCGCCCTGTAGGCCACCTTATGGTTGCCATCCCTATAGGGTGCACTATACATTATCCTGTGTCGCAACATACATGCTGCCCTATAGGGGTCATTCAAGGGTGCCTTGGTGAACAGTGCACTGTAACATGTGCCTTATGGGCCGCCGTATGTTAACATGCTGGGAGAGTGCGTTTGCTAGTAGTGATAACAAAATAAAATTATACAGCCTCTTACAGCACTCCACAACATAATACATACTGCCTCAGCAGGCTTTTTTCACTGGGCATTGTGAGGAGTTGAACCCCTGATCCCTGCACCATTGGTCAGTGTTTTAACCATTGTGCTGTGGCTCTGTTCCTGTGCTTGTGCATCAGCGCGCCGCCTTGTGCCTATCAGCGCGCCGCCTTCTGCCGCCCAAGGGGACCAGTGCGCCGCCTTCTGCTGCCCAAATATAACTGTGCGCCGCCTTATGCCGCCCAAAAAGCACTGTGCGCCGCCTTCTGCCGCCCAAAAATAACTGTGCGCCGCCTTATGCCGTTCCAAATTAATTTGCCTCCTAAAACAATGTTAATCATTACAGTTACTGCCTCAGCTGACCTTGGTTGTTGCGCACACTGGGGGATTGAACCCATGGCCCCTGCACCATTGGTCAGTGTCTTCACCGTTGTACCACGGCTCTGTTGTTTTGTATACTCAGCAGCGCGCCACTTTGCCTTTCCACGCGCTAATGTCGACCCCCGCACATTAGCGCGACGCACACACGTCCGGTTGCTTACTACCGTTTTTTTTCTATTTTCTGCCTGAACCGCCCACTCCTTATATGGCACAGGCACACTAGCGCGGCCCCGCACGTTAGGAATGTTTAGTAAACATGCCCCTAAGTTTTAGTAAACATGCCTCTTAATGAGTGTATGGATAAAGAAAGACTAAAAGATTTCTACATTACTATAATCCAGTGCCAACCGCCAGGCACATTAGGAACTACTACAAACACTGCCCATTTAGAACCCATAGCAAACCCGCCATATCCTAACAGCACTTCCAAAACTCACAAAGCACCATACCCTACCTATCAAAAGGCAACACTACAAATATTAAACCAATACATTTCAGAGAATAACAATACATGATCTACTGGGGAAAGGGAACAAGTGGTAATGTCAAATAGGAATTACATAAACAGAATACCTCAACTCAATTACACATGCAGAACACAGACCATCACCAAACAAGGAATCACAGTTTAGAAACAGGAAGATAATTAAACTGGGAACCCCAAAAGCCAAACTTGGAATGTACAACAACACTGTAGAAATAAAACTATAAATTAATGTTCTCTTGTACTAAACAAAGCACAGATGTTAATGATGAACATTTCCCAGAGCTGACATATTCCAGTTAATAAATTCAAAATAAAGAGATATCGACGTGGAATGTTCCTAATTTTTTGTGTTTGTAAAAATGGGAAATTGTTTAAATATTAAATAAAAAAAAAATAAAAAAATAAAGAGATATCTATCTACCTTTTGTGCATTTTTTTTCAGTTGCAATTGCTCCAGCCACGTTCTTCTGGTTTCTTTGTGTCTTCTGCTAACTCTCCATCGTCTGCTGTCCATTTGTCCTTTCTTCTCTCTTCTAATTTTTTTTCCATTCTCTCTCTACATCTGCTTTAACATACTAATCTTTCTCCTTTTGCTCTTTCCTCATTCCTATTTCATCCACTCAAATTTTACCCCTCCATCCTCAATCCCCACTTACTCTCCCAATACCCAGCCAATTGTAGATTTTTCTTCCGTCCCACACAAAATATTTTTTCCCTCTCCATTTCACTCTCCCAGCTCCATCCCATTCTAATCTCCCCCAACATCAGCTCCCTTCTAGTTCCAGCCCCACCCAGTATCCACTCCCTTCTAGTCCCCGCATCAGCCCATTTCCAGTCCTACCCCCTCCTCATCAGCCCATTTCCAGTCCTAGCTCCCCATCCATTTCCAGTCCTATCCAAGTCCCTCCATCAGCTCATTTCCAATACCAGCCTCCCATCAGCCCATTTCTAGTCCTTTCCTAGCCCCACCATCAGCCCATGTCAAATCCTAGCTCCCCTCCACTCAGCCCATTTCCAATCCAAGCCCCCCATGAGTCTACTTCCAGTTCTAGCCCCTCCATAAGTCTATTTCAATCCAAGCCCCCACCACAGCCCATTTCCCATCTTAGCTCCCCCAACACCCAATTCCCAGTCCTATCCTAGCCCCCTTCATCAGCCCATTTCCTGTCCTAGCTCCCTCCCCTCACAACCCATTTCCATTCCAAGCCCCCCTCCCCATCAGCTATTTGCAGTCCAAGCCTTCTCTTCCACTCAGCCCATTTCCAGTCCTAGGAACCCCCCAACCCATTACCAGTCCAACCCCCCCCCCATAGCCTTTTACCAGTCCTATGTCCCCATCAGTCCACTCTCAGTCCTAATCCAATCAGCCCATTTCCAGTCCTAACCCCCCATCACCCAATTTTCAGTTTAAGCCCCCCATAGCCCATTACCAGTCCTAACTCCCCATCAGCCCACTCCCAGTCCTAACCCCATCAGCCCATTTCCAGTCCTAACCCCCATCAGCTCACTTCCAGTCCTAACCCCCATCACCCCATTTCCAGTCTTAGCTCCCCATAGCCCCAGTCCTAACCCCCTATCAGCCCTCTTCCAGTCCTAACCCCATTAGCCCATTTCCAGTCCTAACTCCCACCCCAACAGCCCAGGGAAAATTTAAAATAAAAAAAAAAGGCTGTCTGCTGCCTCTGCTGCTGCCGCCGCGGCAGCAACAGCAGAATCGCATATCCCGCGGGCCCCCCTCCCCCCCCCCCCCGACAGAGCCTGCCCTCCCTGCATCAGCTCCATCGGCTTTCAGAGCGCGAAAGGAAAGTTTCTCCCTCGCGGCTCTGTTAAGCCCGTGGGGGCTGATGGGAAAGTCCCATCAGCCCCTGCGGGCTTAGAGCCACGGAAGGGAAACTAGTCTCCCTTCGAGCTCTGAAAGCCGACGAAGCTGATGCAGGGAGGGCAGGCTCTGTCAGGGGGGGGGGGCCCGCGGGATATGCGATTCTGCCATTGCCGCCGCGGCAGCAGCGGCAGCTTTTTTTTATTTTAAAATTTACTTTGCAAGCAGAATGTTCTTTGCGCGGGGCCCCCTGAAACACAGGGCCCTGTGCAAAAAACATTCTTGCTCAATGGACAGGCCGGCCCTGTTCTTCATAGGAGTATCCTTCCATCCCCTTTACCATTTTGCTGGCTCTTCTCTGAACCTTTTCTAATAACGCTATATCCTTTTTAAGATATGGCGACCAGAATTGCACACAATATTCACGGTGCAGTCATACCATGGAATGATACAGAGGCATTATAATATCCTTTGTTTTATTTTCCATTCCTTTCCTTATGATACCTAGCATTCTATTTGCTTTCTTTGCCACTATTGCACACTGTGCGGAGGGTTTTAACATGTTATCCACAATGACGCCTAAATCTTTTTCCTGGGTGGTGGTTCCTAAAGTGGAACCTTGCATCGTGTAACCATAGTTTGGGTTGTTCTTCCCTAGGTGCATAACTTTGCACTTGTCCACATTAAATTTCATCTGCCATTTTGATGCCCAGTCTTCCAATTTATCAAGATCCTCTTACAATTTTCCACAATCCTCATGGGTTTTAACAACTTTAAATGTTTTTGTGTCATCTGCAAATTTGATAACCTCACTCGTTATTCCACTTTCCAGGTCATTTATGAATATGTCAAAAAGCAGCGGACCCAGCACAGATCCCTGGGGTACACCACTATTCACCTTTCTCCATTGGGAAAATTGGCCATTTAGCCCAATCCTCTGCTTTCTATCTTTTAACCAGTTCCTGATCCACAGTAGCACACTGCCTCCTATCCCATGACTCTTTAGTTTTGCCAAAAGTCTCTGATGGGGGATCTTGTCAAAGGCTTTCTGAAAGTCCAGATACACTATATCAACCGATTCACCTTTGTCCACCTGTTTATTCACACCTTCAAAAAAACATAACAGATTAGTAAGACAAGATCTTCCTTGTCTAAAGCCATGTTGGCTGTCTCCCATTAGGCCATGACTATCTAAATGCTGAGTAATTTTATTCTTTATAATGGTTTCTACCATTTTTCCCGGTACTGACATCAGGCTCACCGGTCTGTAGTTTCCTGGATCACCCCTGGAACCCTTTTTAAAAATTGGTGTTACATTGGCGATCCTCCAATCTCCTCCAAGTACATGCCAGCGCAGTGTTAGAAGCTATAATGACGTAGCCCACTGGTTGCTGCAATGACTGTGGAGGCAGAGGTCATGGGTTTGATGCTGCAGTGGTGTAATCTAAAAAGGCTGTCTGAGGCATTTTCTTTTAATTTAAATCAGTGCCGCCAGCAAAAACACCCTCAAAGTGCCGTAACCTAAGGTACCTCACAAGACGCCCTGTAAGGCGCCCCATAGGCCACATTATAAAGTGCCATGTCTGCCAAGGCACGCTATAGTGTGCCCTATAGGGTGCTGTATAGGGCGTTTTACAGTGCGCCTTATAGGGTGCCTATGAGGCACCTTAGGCTACAGCACTGTGAGGGTGTTTCTGCTGGCAGCACTGATTGAAATGAAAAGGAAAAGGCTCAGACAGCATTCTGAAATAGCACCACTCTGGGATCAAACCCACGACCTCTGCTTCCACAGTCATTAAAGTAACCAGTTGGCTACATCTCTAGAGCTGCTACCATGTTGCTGGCTGGCTACAGAAAGACTTCAGGTCACCACACAAACTGTCTGCTGTGGTTACCAGGATAGGATAAACCCACCCGTATCCATGATGCACTGCACATGCAGATCAGCAGTCTACAGCTGATCACATAATGGGGTATGCACCCCCACAGCACCTAGGCCTGGTAGGGGGAACTGACCATGCGTGTTACTGGCACAGAGTAGCTACAGACCCTGACATTGTGCGGGTCCTGTGTTCACCCTGAGGGTGAGGTGGGGCACCCAACACCAGGTCCACAGCACCTGGCTTGGCTGAGATAAGCTCTACTGCAGGTCTCCATCAGTGCCAGTGTGTGATAGGTAGTCCTTACAGACACACCTAGGAGACACCTGTGTTTCTCTGTCTTTCCCATTCACGTTTAGCCCTTGTGGACTATGATGCACCCAGAATAGTGCATAGTCTGTATGGGTGCCATGGTCACAAGGTGAAGGGAGAGGGAGAGGGAGAGGGAGAGGGAGGGGATCTTCCTCCACCACCACCACCACCACCACCACCACCACCACCACCAGATCCACATTGTACATTTCTGCAATGGTGGTAGTAGAGAAGAACATCAACCCCAATCCTGATGCACACTGCAAGGTGTTACAGCTATGCATATGCTAACTAGTACATTGTGCATGTTCTTGGAGAAACTGTGTGCACCCAAAAATGAGATGTGAGCACACACCCACCAAGCAGGTATGCCAGTGATTGAGCCCCAAAAAAGAGAACCCATAAATATCACTTGAAAGAAAGAGCACTATGAGGGAACCTGGCCATGCTGTGGTCACTGCTCAGTCAGGGTGAGAATGACCTCCCAGCATAACATGCTGTGGCTACCCTGTCCGTGCAGGTGGTGGTCGGGCACTACAATGTCCCAGACATTCCCCTATTCCCTGTGCAGATGCATCCTGCCCAGGCCACGCTGTCTGGGCCATACCCACAGTACCTTGCTCCTCATTATGCACATTGGCAGGCTAAAACTGGAAACAGTGCAAGCAGTGTGGGCTCAGTAAGGTGTAGGCAGCCAGAACACACTGGATAGACATACACACACTCCCACACCTATGCCAGCATTGTGCAAATATGGAGGTTGGTGGCAGCCCTGACCGCCACACTAGTCCTGGGCATTGCTATGGTACGCTATACTGTTGGGGTCACTCCCCGGGGTGGTAAACACTGTCAGAAGCAGAAACTGAAACACACTCCACAGATATCAGAAGGTTACTATGATGAATCTCTATCAACAAATTGTGTTTAACTTAGCATTTGTTAGCTGGCATTAATCATAGCAACCTTTTGATATATGTGGAACATGTTCCCAAGTTTAGGATGGCATTGCTAAGGCATGCAGGTGCCAGTATTGGGAGAGGCTGCTCCGTACAGGGCCCAACAGCCTGACTCTACATGAGGCTTGGGATAGTGGAGCCTGTGGGTGTGGATGTTTCTGCCCCTGTTGGCCGCTGCTCTAGGGCAGAGGTTCCCAACTCCGGTCCTGGTGGGCCAAACACAGTTCAGGTTTTCATGCTGTCCCTAATGAATACATTTGCATACAATGGGGGCGATGCATACAAATGCAGCACAGGCATATTTATTAGAGACAGCATGAAACCTGAATGGTGTTTGGCCCTCCAGGACTGCAGTTGGGAAACTCTGCTCTAGGGATTGCACATGTTTATGGTGTCTGTGCTCTGTAGGGTAAAATATAGGTGTTTCAGGCATGTTTAATTTATCTGCAATAAAGGTTCTGTCTTTATTACCATGGTTTAGTACTGGGTAAAATATGGGGACAACTTTGGCAGGAGCTACAGCTGGGACTTGAACTTATGCCCTTCTGCCCCTGATCATACTGGCTGTGTGTACTGCACCAAACTGTTGCCACAGTGGCAGATCATTCCCTGGGGATACCATGACTGTTCATCAGACAGACTTTGTATGTTGCAGTGCACAGCACCCACCTAAATGGGGCTTGGCTGTGGTTTGCTGTGGGCAGATTCCACTGCCCCTTCCACCACCAGCACCCCTCCGCCACCATGCTGACATGCCCTTCTGCCAGTAGTGCTGGTGGTGCGCAGTCCCAGGCCATCCAGTATGTTGGTAGGCAGCTGCTTATGGTGTGGGTTCTCGGGTAGGGGTGCCTACATGGACATGTGCACTTCCCTCCAGCACCACCTGCCAATGATATGTGTCCTGGGGGTACCTGCTGGGTAATATCCCCTGTGACACTGTGGGATACACACTTGTGCCCATGTTGGTCCCTCATCAGTTACTGTCTTGCTGCTTTACAGTATAGGCATTCCTATGTGCCACCTAGGCATCTGCCTAATCCGTACTGTGCCCCAGCTGGACCACAGCATGTGCCTACTGCAGCCCCCTGTATCCCATTTACAGCATCAGTACAGTTGCCATTTCCTACGTGCCCACTCTGCTGTTGCTGCACATGTGCATGCCCTAACAAACCTGCCCAATATAAATGACAAAAACCTGATCAGCGCTATTTCAATGTGGGATCATTCACTTCTAGGGGGACAGAGCATAGACCCTTCCAAACATGATATCTTCTTTTTTACGCTTTGTCAGTAGTGTTGCTTTATGTTTATCATTAATATCACTATTGGCCAGCTTGGTTATTGGGATTTTAAATGTGGTTCTGGTCATTTTATGTGTTTATTTGCCTTTTTGGTTCCTGCACATGTATCACTACTATCACTTTTCTGGGTTTCCCTGCCTTTGCTGTACATTGCTGACTGAAATGGTTTCTCTCTCCTGTAAATGTACCTCTAACGCGAGGGTTTCACTGGCATTAATTTTCAGACCCAGATTTCACAGCGTTAGTGTGCCTGGATCCTCTCCCCACCCACTCTCCACCCATTGACCCCTATCTCTGCCCTCTGGGAGGCCTTACTCCACCCTTCAGAACCGGATTTCACAGCGTTAGTGTGCCTTAACGCCGCTGCCGACGTTATCGCGCGATACGTGACATTATCGCACGATATTAACGCTACGTATCGCACGATATTGTCTCCGCTGTTACGTTAAGACGGTTTAGTAAACATACCCCTAAGATAATATTCAGCTGTAAAAAGCTACAGCTAAAAAAAAATTACCTAAGTCTAGTTGGCCAAAATTTGGTTATCAAGATATTGGCCTGTCTTAGGGGTATGTTTACTAAACTGCGTTAGTGCGATTCATGCTAGGAGCCGCGGTAGAGATAGAAACCCCAAATAAGGACATGGGCGGTACATCGTTACCGATAATGCGCGTTACCAGGCGCCATAAATGAACGAGAGCTACAGGGCACGTTACCGCGCGTTAATCTTAAGAAGGCGCGCAGGCATACAAGCACAGCAACAGAGCTGTAGCACAATGGTTACAACACTGACTGATGGTACAGGGGTCATGGGTTTGATTCCCCAGTGGGCCTAATGTATAAGGCTGGCTGACGCAGCACCCTTTACATTTAAGTAGTGATTGTTGAGGCATTTGACGTGTATTTTAATTAGTGCTGCCAGCAAACACACCCTCACGGTGGCATAACCTAAGGTGCCGCATAAGGCACCCCATAACGCACTTCATAGGGCACATTATAAAGTGTACTGTCTGCCAAGGCACCCTATAATGTCCCCTATAGGACACCTTATAAGGCTGTGAACAAAGCCCTGGCTGGCTGCAGAAGGACTGCACGTCACCAAACAAACTGTCTGCTGTGGTTACCAGGATAGGGTTAACCCACCCGTACCAATGATGAATGGCACATGCAAATCAGCAGTCGAGAGATGGGCACAAGATTGGGTATGCACCCCCACAGCACCTCGGCCTGGTAGGGGGAAAAGACCGTGTGTGGCACTGCCACAGAGTATCCACAGACAGTCACATTGTGCGGGTACTGTGCCCACCCTGAGGTTGAGGTGGGGCGCCCAGAAACAGGTCCACAGCACCTTTCATGACTGAAATACGCCATGCTGCAAGTCCCCAGCAGTGTGTGATAGGTAGTTCCGTTAGACACGCCTAGGATACATCTGTGTCCTGCTGTATGTCTCAGTCATGTCTAGTCCTTATGGGCGATGATGCACCCAGAATAGTGCATATCCTGTGTTGGTGCCATGGTTACCTGCTGTAGGTGAAAGGGGGGGTGTATGGACCCATAGGCAAATCATATACCACCACACAACCCACCCTCTGCGGCTCAGGGTGGGAAACAGGATCACCCACCAATAGATCCACAGTCTACCCCCCCCCCCTGCAATGGTAGCAGTAGAGGGGACTATCAATCCCAGTCCTGCTGGTGAACAGACAGAGCAGTACACATCCATAATGCAATAGCCGACAGACAGCAGGCCTGGAAATGCTCAGCTGCCCCCACCATTATCTGACATTCTCCAGCAGCAAGCCTCCAGCCACTGCACCCTGCAAGGTGTTCTAGCAAGACACATACTGGCTGCAGACAGTCCGCCAGCTAGTCAATAGTGCATGGTCTTGGAGGAGATGCATGTACCCAGAATGGGGATATCAGCATACACACCAAGCAGATAAGTTAGTGATTGGGCCCCAAAAGAACACCCATAAATATCACATGAGAGAAAGACTATACAGCACTATGGGGGAACCTAGCCATGCCATGGTCACTGCTCAGTCAGGGTGAGAGTGACCTACCAGCAAGACATGCTATGGCCACCCTGTCCATGCAGGTGGTGGCCAGGCACTACAATGTCCGAGCCATTGCCCTATGCCGTGTGCAGATGCATCCAGGCCAGGCCACCCTATCCAGGCTATTCCCACGGTACCTTGCTCCTCATTATGCACATTGGCAGGCCAATACTGGCAACAGTGCTAGCAGTGTGGACTGTGGAGGGTGTTGGCAGTCACCACACACTGGATACACAGACACACACTCCCCACACCTATGCCAGCATTGTGCAACTATAGAGGTGTTGGGCAGCCCAGGCCACCACACCAGTTCTGGGCACAGTTCAGGCATGGCTATAGTACGCAATACTGTAGGAGTCACTCCCCAGGTTGGTAAACACTGGGAGACACAAGACCTGTAGCACACTCCACAGACATCAGAAAGGTTGCTATGATGCAGCTCACTCTGAAAATTGTAATTAACCTAGGAATTGCTATCTGCCAGTACTCATAGCAACCTTTTGATAGATATGTACTATATTCCCCGGTTTAGGGTGGCATTACTAAGGTATGCAAGTGCTAGTATTGGGAGATGCACACAGAGCCCAAAGTCCTGCCTCTCCAGGAGGCTTTGGATAAAGGGGCCTGTGGGTGCGGGTGTGTCTGCCCCTGTTGGCTGCTACTTTACGGCAGAGGTTCCCAACTCCAGTCCTGGTGTGCCAAACACTGTTCGGGTTTTCATGAATATGCATGAGATACATCTGCATACCATGGGGGTGGCGCATAGAAATGCAGCACAGGCATCTTTATCAAAGGCAGCATGGAACCAGAATGGTGTTTGGCCCTCCAGGACTGCATTTGGGAGGCTCTACTCTAGGTAATGTGCATGTTGATGGTGTCTGTGCTCTGTAGGGTAAAATGTAAGTGTCTTGGGCATGTTTACGTCATCTGCAATAAAGGTGCTGTCTGTATTAGCACGTTGTAGTAATGGGTAAAATATGGGGACTGGGTTGGCAGGAACCACAGCTGGGACTTGAACCTGTGACCTTCTGCTTCTGAATACACTGGTTTTGTGCACTGCACCACCTTGTTGTCACAGAGTCAGTGCATTCCTTGGTGATACCATGACTGTTCGTCAGACAGGGCCCGTCTGTTGCAGTACACGGTACCCACCTACACAGGGCTAGGCCACGGTCTGCTCTGGGCAGCTGCCACTGCCCCCTCCACCACCAGTATCCCTCAGCCACCATGCTGACATGCCCTTCTGCTGGTGGTGCTGGTGGTGCACAGTCTCAGGCCATCCAGTGTGCAGGTAGGCGGCTGCCTATGGTGCGGGTTCTGGGGTAGGGGTGCCTGCATAGACGTCCACGCTCCCCCCAGCCCTGCCTGCCAAAGTTCCGTGTCCTTGGGGGTAGCTGTTGGGTACTATCCCCTGTGACACTGTGGGAAACACACTCGTGCCCATGTTGGGCCTTCAGCAGTTGCTGTCTGGCTGCTCCACTGTTTCAGCATTCGTATGGGCCACCTAGGCATCACCCTAGTCCGCACTGTGGCCCATCTGCACCATAACATGTGCCGCCTGCGGCCCTCTGTATCCCCTTCTCCGGCATCTGTCCAGTTGCCGTTCCGACATGCCCGCCCTAATGTTGCGGGACATGTGCACGCCATAGGAACCCTGTCCGATGGTGGGGAAAGCCCTGAGCAGCGCTATTTCACTGTGGGCTTATTCACCTTGTATGGGGACGGAGTATAGATCCTTCCACGATTTATGTCTGTTCTATGGAGCTTACTCGGGGGGGGGGGAGGGGTTGATGTTTCTCATTGATACCACTATTGGCCAGCTTGGTTATGGTTTTTTTCCAGTTTGTTGGGGTCATTTTCAGTGTTTATGTGCCCTTTTGTTCTGTGCACATGTATCACACATCACTTTTTTTGGTTTCCCTGCCTGGGCTGTACATTGCTGACACTGAAATGGTTTCTCTCCCCTGTAATGTGCATTTAACGGCAGGTTTTCAATCGCGTTTGGATTCAGCTCTTCAGATCAGCGCGTTAGTGTGAAGGGAGCCTCTCCCCGCCCACTCTCCACCCACTGAACCCTTCTCTCCGCCCTCTCTCCACCTTATGCGGTGTTTTACCGCGCCGCGGAGCATTACGATCGTTAGCGCATCATAACGCACGTTATCTAACGTTAACGATCGTTAGCGCATGATAACGCGTGTTATGATGCGCTAACGATCATTAACGTTACATAACGCGCGTTATGTACCGTTACTGCAGTTTAGTAAACATACCCCTTAGTGTACTGCAGGTCAGTGGCTATTTATTTATCCATCTAACAATGAAAATCAGTACTGGGTAGTTATGTTCCTTCCTTAGAAGTGCTTCCTGGTACTCCTACTTTTTCAGCAATGAAAGGCCATGTTGACTAAACTGAGGTAACAATTGCCACACACTAAGCACGTAATGCGGGGCAGTGGTTACTGTTACCACATGCTTAAGATGTGGCTGTAGCAAAAATCACATGCTAACCGCTTAGCATAGAATAAGGTGGGGACTGGGATGGTTTAGAATGGAGAGTTGCCATTGGCTGTACATCATTGTTAGTGCGGGTGTCAATAGCTCAGACTCACCATGATTATTGGCAGTTAGTACGGGTGGACTAACATCACTTCAATGGATGGCACTAAGGGCACTAAGCGTAGTAATTGGTTTAGCATAGTAGAGTCTTCCAACCCACTCTAACTACAATGCTAGGGGACATGCTAGGAATGACTCCAACATTTAGGGTGGGTATGGCTTGTCCCCTGCACTATTTTCAGCACACACTGCATGCTAAGCTGCTGAAAATTAGTGCAGTTTCACAAACATGCCCCTAAATTATTTAACACTAGAAGCCCCAAAGTGTGTCAATTGATGCAAATGCATCTTCGAAGTTGTATACCAACGCCACTGCTAGAACCATGTCAGTCATGTTCCATGACTTTGTTAGCAAGGTCAAGATGTTCAAATATGTGCATCAAAAATGAATGACAGATGCACCACCTAGCGGGAAAATGAATTTATACCTAGAAGCCCCAAAGTACATCAACCAAGAACAGCTCCTGACATGGATCCAGGAAAAGGGAATCCAGGGCTCAGCCTGGAGCTGGTGCAAATCGTACCTAACAGATAGATGGCAACAGGTACAAATTGGCTCAATGACCTCCGAGCCTTTTCAACAAAAACATGGAGTTCCCCAGGGTTCCTCGCTATCTGCCCTACTATTCAATATATATGCAGCCCACATGTGCAATCATCTGCTCCTTCAACATCTCCTGCCTGATTTATGCAGATGACGTTCTACTCTTCACCCCATTCACTATTGACCAACCAGACTTCTCTTCACTAGTAAAATGCTTCGATGCCGTCACTGACTGGCTCCACTCACAATGTTTCAAGATAAACTTCAGTAAGACAGAAGTGCTGTTCATCATGAGAAACCAAACCTTCTTCTCACTGGCAACATTAAAGACGAGAGACGCCGAGCTCCCGAGTTGATCCACCATCCACTACCTAGGAGTCACGCTGGACCAGCATCTCGACTTGAAAGCGCAAATAGGCAACACCATCAAGAAAATCTACCATAAGATGAGGACAATTTGACATCTTCGACCCTTGCTGCAACCAGACGACTTCCGAACAGTTTTCCAGGCGCTAGTAACCCCCCACTTTGACTACGCCAATGTGATCCTTCACGGACTCCCTAGGAACTCATTAAACCCACTACAGTTAGCAATGAATTCTGATGCCCGCTTCCTACATGGGGCCTCTAGAAGGGACCACATTACTCCAATCCTAAAAGAGCTACACTGGCTACCAATCTACTGCCGGCTCACCTACAAAGTAGTACTGTTAACATTCAAGGCCATCAACAAAACAACCTCTAGCTCCTTGATGAACCTTATCCACCCCACACCTGCAACCAGAGCAAGAAGGTCCTTCACCACCAACACATTAAGAACCCCTAGCGAAGTACCAAAATGCACTCAGGCAACAAAAAAACAGAGCCTTCATGTTCTATGCACCTACCTGCTGGAACGAGCTCCCAGTGACCATCCACATGATCACCGTCCTTACCCAATTCAGAAAGGCACTAAAGCACCACCTCTTTCTCCTACACTACGCTCAGGCCAACAACACGTCCTCACCTGACACAACCCTACAATCTGACCGTAAAAAACAGATAACCCAGTAAACAAATTACATCCCTGTACATAGCTCTCAGGGCAAGCCATGTCGCCACAACCGCATAGCGACTTCCTGCCTAGACTGTATATAGTTTGTATATAGTTACCCCTATTCTGAATCCAAGTTGTATTACCCATTCGATGTAAGTGCAGAGCAGGCTCTTCCTACTCTGTACAAAATTTCATCTGTAAACCACACTGATTTTAAAGATTGTACTATATAAAAGCATTAAATAAATAAATTGATGCACTCAATTGATGCGTCAATTGACGTACTTTGGGGCTTCTAGCTATAAATTCATGTTCCCACTAGGTGGCGCATCTCAATTACTGTTTACAGTTTTACTCCGACATTACAAACAATAAACACACGATGGCGTCATATAATGACGTCACATACTGCATGTATTTAACAAATAAGTAACTTCACATTAATTTACATCTGCATTTCATGCTAAACGCAGTCGTCGTGATAATGCGTCAATTGACGGACTTTGGGGTTTCTAAGTAAGATTCTTTTTGGGGCTTCTAGTGTTAACTGATGTGAGATAAAAACTAGCCCCTCTGTCACATGGGATTTAGCCATCCAGCAACATTTTAAACAACTAGATATGTTCTTCTGTATTTTTACTGAAATTTTAAAGTCTTAACATTTCGCTGTTCTCTTCAGAGGTACCTCAAAATCATTTGCATTATTATACAAGCTACTATGGGAACTTTCACAGTTCAATTTACATGTTTACAAAGAAAGAAATCTTGACTGTCTTTTAATTGTTGCCAGGTGGGTGTAAACACTGGCCCATTGACTGCAAGGAATGTCAGGAATAATTTTCAACAGTAGTTGTCAATATCTTAATTTAAATGGCAGCCTAGGAATAGCTTACTTGTTAGAGCAGCAGGTGGGAAGCCAGAGTTCAAATCCCATTGGCACTTCTTGTAGCCTTTGACAAGTCACTCAACCCATCTGTACCTGAATGTAACTCATCTGGAACTATTATTGGAAAAGCATGAGCTGAATACAAAAAATGTCGCACTCAGACAAGCATATTCAGCACTGCTTTATATATAGTCAGCAACACTGAATATACATATTAGCCTCTAACTGCCACCACCACCACTACTGAGCAGGTCTAAATTAAACATGTGGAGGCACATTCTGTACTGTGCATCCTGGCCTCTCTGCGTCCGGTTGGAACCAGACACACAGAAGTAGACGCGATTCTGATCCCTTGGGGCACGTCTAGCCCACCGCGGGATCAGAATTGAGTCTAGGGTCAATATGTGCAGGCTGGTCCCTATTCCAATCAGCCTGCACATACTGGGCCAAGCCTGGCTAACTCAGTCAGATTCCTGAATGGAGCCGCGATGCCATTGCGTCCATTTCCCATGGCATTGCGGCTCTTGAATGGAGCCACAATCCCCGGATGCTGACTACTTTTTCTTTTCCCTGCAGCCCGACCCCCAATCTGGCTTCCCATGGCCAGGGTCAGGCTGTGGAGAATCTCCTGCATCCCTTCACCTCTTTGATCCTGGCTGCACCTCCCATCCCCCAACATCTAGGGGTACTTATTCCACCTCTGAGGTGGAATAAGTCCCCCATGCAGTCTGCCGCCTAACTCTGCCTCCGCACTGCTCCTTCCCATCCCAGTCTAAGCCTCCCCATACAAACTCCATGTTCGTACAGGGAGGCTTAGTCGGGGATGGCAAGGGGGGTGAATAGCGGGGATGGACATCCCAACAGGATATCATCCCGCGCTATTCACAGGACAGAATAGACCCCCTAGAGGCCAATTCCATTTGGGGCCTGTCCGTCCCGTCCCGATGTCCAGAATCTGGACGGGCTGGATTTGCACCCGATTCTGATCCCACGGGGGCTAAATGTCCCCATGGGACGTATATCCCGCTAAATGTGAATCAGAATGACCCCCATAGGGAGGATTTTCAAAGCGATTAATGTGCCTAGCAAACCACGTTAATAATATTGAGCAGGATAGCATCAGGGTGTTCCGGGGGTGGATCGGAGACAGCACCCGGGGATAACCAGCTAGTGGTGATATTCAACCGTTAGCACATTATCCCTCAGTGGCAAACGTTAGGCATCAAAAATGCTGGCCTAATTTTCACTGCTGAAGCTAACTGAGCAGCAACTGAATATTGCTGCTGCCCAGCTAGCTTCTGCACTATCTGGCCAACTTGGATATTCAATGTCAGTGGCCAGATATGACCACAGCATTGAATATCCGGGTTTAAAGTTCAGCAGCAGCAGCTAGCTGCTTTATCAGCACTGGGTGCCAACACTGAATATTCCCCCAAATACTTTTTCCATATAGTGGCCAAATATCACAGCTATATAATCATTTATTTCTAGTTGCTACCCTTTCTTTTCCCACCTTCTGCCCCTTTACTACACGGACAGCGCTGAAATGCTTAGATGTATTTTAAGCGACAGCATTATCCATGTAACCCACTGTTCAACAGCCAAAATGCTTCGGCCATGAAAGCAGCTGTTCTAAACTAATTTAAGGCTGCTGAACACAGAAATCATAATTAAAATGGCTGATTAGGTCTAGTTGCTAAGAT
Organism: Ichthyophis bannanicus; assembly: GCA_033557465.1. Classification (NCBI taxonomy): domain Eukaryota; kingdom Metazoa; phylum Chordata; class Amphibia; order Gymnophiona; family Ichthyophiidae; genus Ichthyophis; species Ichthyophis bannanicus. Next base: position 733,206,619 of record CM066036.1, read on the forward strand.
ATATGCTATTAATTAGTCATTAGGGGCCATTAACTGTGTATTACACAACATTTGCGTGAGATTGCATAATCTCTACTTGCAACCAATAGAAATATCTGTCCAAAACCAGATGATGAAATCAATATTTAAATTTGCATCACTTGACAGTATAAATCTTAAGGTGTATTAGTCACTGAAAAATTAAAAATTAATTATTTTGCATTATTTTATGCCGATAGGTCAATCACAGCGTATTCGGCGATGCATCGTACTTGTGTTAATAATGCAGATAATTTCTGCTATATTTGTGGTGAAGCGACTTTTACATCACAAAAATGGAATATGACTGTTGCGGTTAAGAAAGACTACAACTTATATTTTGGCTGCAGAATAGGAGATCAGGATAAGAGCTGGGCGCCACACATATGCTGCAAAACATGCAACAAATCTCAGGCAATGGATGAATGGGGAAAGGCAATCAATGCCTTTTTCAGTTCCAATGATCTGGACAGAGCCCACAGATCACGTCAGTAATTGCTACTTCTGCATGGTTCCTCCAATTCAGAAAGGCATATCCGGAAAGAGTAAGTGGACCGTGCAATATCCAAACATTCCATCTGCAATACGCCCAGTGTCTCATGGAGAAGGGTTGCCAATTCCCAAAATGTCAGAATAATTACACTGGTCAACACATTTTTACCAAAATCATGTTACTGAAATAAAAATAGCTATTTCTTATCAATTTTTATATGCTGAACATGAGTACTATGACAGTGAAATTGCAAAATTGGCTCTAGTTTTTTGTAATCTACCAGAATTAATGTTTACATCACGAAATGCATGTCAATAGTAAATATAATAGGCCTTCGGTTAATACCTGTAAAAAAACAAGTCATAGACTACTTCTTAGATATTTTTTGCCTCTCTTGTACAGCTGTTCGGGAGCTTCTCAGGGGACTGTCCAGCAGTAGTCAGCCAGCATTGTAGTGGACCATTTTCCCTGGTATCTTTGCTCCATCGTTGCGATATCCTGGTGAAAACGTTCGCCCTGTTCATCACTAACCATACCACAGTTGTCAGGAAAGAAATCGAGATGTGAATCAAAGAAATGTATCTTTAGAGACATATTGCAGCCAAGTTTCTGAAACTACATCAGCATGTCTTCTACTAGTTCCTTGTAGTTTTCTGTCCTAACATTCCCAAGAAATTTTGTTGACACTAGGCGAAAAGCATTCCATGCTTGTTTCACATCACCCTGCAGCAAGTTGTTGAACCGGTCATCTTTGAAGAGCTCTCAAATCTGAGGACCCCAAAAATTCCCTCTTTAATCTTTGTTTCGCTGATTTGAGTGAATTTTTCATGCAGGTATCGAAAGTGCGGTCCAAGGCTTTCACAAAGTTTCTCATCAAACCTAGTTTGATGTGAAGGGTTGGTAGCAGGATTCTGTGAGCCTCAAACAGAGCTGGGTGCTGGATATTCTTCTCTCCAACTGTTACATTTTGTCTGCGATTCCATTCCTTCCGCAAAGTAGTGCCAATCCCTTGCTCGGCTATCCCACTCACATAAGAAACACATGTATTTTATATATCCCTGCTGCAGACCCATTAAAAGGGTAACTACCTTCAAGTCACCACAGAGGTGCCAGCTGTACTTGTTATAGTTAATGGAAGTCAGTAGATGCTTTAAGTTATCGTATGTCTCTTTCATGTGGACAGCATGCACTACTGGAATAGATGGAAGACGGTTTCCATTGTTCAAAAGCACAGCCTTCAGACTCAGTTTCGAAGAGTCTATAAATAGTCTCCAGTCTTGTGGGTCATAAGTGATTTTAAGGCATTCATGAGGCTTTCAGTATCGGAACAGAATACCAGATTGCTTTCCTTTCTGAAGAAAGGCTCCAACTGCTGGTGGCGCTTTCAATATGAAGCAATGTTGACATCTTCTTCTAGAAGATTCCATTGTTGGAGTCTTGATCCTAGCAATTCTGAGAGGGAGGAGTGGCCAAGTGGTTAGGACATGGTACCTCAGGCTGGAGGGCCAGGGGTTCAAGTCCCACCTGGGGACAGCAATCTCAAGGCCGGAGGGACTGGTATTTCTAGTCCTATAGGCACGCCTTGGGCAAGCCACTTAACCCTCTATTGTCTCAGGTACACATAGATTGTGAGCCCTTTGGGGACAAGGGAATATATCCAGTACCTGTTTGTAGTAATCACATAATGTAAACCGCTTTGATTGAAGGATAAGGCGGTATAGAAAACTGGTTAAATAAATTCTGCCTTGTTCTTGGATAAGTCCAAATCATGAACCAGGTCATTTAGTTCTTCCTGTGTTATTCTGTGTGGAGTTGATAATGCATCCCAGTGAAAATTTGGGTCACTGCATGCTGACGGATCAGGAGAAGAACAGGTCGGCTCACCCTTGTCCTCATCAGATGAATCAAGAGAATATTCTGATAGGGGTTCTGGAATAGGAAGTCCCTCACCATATGGAACTTGTCTCAATGCAGACGGAATGTTTGGGTAGACTATGCTTGAAGTCTTTTGCTTTGTTATTCTGCTGGAAAGAGGAGGAACCAAGCAGAAGTAACAGTCATTTATGTGGTTGCTTGGCTCTCTCCACACCATGGAGACTGCAAATGGCATTGATGGTCTTTTGCAATTCAACCACTGCGAAAGCTGTGTTGTACATGTAGCACAGCATATATGCGGGGCCCAAGGCTTGTCTTGGTCACCAATCTTGCATCCGAAGTAAAGATGATATGCCTTTTTCAGTTGAGAAGTGATACTTTTCTTCTGGTTGGCAAATGTCACTTCCCCACAAATGTAGCAGAAATTGTCAACGGTATTAACGCACTTTTGCGGCATTACTGTTCTGTATTGTACCTAAATGGCTAATATTATATGACTAATAAAAGTTACATGTGTGTAAGAACATAAGAACATAAGATATGCCATACTGGGTCAGACCATGGTCCATCAAGCCCAGTATTCTGTTTCCAACAGTGGCCAATCTAGGTCATATGTACCTAGCAGTTTCCCCAAGAGACACAAGTTCCACAATGCTTGTACTGGGTCAAGCATTGATATCTTCGGTCACTTCTTAATAATGGTTTATGGACCTTTCCTCCAGGAACTTGTCCAAACCTTTTTTAAACCCAGCTACACTAACAGCCTTTACTACATCCTCCAGTAACAAATTCCAGAGTTTGATTACACGTTGAGTGAAAAAATATTTTCTTTTATTAGTCTTAAATAGTTTACCCTGTAGCTTCATTGCATGTCCCCTAGTCTTTCTATATTCTGATAAGGTAAACAATCGATCTACGTTTATCCGTTCCACTCCGTTCATTAATTTATAGACTTCTATCATATCTCCCCTCAGCCGTCTCTTTTCCAGGTTAAAGAGCCCTAAGCTTTTTAGCCTTTCTTCATAGGAGTATCCTTCCATCCCCTTTACCATTTGGGTGGCTCTTCTCTGTACCTTTTCTAAAATTGCTATATCCTTTTTAAGATATGGCGACCAGAATTGCACACAATATTCAAGGTGCGGTCTCACCATGGAACGATATAGAGGCATTATAATATCTTTTGTTTTATTTTCCATTCCTTTCCTTATCATACCTAGCATTCTATTTGCTCTCTTGGCCGCCGCTGCACACTGGGCCGAGGGTTTTAACATGGTATCCACAATGACGCCTAAATCTTTTTCCTGGGTGGTGGTTCCTAATGTGGAACCTTGCATCGTGTAACCATAGCTTGGGTTGTTCTTCCCTAGGTGCATAACCTTGCATTTGTCCACATTAAATTTCATCTGCCATTTTGATGCCCAGTCTTCCAATTTATCAAGATCCTCTTGCAATTTTTCACAATCCTCTTGTGTTTTAACAACTTTAAATAGTTTTGTGTCATTTGCAAATTTGATAACCTCACTCGTTATTCCACTTTCCAGGTCATTTATGAATATGTCAAAAAGCAGCGGACCCAGCACAGATCCCTGGGGTACACCACTATTCACCTTTCTCCATTGGGAAAATTGGCCATTTAGCCCTACCCTCTGCTTTCTATCTTTTAACCAGTTCCTGATCCACAATAGTACACTGCCTCCTATCCCATGACTCTTTAGTTTTGCCAAAAGTCTCTGATGAGGGACCTTGTCAAAGGCTTTCTGAAAGTCCAGATACACAATATCAACCGACTCACCTTTGTCCACCTGTTTATTCACTCCTTCAAAAAAACATAACAGATTAGTAAGACAAGATCTTCCTTGTCTAAAGCCATGTTGGCTGTCTCTCATTAGGTTGTGACTATCTACATGCTGAGTAATTTTATTCTTTATGATGGTTTCTACCATTTTTCCTGGTACTGACGTCAGGCTCACTGGTCTGTAGTTTCCCGGATCACCCCTGGAACCCTTTTTAAAAATTGGTGTTACATTGGCGATCCTCCAATCTTCAGGTATTAGAGATGATTTTAATGATAGTTCACAGATTACTGATAGCAGTTCTGCAATCTCATATTTCAGTTCTTTCAACACCCTTGGATGTATACCATCCGGCCCAGGTGATTTGCTACTCTTCAGTTTATCTAATAGTTGTAAGACATCTTCGCGATGTATCGATATTTCCTTCAATTCTTCTGCACCTTTAAATACCACTTCAGTAATGGGTAACATCCCTACAGCTTCCTCAGTAAAGACCGAAGGAAAGAATTCATTCAGTCTCTCCGCTATCGCCTTGTCGCCTCTTAGTGCTCCTTTAACCCCTTTATCATCTAATGGACCAACTGACTCTCTCACAGGTTTTTTGCTACGAATGTACTTGAAAAGGTCTTTATTTCGCGTTTTTGCTTCCGCAGCAAGCTTCTTCTCAAATTCTCTCTTTGCCTGCCTTATCAATGCCCTGCATTTGACTTGCCAGTGTTTGTGCTGTTTCCAGGTTTCGTCGTTTGGCTCTTTTTTCCATTTCCTGAAAGATGCTTTTTTGGCAACAACAGCCTCTCTGACCTCACCTTTAAACCATGCTGGCAAGTTTTTTGGACTTCCTTCCACTTCTTTTAAAGCGTGGGATACAGCTGGTCTGGGCTTCCAAGATAGTATTTTTCAACAACACCCAAGCTTGATGTACGTCTTTAACCTTCGCAACTGCTCCTTTTAGTTTTTTCTTAACTGTTTTCCTCATTTTATCATAGTCTCCCTTTCGAAAGTTAAAAGGTAGTACTGTGGATTTCCTTACTATCCCTCCTCCACTAATTAAATCAAAGGCGATCATGCTATGATCACTATTGCCAAGTGGCGCCAACACCCTTATCTCTTGCACTAGATCTGGTGTTCCACTAAGGACTAGGTCTAATATGGCTTCCCCTCTGGTTGGTTCATGAACCAGCTGCTCCAAGAAGCAGTCATTTATTTCATCTAGGAACTTTATCTCCCCAGCATGTCCTGACGTGACACTGACCCAGTCGATACCGGGTAATTGAAATCACCCATTATTATTACTGTGCTGTAACCTTTGTTAGCTTCCTTGATTTCTTTGAGCATTTCATCATCCATTTGGTCATTCTGGCCAGGTGCTCGATAGTACACCCCCACTGCCATTGACTTCCCCCTTTTATATGGAATTTCAATCCATATAGATTCTACAGCAGATTTTGTTTCCTGCAAAACTTTAATCCTTTCTGAGTCAATGCCCTCTCTAACATAGAGCGCAACCCCTCCACCAATTTGATCAGCTCTATCATTACGATATAGTTTGTACCCAGGTATCACAGTGTCCAACTGGTTGTCGCCCTTCCACCATGTCTCTGATATTCCAATCATATCTAACCTTTCATTTAGTGCTATATATTCTAACTCTCCCATCTTATTCTTTAGACTTCTAGCATCTCGCACACAGTCTGAAATATTTTAAATGCTCAACCTTTTCGACTGCATATAGTACACTGCTGACGTCAGATGGCTTCAGCAGCCGTCTGGCAGTAGTATTGCATTGCATCAGAAAATGATGTAATCAACCCAGGATGATGTGTGCATGCTGGTATTATGCAATGTGATGCAATATTACATCATTCAAGGCTTATTTGGGATGTTGTTGATGTCCTACTGGATAAATTTACATGGTGAAACGTCAAAAATGAACTACATGCAATATCTTCAAAACGAGAGCCAATACAATTTTTTTAATTTTATATTTGTGTTCAGCTACAGATTAGGTCCTTTTAATGTCAGTAACAAGACTGACCAATGGTATCATTAGAATCAAGTGAGGAAGACGAAGAAGTTTGTAGTCATGAACCGTCAACCTCACGTGACCCAGAGTTTCTTCTGGCCACTGCTAATGAGCCACACCTCATAACGCAAGGTGAATTGAAATACCTTGTCAGGGATTTGGATCTCCTGAAGAATAAAGCTGAGCTTTTGGGTTCCAGACTACAGCAGTGGAATCTTCTGGCTGGTGACGTTCAAATTTCTTTTTTCCGGGACCATCAGAAAGACTTGGGGGTACGTTTACTAAACTGCGGTAATGTCATTTGCGTTAGGTTCCATGGTAAAGGTACAGATGCCCATATAAAGGCGTGTGTGGTGCATCGTTACAGCAAACCGATTCAGCTAACGCATGTTACAAACCAGCACGCACTACACGGTGCCTCATAAGGCACCTTACAAGGCACCTTGTAAGGTGCCGTAGAAGTAAGGTGCCTTATAAGGTGCCTCATAAGGTGCTTTGTAAGGTGCCCTATACAGTAGGTCTCCTTAGGCTAAGCGCCATATTAGGCACCCCTGGACAGAGCACCTTAGAGGGCACCCTGGGTTACGGAAACATAGGTTAAGGTGGCCTAAAAAGGTTATGGTGCCCTAGGTTAGTGTGGCCTAAGGGCTGCAAGGTACTGCAGGATGACATGCATGACCTGTGAGGAAAAGAGATAGATGTAGCCCTAACACTAGATAGAGCACTCAGGAAAGGCAATGAACAGGTAAGTGAAGGAGGGAGAGCTGGGAGCCGCTGGACCTGCCATATCTGCGGGCATCCCATATGTCTGCCAGTACTGATGACAAACATGGTGGTGGCAACTATACCACAGCACAGGGTGTTGGCAATGTAAAGTACTGGAAAGACAGTTGGTGGCAGACGATGGGAATACATGTTCCCCAGCAGAGGTGGAGGTGGCAGGATAGTTACAATGATGGGTGGACAGAGGTGTGGTGGTAAAAACCAGTCCAAAAATGTGGGCAGGAAACTAACACAAAAAAACCCTTTTATTGATTTTTAACAGAGGTGGCCAAACCCCTTTAGACCTCTAGGTATAATCTTAGATTTACAGCACTCGAGGAGGTAAGCAGCGTGTAATTCTTCTTTTACCAATTTCTGTGTCAACTTCACTGTATCATCCCATTGTGTGTATATCTCATCAGTGTTATCTTCAGAGGAGTGGTGGTGCCATGCAGATCAGACACAGGTGAGGCAAGCATGAAGAGGCGCAATGCAGGAAAGGGTAGCAGTGCAGGACATGGGGTGACAGCCTGCACAGGCAGACAGGTCTCTACACAGCTGACACATGCTGACAGATGGACAAAGGGAATGTTGGCAATTGTGGTGAGGGTATTATGGGCTGGCAGCACAAATCTGCCTGTTACAGGCATGCACACTATTTGAGTAGGACAGGCATGAGAGGAAGGAACAATGAGGAATTGAACCCATGAACACTGCCAAGAATGGCATTGTATTAACCAGTAGGCTATACCTCCATGGTGTATATCACAGCAATGGCTGGGTACAGAAGGACTGAAGGTCATCACACAAACTGTCTGCTCTGAGTGCCAGGATAGGGTAACCCCACCAGTACCCATGATGCAATGCACATTCTGAATAGCTGTCTACAGCTGATCAGCAAATGGGGTTCTTCACCTCTCCGGTACCTCAGCTTGGAAAGACGAACTGAAAGTGCGTGATACTGGCACAGAGTAGCTACAGACCATGCCATTGTGCAGGTTCTGTGTTCTCCCTGAGGGATAGGATGGGTGCCCAGCACTAGGTCCGCAGTACATGTGATGCTAGAGATAGGCCTTGCTGTGTATCCCCATCACTACCAGTGTGTGACAGCTGTTCCTTGCAGTGCAGCTGAAAGTAACTTGGTGTCCATCTTTATCCTGAAGTCACATGTGTCCCTCTGGGACCAGACACCACCTAGATTAGTGTGTACCCTGTGTTAGGGTCTGGCTGACATGGACACCTGTTATCAGGGCAGAGAGGTTTCCAGACTTGCATGAGGTTTGTATAGCAGTGCCTTTATAGGTCAAAGTGGCATATATTACATACCCCAAAGGGCTCACATCACTCTTTTGGTAGGTAAGGGATAGGTGCCCTAGCCCCCATAAAGCAACCTCCATCCTGCTGGTATAAGACAGCCCTCCAGGGTTGATGGGCCAGAGCCATACGTGTGGCTGGGGCAGTGGAAGACCAACAACAATAATGGGGTTAGCTCTGGAAACCCCCAACTGCCTCACACCTGCAGACAGCACCATATGGGTGTTCTGACCAGGCACAGTCCAACTGCAGACAGTCCACTAGCCAGTCCATAGTGCATGCTCACAGAAAAACTATGCGCACCAAGCAAGCATCTCAGTGATTGGGGCCCCAGCAGTGGGAACACAACAGGCTCACTGGAGGCAGACAATGTAGAGCGCTATATGGGAACCTAGACATGCCATGGGCACTGCTTGGTCAGAGTGAGTGCCCTCCCAGCATGCCATGCTGTGGCCAACCTGTCCATGAAGGTGGTGGTTGGGCACTACAGTGTCCCAGCCATTGCCCCACACCCTGTGGAGATGCATCCTGGCCAATCCGCCCTGTCTGGGCCATACCCACAACACCTTGCTCCTCATTATGCACATATTCAGGCTTATGCTGGTAACAGTGGGACATTGTGGGCCCGGTGAGGTGTGGGCAGCCACGAAACAATGGATAGATATATACACACACACACACACACACACACACACACACACACACACACTCCTATTGCAGTATTGTGCACAGATAGGGGTGGTTGGCGACCCTGCCTGCCACACTGGTCCTGATCACAGTGCCGACATTGCAGGAGGTAGTAGTCGTGCCCTGGTGATAACTGCAGCTCAATGCTGGGGCCAACAGCCTGACTCTCCATGCATCTTTGGATTGTGGAGCCTCTGTGAGTGGGTGTTTGTACCACTGTTCACCGCTGCTTTGGGCTTTGCACATGTTGCTGTTTTATCTGCATTGTAGGGTAAAACATAGGGACAAGCTCTGCAGGAACCACAGCTGGGGCATGAACCTATGACCCTCAGCTTCTGGACACACTGGCTGGGTGTACTGAACCACACTGTTGCCACAGATGCATGGTGGTCCCTGGGCCTACCTGTACTTTTCCTCAGCCAGACCTTTTATGTTGCACTGCACACCACATACTGGTACAGGGCATGGCCTAGGTACACTGCAGGCAGGTGCCACTGCCCCCTCCAGCACAGTCTCACAGCCCCTCTGCCATGCTGACATGGCCATATGCCGTTGGTGCTGGTAGTGCGCAGTCCCAGGCCATCTACTGTGTGGGTAGGTAGAGCCTAGGGAGCGGGGTCTGGGGCATGGGGCATACATGAGCATCCTCACATACCCCCATCACCACCAACCAATAGTCTGTCCCTTCCGCTTGGGGGAGAGTTGGCTGGGGGATGTCAGGTCAGTGCCCTGGCAACTGTTAGCTCGGGTGGACCAGGTAGATGTAGGTGGATTGTGTTTGGCCTTTGTCAGCTACTATGATGCTGATTTCCGGTTTCTATGTTACTATGTGCCACCTAGGCTCCTGCCTAGTCCACCCTGTGCCCCTGCTGCCCCCGCTACATGTCTCACCTGCAGCCCCCTATGCCCCACTTGCACCATCGCCATAGTGGTCTTTCATACTTGGGCACTATGCTGGTGCTGGAAATGGAGCACTACTATCACGTTTCTTGGGCTCCCTGTCTATGCTGTACATTACTGACGCTGAAATGGTTTCTCTCTCCTGCAAATGTGCATCTAATGGCAGGTTTTCATTCGCGGTAGGATTCAGCCCTTCAGTTCAGTGCGTTAGTGTTCAGGGAGCCTCTCCCCGCCCACTCCCCATCCATTGACCCCTTCCCCCCACCCTCTCTCCACCCTCTGCGGTGTTTACCGCAGCTGGGGACATTAACACTCGTTAAGTAACATTAACGCGCGTTAACGTCACATACCACGTGTTAACGTTACCTAACGAGCGTTGACGTTACATAACGCACGGTCTCTAACATTACCGCAGTTTAGTAAACATACCCCTTGGTGTCATTCTTTTTCAAAGAAGGTGATCTTGCTGCATGCAACAACGTAAAAGGTTTAATGGCAGCTCTCAATATCAATTACAATGCAGATGATTGGAGGCTCTTTATTGATTCATCCAAAGCAAGTCTTAAAGCTGTATTGCTGCATAATGGCAACTTGCTACCATCAATTCCTATTGGCCATGCAGCTTTTATGAAAGAGACTTATGACAATATGAAACAACTTTTGAAATGTATTAACTATGATCAACATCTATGGTCGATCTGTGGTGACTTCAAAGTGGTTGCCCTTTGCTTGGTCATCAGGGTGGATACCCCAAGTACTGCTGCTTCCTGTGTGAATGGGATAGTCATGCTAGAAATTGTCATTTCTTCAAAAGGGACTGGCCACTCCATCAGTCACTGGATTCTGGAAGCAAAAATGTTCTGTTTCCAGCACTTGTAGACAGCAACAAGATTTTGATGCCTTCCTTGCACATCAAGTTGGAACTAATGAAAAACTTTGTCAAGGCGATGGATAAAACTAAACCTGCTTTCAGGTATCTTAGTGGTAAATTTCCTAGACTGAGTGATGCCAAAGTTAAGGAAGGAGTTTTTGTTGGCCCTCAGATTCGTGCACTTCTTCAAGGTGACAAATTTCTTTGTTTATTGCATGGAAAGGAAAAGGCTGCATGGATAGCATTTGAATCAGTGACACAAAATTTTCTTGGAAACAACAAAGCAAATAATTACCAAGAGATTGTTCAAGATCTTCTCAAGGCATACAAAAACCTTGGTTACAACACGTCCTTAAAGATTCATTTTCTACACTTTCATCTAGATTTTCTTCCCACAAAATTGCGGAGCAGTAAGTGATGAACATGGAGAACGATTTCACCAAGACATTGCAGCCATGGAAAAGAGGTACCAGGGTAAATGGAGTCCATCAATGCTTGCAGACTACTGCTGGACAGTGACAAGGGATATTCCATTGCTTCAGTACAAGAAACAGATCAGGAAGAGTCGTGAAGCCACTGAATAAGAGCAAAACCTACTAGAATGTACTTACAAATGTTCTTATTGAAAGTTAAATTGCAGACATAATTACTCCTCTGTTTCTTCTAAGTACATTTATGAACTTTATTTTATAAAAACATGCTTGTTATTGTGCAAAGTTTCATTTGTAAAAAGATTTTGATTTACATCTAAGGATTTAGGCTCGATTTTCACCATACATAGTGGTAAAATGTAAATTCTTCAACATATCATAGAAACAGGATCTAATTGACCAATTTCACTATCATATTTGAATTCAGCATATCAAATTCATTAAGAAATAGCATATTTAATTTCTAAAGCAAACAATTTTTGAAAATTTGTAGAACAGTGATGAGGTTATATGTTCACTGGCTGCCAGGAAACGTATAATTCCATTTGAAAACTGACCCTGGAATTGACTGCTCTGAAGAAGCAGAACATTCTGTGTCATTTCTAGGCTGAACTTCTCAGACAACCTTAAATCAGTTCAAAGTAGCATTAGGAAAATATGGACAATGCAAAGAGGGGCCTTAACTGCCGTTATCTGGCATATCATGGAACATCTTTAATAGAACATCCCCTGGGAAATAAAACAGATTCAAAAAAAGGTGAAACGACATCAAGAAAGGAATATAAATAATATTCTATCTCTTACATTCTGCCATTAATGCAAATCTTCAATCGAATCTCTGGAATTTGTGTTCATTGGTAACATATTTTTCAAAAGCATTACTTTGGTTATTTAACATGATATTCATTAAAGTGTGTTAAGGCTTCAACGAATAGATTATCAAATATACTTCGAAGCCATGCATTAAGAATATATGCTGCTGTACTCATTGGATGCATTATTGTAAATAGGCATTTTACATATCCATCTTAGCTAAAACAGGTGGAAAGAAAAGCACTTTTCTTTCTTCCCCTGTTACAAGAGATGCTAGTTAACACAAATTAGCACTGAATATCTTTCAGCTGCATCAAGTGTAGAAAAGAAACATGATCCCTTTAAATAGCTCTGATACACTGCTCTGGAGGTGCTGTTGCTAGAATCATGTGCTGCTCTTCATTGTCATGAAAGGGGTAGCAGCAGACCCCCTCACCATCTTTCTTCTTATGCTAGTCGTCTTGAGCCAACAGCAGAATATATATTTGGAAAAAGGAATAATATATTATCTATTTTTTGTTGTTGTTACTGATGGAAAATTTCAGTACTATTCATAGTTTGAAATGGTTTGTCATCATACTCAGGGCCTAACTTTGTGCGAGCGGTGCAGCTGCACAGGGTGCAAAGGCTTAAGGGGCACATTTCAGCTTTCTGCCGTTGCCTTCCACTGCCACCTTTTCTTCTCTCAGCGGCAGCAGGCAACAGCAGACAGCTGAAATGTGCCCCTTAAGCCTTCTTGCGGCACGCTAAGCAGATCTGGTCCCTCCCTCCTCTGACATGACATCAGAGCAGAGAGGGACAGATCTGCTTAGCGCGCTGGCGACTTGCACATCGGGCGTGCCTCTTCTCTCCCGCCGCCATCCAGAAAGTGACTGGATTGGGGGGAAGGCACCCAATGTGCAAGTCGCACAGGGTGAGATTCACGCTCTGTACGGGCCTGATCATACTCATAGCGATCTTTACTTCTTCCTGCAGATGTGAACACACTAGGTTTGTGACACAACCAGGATACACTGAACTCAGAGGAAATACATACTAATATCCCCTGCTCTACAGCACTATGATGGCCCCAGGATTAGCTTGGTCCAGGGCCCACTTTCCCACTGGTGAGCCTGCATATCCCATGTTCCATAGGAGTTAGTCTTGGGACTTTGAGTGGGTTGGTTGGCTTTTGTTATTCAGTTGTCCATCAGAGTCCAAAGAGGCCAGCTGTTGGTGTTCTTTCCCACTCTCCCTCCTAAATGGCAGTTGGGAGTGGGATGGGGGGGGGGGACACGGTGGTTTAGGGCTTTTAAAGGGTAGAGAGTTTGTGATGTTTCAGCTCCAAGATTTATGATTTAAGTCCCTCCGATTTCTAAAGATGAGTCTAAGGGGTATGTTTACTAAACTGTGTTAGTGTGATTCGCGTTAGGAGCAGCGTTAGTGGAAGAAATGCCAAAAAAGGACATGGGCGGTACATCGTTACCGATAACGCGCATTATAAGGCGCTGCACAGCAACGATCATTACAGGGCGCGTTACTGCGCATTAAGCTTAAGAAGGCGCGCAGACACCCAAATACTAAAACAGAGCTGTAGCACAATGGTTACTACACAGACTGATGATATAAGAGTCATGGGTTTGATTCCCCAGTGTGCCTCATGAATAAGGCTGGCTAAAGCATCATGTGTAACCCTTTGAAGGCCTACTATAATATTTTAATCCACATTCTGAAGCCAGGTTAATGTTTGCATATGTCAGGAAAATTGTACCCGTCTTATTCAATATGTTCCAATAGTGACGTTCCCTCTGCCATGGTCATGTATTATATACCATTTGATAGGAATATTTAGGCAGAAGTTTGGATCCCGAAAGTCTTGGGCTTGGCCTGGAAAGGGTTAAGTATTGGGCTGTGAGGAAGTTTAGTTGTACTTTAATAGTGCTGCCAGCAAACACACCCTCACTATGGCGTAACCTAAGGTGCCACATAAGGCACCCTAGAAGGCACTCCATAGGGCACATTATAAAGTGCGCTGTCTACCAAGGCACCTTATAATGTCCCCTATAGGACACCATATAAGGCACCTTATAAGGCACTTTATAGGGCGCCCTATAGGGCGCCTTATGAGCCACCCTAAGGTGACAGTACCCTGAGGGTGTTTCTGCTGGCAGCACTAATATACAATAAAAATAGACAATGTCTAAGACAGCCCTATTGATGAACCCCACTGTGGGGTTTGAACCCATAACCTCTGACTCCACAGGCAGTGAAGTAACCAGTGGGATAGAGCTGCTAACAAACACCTGCTTGGCTACAGGAGGACTGCATGGCACCACACCCACATTCTGCTGTGGTTACCAGGATAGGGTCAACCCATCCGTACCCAGGATGCACAGCACATGTAAATCAGCAGTCTAAAGATGATCACAAGATGGGGTATGCACCCCACAGCACCTCAGCCTGGTAGGGGGTGCCGACGGTGTGTGTTAGTGGCACAGAGTAGCTACAGACCGTCACAGTGTGCGGGTCCTGTGCTCACCCTGAGGGAGAGGTATGGTGCCCAGCACCATTCTCACAGCACTTGGCTTTGCTGAGATAGGCTATGCTGCAGGTCCCCATCAGTGCCAATGTGTGATAGGTCGTCCTTGCAAACACCCCTAGGATATGCCTGTGTTCATCTGTATGTCACATCTAGCCCTTGTGGACTATGATGCACCCAGAAAAGTGCATACTCTGTGTGGGTGCTATGGTCACATGATGTAAGTGAATGGGGGTGTTGGGACCAACAGGGAGATTACATACCACCACCCAACACACCCTCTGGGGCTCAGGGTGGGGAACAGGATCTCCCGCCAACAGCTCCATTTTCTACCCCCCTGCAATGGTGGCAGTAGAGGGGACCATCACCCCAGTCCTGCTAGGAATCAAACACCCTACAGGGCAGGCAATGCAGAGCAGTACACATCCATAAAGCAATAGCAGACAGAAGGCCTGGAAACACACAGCTGCCCCCCTCCCCCTCCCCCTCCCCCCCTCCCCCTCTCCCCCTCCCCCTCCCCCTCTCCCCCTCCCCCTCCCCCCTCCCCCCTCCCTCTCTCCCCCTCCCCCCTCCCTCTCTCCCCCTCCCCCCCTCCCCCTCCCCCATCCCCTCCCCCTCTCCCCCTCCCCCCCTCGCAAGTGGAACTATAGAGGTGTTGGGCAGCCCAGGCCACCACACCAGTCCTGGGCACAGTGCAGGCATGGCTATGGTATGCAATACTGTAGGAGTCACTCCCCAGGTTGGTAAACACTGTCAGACACAAGACCTGTAGCACACTCCACAGACATCAGAAAGGTTGCTATTATGCAGCTCACTCAGAAAAGTGTACTTAACCTAGCAATTGCTATCTGCCAGTAATCATAGCAACCTTTTGATAGATGTGTACCATATTCCCAGGTTTAGGGTGGCATTACTAAGGTATGCAAGTGCTAGTATTGGGAGATGCATGCAGAGCCCAAAGTCCTGCCTCTCCAGGAGGCTTTGGATAATGGGGCCTGTGGGTGCGGGTGTGTCTGCCCCTGTTGGCTGCTGCTTTACGGCAGAGGTTCCCAACTCCAGTCCTGCGGTGCCAAACACTGTTCGGGTTTTCATGCTGTCCCTCATGAATATGCATGAGATACTTCTGCATACCATGGGGGTGGCGCATAGAAATGCAGCACAGGCATCTTTATCAGAGGCAGCATGGAACCGGAATGGTGTTTGGCCCTCCAGGACTGCATTTGGGAGGCTCTGCTCTAGGTAATGTGCATGTTTATGGTGTCTGTGCTCTGTAGGGTAAAATGTAGGTGTTTTGGGCATGTTTACGACATCTGCAAGAATGGTTCTGTCTGTATTAGCACGTTATAGTAGTGGGTAAAATATGAGGAATGGGTTGGCGGAAACCACAGCTGGGACTTGAACCTGTGACCATCTGCTTCTGAATACACTGGTTTTGTGCACTGCACCACCATGTTATCACAGAGATGGTGCATTCCCTGGTGATACCATGACTGTTGGTCAGACAGGGCCTGTCTGTTGCAGTGCATGGCACTCACCTACACAGGGCTAGGCCACGGTCTGCTCTGGGCAGCTGCCACTGCCCCCTCCACCACCAGTATCCCTCAGCCACCATGCTGACATGCCCTTCTGCTGGTGGAGCTGGTGGTGCGCAGTCTCAGGCCATCCAGTGTGCAGGTAGGCTGCTGCCTATGGTGCGGCTTCTGGGGTAGGGGTGCCTGCATAGACGTCCACACTCCCCCCCAGCCCCGCCTGCCAATATTCCGTGCCCTTGGGGGTAGCTGTTGGGTACTATCCCCTGTGACACTTTTTAGAAACACACTCGTGCCCATGTTGGGCCTTTAGCAGTTGCTGTCTGGCTGTTCTGCTGTTTCAGCATTCGTATGGGCCACCTAGGCATCACCCTAGTCCGCACTGTGGCCCAGCTCCACCACAGCATGTGCTGCCTGTGGCCTTCTGTATCCCCTTCTCCGGCATCTGTCCAGTTGCCATTCCAACATGCCCGCCCTGATGTTGCGGGACATGTGCATGCCATAGGAACTCTGTCTGATGGTGGGGAAAACCCTGAGCAGCGCTATTTCACTGTGGGCTCATTCACCTTGTATGGGGACGGAGTATAGACCCTTCCACGATTTATATCTGTTCTATGGAGCTTACTCGGGGGAGTGGGGAGGGGTTGATGTTTCTCATTGATACCACTATTGCCCAGCTTGGCTATGTTTTTTTTCCAGTTTGTTGGGGTCATTTTCAGTGTTTCTGTGCCCATTTGTTCTGTGCACATGTATCACACTTATCATTTTGTTTTGGTTTCCCTGCCTGGGCTGTACATTGCTGACTCTGAAATGGTTTCTCTCCCCTGTCAGGAAAATTGTACCTGTCTTATTCAATATGTTCCAATAGTGACGTTCCCTCTGCCATGGTCATGTATTATATACCATTTGATAGGAATATTTAGGCAGAAGTTTGGATCCCGAAAGTCTTGGGCTTGGCCTGGAAAGGGTTAAGTATTGGGCTGTGAGGAAGTTTCTCTCCCCTGTAATGTGCATTTAACGGCAGGTTTTCATTCGCGTTGGAATTCAGCTCTGAAAATCAGCACGTTAGTGTGAGGGGAGCCTCTCCCCGTCCACTCTCCGCCCACTGACCCCTTCTCTGCACCCTCTCTCCACCTTCTGTGGTGTTTTACCGCGCCACGGAGCATTACGATCGTTAGCGCATCATAACGCGCGCTATGTAACATTAATGATCGTTAGCGCATCATAACGCACGTTATGATGCGCTAACGATCGTTAAAGTTACATAACGCGCGTTATGTACGATTACCGCAGCTTAGTAAACTTACCCCTAAGATTATTCTGGGCTTGTCTTTGAAAATAATTTTAGTTTAGTTTTATTTAGCAGTGTTTATATATCGCTTTTCTCTGGGTCAAAGCAGTTTACATAGAACAGAAATATAACATCTGATTTACAGTGAACATGCAAACTATATACAGTATATATTTGATACATTTAGCAGTTAGCTATGTACAATAGATAACAATTCTTGGATGTTATGAGGAGGTTATGTTGTTCTGTTAAAATGTTCTGAGAAAAGGTGGAATTTTTGTTGCTTTTGGAAAGAAAGGTCAGTGATGTTTCTTATTGTAGTTGAGAGTGTGTTCCAGATAGAGGTGGCGTATAGCTAGGAGGTTCATCTGAAGGCTTGTAGGTTGTATTCAATTTTAGCATGGGGGATGGTGAGGGTATTTTCCATGGAGGTTCGTCTGGCCCTGTTGGGTTGTTGAGTTTGGAATAATGTTTGGAGGCATGTATTATTTATTTATTTATTTAGCATACATTTGTATACCGCTACTTCCAGCGATCAGGAGCGGTTTGATTAGGTTAACAAGGAGTGTCGGATCAATGACAAATTTCAAGAAATTACAGCGTGATTTACAAGGTTATATGATGGTTAACAGAACAAAGCCAGTCATTTTCAATAAAGTATACAGTTTGATTCATGGGATAAGCACAACACACAGTTAGGGGGGGAGAGAGGGAGATTTACATATGTACATTTTTACACTTGTTTCATTTTGGAACATAAGTACATTTTACAATTGACTACATTTTGGTGATGCAGCTGATGTTAGAATGTATTGATGTTCAGGACACGTTGTAGGCTTGTTGAAATAAGTATGTCTTCAGTTTTTTTCTGAAGACCATAAGGTCGTTGATTGAGCGCAACTCAGGCGGGAGTTGGTTCCAAAGTGAGGGGGCAGTGTAGGAGTATGCCCTGTTGCTTGTGGCTATTTTAACTGATCTTATACTTATTGGTACCTGCAGGTTGTTTATGGTGGTGGTTCTCCTATTTCTGTTAGCAGGTTGTAAGTTGATTAGGTTAGTGAGGAAAGTTGGTGCCAGGTTGTGGATGATTTTAAATGTGGTCACTAGGGTTTTGTATTTTATACGAGCTATGATGGGGAGCCAGTGTAGTTCAGCTAGCACTGGTGTGATGTGCTCTGCCACACCTGTTTTAGTGATGATTCTGGCTGCGACGTTCTGTGCCAACTGGAGTATGCTTAGGGTTTTTTTTGGAAGGCCCTGTAGAATTGCATTACAGTAATCAAAATGAGGTATGATGAGGGCTTGTGCTACTGTCCTAAAATCGGTAGCTTCAATGATGTTCCTTAGTGGTTGAATAACCCTGAGCTTGTGAAAAATGGCCCTGTTTACTAAGCGGAGGTGTTTTGCCATCCATAGTTCGCTATCAAGTGTTACTCCGAGGTATTTTATTTCATTCTTTGTGTGGTAAGTATTTTCACATAGGGAGATTGTAGCTGGTGGTTTGAATTCTGGTTTTCTTGAGATGTACATGACTTCGGTTATTAGAGCAAGAGTGGGTTAGAAGGAGGGTCTTGTAGTTTATTTGGCTTGTAATTGGCAGTCAATGCATATAAACACACTCAACCCGTATGTAGGGTTGAGTATGATTTGCTTGAGGTCCATGGCTGATATTGCTTCCATGTCTTGATGCCACTTGCAGAATGCATGCTGTTCTATGTAGGGCAGTGCATCTTGTGGGAGGCCCTGATATATGGAGTTGCAGTAGTCAAGCAGGGACAGGATTATGGCTTGGCAGCAGTGTGGAAGTCTGAAGGATCCTGGAGAGGTCTGAGGCATTGCATGGTTTTGGCTTTGAAGTAGACTGCTTTGGTTGTTTTGTTTATTTGCTGTTTGAAGGAGAGGTGTTGGTTTAGGATGATGCCAAAGTATGTTATTTCTGGTTGAACTTGTACTTGGGTATTGTTTTGTGTTAGGGTGGTTGGTGGAGAGAATGAGTTGTCCTTAGTTATGAATAGAACTTCAGGTTTTTCTGTTATTAATCATAAGGTTATTATCTCTTAACCAGTTGGAGACCTCAGTGAAACAGTTTTGGTGATTGGTGTAGGAGGGTTGTTCCGCGATGAATGGTCTATAAAGCATGAAGTTGTCCACATAGATATTAAATTTGAGGTTGTGGGATTTGATGATGGAGCAGATAGGTTGCAGGTAGATGTTGAAGAGAAGCACGGATAGTGTGGAGCCATGAAGTATACCTTGGGTTTGTTGGAGAGAGGTGGATGTGTTAGTTCTGATTTTTATCTGTTGGTGTCTGTTGGTTAGGTATGATTTGAACCATTAGAGAACTGTGTTTTTAATACCAGTGGATTGAAGGTGTTGCAGAAGGATACAGTGGTTGACAGTGTCAAAAGCGGCTCAGATGTCGAGGAAGATCAAGAGGAATCCTTGGGTAGTGTTTTGGATGCCTTTTATTAGAATGTCAATGAGGGAGACCATCAGTGTTTCGACTCCATGCAGAGGGCAGAATCCATTTTGCTGGGAGTCAAGGAGGGAGTTCCTGTCTATATGGTCCTGGAGTTGCTGTTGAACAGTTTTTTTTGATGATTTTTGCTGTGAAGGGGAGACTGGCAATTGGTCTATGTGAGGCTGGGTCTGTGGGGTCAAGATTAGGATCCTTTATTGTGGGACATATTAAGGAGAGTGTCAGGAGTTGTAGGGTTAATTGAGTGATTCTGGTGAATGTGGGACTGAGTTCCTCTTTTGCTGCTTTGATTCAGATGAATGGGCAGAGATCAAGAGGGGAGGTAGTGGTGTTGAAGGTTGATATGATGGATTCAATAATTTCTATGCTGATGGTGTCGAAGAATGACCATTGGAACTGGTGGGGTGTTATGGTGACTGGGGGGATAGGGATTGGGTTTGTTTGAGGGTTAAGTTGTTTGTATTGGGTTGCCAGCTGTTGGGGGTGAGGGATGTATTTAAGGTGGTGGTAATAGGTGTCCTTGTCAGATGTTTGTTGATGTCAAAAAGTTCTCTTTGGCAGTTGATTAAGCTGTTGATCAGTTCTAAGTGGTATTTACATTTGGAATTGTCTGTTTCATTGTGGTAGATCTATAGAAGTTTTAGGTAGTTGATTCTGTCTTCTTGGTTGGTTGTTTTTTGCCATCTTTGTTCTATTTTTTGAAGTTGGGGTTTGAGTTTGCAGAGGATGGGGGTGTACCATGGGGTCTTGTGGAGTTTCCTTGTTTGAGTGGTTGGGTGAGTGAATGTTATATATTTATTTATTTATTTAAAAGTATTTCTATACCGCCTTCTCCTTCAATCAAGGCGGTCTCCACAGCAAACAATCATAAGAGTGTTTTGAGTGTGTTCATGCAGTGATACATATTGTGTGTTTGTGGTTGTGTGTGTTGGATTCTTGTTGAGCTATTTACATCATGTGCTATTATACATTCTTATGTACAAGGGTCAGGGGAGGGGGGTGGTCTTTTGTTCTTGCTTGGTGAGTGGATCATGTGACTGATATATGCTGCTTTGCTGATGACTTCATTCCATCTGTTGATAAGAGTGGGGTCAGTGGCAGTGATTTCTAGTTGTGGGGAAATGTCTTCAAGGAAAGTGTCCTTGTTGAATTGTTTGAAGCATCTTGTTAGTTGTTGGGGGGAGAGTGGTTTATTGTAGTCTGTAAACGGGGGTGCTTGTTGTGAAAGTTCCACAATCTTGGCAAGGACATGAATTTACTTTACCTGCAAAGGATTGTGGGTCTTGTAGTTCCTTCACACAAAAACTAGCCGTTTAACAAGAATAAAGAATTGTAGTTCCTCGAGTGTATAGCAGAAAACAGATTTTATTTATGGGGTGTTATTCCCTGGCACAGATATGCTTGGTAACATCAACAGGATAATTTCTTCAGGAGTTTTATTCAGGAAACAAAACAAATAAGGCAACTGAATTACTTATGCAACAACTTAGTAAAGACCTTGATGGAACAAAAAAGGTCTTTCTTCTAGCCCCTGCTAATAAACTTTCTTAGCAGTGCTGGAATGAAAAAAATAAACCCAAAAGGAAAATTCTCTTTATCAAAAAAACCAGCTTTCTTCCTTTCACACAGAGAAGAAGCTTTTCCTCCAAGTCCCACATGCACTTGTGCCTTGCTCTAATCACAGGTGCTTAACCAGATGCAAACCATTGCTGGTCCACTAACCATGTGGCTCCAACTTTCCCCAAAGCTTTCTCTCAAAGAAACTTTTCTGGGAAGCTAAAAAAACAATACAGTTCCTTTTGGTGTTTGATCCTTATTTGAGGATTACTTTAGAACAGCAGCTTAAAAAGAGAACAATCCATGCATTCAACTTCCTCATCTGATATTTCCCCTTGCTCTTGAAATATCATAGGATCACTTTCATACACTGGCTCAGAGGATTTCTCTAACTGATCTCTACCAGGATAGAAACTGTTTCCCTGCTGTCTTCCTTCTGCAAAGCTAGGGAACAGATCAGAGTTCATACCTGAGATCACATTGTCATTAGGTTTCCTCTCTGGGTATTTTGGCCAGTAGGTAGCAAAACCTCTGTGCCCAGCTCTCCAGTCAGAATCTCTGGACCTTAGGTTTCTTTTCCCATACCTCCTTAAATAGGTATTAGAGCTCCTTCTTTCTGTAGATGCAGCCGTCTCCTTTAAAGGTGCTGTCCGAGGGTTCCTGGCTGTATATCTCCAAGCCTCTGGCTTCTTCCAGTCTAATGAAGAATGCTTGCCCCAGGAATCTCTCCCAGCATACGTACTGCCTTGGGCTCCTTTCTTAGACCTTCTGGACGTCTTGCTGTTCTTCCTTCTGTTCACGATCAGTCTCTCCTTCTCCAGCTCTTGCTGTGTCTGTTCTCCCATTGCTGTCTTTGCTGCCATCACTCTCCTTGCTTTCCTTGCTGTCTCTGCTATCTGTATGATAGCTTTAAAGTGCCTAGATGGCCGCTCCACCCTAGCACACTGCAGGTGTTCTGAATTAAGCCCTGCCCTAGGAGATGTGTGATTAGGGATTACATCATTGCTTCTCTGATTAGGCACACGTTTCCCTACTTCAGCTCTCCTAGAGGCTTTCTGTAAACCAGTGCATTCTGGGTCTGGTAGTCTTTTAGGTTAACACCCTGTTTTAGTGCTTTTACCAGCCAACACAGGTTGCTTATTCAGAGTCAATTCACCTCTTGTATTATTTCTTCCTGAACTATGATAAGCTTCCTTATCACATACCCCCCTGCTTAAGTTATTACGGACTGGTGCCAATTGTGAAACCCTCTTCCTACAGTCTGTAATACCTACGAGAGTATTATCTTTTGGACGCTCACCTACTTCTTGGCTTGTTCTAGGGACATCGTTATTTACAGGCCTCTCCTTCCAAGATTTAAGTACAATAATGTGGTAGGTCTGTCTACGACCTCTTGTATTTTCCACCACATAAGATACTGGGCTCAGCTGCCTAATAACCTTCCATGGCCCTTTCCACTGTACTTCAAATTTTGGTGCTGTACCTGCTACTTGTACCAAAACCTTTTCACCAATATTTAATTGGCGGCTTTTGGCCTTCCTGTCATACCACCCTTTTTGGCGCACTTGACTGTCCTGCAGGTTTTTCTCAGCAACCTGCGAGGTCCTTTTTAAACATGCTCTCAAGTCACGTAGAAACTGTGGCACCTCCCGATTCTCTGGTTCAGGATCTATCCATTGTTCCATCAAAATATCTAACAAACCACGTGGGGCTCTACCATATAACAATTCATATGGGGCTACACCTAGGGAAACCTGAATTCGTTCCCTGCAGGCATATAAGGCAAAGGGCAATAACATATCCCATTCTTTTACATCTCCTGCTAATCCCCTTCTCAACAATTGTTTGAGAGTTTGGTTGAATTTCTCCACCAAACCGTTTGACTGAGGATGGTAGGCCGAGGTTTTTACATGATGAATTCCAAAGGCATCCCAGACCTGGGCCAAATATTTGGATACAAAATTGGACCCTCAGTCAGTCAACACCTCTCTTGGGAATCCTACTTCACAAAATAATTTGACTAGCTCTAAAGCTATCGTTTTAGCAGAAACATTCCTTAATGGTATGGCCCAGGGAAACCTTGTTGCCTGATATACCATAACTAGGATGTATTGGAAACCTCAGGGTGTTTTGACTAATGGGCCTACTATATCCATAGCAATGCGACCTATTGGGTCTGTTATAATTGGTGTGGGAATCAAAGGCACCACCGGTGGGTGAGACGCTGTAACACGCTGACACGCTGGATATGCAGCACAAAACTTGGCAGTTTCTTTGAAAATACCTGGCCAGTAAAAACGTATAAGTATTTGATCCAGCGTTCCTTGCATCCCTTTATGACCTCCCACTGGATGATCATGTGCAAGTCTAAGAACTAGTCCAATAAAATTTGTGGGTACCACTAATTGTTTACGTATGGTCCCATTTCTGGGGTCCTGACTCTCTCTAAATAATATTTCATTATCTAGTATGAATCTGGGCAAATCCTCCCTGACCTCCTGAGCATATTTAAAAGCTCGGGTGAGAGCTTGATCAGCTCGCTGTTCCTGTGGAAAGTTGGGGAACTTTGCCACTAACTCAGTTGGCACCCAGGGTAAAACATTGACCAGCCAACATCTCAGCCCTACGCTGTGCTCTGCAAAGTCTCTCACGACGCTTTTGTGCTTTCAGTTTCCTTACTTTCCCAGATGGTGGAGTTATTAAATCATCATGAGAGGGTAAGTCTCCTAATAACTCTGCCTGCTCCCCCTCCTCCTGGCTCTCTACCTTAGCCTGTGAACGGGTGGATACAAGGCCCCTCTTCTGCCCTAGCTCTTTCACTAGCCCTTGCTTAAATTTTGGCCAGTCTCTGCCTAGAACCACATCATATGGAAGTCTAGGTACCACTGCTAAAGGAATTTCCTCTTGTACCCCCAAGCCCTTAACCATTAGCTTGTACGTGGGATATGATGTTGCATCTAATGTAAACCTTGCTTTCAGGGGTTCTAGGCTCAAATCCTTCTTGGGCCTCTATCCGCTTCCAAAGCCTCATAGACAGCATACTCTTGTCTTCCCCAGAGTCTAACAGAGCATTCGTGGTAATTCCCTGCACATCAACCACCAAAAGGAACCCTTCTTTAGGCTGTTTTAAATCAACACCTATCAAGCTAGTGTAAATCTGGCATTCCTTTTCCAAATGTCCCCATTTTCCACATTTGTAACATTTCTTCTTACTCCACTTTATAATCTGGGTAGGTACAGTACTATTATTCACAAAAACAACATTTTTAACCATTTTCTTTTCTGATACAGCACAGCTTGCCTCAGCATCAACCTTCAGAGGGCCACCCATTCTATGGCAAGTCTGCGTGGCTTCCAAGAACCGCTCTGCTAACATAGTTGCCTTTCCCAGGTTCTGGCAATTTTGCTGTATAAGGAAAGTGTGCAAGTCTTTTGGCACAGCAGACATGAATTGTTCAAGCATAATAATGTCCAATAACATTTCCATATTCTTTCCCTCAGGCTCCAATCATTTTATAGCCAATCCTCTGATTCTCTGACTCAGAGCCCTGGGTGTTTCACCCACTCTTAATGCAGTAGCTCTAAACATTCGCCTATTTCTGAAACAGACAACCCTAGGAGATCTCTTATAGCAGATTTTACATCTCTATAATTTAAAGCTTGAGCTGCTGGCATTGCCCTATAGGCGGCAAGCGCCTCCCCAGTTAATGAGGTTGCCAGCCTTATTGCCTACTGGGTCTGTGGCCATGCTAATGCTTGTGCCACTCTCTCAAAAAATTCAAGGAAATCATCAACATTATCTTCTGGTGTGAGTTTCCCAAAACTAAATGCCCCAATTCCCTGACTGAGTCCCACATTGTCCACATGTGGAATACCAGGTGTTACTGCTGGTCTTGCACCACCTTGGCTATGAAGTGCAATTAAGGCTTCCACCAGGTCAAGCACTGGCTTCTGCTGCTCCCTCAGGGCTTTGATTGCAGAGTCCTGAGCCTGCTGCGCGACCTCTTGTTGCTTGGCAAATTGAGCTGCCATCCAGCTGGCCAGTTCCCTAGGATCCATCTCTGTATATCCCTGCAAGAAACAAAAGAAAAAAAAACACAGAGCAGCACCCTACAAACAGGTGTTTCCTCCTATTTTTTTTCCAATTACCCCTGTGCCTTACTCCTATCCACCACTAGTCATGCCCAGGTACTTATTACCTTATGCCAGTGATGAATCAGGCTCACACAGGGTCTTTTCCTCCTTGGAACAGCTCCTGGAACAGCTTCTTTTTTTCCTCCAAGGCGTTGTTAAGGGAGAAATCCACTCTTCAGCTTTTTGCTTGAACTTTTTTCTTTCACTTTTCAGTTGTAATCCTTATAAATCCTAGAAATCCTTTGTGTAAAAGCAATCCGAAAGACTATGCCACTGTAAACGGGGGTGCTTTTTGTGAAAGTTCCACAATCTTGGCAAGGACATGAATTTACTTTACCTGCAAAGGATTGTGGGTCTTGTAGTTCCTTCACACAAAAACTAGCCATTTAACAAGAATAAAGAATTGTAGTTCCTCGAGTGTAAAGCAGAAAACAGATTTTATTTATGGGGTGTTATTCCCTCACACAGATATGCTTGGTAAATAGGATAATTTCTTCAGGAGTTTTATTCAGGAAACAAAACAAATAAGGCAACTGAATTACTTATGCAACAACTTAGTAAAGATCTTGATGGAACAGAAAAGGTCTTTCTTCTAGCCCCTGCTAATAAACGTTCTTAGCAGTGCTGGAATGAAAAAAATAAACCCAAAAGGAAAATTATCTTTATCAAAAAAAACCAGCTTTCTTCCTTTCACACAGAGAAGAAGCTTTTCCTCCAAGTCCCACATGCACTTGTGCCTTGCTCTAATCACAGGTGCTTAACCAGATGCAAACCATTGCTGGTCCACTCTCCACATGGCTCCAACTTTCCCCAAAGCTTTCTCTCAAAGAAACTTTTCTGGGAAGCTAAAAAAACAATACAGTTCCTTTTGGTGTTTGATCCTTATCTGAGGATTACTTTAGAACAGCAGCTTAGAAAGAGAACAATCCATGCATTCAACTTCCTCATCTGATATTTCCCCTTGCTCTTGAAATATAATAGGTTCACTTTCATGCACTGGCTCAGAGGATTTCTCTAACTGATCTCTACCAGGATAGAAACTGTTTCCTTGCTGTCTTCCTTGTGCAAAGCTAGGGAACAGATCAGAGTTCATACCTGAGATCACGTTGTCATTAGGTTTCCTCTCTGGGTATTTTGGCCAGTAGGTAGCAAAACCTCTGTGCCCAGCTCTCCAGTCAGAATCTCTGGACCTTAGGTCTCTTTTCCCATACCTCCTTAAATAGGTATTAGAGCTCCTTCTTTCTGTAGATGCAGCCGTCTCCTTTAAAGGTGCTGTCCGAGGGTTCCTGGCTGTATATCTCCAAGCCTCTGGCTTCTTCCAGTCCAATGAAGAATGCTTGCCCCAGGAATCTCTCCCAGCATACGTACTGCCTTGGGCTCCTTTCTTAGACCTTCTGGACGTCTTGCTGTTCTTCCTTCTGTTCACGATCAGTCTGTCCTTCTCCAGCTCTTGCTGTCTCTGTTCCTCTTTCTCCCATTGCTGTCTTTGCTGCCATCGCTCTCCTTGCTCTCCATATGATGAATTTCTTCTAGCTTTAAAATGCCTAGATGGCCGCTCCACCCTAGCACACTGCAGGTGTTCTGAATTAAGGCCTGCCCTAGGAGATGTGTGATTAGGGATTACATCATTGCTTCTCTGATTAAGCACACATTTCCCTACTTCAGCTCTCCTAGAGGCTTTCTGCAAACCAGTGCATTCTGGGTCTGGTAGTCTTTTAGGTAAACACCCTGTTTTATTGTTTTTACCAGCCAACACAGGTTGCTTATTCAGAGCCAATTCACCTCTTGTATTATTTCTTCCTGAACTATGATAAGCTTCCTTATCACAAGTCTCAGTGGGATTGGAGAAGCTGACTAGTCTGTGGTCAGAGCAGGGTACTGGTTGGATGTGTATTGAGTATGGCAGGCCTCTGTGTGTTGAATGGTTGTTGATGAAGATGAGGTCAAGAGTATTGCCTTTTTTGTGTGTAGGATTAAGTATGATTTGCTTGAGGTCCATAGCTGACATTGCTTCCATGAATGTAGTAGCATTTTTGGGGGAACTGAAGGGAGGTTAATGTCTCCTAGTACAATGAGGTCCTTGTTTGATTTGGTGTTTGTGAGTACTTTTTTTAGGATGTTGGATAGGTTTGTGGTGGATGTGGTTGGTGTTCTATATGTGAGGAGGATGGTCATTTGTTTGTTTGTTATAGTGAGAGAATCTGTTTCATCCAGGCTTTCAGTTGTGAGGTAGTGGAAAGTGAGGTGGGATATGGCTATGATCATTACTCACTGAATCATCATTGAGGACGTGGGCGGTGAAAAAGGATGTGCTAACTAGAGTGATTTGGTTCAGAAGAACAGTGTCTGTGTCCATGGGTCATGTTTCTGTGATGGCTAGAATGTCAAGGTGTTGGATGGTAAGTAGATCTCTGATGGTGGTGATTTTATTTCTTACTAACCGTGTGTCTATGAGTGATACCTGTGAGTCCTAGAGTATTTTTCAGGGTATGGGAAATTGGTACTAGAAATCTAGTGACAGAAACACAGAATCATAAAAAAATGAGAGAGGATAAAGATCATGGGCCCGATTTTCGTCTAAGCAGGCTATGTACCATATTGGGGCATAGCCTACCTGCCAACCCTCTCAACCTGGATTTTCACTTCCGTGGCAACGGAAGTGAAAATCCAGATTTGGTGGGATGTGCCTGCAGCCGCTGAGGCTAAGTGGGTAGCAGCAATTTCCGATGCTACCATTTATCCCCTGTGCCTCAAAGATAGGTGAGGAAAAACCTTGCCAATCTTTATGATGCAGAGGGCTACCCGCTTAGCCATTTCCTCCACCCCTGCTCCACCCTGGAACGCCCCCAACATGCCCCGATGCTAACTGCATAGCATCTGGGTGAGTAAGGGTCTTATTTGGGACTTTCCTAAGACACTATGCATGTAGATGCCTTTGGAAAATCCAAGATAAGGCATTTACATGAATAACTTAAGGCAGTTAACTGTGTAAATGCCTTTGAAAATTCCACCCCATGTGTCCTATCCAGTCTGCCCTTCCATATCATATATAATAAATTTTATATACCGCTTTTCTTACATACAAGATAGTAACATTTAAAATTTTACATTGAATAGGTAATTGAACTTGGAGTTATGGGAAGATAATGTACATCAAATAATGTTTATGAAATGATAATTCGAGAAGGAGATGGTATGTAAGGGGGGGCGGTAAGGGAACCAAAGGGGAAAATATGTAATTGTGAGTAATGTAGAAGGTGTAGTAGGTAGGCAAACTCATGAGGTCGCGGGTGAGTTAGTAGAAGGGGGAGGAGGAGGGGTGGGGAAGAATGTAGGAAAGATGAAGTAGATCGGTTGGCTCAGCTAATACATGGAGTGGAAGTTCGATGTCAGAGACTACGAATGGGGAGACTTAGGGGTATGTTTACTAAACCGCGCAATTGTGCGGGGCACACTTGAGCGTGCACTAAGGTACCTTAGCGCACGCTAATAGTGCTTTTTTGTGCCCCACACACGTGCGCGCTGCACTAACGGGCCCGCACAAGTGCGCGGCGCGCTGATGTGCGATAGAGGCGTGGAAAGGTATTCTGAGGGCGGAGGAAGGCTCCCGAGGGGCGGAGGGACGGGGTCAATGGGTGGAGAGTGGGAGGGGAGAGGCTCCCCACACAGGAGCGGGGCTGAAATTCAACTAAAAAAATACCGCGAGTGAAAACCTCGCGGTAGAGCCGATTTAAAGGGAAGAGAAACCATTTCTGTCAGCAATGTACAGCAAAACCAGGGAAACCTACTAAACGTGAGCAGTGTGATACATGTGCACAGAACAAAATAGCAAATAAAAATAGAAAATGACCACACCAAAATTCTAAAAAATGATAATCCAGCTGGGCAACAGTGATATCAATGGGCAACAATAAAAAACACTCCCAGGAAAGCTCCAAAAAAAGGAAATGATTTTTGGAAGGGTCTACGCTCCGTAGACCCTTTCAAAAAGCTCTTTTTTTGTAGCTTTCCTGGGAGTGTTTTTTACTGTTGCCCATTGATATCACTTTTGTCCAGCTTGGTTATGTTTTATTTCCCTTTTTATCGAGGCCATTTCTAATGTTTATTTGCCCTTTTGTCTCCATACAAGGTGAATGAGCCCACAGTGAAATTGTGCAGAGCAGGGTTTCTGATTTCTTTGGCCAGGTTTCCTATCTCCAAGGATTGCACTGTCTCTGTGGCCACAGTGTGGTGCAGTGAACACAAACAGTGTGTTCAGGAGCCAAAGGTCAGCAGCTCAAGTCCCAGCTGGGGCCCCTGCAAACCCAATCCCCATATTTTACCCACCACTAAACCGTGATAGTAACGACCAACCTTTTTTGCAGAGAACATAAGCATGGTCCAAACACCTGTATTTTACCCTACAGAGCACAGACACCAGAAACATGCACATTACCTAGACCACAGTCCCCTAAATGCAGTCCTGGAGGGCCACATATCATTCAGCTGTGATGCTGCCTCCAATATAAGGCCATGTCAGCATGGTGGTGGAGGGGTACCGTTGGTGGAGGGGGCAGTGGCTGCTGCCCACAGCATACGGTGGCCTAGCCCCCTTCATGTGGGTGCAGTGCACTCCAACAGACAGGCCCTGTCTGACAAACAGCCATGGACTCCCCAGGGAATGCACTGTTGTCATGCTGTGGTGCAGCAAACACAGACAGTGCCTTTAGGACCAGAAAGTCACAGGTTCAAATCCCAGCTGGGGTTCCTGCCAACCCAGTCCCTTTATTTTACCTATGCAGAAAACATGGTAGTAAAGACTAAACCTTTATTGCTGAAAACATAAGCATGGGTCAAACACCTATATTTTACCCCACACAGCACAAACATCATAGAAATATGCATTACCTAGAGCAGAGTCTCCCAAATGCAGTCCTGGAGGGCCAAACAACATTCAGGTTCCATGCTGCCTCTAATAAAGATGCCTGTGCTGCATATCTATGCACCACCCCCATGGTATGCAGATGTAGCTCATGCATATTCATGAGGGACAGCATGAAAACCCGAACAGTGTTTGGCACACCAGGACTGGAGTTGGGAACCTCTGCCGTAAAGCAGCAGCCAACAAGGGCAGACACACCCACACCCACACCCACAGGCCCCATTAGCCAATGCCTCCTGGAGAGGCAGGACATTGGGCCCTGCGTGCATCCCCCAATACTAGCACTTGCATACCTTAGCAATGCCACCCTACACATGGGTATACGGTACACAGCTATCAAATGTTTTTTATGATTACTGCCAGATAGCGATTTCTACGTTAAGCACAGTTTGCTGTTTGAGCTCCATCATAACAATCTTTCGGATGTCTGTGGTGTGTGCTTCAGGTCTGGTCTCTGACAGTGTTTACCACCCTGGGGAGTGCCCCCCAACAGTATTGCGTACCATATCCATGCCTGTACTGTGCCCAGGACTAGTGTGGTGGCCAGGGCTGATAGACTCCTCTATAATAGCACAATGCTGGCATAGGTGTCAGAGTGTGTGTCTGTCTATACAGTGTGTGGTGGCTGCAAACACCTTCCACAGCCCACACTGCCAGCACTGTTGCCAGTATTGGCCTGCCAATGTGCATAATGAGGAGCAAGGTACCATGGGTATAGCCCAGACAGGGTGGCCTGGCCAGGGTGCATCTGCACAGGGCATAGGGCACTGACAGGGACATTTTAGTGCCTGGCCGCCACCTACACAGACAGGCTGACCTCAGTATGTCCTGTTGGGAGATCACTCTCACCCTGACTGTGCATTGACGACAGCATGGCTAGGCATCCCCATAGTGCTATATGGTATTTTGGTCATGTGATATTTATGGGTTTCCTTTTGGGGGCCAGTCACTGACTTATCTGCTTGTTGTGTGTGCTGCCATCCCAGTTCTGGGTGCATGCATTTCCACCAGGAACATGCACTATGGATTAACAAGCAGACTGTTTGCAGCTGGTATGTGTCTTGCAGGGTGCAGTGGCTGAAGGCTTGCTGCAGGAGAATATCAGATAGTGGTGGGGTGCAGCTTAGCATATACAGGCCTAATGTCTGTCTGCTATTGTGTTATGGATATGTACAGAACTGCATTGCCTTCCCTGAAGGGTGTCTTTTCCACAGCAGGACCGGGGTTGATGGTCCCCTCTACTACCACCATTGCAGGGAGGTAGAATGTGGATCTGTTGATGGGAAGACCCTGTTTACCACCCTCAGCCCTGGAGAAGAGTGATAGTACATAATCCTCCTGGGGGTCCATGGGGGCTACACCTGACTGAGAAAGACAGATATATCCAAGGTATTTCCACAAAAACTACCTATTTCACACATTAACACTGCTTTGAACCTGTATCATGGCCTATTTACGTAATGGAAGGTGCTGTGGACCTGGTGCTGGGCGCCTCACCGCACCATCAGGGTGAGCACAGTACCCGCACAATGTGACGGTTTGTAGCTACTCTGTGCCAGTAAAACACACGGTCTGTACCCCCTACAAGGCCGAGGTGCTGTGGGGGTGCATATGGTCAGTTCCCCCTACCAGGCCGAGGTGTTGTGGGGGTGCATACCCCATCTTGTGTTCATCTGTGGACAGCTGATTTGCATGTGCAGTGCATCATGGGTACGGGTGTGCTAACCCTATCCTGGTGATCACAACAGACTGTCTGTGTGGTGACATGCAGGCTCTCTGCAGCCAGCCAGGGGCTTGTTAGAAGCTATAGAGCTGTAGCCCAATGGTTACTTCAGTGCCTGTGAAACCAGAAGGCATGAATTCAAACCCACAGTGGGGTTATTTGATAGGGCTGCCCAAAGCATTATCTCTTTTTAATGTACATTTTTGCTGCCAGCAAAAACACCCTCAGCGTACTGTACCCATAAGGTGCCTCTGAGGGCGCTTTATAGGGCGCCCTATAGGGCACCTTATGGTTCCCGTCCATATAAGGTGCACTATACATTATCCTGTGACGCAACTTATAGGGTGCCCTGTAGGGGACATTTTAGGGTGCCGTGGTGGACAGTGCACTTTATAATGTGCCCTATGGAGTGCCTTATAGGGTGCCTTATACGGCACCTTCAATTACGGCACGTGAGGTTGTGTTTGCTGGCAGCAATTAATAAAATAAAAATAAAGTGCTGCAAGAAACAAAACGTACATTGCAAAGCTGATGCCTCAGCCAATCTTATGTATTAGGCACACTGGGGAGCAAACTCATGACCCCTGTATCAGCAGTCAGTGCCTTAACCATTGTGCTCCACTGCTGCTCCTCCTTGCATGTCAGCGCACCTACTTATGCTTTTCATTCCTTACACTGCACAGTGCTGCCATCAAAAACAGTACTCTGACCTTGCAGTACCTCATACGGCACCCTATAAAGCGCCCTATAAGCAGCATTCTAGGGTGACTTGGCGGACAGTGCACTTTAAAATGTGCCTTATGGGGCGCCTTATGTTAACACGCTTTGAGAGTGCGTTTGCTAGTAGTGATAATTAAAATAAAAATAAAATGCCTCCTAAAGCAATCTTCCCCATAATATGTAATGCCTCAGCCAGCCTTGTTCATTGGGCATTGTTGGGGATTGAACCCCTGATCCCTGCATCATTGGTCAATGTTTTAACCATTGTGCTGGGGTTCTGTTCCTGTGCTTGTACATCAGCGTGTTGCCTTATGCCGCCCAATATTAAACTGGCTCCTAAAGTAATAGCACACCACCTTATGCCCATCAGCGTGTCACCTTATGCCGCCCAATATTAAACTGGCTCCTAAAGTAATGCCTCAGCCAGCTGTCTTCATTGGGCAATGTGGGGGATTGAACCCCTGATCCCTGCACCATTGGTAAGTGTCTTAACCATTGTGCTGTAGCTCTGCTCTTCTGCTTGCACATCAGCGCGCCACTTAAGCCTCCTGCACAGCTTTCTCATGCGCTAATGTGTGGGCCGCACATGGGCGCCGCGCACCTTAGCGCATATTTAAACCCCGGTTTTGCTTTTTCAGAAAGAAACGCCCACTCCTTATATGGCACCCGCACACTAGCGCGGCCCACACATTACCGGGGTTTTAGTAAACATACTCCTTAGTTATGTAATGGCTTGAGGGTTATTCATGAATTGGTCATAATGCTCCTGGAAATGGAAGACTTTCAAAGCTTGTCTAAAGTCCATTAATTCTTTGATGGCTCTAATGTTCCCAGAGTGCATTCCACATTGTAGGAATGTATATTGAGAACACCCTCTTACATGTTATTTGTTTTGATTGAGGGGGTGAGTAGCTGGTTCTCTTGCAAAGTTCTTCTTGCTCTCAATTCTGGATCCTTGGAGATCAGTGGCTGAAATGAATTTGGGTATAGCTGTTAGATGATTTTAAAGATAATGAGTAATGATTTGAATTTGGCACGAGAAGCTATCGGCAACCAGTGAAGCTGCTTCAGAGATGGTGATATATGGACATTTCTCATTGTTCCTGGTGATGAAAGAAGATGTCAAAGCAGCATTGAAAGCCTTATCAAAGAACAAAGCACCGGGCATTGATGGCATTCCCATTAAAGTATTACAGCAATCTGATACAGCTGTTACCATATTTACAAGGCTCTGCCAGGAAATTTGGAAGACAAATTCATGGCGAACTGACTGGAAA
Organism: Ichthyophis bannanicus; assembly: GCA_033557465.1. NCBI lineage: Eukaryota > Metazoa > Chordata > Amphibia > Gymnophiona > Ichthyophiidae > Ichthyophis > Ichthyophis bannanicus. The sequence goes on from CM066036.1 coordinate 733,240,748, forward strand.
AGATCTGTGTTTATACCAATACTGGTGACCCGACTGACTGTGGAAATTATTGCACAATCACTTTGATCCCACATGCCAGCAAGATTCTCTCAAGATCATTCAGCAGAGACTATACTTGGAACGAGAACTGCCTGAAGTGTAAGCAGGATTCAGGAAAGGGCGAGGGACGAGAGACATCATTGCAGATGTAAGATGGATCCTTGAAAAGACTAAAAAATACCAAAAGTATATCCATATGTGTTTTATTGACTACAGCAAGGCTTTTGACTGTATAAACCATGAGAAACTCTGGGCCACATTAAGAATAATGGGTATACCAGAACACCTGATAGTTTACTTATACAACCTTTACAATGATCAAGAAGCAACAGTTTGAATGGAACAAGGTGAAGTAGAATGGTTTAAAATCAGCAAAGGTGAATGACAAGGCTGCATACTTTCCCCCTACCAATTTAATTTATATACAGAAGAAATCAGTGAAGCAGAACTGTATGAAGACAACCAAGGTGTAAAGATTGATGGAAGACTCAACAACAATCTCCACTATGCTGATGATACCACATTACTGGCTGAAACATTTGCTTCTCAAGATCAAGGAACATAGTATTAAAAGGGGCCTGCACTTTAACATTAAGAAGACAAAGATCCTGACAACTTGCAAAATCAATAAGTTCATCATTGATGGAGAAGAAATTTGAATAGTTGACATCTTTAACCTACTTGGATCAATAATCAATAAAGAAAGGACAAGCAGTCAAGAAATCTGATGATGCATTGCTCTTGACAGAATGGTTATGAAAGCCCTAGACAAGATTTTTCAAGAGCAGAGATGTCTCTCTCTATAAAAAGATTTGACTTGTTCAAGCCATGCTGTTTTCAATAACGTCATATGATGTGAAATTTGGACAGTGAAAAAGATAGACAGGAAAGAAATTGATGCCTTTGAATTATGGTACTGGTGACAAATACTGTGTACTGTATATCATGGAGTGCCCGAAGAACAAACCAGTTGTTACTAGAGGAGATCAAACCTAAGCTTTCCTTAGAAGCTCAGATGACAAGACTTTGGACACATCATGCAAAGAGAGAGATCATTGGAGAAAGACATAATGCTTGGCAAGGTAGAAGGTCAGTGTAAAAGAGAAAGGCTGGCAATGAGATGGATTGATACAATAACAGCAGCTATGGTTGCCACTCTATCAACAATGAGCCGCCTGACTGAAGACCGAACACAGTTTTGGTCAACTATCCAGAGGGTCGTCAAGAGTTGACACCAATTCAATAGCACTTAACAACAATGACCACTCTTTCTGTAAATATTTTTTTTCCTCAAATTACTCCTATGTCCCCTCTTTGCAGAATTTTCTTTCACTTATGCTGTGGAGGTATTTAAACATCATTATCATATTTCCTCTCTCCCACCTTTCTTCCAAAGTATAAATATTGAGATCTTTAGGTCTGTCCCCATGTGCCTTATGGTGAAGACCACTGGCCATGTTGGTAGCCACCCTCTGCACTGTCTCCATCCTGTTTATATCCTTTTTGAAGGCATGGTCAGCAGAATTTCACACAATACTCCTGGAGTAAGTAGATACTGAGGGAAAAGAGGAAGAAAGGCAGTGGACAGGTACTAGTGGAGGTAAGGGAAGGCAGGTAACAGAAACTGTGGAGGTCAAAGGAAGGAAGAGGGGCAGATGGAGATATGGAAAGGAAACAGGAAGAGGCAGGAAGGATGGATGCTGAGAAGAAGGCAGGTGAGTAGATGCTTGAGATTCAGGAAGGGGATAATAAGAAGGAAAGTTGGAGTAGGGGAAGAAGGTTGTAAGACAAGAGAGCAGGCTCTGAATATATAGGAATAGAGAGAGTAGGGACTCAGAATTAAATGGGGCCTTGCAGATTGGATGGGAGAAGAGCATAAACCTGGGACTTGGCTAGATATTGAATAGGTTGGGGGAATGGGGACTTGGGAATTGAGTGAGGAAAGATTAGATACTGTGTTTGCTCATAGACTAAGTTTGAGCAGGAACTTGGAGGTTAGGAGGACATTGGGGACTAGATGATTGAGTGTGGATGGTAAGAGATGAGGCTGTTTAGATGGATGTGACCCAGGATAAAGAAAGGGAAGGAAGAGTTACCAGTTAGTAGAAAGGGACAAGAGGACTGTGGAATGGGTGAGGTCTTTGAAAAGGATAAGGGAGGGTAGAAATGGAGGTGGTGAAAGGAGGCTGGGTAGGAGGTAAGAGACAGAAGAAAAGACCTGGATGCAGGGGAGGAACAAGGAATGAGAGCCAGAAGAAGACAGATGATGGCTGGAGAGGGGGTGTTCTACTACTAACAGTCTGGTTTCTTGGGATTTCTACTACAGTGTTTGCCTGCATGTTCCTATTGCTAATTTGTAGTCCCCTATTCAATATTAGGTAAGGATCACTTTGTCTTCTGTATGACAGAGGTACAGTATATCTGTTAACATGGAATTTCTGTGTAGGGATTTGCAAATGTGTAGTTGGGTTCTAAGGCTTGATATGATATTTGTAATGTTGCCTTTTCATAGGAGTTAATGCTGTTATACTATGGTTATGTTTTTACAAGCAGGGAACCTGTGTTTGCTACAGAGAGACTAGATGCACTTATTTCAAACTGCATACAAAAGAAACAGGCAGATGGAGTCAGCCATTCTGTCATATCTTCCCCATGTGTGCTAAAGCTGCTGAATAAATATGTTTTGCTGGGACCTAAGTTTACTATGAGTTAATCTGCTTTAAGTGGCTCTGATTACAAGCAAAGCTACTACTGCTACTATTACTATTACACTACTACTACTATTACTATTACACAAGCAGAGCTACTACTGCTACTTATCATTTGTGTAGCACTATACAGCATATACAGTGCTATACAGTCACAGGTAAGACACAGTTCCTGCTCATCAGAGCTTATATTCTAGTCAAGACAGATAACACAACTGGGAATTAGGATATATTGAGGTGAATGGTAAGGAAACACGTAAGAGTTGAACTGGAGGCTGAAGGGATCAGGATCCAAACGCACTTTCAAAGAGGTGAGTTTTTAACCTGGATTTGAACAGGACTAGAGATGAAGCCTGTAAAAAGGGGGTGCTTATAATGAAGGAACCATCATCTTGGCAAGTATGTAAATTAACTGTCTTGCAAAGGATTGTGGTTATTGAAGTCCATTCACACACAAAGCTTGCCTTTTAAAAATAAGTAAAGACTCTTGTACATAAGAACATAAGATATGCCATACTGGGTCAGACCAAGGTCCATCGAGCCCAGTATTCTGTTTCCAACAGTGGCCAATCTAGGTCATATGTACCTAGCAGTTTCCCCAAGAGACACAGGTTCCACAATGCTTGTATTGGTTCAAGCATTGATATCCTGGGTCCCTTCTTAATAATGGTTTATGGACCTTTCCTCCAGGAACTTGTCCAAACCTTTTTTAAACCCAGCTACACTAACAGCCTTTACTACATCCTCCGGTAACAAATTCCAGAGTTTGATTACACGTTGAGTGAAAAAATATTTTCTTTTATTAGTCTTAAATAGTTTACCCTGTAGCTTCATTGCATGTCCCCTAGTCTTTCTATATTCTGCTAAGGTAAACAATCGATCTACGTTTACCCGTTCCACTCCGTTCATTAATTTATAGACTTCTATCATATCTCCCCTCAGCCGTCTCTTTTCCAGGTTAAAGAGCCCTAACCTTTTTAGCCTTTCTTCATAGGAGTATCCTTCCATCCCCTTTACCATTTTGGTGGCTCTTCTCTGTACCTTTTCTAAAATCGCTATATCCTTTTTAAGATACGGCGACCAGAATTGCACACAGTATTCAAGGTGTGGTCTCACCATGGAACGATATAGAGGCATTATAATATCTTTTGTTTTATTTTTCATTCCTTTCCTTATCATACCTAGCATTCTATTTGCTATTTGTAGTTGGTTGAGTGTAAGGCAAAATTAGAATTTATTTATGGGGTGAATATCCCCCACACAGATATGCTTGGTAACACCATCCAGATAACCTCTCCAGGGTTTTCAACAAAAATAAAGCAACTGAAAAATCTTATGCAAATAAGAATCAAAGTCCTTTATGGAACAGAAAGGCTTCTCTCAGCCACTGCTAATAAACTCCTTAGCAGTTGCTGGAAAAAAAAAAACAAATCAAAGAGGGAAACGTCTTTATACAAAAACAATGCTCACTTTCTCCATACAGAAAATAACTTTTAAAACCCACGTGTGCACGGCTTGTGCTGGGGCTCTCCTCCACCAACAGGTGACAATTAACTGCAATCAGTATCTTGATTTCAACACACATGCAAAACTTTCCCATAAGCTTTTTTTCTTTTCAACAAAACTTTATGGGGAAGCCAATATTTAGAATGTTTCCTTTTGATGTTTTCTCTTATATTTAGGATTTTCCTAAAATAACAACCTACTCAAAGAACAGTCCATATAATCATCCCCTGTATCAGATATTAAACCTTGCTCTTGAAATTGCATACATTCAGTTTCTCTGTCTGGCTTAGAGGGCTTTTGGAACTGACCTCTACACGGAGAGAAACTGTTTCCCTGCTGTTTGCACTGCTCAAAGCTAGAGAAACGTTCACAGTTCCTACCTGAATCCAGGCAAGCGTCAGGCTGCTTCTTCTGGTATTCTGGTCAGTATGCAATAGAGCTTTTGTGTCCTGTCCTCTAGTTGGTATCTCTGGACCTCAGGATTTCTTCTCCAGACATCCTCCAAGAGGTATTTGGCCTCCTTTTCTCCTTAGCTGCAACAGACCTCTTCCTAGGTGTTGCTTGAGGGTCCCTGGCTGTGGATCTACAGACCTCTGGCTTTCTCCAGTCCTCTGATGGATCTTTCCCCCAGGAATCTCTCCAGGCATAGGTACTTCCCTGAGCTCCTCTCTTGGACCGTCTGCTTCCTTGTCCTTGTTCCTTCAGGTTCCAGTTGTTCTTCCTTCTGTTCCTCTGATTCCCCTTCTCTGTCTCCGTCTCCGACTGGTTCTGTCTTCCTGAAGATTCCCCTCTAGCTTTAAAGGGCTTAGATTGCAACTCCTCCCTTGCACTCTTCAGGTGTTTTGGATTAAGCATTCTTCTAGAGGCTGTTTGATTAGGGATGACATAATGCTTTCTCTGATTAGACTCATGCTTTTCCACTCTAGCTCCCCTAGGGACTTTCTACATACTGGTGCATTCTGGAACATGTAGTCTTTTAGGGAAACAAGCTGTCTTATTTCTATAACCTGCCAGCACAGGTCCCTTAATCAGAGTAAATTCTCCTCTTTTGTCATTACTCCCTGAGCTTTGATAAGCTTCCTTATCACAAGCCTGATGTACCAACTCAGGTAGTTTTTTCCAGGCATAAGGAGCAGCAAGGTGGAAAGATCAAAGTCTGGAACTGGCAGTGGAAGAGAAGAGCACAGATAGAAGGGATCTGCCTGAAGAATGGAATTCCTGAGGAAAGGTGTAGGGAGATATGAGATGAAAGGTAGTGAGGTGCAGATGAATGAATGCACTTATATAGTAGGTCAGTAGTAGAAGTTTGAAAGTGATGCAGAAATGGATAAGGAACCAATGAAGACAAGAGGGGTGACATAAGCATAGCAACCCTTGCAGAAGATTAGCTGTGCAGCTCAATTTTGAACAGATTGAAGAGGGGAGAAATGATTCAGAGGAAGAACAGTAAGGAAAATGTTGCAATAGTCTAGAGAGGAGGTGACTAGGGAATTGATAAGGGTCTTAGTAGTGTATTGATAAAGGAAAAGATGAATTTTGCTGATGTTAAAGATAAAGAAATTATAGATTTTAGCTATATGTTGGATGGAAAAGAGGAAGGAGTCAAAGGTGACCATAAGGTTGTGAGATGAGAAAACAGGGAGAAGTAGAGTGTTATCCACAGAAACAGAGAAAGGAGTGGGAAGGGAAGTTAGGGGTAAAGCTAAGAAGCTCAGTTTTCGCTATGTTCAATTTCAGACGGTGGCAGGAGATCCTGGCACCAATGGCAGATAAGCAGGCAGCAATCTGGGCTGGGATTTCTGGAGAAATGTCAGGTGCAGAGAGGTAGATCTGAGAGTCATCAGCATAGAGATAGTACTGAAAACCATGGGAGGAGATGAATGCACCAAGGAATGGGGGTATAGAGCGAGAAAAGGAAAAGTCCCAAGACAGAGCCCTGGGGTATACCAACTGAGAGCGGAATAGCAGCAGAGGATCCATCAGAACATATACTAAAAGTGCTGTGGGAAAGATAAGTAGAAAACCAGGACAGATCAAAGCCCCTAAATCCAAGCAAGGTCAGAGTATCGAGGAAAAGATGGTGATCAACTGTGTCAAAAGCAGCAGATAGGTCACAGAGGATGAGGATCGAGTAAAGGCCCTTAGATTTAGCAAGGAATGAGTCATTGGAGACTTTGGCAAGAACCATTTCAAAAGAATATAGAGGGTGAAAGCCAGATTACAAAGGATCTAGAAGGGCTTGAGAGGAGAGAAGATCAAGGCAGTAGTAGTGAACTGCACATTCAAGTGGTTTAGAAATAAAGGGAAGGAGATAGGTAGGTCGATAATTAGAGGGACGGGTATGGTCAAGTGAGGGTTTCATGAGGAGACATGTAACCACAACATGCTTGAAGGCTGAGGGAACAGTTGCAGTGGAAAGTGATAGGTTGAGGATGTGATAGATAGAAGGGATAACAGTGGATGAGGTAGGACTTAGTAGATGGGTGAGAATGGGGTTGGTGGTGTAAGTAGTAAATTTGGAGGAAGACAGCAGTTATATGGTTTCTTCCTCAGTGACCTTAAAAAAAGAAGAAAGGGTGAGAGAAGTGATGGAAGAATTTGGGAGTGAAGAGGGGGAAGGGGAGATGGAGATGCCCCTGGGGGAAACTCGAGAATAATCTTGTGGACTTTGTCATTGAAATAGTCATCCAAGGTCTGGGTGGAAAAGGAAGGAGGGGTTGGAGGTGGAAGCACTTTGAGAAGGCAGAAGATGGCAGAAAGTTGAGCAGCATTACAAAAATGCAGCTAAGAAACACATAAATACATAAATATGTATACAGACAAGCTAAAAATTTAAGACAAGTACAAGCAACAAAGCAATATGAGAAAATTAGAAAGCAGGCAAAGGCTTGCAATGAAGTTGCTCTCAGCAAAGCAGAGATTCAACAGAGAGGTCAGCACATGTGCACAGAGAGGAAAAGGACCCAACAATGCCTCTGGAGGGGGAGTGGGGACGGTCTACTGCACTTTCTGACACATACAGGTAAATTAAGAACAAACAGATTCAGCACAAAAGGCACAAGTAATTTTAAAAATTCAAGTAAAACAGGAAAGATCTTAGGGGTATGTTTACTAAGCAGTCTTAAAGTGCAGCCGGTGTTAGTGTGCAGGATGCCATATAAGTTAGTGGGCGTTCTGGTCTTAAGGTAGCATTTAGGGTTATCGTGCGATAAGGTACGTTTTCGTGCGATAGAGAGAGCCGTGGCACGTTAATGCGCGTTAGCCTTAATTAGGTGCGCTGACCTACAAGCACAGCAACAGAGGTGTAGCACAATGGTTAATGCATTAACTGATGAAACAGGGGTCATGAGTTTGATTCTTTAGTGGGCTTGAAGAGTAAGGCTGTCTGAGGCATTATCCTTTACTTTAAATCAGGACTGTCTGAGGCATTTTCTTTTTTAATTTAAATTAGTGATGCCAGCAAACACACCCTCACAGTGCCATAACCTAAGGTGCCGCATAAGGCGCCCTATAAGGCACTCCAGAGGGCACATTATAAAGTGCACTGTCCGCCACAGCACCTTATAATGTTCCCTATAGGCTGCCTTATAAGGCACCTTATAGGGCACCTTATAGAGCGCTTTAGAGGGCGCCTTATGAGGCACCTTAAGGCTACAGCACTGTGAGGGTGTTTTGGCTGGCAGCACTAATTTAAATTAAAAAAGAAAATACCTCAGACAGCCCTATCAAATAACCCCACTGTGGAATCAAACCCATGAACTCCACACTGGCTCCACAGGAAGTGAAATAACCAGTGGGCTATAGCTGCTAACAAGCCCCTGGCTGGCTACAGAAGGACTGCAGGTCACCACACAAACTGTCTGCTGTGGTTACCAGGATAGGGTTAACCCACCCGTACCCATGATGCACTGCACATGCAAATCAGCAGTCTACAGATGATCACAAGATGGGATATGCACCCCCACAGCACCTCGCCTGGTAGGGGGAACTGACAGTGTGCACCCCCACAGTGCCGCAGCCTGGTAGGGGGTACTGACCGTGTGTGTTACTGGCACAGAGTAGCTACAGACCATCACATTGTGTGGGTACTGTGCTCACCCTGAGGGTGAGGTGGGGTGCCCAGCACCAGGTCCACAGCACCTTTCATGGCTGCAGGTCTCCATCAGTGCTAGTGTGTGTGTGATAGATAGTTCCTGTCGACCCACCTAGGATACATCTGTGTCCATCTGTATTTCTCAGTCATGTCTAGCTCTTATAGGTTATGATGCACCCAGAATAGTGCATATCCTGTGTTGGTGCCATGGTCACATGATGCAGGTGAAGGTGGGGGTGTGTTTGGACCCATAGACGGCTTATGTACTATCACCCAACAAACTCTCTGTGGCTCAGGATGAGAAACAGGATATCCCACCAACAGATCCATATTCTACCTCCCTGTAATGGTGGCAGTAGAGGGGATCATCAACCCCAGTCCTGCTGAGAAACAGACACCCTACAGCAGGGGTCTCAAACTCAAATTGCTTTGAGGGCCAAATGAGGACTTGTAGAGTAACCCGGGGGCTGCACAAGACGCAGGCCTCATTTGCATAAGGGCATCATTTGCATAAATATTTGCATAATGTTACCATACACTAACTTTTAGTAAACATGCCTCTTAATGAGTGTATGGATAAAGAAAGACTAAAAGATTTCTACATTACTATAAACCAGTGCCAACCGCCAGGCACATTAGGAACTACTAGAAACACTGCTCATTTAGAACCCATAGCAAACCTGCCGTGTCCTAACAGCACTACCAGGACTTACAAAGCACCATACCCTAACTATCAAAAGGCAACACTGCAAATATTAAATCAACACATTTCAGAGAATAACAATACATGACCTACTCGGGAAAGAGAACAAGTGGCAATGTCAAATAGGAATTACATAAACAGAATACCTCAGCTCAGTTACACATGCAGAACATACACCATCACCAAACAAGGAATCACAATTTAGAAACAGGAAGACAATTAAACTGGGAACCCCAAAAGCCAAACTTAGAATGTACAACACTGTAGAAATAAAACTATACATTGATTTCCTCTTGTATTAAATAAAGTGCAGACGTTAAAGATGCACATTTCCAAGAGCTGACATATTTCAGTTAATAAATTCAAAATAAAGAGATATTTTTCTACCTTTTGTGCATTTTTTTTTCAGTTGCAATTGTTCCATTCACTTTCTTCTGGTTTCTTTGTGTCTTCTGCTAACTCTCCATCGTCTGCTGTCCATTTGTCCTTTCTTCTTTCTTAGTTTTTTTCCATTCTCTCTACATCTGCTTTAACATACTAATCATTCTCCTTTTGCTCTTTCCTCATTCCTATTTCATCCACTCAAATTTTACCCCTCCATCCTCAATCCCCACTTACTCTCCCAATACCCGGCCAATTGTAGATTTTTCTTCCCTCCCACACAAAATATATTTCCCCTCTCCATTTCACTCTCCCAGCCCCATCCCATTCTAATCGTCCCCCAACATCAACTCCCTTCTAGTTCCTGCCCCACCCAGCATCCGCTCCCTTCTAGTCCCCGCATCATCAGCCCATTTCCAGTTCTAGCTCCCTCCCCTCACAGCCCATTTCCTTTCCAAGCCCCCCTCCCCATCAGCCCATTTCCATTCCAAGCCCCCTTCCACTCAGCCCATTACCATTCCAAGACCCTGTCCCCATCAGCTATTTGCAGTTCAAGCTCCCCCTTCTACTCGGCCCATTTCCAGTCTTTGCAGCCCCCCCCCAGTCCATTACCAGTTCTAGCCCGCCCCCCTAGCCCATTATCGGTCCTAAGCCCCCCAACAGCCCACTTCCAGGCCTAACCCTTCCATCGCCCTATCTTCATTCTTAGCCCCCCCATAACCCCATTTCAGTCTTAGCCCCCCAATCAGACCACCTCCAGTCCTAACCCCCATCTGTCCATTACCAGTCCTAACCCCCATCACCCCATTTTCAGTACTACCCCCCCAGCCACACATCAAGTCCTGCTCCCCCCCCCCACATCAAGTCCTGCTCCCCCCCATCAAGTCCTGCCCCCCCCACATCAAGTCCTGCTCCCCCCCCCCCGTCCTGCTCCCCCCATCAAGTCCTGCTCCCTCCCCCCCCCCCGGGAAAATTAAACTTTAAAAAAAAAACAGCTTCTGCTGCTGCTGCCGCCGCTGCTGTGGCCGGCAATAGCAGCAATATCGCAAGTCCCGCGGGCTCCGTTCCCCCCCCCCTTCCTTCCTTCCTTCCTGCTTGCCTGCCAGTTCTCCGCTTCGGCTTCGGCTTTCAGAGCCGCGAAGGGAGAGCTTCTCCCTCGTGACTGTTCAGCCCGCTGGGGCAGATGGGAAATTTCCCATCTGCCCCAGCGGGCTGAACAGAGTCGTGAGGGAGAAGCTCTCCCTTCGCGGCTCTGAAAGGCGAAGCCGAAGCGGAGAACTGGCAGGCAAGCAGGAAGGAAGGGGGGGGGAGCGGAGCCCGCGGGACTTGCGATATTGCTGCTATTGCCGGCCACGGCAGCGGCGGCAGCAGCAGCAGAAGCCGGGGTGGTTTTTTTTCCCCCCTATGCATCGCGGGCCGCACAAAGGTCTCTCGCGGGCTGCATGCGGCCCGCGGGCCGCGTGTTTGAGACCCCTGCCCTACAGGGTAGTCAATGCAGATCTCCACATATCCATAAGACAAAGCAAACCCACAGTAGACCCTGAGATGCTCAGCTGCCGCGTGCCCCCCCCCCACTATCCATCATTCTCCAGCAGCAAGCCTCCAGCCACTGCACCCTGCAAGGTGTTCCAACCAGAAACATACTAACTGCAGACAATCTGCTAGCTAGTCCATAGTGCATGTTCCTGGTGGAAATGCGTGCACCCAGAACTGGGATGTCAGCATACACAACAAGCAGATAAGTCAGTGACTGAGCCCCAAAAACCCCCCCATAAATATCACATGAGAAAAATGCTATATAGCACTATGGGGGTGCCTAGCCATGCCGTGGTCACTGCACAGTCAGGGTGAGAGTGATCTCCCAGCAGGACATGCTGTGGCCACCCTGTATGTTCAGGTGGTGGCCAGGCACTACAATGTCCCAGCCAGTGCCCTATGCCCTGTGCAGATGCATCCTGGCCAGGCCACCCTGTCCATCCTATACCCATGGTACCTTGCTCCTCATTATGCACATTGGCAGGCCAATACTGGCAACAGTGCTGGCAGTGTGGGCTGTGGAGGGTGTTTGCTGCCACCACACACTGGATAGACAGACCCACACCTATACCTGCATTGTGCTACTATAGAGGAGTTTAGCAGCCCTGGCCACCACACCAGTCCTGGGCACAGTACAGGCATGGATATGGTACGCAATACTGTTGGGGGTCACTCCCCAGGGTGGTAAACATTGTCAGACACCAGACCTGAAATACACTCCACAAACATCAGAGAGGTTGGTATGATACAGCTCAATGAGCAGATTGTGCTTAACCTAGGGATTGCTATCTGCCAGTAATCATAGCAACCTTTTGATATATGTATACCGTATTCCCAGATTTAGGGTGGCAGTGCTATGGTATGCAAGTGCTAGTATTGGGAGATGGTGCTGTACACAGGGCCCAACATCCTGCCGCTCCAGGAGGCTTTGGATAATGGCACCTGTGGGTGCGGGTGTTTCTGCCCCTGTTGGCCGCTGCTCTAGGGCAGAGGTTCCCAACTCCAGTCCTGGTGGGCCAAACACTGTTCGGGTTTTCATGCTGTCCCTAATGAATATGCATGAGATGCATCTGCATACCATGGGGGCGGCGCATAGAAATGCAGCACAGGCATCTTTATTGGGGACAGCATGACGCCTGAATGGAGTTTGTCCCTCCAGGACTGCATTTGGGAAACTCTGCTCTAGGTATTGCACATGTCTATGGTGTCTGTGCTCTGTAGGGTAAAATATAGGCATTTCAGGCATGTTTATGTTATCTGCAATAAAGGTTCCCTCTTTATTACCATGGTTTAGTACTGGGTAAAATATGAGGATTGGGTTGGTGGGAGCTACAGCTGGGACTTAAACCTGTGACCTTCTGCTCCTAAGCACACTGTTGCCACAGGGACAGTGAATTCCCTGGGGATATCATGACTGTTTGTCAGACAGGGCCTGTCTGTTGCAGTGTATGGCACCCACCTAAACAGGGCTAGGCCATGGTCTGCTGTGGGCAGCTGCCACTGCCCCCTCCATCACCAGTACCCCTCTGTTGCCATGCTGACATGCCCTTCTGCTGGTGGTGCTAGTGGTGCGCAGTCTCAGGCCATCCAGTGTGCCAGTAGGCGGCTGCCTATGTTGTGGGTTCTTGGGAAGGGGTGCCTGTATAGACGTCCACGCTTCCCCCCAGCACCGCCTGCCAATGTTCCGTGCCCTTGGGGGTAGCTGCTGGGTACTATCCCCGGTGACACTGTGGGAAACACAGTCGTGCCCATGTTGGGCCTTCAGCAGTTGCTTTCTGGCTGCTCTGCTGTTTAAGCATTCCTATGGGCCACCTAGCCATCACCCTAGTCCGCACTGTGGCCCAGCTGCACCACAGCATGTGCCGCCAGCAGCCCTCTGTATCCCCTTTTCCAGCATCTGTCCAGTTGCCCGTTCCGACATGCCAACCCTGCTGTTGCGAGACATGTGCACACCATAGGAAACCTGTCCAATAGAAAGGGAAAGCCCTGATCAGCGCTATTTCACTGTGGGATCATTCACCTTGTATGGGGACAGAGCATAGCCCCTTCCAAAATTGATATCTTTTTTTTGGAGCTTTCTTGGTAGTGTATTTTGATGTTTCCCATTAATATAACTATTGACAAGCTTGGTTATGTTTTTTTTTCCAGTTTGTTCAGGTCATTTTCAATGTTTATTTGCACTTTCGTTCTGTTGCACATGTATCACATCACTTTTTGTAGGTTTCCCTGGCTTTGCTGTACATTGCTGACGGAAATGGTTTCTCTTCCCTTTAAATCTGCTCTAACGCAAGGGTTTCACTGGCATTAGTTTGCAGCCCCGGAATCCACAGTGTTAGTGTGCAGGGAGCCTCTCCCCTCCCACTCTCCACCCACTGACCCTCTCTCTCCGCCCCTGGGGGCCTTCCTCCGCCCTCCGGGAGCCTTTCTCCGCCTTCAGCGCTCGTTTGCGCCGCTACGCGTGTTATCGCGCGATAAGGTGCCTTATCGTCCAGTAAAGCACAATTATCGCGTGATAAGGTTCCTTATTGCACGATAAGGTGACAGCAGCGCAAATAGCGCCCTTTAGTAAACATACCCCTTTGAGATGAAATATTTAAAAAAATGCAGAACTGCAGTAAACCCAGACTACTAGCTACTGGCCTCACAGCTTTATGAGCACTGTATGATTGGGAATTGCCATCTCTTACTTCTAGGAATAAGCAAAAATAGACTTCCCTATTAGAAACACAGAAAAATGAGGACAGAAAAAGTCCACATGGTCTGCCCTTCCATATCAAGCACTACAACAGTCCCCTTTTTTCCTTTAGATATCCTCTGTGTTTATCCCATGCTTCTTTGAATTCAGATACTGTCCTCATCTCTACCACCTTCATTTGGAGACTATTCCATGGATAAACCACTCTTTCCGTAAAGAAATATTTCCGCATTTCACTCATGAATCTATCCCCTTTCACCCTCATCCCATGTCCCCTCATAGCAGAGCTTGCTTTCAATCGAAAGAGGCTCTCCTCTTGGGCATTTATGCCATGGAGGTATTTAAACGTCTCAATCATATCACCTCTTTCCCGCCTTTCCTCTAAGGTGTACATATTAAGATCCTTAAGTCTGTCCTCATATGCTTTATAATGAAGACCACTAACCATTTTAGTAGCCACTCTTTGTACCAACTCCATCCTGTTTATATCCTTTTGAAGGTGTGGTCTCCAGCACTGCACACAATACTCCAAATGAGGTCATACCAAACACTTATACAGAGGCACTATCGCCTCCTTTTATCTGTTAGCCATTCCTCTCCTTATGCACCCAAGCATCCTTCAAGCTTTTGCTGTCGCCTTTTCTATTTAGCTACTTTAAGATCATCAGACACAAACACACCTAGGTCCTGCTCTTCTTTAGTGGACAAAAGTACTTCACCCCCTATACTATATTGCTCCCTTGGATTGCTGCAGCCCAAATGCATGACCTTGCATTTTTTAACATTAAGGGGTATGTTTACTAAAGTTTCTTAATGTGCGCACCGCGTTAGTCTGCAGGATGCCATATAAGGAGTGGGCGGTCCGGTCAAAAATAGCAAAACGGGATTAGCGTGTGCACTCTTGTGCGCCGTGCACATTAGCGCGCGAGTAACGCGCGCGGGAAGCATAAGCAGGCACACTGATGTGCAAACAGAGGAACAGGGCTGCAGTACAATGGTGAAGACACTGACAGATGGTGCAGGGGTCATGGGTTCAATCCCCCACTGTGCCCAATGAATAAGGCTGGCTGAGGCACTACCATTTATGTGTAATAATGCATTATGAGGCATTTTAATTACTGCTGCTAGCAAACACACTCTCTCAAAGCGCTGTAACATAAGGTGCTGCATAAGGTACCCCAGAGGGCACATTTTAAAGTGCACTGTCCGCCACGGCACCCTACAATGTTGCTTAAAGGGTGGCCTATAGGGTGCCATATGAGGCACGGCAAGGTCATAGCACTGTTTTTGATGGCAGCACTGTGCATTTAAACACATGGAAATCTTAAGTAGGTGCGCTGACATGCAAGGAGGAACAGCAGTGTAGCACAATGGTTAAGGCACTGACTGATGATGCAGGGGTCATGAATTTGATCCCCAGTGTGCCTGATACTTAAGGCTGACTGAGCCATCAGCTTTGACATGTAAGTATTGTGTCCTGCCGCACTTTATTTGTATTTTATTAATTGCTGCCAGCAAACACACCCTCACGTGCCGTAACCTAAGGTGCCGCATAAGGCACCATATAAGGCACTCCATAGGGCACATTATAAAGTGCACTGTCCGCCACGGCACCCTATAATGTCCCCTATAGGGCACCCTATCAGTCGCTCCATAGGATACTGTATAGTGAACCTTATATGGACGGTAACCATAGGGTGACCTATAGGGCGCCCTATAAAGCGGCCTCTGAGGCACCTTATGGGTACAGTACGCTGAGGGTGTTTTTGCTGGCAGCACTAATGTACATTAAAAATAGATAATGCTTTGGACAGCCCTATCAAATAACCCCACTGTGGGTTTGAACCCATGACCACTGGTTCTGAAGTAACCAGTGGGCTACAGCTCTATAGCTGCTAGCAAACCCCTGGCTGGCTGCAGAAGGACTGCAAGTCACCACACAAACAGTCTGCTGTGGTCACCAGGATAGGATTAACCCACCCATACACATGATGCACTGCACATGCAAATCAGCAGTCTACAGATGATCACAAGATGGGGTATGCACCCCCACAGCACCTCGGCCTGGTAGGGGGAACTGACCGTGTGTGGTACTGGCACAGAGTATCTACACACCGTCACATGGTGCAGGTACTGCACTCACCCTGAGGGTGAGGTGGGGCGCCCAGCACCAGGTCCACAGCAGAGCTAGGCCATGCTGCAGGTCCCCAGCAGTGCTAATGTGTGCAATAGGTAGTTTCTGCAGACACACCTTGGATATATCTGTATGTCTCAGTCAGGTGTAGTCCCTATGGATCCCTAGTAAGATTATGTACCACCACCCTCCTCCTCCTCCTCCTCCTCCTCCTCCAGGGCTGAGGGTGGTAAACAGGTTCTCCCACCAACAGAGTCACATTCTACCTCCCTATAATGGTGGCAGTAGAGGGGACCATCAACGCCAGTCCTGCTGAAGAACAGACACCCTACAGGGCAGTCAATGCAACTCTGCACACATCCATAACGCAATAGCAGATGGACATTAGGTCCGGATATGCTAAGCTGCACCCCACCAATATCTGATATTCTCCTGAAGCAAGCCTTCAGCCACTTCACCCTGCAAGGTGCTCCATCAAGACACATACCAGCTACAGACAGTCTGCTAGCTAGTCCATAGTGCATGTTCCTGGTGGAAATGCATCCACCCCGAATTGGGACATCAGCATACACAACAAGCAGATAAGTCAGTGACTGGGCTCCAAAAGAAAACCCATAAATATCACAAGGAAGAAATACTACACAGCACTATGGGGGTGCCTAGCCATGCTGTGGTCACTGCACAGTCAGGGTGAGAGTGATCTACCAGCAGAACATGCTGTGGCCACCCTGTCTGTGCAGGTAGTGGCCGGGCACTACAATGTCCCAGCCAGTGCCCTATGCCCTGTGCAGATGCATCCTGGCCAGGCCACCCTGTCCGGGCTATACCCATGGTACCTTGCTCCTCATTATGCACATTGGCAGGCCAATACTGGCAACAGTGCTGGCAGTGTGGGCTGTGGAGGGTGTTTGCAGCCACCACACAATGGATAGACAGACACACACTCCCACACTTATGCCAGCATTGTGCTACTATAGAGGAGTTTAGCAGCCCTGGCCACCACACCATTCCTGGGCACAGTGCAGGCATGGATATGGTACGCAATACTGTTGGGGGTCACTCCCCAGGGTGGTAAACACTGTCAGAGACCAGACCTGAAGCACACTCCACAGACATCAGAAAGGTTGCTCAATCAGCAAACTGTGCTTAACGTAGGAATTGCTATCTGCCAGTGATCATAGCAAACTTTTGATAGCTGTGTACCGTATTCCCAGGTGTAGGGTGGCATTGCTAAGGTATGCAAGTGCTAGTATTGGGAGATGCACACAGGGCCCAATGTCATGCCTCTCCACGAGGCATTGGCTAATGGAGCCTGTGGGTGTGGGTGTGTCTGCCCCTGTTGGCTGCTGCTTTACGGCAGAGGTTCCCAACTCCAGTCCTGGTGTGGCAAACACTGTTCGGGTTTTCATGCTGTCCCTCATGAATATGCATGAGATACATCTGCATACCATGGGGGTGGTGCATAGATATGCAGCACAGGCATCTTTATTAGAGGCAGCATGGAACCTGAATGGTGTTTGGCTCTCCAGAACTGCATTTGGGAGACTCTGCTCTAGATAATGCGCCTGTTTATGGTGTCTTTGCTCTGTAGGGTAAAATGTAGATGTTTTGGGCATGTTTATGTCATCTGCACTAAACGTTCTGTCTGTATTAGCACATTGTAGTAGTGGGTATAATATGGGGACTGGGTTGGCAGGCACCATAGCTGGGGCTTGAACTTGTGACCTTCTGCTTCCAAACACACTGGTTGTGTGCACTGCACCACTGTGTTGCCACAGAGACAGTGCATTCCCTGATGATGCCATGACTGTTTGTCCAGCAGGGCCTGTCTGTTGCAGTGCATGGCACCCACCTACACAGGGCTAGGCCATGGTCTGCTCTGGGCAGCTGCCACTGCCCCCTCCACCACCAGTACCCCTCCGCCACCATGCTGACATGGCCTTCTATTGGAGACAGCATAAAACCTGAATGATTTGTGGCCCTCCAGGACTGCATTTGGGGGTTCTGCTCTAGGTAATGCGCATGTTTCTGATGTCTGTGCTTGGTGGGGTAAAATATAGGCATTTGAACCATGCGTATGTTCTCTGCAATAAAGGTTTGTCCTTACTATCACGGTTTAGTAGCGGGTAAAATATGGGGACTGGATTGGCAGTAGCCCCAGCTGGGACTTCAACTTGTGACCTTCTGCTCCTGAACACACTGGCTGTGTTCACCGCACCACACTGTGCTCACAGAGACAGTGCAGTCCCTGGAGATACCATGGTTGTTTGTCAGACAGAGCCTGTCTTTTGCAGTGCATGGCACCCACCTACACAGGGCTAGGCCATGGTCGGCTCTGGGCAGCTGCCACTGCCCCCCTCCACCACCAGTACCCCTCTGCCACCATGCTGACATGCCCTTCTGCTGGTGGTGCTGGTGGTGTGCAGTCACAAGCCATCCAGTGTGCAGGTAGGCGGCTGCCTATGGTGCATGGTCTGGGGTAGGGGTGCCTGCTGCATAAGCGTCCACGCTTCCCCCCAACACCGCCTGCCAATGTTCTGTGCCCTTGGGGGTACCTGCTGGGTACTATCCCCTGTGACACTGTGAAAAACACTCTCGTGCCCATGTTGGGCCCTCATCAGTTGCTGTCTGGCTGCTGTTCAGCTTCAGCATTTCTAAGTGCCATCTAGGCATCTGCCTAGTCCACACTGTGCCCCAGCTGCACCACAGCATGTGCCACCTGCAGCCCTCTGTATCCCCTTTCCCAGCATCTGTCCAGTTGCCTATTCCGACATGCCCGCCCTGCTGTTGTGGAACATGTGCATGCCATAGGTAACCTGTCCAATAGAGAGGGAAACCCTGATCAGTGCTATTTCACTGTGGGATCATTCACCTTGTATGGGGACGGAGCGTAGACCCTTCCAAAATTCATATTTATTTTTTGGGGCTTTCTTGGGAGTGTTTTTTGATGTTTCCCATTGCTATCACTATTGCCCAGCTTGATTATGATTTTTTTTTATTTTGTTGGGGTCCTTTTCAATGTTTGTTTGTACTTTTGTTCTGTGCACATGTATCACACTTATCACTTTTTTGTAGGTTTCCCTGGTTTTGCTGTACATTGCTGACAGAAATGGTTTCTCTTTCCTTTAAATCGGCTCTAACGCGAGGTTTTTACTTGCGTTATTTTTGGCCTCTAATTTCACCTCGTTAGTGTGCGGGGAGCCTCTCCCCTCCCACTCTCCACCCATTGACCCCTTCTCTCTGCCCCTGGGGAGCCTTCCTCCGCCCTCCGGGAGCCTTTCCCCGCCTTCAGCACTCGTGTGCGCCGCTGAGCGCATGAGCGCGCACTAAAGCTCATTTTTGCCCCGTAAAGCGTCATTAGCGTGCGCTAAGGAACCTTAGCGCGCACTAATTGTGCGGCATGCACGTTAAGAAAGTTTAGTAAACCTATCCCTAAATCTCATCTACCAAATTCTAGACCATTCTTCAGGCTTAGCTAGATCCCTCCTCATGTTATCTACACCTTCCTGGGTTTCTACTCTATTGCAGATTTTGGTATCATCCACAAAGAGGCAAACCTTACCCGACAGCCCTTCTGCTATATCACTAAAAAAAAAAAGATGTTAAAAAGAATCAGACCAAGGACAGATCCCTGGGGCACATCACTGGTAACTTCCTTTTCCTTGGAGTGAGCTCCATTTACCTGTACTCTTTGTTGCCTCCTACTCAACTAATTTCTAACCCAATCAGTAACTTTAGGATCCATCCCTAGGGTGCTCAGTTTGTTTATAAGTCACCTGTGAGGAACGGTGTCAAAGGCTTTACTGAAATCTACATACACCACATCGAGAGCTCTCCCTCGGTTCAACTCCCTGGTTACCCAGTCAAAGAAATCAATCAGATTTGTTTGACAAGACCTGCCTCTGGTGAATCCATGCTGTCTCAGATTCTGTAATCTGTTGGACTCCAGAAACCTTACTATTTTCTCTTTCAGCAGCGTTTCCAATAATTTACACACCACCGAAGTTAAACTAACCGGCCTGTAGTTTTCAACCACATCCTTACTTCCGCTTTTGTGTAAAGGCACCACATGAGCCTCTCTCCAGTTCTTTGGCACAACTCCTCACTCCAATGAGGCATTGAAAAGGTCAGTCAGTGGAGCTAGAATGTCCCCAAGTTCCCTCAGTATTCTGGGGTGTATCCCTTCTGGTCCCATCGCTTTGTCTACTTTAAGTTCAGCTAGTTTCTCATGAACACAGTCTTCTGAAAATTGTTCAAGATGCCCCTCGCTTCTGTTCCTGTTTGCAGGTGTTTTCTGAGGTTCTGTTCCTGGTTCTTCATCTGTGAACACAGAACAGAAATATTTGTTAAGCAATTCCGCTTTATCCTCATCATCTTCTACATATTCTTCCCCTTCACCCTTGAGTCTCACAATCCCACTTTTGACCTTACTCTTCTCACTAACATATCTGAAAAATGTCTTATCCCCCCATTTTATTACATTGGCTATTTCTTCCTCTTTTTGAATCTTTGTTTTCCTGATTACTTTGCTAACTTCTCTAAGTTTTTCCAAATATAGATGCCTGTCTTCCTCTCTCTCTGATCTCTTGTATTTCATGAAGGCCTCCCTCTTTTTCTTCACCTTTTCAGCTACTTCTTTCGAAAGCCATAGCGGTCTCCTTTTACTTTTACCTTTATTTACCATTTTAACAAAAAGGTTGGTTGCCCTTAAAATATCCCCTTTCAGTTTTACCCACTGTTTTTCTATATCCCCCAGCTGTTCCCATCCCACTAATGACTTCCTGAGGTATTGGCCCATCTTGGCAAAGTTATTTTTCCTAAAGTCTAAGACCCTCACTTTTGAATGGATTCTAACAGCCCTAGTCCTAGTACTGAACCACACCATCTGGTGATCGCTGGATGCAAAATGATCTCCCACTATAACATCAGAAACACTTTCACCATTGGTAAGCACCAAGTCTAGTATGTCCCCTTTGTGTTTGGGGTCTGTTACTAATTGCCTGAATAGTTCTCCCTGTAGAGAATCCAGGATCTCCTTACTTCTATATGCAGGGGTGGCCCAAGGGGGGTGCGGGGCCATGTGCGGAGACTGGGTGTGGGGCATCATTTGCATAAGGGGCCTCATTTGCATAACTATTTGCATAATGTTACCATACGCTAACTTTTAGTAAACATGCCTCTTAATGAGTGTATTGATAAAGAAAGACTAAAAGATTTCTACATTACTATAATCCAGTGCCAACCGCCAGGAACTACTACAAACACTGCCCATTTAGAACCCATAGCAAACCCGCTGTATCGTAACAGCACTACCAGGACTCACAAAGCACCATACTCTACCTATCAAAAGGCAACACTGCAAATATTAAACCAATACATTTCAGAAAATAACAATACATGACCTACTGGGGAAAGAGAACAAGTGGCAATGTCAAATAGGAATTACATAAACAGAATACCTCAGTTCAGTTACACATGCAGAACATAGACCATCACCAAACAAGGAATCACAATTTAGAAACAGGAAGACAATAATTAAACTGGGAACCCCAAAAGCCAAACTTGGAATGTACAACAACTCTGTAGAAATAAAACTATAAATTAATTTCCTCTTGTACTAAACAAAGCGCAGACGTTAATGATGCACATTTCCCAGAGCTGACATATTCCAGTTAATAAATTACAAAATAAAGAGATATTTTTCTACCTTTTGTGCATTTTTTTTTCAGTTGCAATTGCTCCAGCCACTTTCTTCTGGTTTCTTCGTGTTTTCTGCTAACTCTCCATCGTCTGCTGTCCATTTGTCCTTTCTTCTCTCTTCTAGTTTTTTTTTTCCTTTCTCTTTCTACATCTGCTTTAATATACTAATCTTTCTCCTTTTGCTCTTTCCTCATTCCTATTTCATCCACTCAAATTTTACCCTTCCATCCTCAATCCCCACTTACTCTTCCAATACCCGGTCAACTGTAGATTTGTCTTCCCTCCCACACAAAATATTTTTCCCCTCTCCATTTCACTCTCCCAGCTACATCCCATTCTAATCCTCCCCCAACATCAATTCCCTTCTAGTTCCAGCCCTACCCAGCATCCGTTCCCTTCTAGTCCCGCATCAGCCCATTTCCAGTCCTAGCCCCCCATCAGCCCATTTCCAGTCCTAGCCCCCCATAGCCCATTACCAGTCCTAGCCCCCCCATCAGCCCATTTCCAGTCCTAGCCCCACCCCCATAGTCCATTACCAGTCCTAACCCCCCATCACCTCATTTTCAGTCTTAGTCCCCCCATAGCCCATTACCAGTCCTAAACCCCCCATTAGCCCACTTCCAGTCCTAGTCCCCCCATAGCCCATTATCAAATCCTGTTTCCCATCAGCGCCAGCGGCTTAACAGAGCCACGAGAAAAGGAAACTCTCCCTTCGCAGCTCTGAAAGCCAGCACTTAGGGAGCTGAGGCTGCATGGAGGACTCTAACGGGCAGGGGGGGGGCCCGCGGGACGCTCTATTCTAGCAGCAGCAAGTTGTTTTTTTAAATTTACCGGCAGATGCAGAATGTTTTTTGCGTGGGGTCCCCTGAAACGCGGGGCCCTGTGCAAGCAACATTCTTGCACAATGGACGGGCCGGCCCTGTCTATATGATAATGCAGCAGGAATGTGCAAATCAACACCTGGCATATTGAAATTGCCTATCAGTAGCACTTCCCCATTCCTAGCAATGCTGAATGTGTCTTCAATTAACTCTCTGTCTGCCTTCTTCCTCTTGTGAGGGAGGTCTGTATATCATGCCATTGCAAACAGATTTCTCTTTCCCTCTTTCTAGTTAACCCACAGTGCTTCCTCTCTCCCTTTTAAGCTCTGCAATTCCAAAGCTTGAATATTAGTTTTTACATATAGCGCCGCTCCTCCTCCCCTTCTTCCTACCCTGTCCTTTCTGAATAAAGTATAGCCTGTTATAGTTACATCCCAGTTATGGTTTTCTGTGGACCATGTTTCTGTAACTGCCACTAAATCCAAGTCAGCCACTCCCACCAAAGCTTCAACATCAGAGATCTTATTTACCATGCTACAGGCATTTATACACACCGCTTTTCATATGTTACCCCTTTTACCCATTTCCATAAAGGTATTTAATGTTTCTCTTACCTGGGGGCTTTCTTCACCCATCCCCAACAAATCTAGTTTAAAGCCCTCTACAGTAGATTACCCAGTCTACTACTGAAGACGCACTGACCTTTCTTGGACAGATGGATGCCATCTCTTCTCTGCAACCCTTGGAACAGCATCCATTGTCCAGGAAACCAAAATGCTCTTGATGACACCATCCACGCAGCCATGCATTCATCTCCAGGATGCAAGCCTCTCTGCCTTTGCCTTTACCCTCAACAGGGTGGATTGAAGAGAACACCACATGTGCACCTATCTGATTCACCCTCTGTCCTAGAGCCATGAAGTCACTTTTGATATGCTCAGTATCATTTGTTCTGACATGGATTAGCAACATTGGATAATAGTCAGTGGGCTTGATGAGTCTCGGCAAACTCTCTGTAACATCTTGGATTTTGGCACCAGGCAGACAGCATACCTCTCTGGACATCAAGTCTGGTCAGCAGATGGACTCATCAGTACCCCTCAGAAGAGAGTCACCAACCACCACTACCCTTCGCTTCCTTGTGGTCAGTGATTCTGCAACTTTGGGGTACTTGAGGTCTGGTTCCTCCCTTTCCAGGGATGCTTTCACCTCTTCCACTTCCAGGACTGCATAATGGTTCTTCAATTCAAGGGCTGGAGAAGTTAGATTGGTGATTCTGCAGGCCCTGGTGACTTGTGTCCAACCTTCGTCATTCTGTAGACACCCATCTTCTCCTCTGCTGGAGAGCTTAGTTGTTGCAAGAAGCATCTCATCAATGTACATCTCACTGTCTTGAATGCTCCTCAGCCTCGCCACCTCCTCTCTGAGTCCCTCCACTTTTTTCCTGAGAGCTTCAGCATGCAGGCACCCTGTACATGGAACCGGTACTTCAATTGGCATTGGAACCTCTGTCTGATCAGAGGCAGAAGCTGTAACGGGGGCAATAGCTTTAGCAATATGATTTTTCCTAGCCATTGTTCTGTTTGTGGAGCTTAGATATCTGTTAAAGCAAAAGAGAGAGATCTACCAAAGTACCGGCCGGTTTCCTAGCTGACCTTTCAGAGAACAAGTGCTCGTAGTCAAATCTCTTTAATCATATTCAAAATGTGCTGTTCCAAGTCCCTGTGGTTTGTTAATTTGGGAGGTGCCCTATAAAGCAAGACTGCTCACTAGGGGTGAGTGGGATTTGGGAGGGTAGGGAGGGAACTATCAATAGCTGTTGTCAGAGAAAGGGTACTGGGCTAAATGGACCACTGGCCTGAACAAGCTTAGCATGTCTTATATGCTTTGTCCCCCGCAGCCCCCTCTGGTGGCGGCGTAGTGGTTCCACGGGGCTGGGGAGCTCATAAGAATAGGGGTATTAGGGTTGACCTGTTGCGAGGGTCATGAGGTAGCGGCCCTCTGTGTCAGCCTCATGGTCAACTTCCCAATAAAGCAACTTTTAGCCAAGTGTAGGGAAAAAGAAAAAGGCATTTATTTCACCTTTACGCAAACGGTTCAAAATATGCGGTTAAGAAAAATAACAGGGCTGTATCATTTCTTGTATCAAGTGCAATTCACAAAAACATTCAAAGTAACATTGTTAATCTTCACAAACTCAAAACATAAGGCATCTTGTATTCTCTTCATACATTTGGTTGCTCCAAATAACTTAAAACTTTCCTATTGTGCAATAATTACAATCCATGGGTTCCACGGCCTCATTAACCTCAGATTCCCCTGGCATCCACTCCATCTCTGAGGGGTCCGAATCTGAAACCTCAGGAAGGTTGGATTCAGGCTTTCTAAAAGCATGCTATACTGTGTTCCAATGTTGGCTTGTCAGTTTGGGGCGTCGGCTTTTAGCTATAGTGTAGAACCCTGGATTTTCTTCTGTTACAGGATTAAAAGTTCGCTTATCCCAGCTTTTAGTATCACTAGCCTTTTTCCTAGAGAGATTATCTGGTACTTTTGGCATAAAAGTGTCCTTATCATACAGATAAAAGTTATTCCTTTGTTTCTCTCTTGTGCTAGGCTTAGGTAAGCACTTGCAGGCAACCACTGTTTCACCTTTTAACTTCCTGCAGTCTCTTTTGGGAAAGGCTTGAGGCCTAGCCTGAATGTCCTCCACTTCTCGCAGGCTCAAGTGTTCCCTGGGGGTCTTTCCTCCTTTAGAATGGGGAGTAACTCCTCTGAGGCATGGCTGCTGCTGAGGCGCTTGTCCTCCACTTCCACCCCTGTGGCAGTTGGCTACTGGCTGTGCCCTCTCAGCACTTCCCTGTTCCCCAGGCCTCTGAGTTTTCCATTCCTCTTTCAGGTTACTTTTATAAAAACTTTTAAAAGTACCTTTTTCTCCTTGGGAGTTCTTTTCAACCAGATATCTCTTCCTCAGCTTGTATCCCCGTCCTTCTCCCTGGATAGGGCTTCCTCTCAGGTTGGAAGGGAGAGCACCTCCTTCCTTGGCTGCTCTCTGCACTGCTGCTCCTTCCAGTTGTATCTGGCCTTCCTCTAGGCCTGCTCTTGGGCCTTCACCTCGGCCTGCTCTATGAGTTGTTCCTTGATCTGCTTCTCGGCCTACTCTCTGGCCTGCTCTCCAAGTTGCTTCAACTCCTTGAGCTGTTCTGGGTCTGACAGTGACTCCCACTCTGTCTCTGACTCTCCGAGCTGCTCTTTCCAGTCCGGCTTTGACGCTCACTCTGACCCTGTCTCTGACTCTGTCTCCCCGAGCTGCTCTGCATGATTCAGCTCTGTCCCTGATTAAATCGGGACTAACTGATTCAAGGTCCTGCCCATAGAGGCGTGGTTCCTCTGCTTCCAAGCTTGCTCTCCTGCTCCCTCTATGTGGACCTTCAGGAAATTGCATGTAAATCTTGTTTTTTTCAAGATTTAAAACTTCTTTTCTTTGTGCCAGAGGGTCCGCAGTATCACAGCTTATGATTGTTTTTTTTCTTTGTCATTATTAGGATGTTCTCTGCCTTGAATGTTCTGGAAAGGATATGTACAGATTGGTATTTGTTTTATTATTTGATTGTTTGGATGTGATATTTGTCATGTGTTTGCTTTCTTCACAGTTCTCCTTGTATATTTTATCAAAAGCAATAAGTATAACATGAAAGGAAGACTTCAAAGTGTTCACCCCTTTTAATATAGATTAATAAATCATTAATCATAAAACAAAATATAAAGATATATGCTAAATTACAGCAATTTTCCATAACATCAAGTGAAGTTTTAGAACATTTTGTAGAATGTGATATGCATTGATACTTGTCTTTATAGCAGATTCATGTTTAATCTAGTTTGAATTGAATTATGGGATCCTACGGCTTGTGTCATTTTAAAATATAAATGAATTGTTTCCGTATGTGTGAATATGATTTAGCATTGACAAGTACTTGAAATAATTGAACATAAGAACATAAGAAATGCCATACTGAGTCAGGTTTTCAGTATTCCCATAATGAATATGCATGACAGATCTGCATACACCTATGTCATCTATGATGCACAACAGCTGTTCCAGACTGCTTAGGTACATGCTAATTCATCTGCTCATGAGTACAACTAGTCCAGCTCAGAACTGTATGCTTAGGACCCACCCATGTTAACCTTGGTCCATCCTCCTGACACCCCCCCCCCCCAAAAAAAAAAAAAATCAATTGTGGATATGCTCTACCATTGAGCAACTGTGTTTTTTGCCCATGGCCCTTCTTTTCAGTGCCTACTGACATGTACAAATGAAGGCCTGCATTTGCCCCCCCCCCGCCCCCCCAGCTCTCCGAATACCCCACAGGCCACCCCTGAAAGGAAGAAGTTATTGAATTAGTTATTAAAATGTCTTGAGCTGATCTGGTTGAGTTTATGAATAATTGTTCTGGTTATTCAAGTGGTTCAATGATACAGGGGTTGATATTCAGCGATGGTGGCTAATGCTGCTACCACGGCTAGACATCGCCGCTGAAAATTAAACTTTGATATTCAATGCCAGGGTCATTCCCAGCAACTGGCAGTGAATATCCGGGTTGGCTGATTTGTGATTTTGCAATTAAGTCAGTGATGATATCCAGCACTGGCGAGATTGTCCTAACTTTAGTCAGTTAGGCTTAACTGGGCAGTAGATGAATATCACTGCTGCCTAGTTAACCCACAGTGCTGCACCTGCTCTACCCTCGGAACGCTCAAATGCTAGCTGGCTAGCATCATGGCACTTAAAGGCTGCATCCGAGGATATTCAGGTCTGGTTACAGTGCTGGCAGACACGCATGCTTTCTGTGGTAGTCCCGGTGTTATGCAATGCCCTTCCAATGGCATTACATGTAGAGCAGAATCTATTGAGCTTTCGAAAGGGCTAGAAGACCTTCCTCTTTCCTTGAGCATCTATGTTATGATGGTGGAGCGGTAGGGTGGCAGCAGAAGAGCAGTATATGGGATGTGGTGGATGGGGTGGTAATTTGGGAGATGCTCTGTTTGGTTGATACTTTGGGTTGTTTATGTATGTTGAGTGTACACTGCCTAGAACGCTTTTGCACTTGGCTGTCTATAAATGCTCGTAAATAAATTAGTACTGCTGAATATCCCACTGAGCGCCACTTAAGTGTTTTGCAGATCTGAAACCACATACATGGCTTTGAATATCCCTTCCCACCCCCCAACACACACAGTGTCTCCTTTTGGCAAAATATATACGGTGTCTCCTTTTGTCAATATATTTGAAGTTTGTTTCTATTGGTTTGAATGGGTCTAATGAAAGGGTGCATTCGCCTATTGTATACCCTGATTAAATTTATACTATCTCATTAAAGAACTTTTTCCATAGGATGCTGCATGAGTATCATGAGTATGATTTTTCATACTCCAGGCTTGCTATAGAACAGATTCTCAACCCAGTCCTTTGAGCACACCCAGCTAGTCAAGTTTTCATGATATCCACAATGAATATACATGAGAGAGATCTACATGCAGTGGAGATAGTATATGCAGATCTGTCATGCATATTCATTATAGAAATCCTGAAAACCTGACTTGCTGGTGTGCTCCGAGGATTGGGTTGCATAGCACTGCTATAGAATAATATAATGCAACTTGTTTCTGCAGCATTTATTGTTTTGGCCCTTAAAGAACATAAGAGTTCCATAGTTGTTCATATAGACTAGAACAAGGCACTTTAACTGTATCAAATATCTTTTTGGGCTCTGTACTGGACAGGAGTAAATATATTCAGGTTTTTGAATCAGTTAATGAAGAACAACAGTCTGAGTAAATCGTCATCTGTGGGCTGCACCAATGTCTGGGGGAGGGGGTTATTAATTATGTATTTCTTGTTTGTAATTGTGCTGATTAATTTCTGAACATCCTAAATATTTCCTAAAAATTTGTTTTCATAGAAGTCTGGATTCTGCAAAACTTAACTTTCCTTAGACATTTGCACTCCAACACTAAAAAGGACCAGGAACAATCAACCCCAATATTGTTAATTTTCAGGTCAATATATGGGTGGAATGGTCAGCATTTTTTAATGCCAGCTGCTATGGCTGAAATAAATCTGGATATCCGGTGCTGATATCCTGATCATGGCCAGCACTGAATATCTGGCATCAGCACTGAGCACCAGTCAGCCTGCTCTCTAGATAGCTAACTGGAAAAGATTGGGACAGTCTTTATCTGAAGTTAGTAGACTGACTTGCTGCTAACCAGATAACTCCAGGGATCGCCCTTGCTCCACCCACAGACCACACCAGAATTATCCAGATAGCTCAGGGGTGGTCTACATTTATTTTCAGCTGCAGTATTGAGATCATGGCACTGATAACCAAAGGATGACCCCAGCTAGCAGCACTTATCCAGGTAGCAGGTTCAACTACCTTAAACAGTTTTAAATATTGGCCTCTTTCCATTTTTGGTAAAAGGACACACCCATTTTCTAAGGCTATTAATATACTGTCGGATAGGTCTGCCTAAAATTTGTTTTCCATTTTTCAAAAAGTTATTAAATCCTGAACATATCTTGTGCAATCTACTATGCAGCAATACTGGTTCAACAGAAGGATGAAGTAATTGGCTTGACAATTAAAAATATAAATACCAAGCTGTTGAACAAAGATGCAATTATCCAGGTCCAGTAATTTGCAGTTCAATTTAGTAAGAAAGTCTGCTTGAGGGCACTTTATAAGGAACATAAAATTTGTTGCATAATGGCGCTGACATTTCCAGCTATCATTATTATAAAAGAAAAAAAGGGAATTGAATGTATTCGTTCAAGTACCTGTTAACTGTCTGGATTTTAAAAGCATGAATTTGAGAAAACATTATCAGATTCATTTTAAGTATGCTCTCTTTGCTTATTCTCTGCTATATTGTATAAACCTTTCTACTTTCTTCCAATGATGTGTTTGCCTCTCAAAAATCTAGGAAGATATGAGTCCTGATTGAGCTTTTCCTCAAATGATTTAAAAGAACAATTTACACAATCACAATTGAAACTCCTATGTAATGCATTTCAAAAAAAGTACAAAGTGGCTTCACCAAAATGCACTTCGAATGAACAATACTGCAAAATGTCTGAAATTTAGTAGTTTCGCATGTTTCAAACTATTGGTCATGTGAAGGGCACTTTTGCAAAGTCACTTTGGAGTAATAAACTTTCATCAAAATCCACTTCATACAAGAGTTTAAATTTGCCAGTAATGAACTGCTATGTACCAAATTCATGCAAAGCAACTCAAAAACAAGTGTCTGAATTTCCCAGAAAAAAAGCTCCTGCCCCAAAGGCTGCCTCATTCAAAATAGTGCTGCCTAAACACTAGTGATAATGTCAACATTCTACATGGAATCAGACTACCAATAAGGGCACAAAGAAAATCACACCAATTCATAGACTCAGTTCAGCTGGTCTACCGGGGATGTTCTGTCTTGTAAATTTGTACAAAAGGAACCCAACTTGGTGATCAAAATTAAACAACCTTATACAGAAGATCCCAAGAACATACTATAAAAGCAGGAACATTTTCACCCATATTATAAATATCTTTTGTCGGAGATGCCACAAGAGGAAGAGAGGGAACCTATTCAAACACAAGCAGCGACTCTTTTTAATCATCTTTATTTTATTCTACTTAGCTCTTTAAAATGAAGCGCGGCTAGAACGAAACAGGCAAAACAGGAATCCTCTATGACGTGCCACATTTCAAGCCCCAACACCTGCCCTGCTTCAGGTTTTTGCAGGATCTCTGAAATTTAAATGTCCAGCACTTGCATAAAAAGAAACCCTGACAGTTTTATTAAAACGGCATCTGATGTTTGCAAGGACAGAGCTAGTAATCAACCGATCAGTGCAAAGGGGAAATCCATTTCAATGGGAAAACCCTCCACCAAACGGATCTATAGATGGATATACACAGATGACAAACCTCCTGCCAAACATGTCACATTTGACATGTGATGATTTTCTGGATGAGAATTATAACAAATGCGTCATCCACAAGATTGGACACAGGTTTTTAGTGGGGGCCCCTGCCGAAGCAGAAGACCCCGGAGGGGTGTACAGCCGGGCTATTGGTTAGGTCCCAACACCAGATATCAAACAAAGGCTCATCAGTCATCAACCTCTCCAGACAGATACTGACAGATGAATAAGAGGGCATCCTCAATCTTGGGGGTATGTTTACTAAAGGGCGTTAAGGAAGCCAATATGCCGTTAACGCCCATTATTGTCACCCTTGCACCCTTAATGCAGCAAAAAAGCTGTTTTAATGGGCGTTAAAGGCTCCAACAGCATAAAGGGCACAGTAGGTAGAGAGTGGGCATTAACAGGACAGGGAGAGGGTGTTAACAATGGATGTTCCCTTAACACCTTTTGCGCTAACGTGTGTTAAAGCCCTTTATCGCTGGGAACCCTAACGCAAAGTAAAACCTCATGGAAAGAGTGTATTTTGAGAAGAGAGAGCCTATTTTAACATCTGCAATGTGATGCACAGACAGGGGAGCCCAAGATAATGATAGTAGTGCTCCATTAGCAGCAACAGCATAGTGCCCAAGTATGAAAGAGCACTATGTTGATGGTACAAATGGGGCAAAGGAGGTGGCATGTGGATCATGCAGTGGGGGTTTCTGGTATACAGGGTGGACCAGACACCTACTCAGGTGGCACATAAGAACAAAAGATCATAACATATGCCATACTGTGTCAGACCAAGGTCCATCATGCCCAGTATCTAGCAGTTTCTCCAAAAGACACACAGGATCCACAATGCTTGTATTGGGGCAAGCAGTGGATATCCTGGGTCTTCTTTAAAAAATGTTTATAGACCTTTCCTCAGGAACCTGTCCAAACCTTTTTTAAACCCAGCTACACTAACAGCTTGTACTACATCCTCCGGTAATGAATTCCAGAGTTTGATTATGCATTGACTGAAAAAATATTTTCTCTTAGTAAATAAAAATATTTTCTCTTAGTAGTCTTAAATGGGTTACACTGTAGTCTGGTTGCATGTCCCCTACTCTTTCTATATTTTGATGGCATAAATAATTATAATTGATCTACATTTACCCGTTCCACTCCAGTCATTAATTTATAGAACTCTATTGTATCTCATCCGTCTCTTCCCCAGGTTGAGACAGCTCCAGCTTTTTTAGCCTGTCTTCATAGGGGTATCCTGACATCCACATTACCATCTGTGATGTCCATCATGATCTCACAGTGACAGTGGTGGCACACAGACATGATACTGCTGCAGAAAGGAGATGGCCACATGAGGAGGTCCAAGGGTCTTGGCATCCCAGGCAGAGATCCCGGCTGCCCCCCCCCCCCTGCTGCTACTGAACCCAGCTATGGAGGAAGAGGCCAATAGTGCCAGCAGCTGTAGCCATCCAGGTAGCTGCAACATCCAGGCACCCAGGAGACTACTACAGCAGTGGCTGTCATCCTCCCCCTGAGACGTATCATTGGCAGGTGGTGATGGGGTCCCTGCAGAGGCAGATGATTGAGGGGGGCTGTGTGGCTGTCCATGTATGCCTCTGCCCCCCCATCTGAACCTTGCATCCAAGGCACCCACTAGCCTGCATGTTGGATGGGCTGGGACTGTGCACCACCAACACTGACAACACATGGACATGTCAGCATGGTGTAGGGGTGTTGACAGAGGGGGCAGTGGCACCCACCTGCAGCAGACCAAAGCCATGCCATGGTCCTGTGCACCATGCACATTGCATGTTGTGCCAAGGTCTGTCTGATGGGAAGCAAAATAAGTCCCATGGACTATTGCAGTTGAATGGCAGCACTGTGACTCAATGCATCCAGTTGGCGTGTATATGTGTGGAGGATCACAGGTACAGTTCCTGGCTGTGGATCATGCATTTCATGTTCCTAAGGCTAAACTTTAGCCTACAGTTCAGGTACAACACCAGCATGTGCAACCCCCAATGAATCAACCAGAAAGGTTACAAACACCCATCAACCATACAGACAGGCTCCACTATCCCCAGCTGGATGGAGAGTCAGGCTGAAAGCAGCTGCACACTCAGCAGTCGTTAACATCAGAGTATACTACTAGCCCCTGCATAATGAGCACACGTTAACAATACTTGAGCAGATATCAAGACCAAATGCCAAACATCCCTATCTTTGCACAGCACAGCGGTGTGTGTGTGTGTATGTCTCTCCATTGTTTTGTGATTTTCTACACCTCACTGAGCCTTGCATTGCCTAAGCTGTTCTCAGTGTTAGTCTGCAAATGTGCATGATGAGGAGCAAAGTATTGTAGGTATGGCCTGAAACAGGGCAGATTGGCCAGGATGTGTATACATCGGAGGTAGGGTCAATGGCTAAGACATCATAGTGCCCGTCTGCCACGTGCACGGACTGGGTGGCCACAGCATGTCATGCTGGGAGAGCACTCTCATTCTGACTGAGCTGTGATCATAGCATGGCTATGTATCCATGTAGTGCTATATACAGTCTAGCTCCGGTAATGTGGGTGCATGCCTCATTTGCTGTTCAAGCTTTACTCCAGCATCCTAGTGGTGTGCTATCTAATTGTTTGTGTTGATTTGGTGGACACCATACTGGACTGAGAGAGACAGCAGAGATTGCTACTCCTGCCTGGATTGCTGCAGGACTCATCACTCACTTGAACACTGCTTTAGAAATTGATCACAACAAGGTGGAGAGGGCTCAGGCGAGAATCATGAAAAAATAGGAGGTACATTTTGAGGAGGAACTGCAGCAGTATGGCATCGGTTGCATTTTCTTTGGTCATCATGATGATATCAGGCTCATATTGAAGGCATAAAAGAATGGCAAAAAATCCAGGTATGATAAAAGAGGAAGATTACACAGTTTGTATGGAGCCAGGAGGCAGATATCTGTGGCATTTTGTTCCTGCAAGAGCAACTAAAGAGAAGACTCATGCAGAAATAATTGCTGATAATTTGGTTGCATGACTGAGAGAAAGAGCAGCAGACAAAATTCTTCAAGTCATTGGAGGTGATTCCTGTAATGTAAACACTGATTGGGAGGGGGGAGTGATGCACTATACTGAGGAAAAGCTACAAAGAAAGCTGGTGTGGATTGTCTGTAATCTGCACACAGGCAAACTACCATTGATGCACTTGGTGACTGCTTTAGATGGCAAGACATTAAGCAACAACAATTGGGCAGGTCCCATTGGAAAAATGCTGGATTCTGTTACTGAACTGGAAATAAATTCTGATTTTACCAAGATCTCTGTTGGCCCTGATCTTTCTCAGCTCAACGATGAAGTGATCAAAGAGTCAAGCACAGATCAAAGCTATGGCTAAAGAACTGTAACTGCCATTAGAACAGGTGTCTTGCCAAAGGATCTGGCTCTGTTGGAAATAGGAACTGTGTCACATAGCAGACGACTTACAAAAGCTCTAAGGTTCATGAGAATATGGATTTCCAAGCACAATCTGAAAGGAAAGAATGATTGTAGAGTTGTGTATTGAGGTTTACATGGTGAACTGGTTCAATATAAAAATAAATAGCAGGGAGGACTGAGATCTTACTGGGCTGTTTCACTGCCATTGAGCATCGTGTCTGAGGGGGAAACACCAGCATGGGTGTGCGTCTGCTGAGGCACAGTGCCAGCAACCCCTTCCCTCCCAGTTACTTTGGCTGCCTGAGACCCCGGGCTCTATATCACCTGGCTTGCACTGCTGCAAGTTGGAGGACTGAGATCTTACTGGGCTGTTTTACTGTCATGAAGCATTGCGTCTGAGGGAGAAACACCAGCTAGGGTGTGTGTCTGCTTAGGCACAGTGCCAGCAACCCCTTCCCTCCCGGTGACGTCCACTGCCTAAGGTCTCCAGGCTCTACTATATCATCTGGCTTTGAGGGTCTCTGGACCATGGTCTGAAGAGTGTGTCCAAAGGGGCAGGCTATGCCCCTTTGGCACCCCTTCAGCGCACAATCGGCGTTGGTTGCCATTGGTGAGCCTGGGGAAGTTCATTGGCTGGATGATGTGATTGGCAGAAGTAGGTACTGTGTGTTTATTCAGTTTAAAGCAGTAGTTCTCAACCTTTTTTGTACCGTGATCCCTTTTACCATTGGTCAACTTGTGATGACCCCCAATGATAAAATCAATTGCGTCTCTCTTCCTTTACCGTTAACGCATTGTCGCTGTAATCATTTGTTGAATTATTAATATATTATAGGTCTTTGCATTATGTTATTATTTATAAAATTGACTTATTTAAAACATAATAATTAATCCCAATAACAAGTAACAATATTTGATTTCAAAATTATGATTTTGTAGTCAAATCACTAATATGAAATAAAATTATTTTTTCTACCTTTGTTGTCTGACCAATTTATTCTCTGATCATGCTGGTCCCGATCTGAGGCTTCTGCTTTCCTGTCTTCTCTTAGATCTCTTTCTGTGGTCTATGGTCCATCTGCCATTTCTTATCTCTTCTTTTGTTTTCTTCACTTCTTTCCATCAGCCTATTTCCAGTCCCAGTAACCCTCTCCAGTATCAGCCCCTTTCCAGTCCTCACTCCCAGTACTTTCCAATATCAACTTGCATTCCCATGACTGCCACTGGTGTCCATTCCCTTTCAGTCCCCCTCCTTCCCCACTGACCAGTCCTTTCTAGTACAAATACCATGGCAGCCCCTCTCAGATCCACTCCCTTCCAGTTCCATTCTCCCATCCCCTCGTATCAGCCCATTTGCAGCCTTAGCCCCCAGTTTTCTTCCAGGGCCAGCAGCTCTATCCTCCCCTCCCCACAATCAGCCCATTCCCAGTCGAAGCCCCCCAATCAGCTCACTTCCAGTGCTAGTCCCCCCTCAACTCCATTATCAGTGCTAGCCTCCCCTAATCAGCCCAATACCAGTCCTACCCCCCCCCCATCAGCTCATTACCAGTCCTAGC
The DNA here is from genome assembly GCA_033557465.1 of Ichthyophis bannanicus. Classification (NCBI taxonomy): domain Eukaryota; kingdom Metazoa; phylum Chordata; class Amphibia; order Gymnophiona; family Ichthyophiidae; genus Ichthyophis; species Ichthyophis bannanicus. The sequence goes on from CM066036.1 coordinate 733,276,034, forward strand.
CTCAACTAATCAGCCCATTTCCAGTCATAGCCCTCTCCCCCGATCAGCTCATTTCCAATGCTAGCCTCCCATCAGTCCATTACCAGTCCTACCTCACTCCATCAGCCCATTACCAGTCCTAGCCTCTCCTAATGAGTTCATTTCCAATGCTAGTTCCCCCTCAACCCCATTACCAGTGCTAGGCTCCCCTAATCAGCCCATTACCAGTCTTACCCCCCATCAGCCAATTACCAGTCTTTCCCCCCCATCAGCCCATTACCATTCCTAGTCTCCTCTAATCAGCCCATTTCCAGTACTAACCTCACCAATCAGCTCATTTCCAATGCTAGCCCCCCATCAGTCCATTACAAGTCCTACCCCCCTATCAGCCCATTACCAGTCCCAACCCTCCCTTGATCAGTCCATTCCCAGTCCTAGCCTTCCCTAATCAACCCATTACCAGTCCTTGCCCCCCATCTGCCCATTACCAGTGCTAGCTCCCCCATCAACCCATTATAATCCTAACCCCCACTGTCTCAACCCTCTGTCCAGCATTTATCTCGTCTGTCCAGTATGTCCCCCTGTCTCTCCCCTTTGTCCATGTCAGTCAGCATAATACCCTCTCCAGAATTGCCAACATTCCCTCGGTCCGTCTATCTGTGTCTGTCAGCTGTGTAGAGTCCTGTCTGCCTGTATGGGCTGTCACCCCATGTCCTGCACTGCTACCCTTTCCTGCATTGCGCCTCTTCATGCTTGCCTCACCTGTGCCTGATCTGCATGGCACCACCACTCCTCTGTCCACCCATCATTGTAACTATCCTGCCACCTCCGCCTCCACTGGGGGACACGTATTCCCATCGTCTGCCACCAACTGTCTTCCAGTACTTTACATTGCCAACACCCTGTGCTGTGGTACAGTTGCCACCACCATTTTTGTCATCAGTACTGGCAGCCACATGGGATGCCCGCAGATACGGCAGGTCCAGCGGCTCCCAGCTCTCCCTCCTTAACTCACCTGTTCATTGCCTTTCCTGAGTGCTCTATTTAGTGTTAGGGCTACATCTGTCTCTGTTCCTCACAGGTCAGGCAGCACCTTGCAGCCCTTAGGCCACACTAACCTAGGGCACCATAACCTTGTTAGGCCACCTTAACCTATGGTTCCATAACCCAGGGTGCCTTCTAAGGTGCCATGTCCAGGGGTGCCTAGTACGGCGCTTAGCCTAAGGAGCCCTACTGTATAGGGCACCTTGCAAAGCACCTTATGAGTCACCTTACAAGGCACCTTATAGGCACCTTATAGGGCACCTAACAAGGCACCTTATAAGGCACCTAACAAGGCATCTTATAAGGCACCTTACTTATAAGGCACCTTATGAGGCACCTTATAAGGCGCCTTGTAAGGTGCCTTATAAGGTGCCTTGTAAGGTGCCTTATGAGGCGCTTTGTAGCGCACGTTAGTTTGTAATGTGTTAGCTGATACGGCTTGCTGTAACGATGCACTGCCCACGCCTTTATATGGGCATCTGTACCTTTATTGCGGAACCTAACACGAATGACATTACCGCAGTTTAGTAAACATACCCCTAAGTCTCCTGGTAAGGTGGACTCTGTGGCTCAGGCCCTGGTGCAAACTCTGGGCCCTTTTGGATAAACATTTTCTTTCTCAAATGAGTCAGCAGCCCTCGCCTGAAGGAATATCACTCAGTTCAGAAGATCGGACCCCTCTACCTTTCCCTCACCCTCGATTGTCCTCAATGGTGACAGGCAGGGCTCTGGACCTTCTGATGTCATCTTTCAAACCAGGACCGGTTCCAGCCCCAGTTGTTTTGTTTTGCCAGAGGACTTCAGGGCTTTGCTGAAACTACACAACACATTACTTTGAAGGATCTTTGGATGTCTATAGTGAAAATGAATTCCAAGCTTTCCACTACTGTGGCGTTTTTGTAGGTTTTCTCAGGAGACCTCACAAAAACTCCAGGAATCTGACTCTAGATTTCAGATGATAGATGATTCTGTTGTTAAGTTAGATGCCAGCTACAGTTATTGCAGCAGGCTAATGTATCTGCTATTAAGGATTCTCTGGCAATATAACATTAGTTAGAGGCCCTGAAAATTCTTCTAGGGCCAAAGGTTTTTGTTCTTAATTTTTAATTTTCTAATCACTTATCAATTGTCACCTGATATTTTACTTACAAAATATTCCAAGATAATTTTATTGCTTACTGACGTTATTGCTATCCAAAAGTGTTGTTATTTAACTGTTTAGTTGCAGTCAGGGCATCCTAGAATAGAAGACTTGAATGTCTTATCCCCCAGTGTTAGGAAATATTTGACTAATGTTTTGGAGGATTCCTCAGATAATATGTCCAAAAGCGCTACCTTATTGGTGTCCTTTGTTTCTTCTGTGGTTAAGGTGAGAGTCCTAAAATTGGTTTTCAAACATAAAGATCAAATGTTTTGTGAGCAAAAGTTGAATGTGTTCCCAGATGTTTCAAGGGACACTCAACTTAGGCGGAAACAATTTTTAGCTCTCAAATCGAGGGTGTTGCAGATTGGTGTGACTTTTTTTTTTTTTTTTTGCAGTTCCCATGCAAATGTGTGGCCACTTTACATGGGAATTTGTGTTTCTTTTTTTATGTATCTCAGTTGTAAACTTTTCTGGTGAATAAGTTGCAGTTGGCAGGGTCCCGTTAATTTTTTGTCAGCCTAGGTTATGGGTGGTCACCACTTTTGACCTCCTTATTATTATTGTTCTAGATTTATTCCTTGTGATTTATCTCTTTTACTTCCCTTGATGTGGGTTGAAGTTGCATTCTATTTTTTGAGTATTTTGTCAATGCTTAAGCGGATTGTCTTAGGCAACGTGTTCTTGTTTTGTTAATTATAATTTGTAAATTGTAAATGCTCACTAAAAATAAATAAATAAATAGCAATTGGACACAAGGTCCCAGGCATCTCCTTTTCCAGCTGTAACTGTTGAAAGAACAGTGTGAAGTGGTAAGGAAAATAGTCATGCCTACAGTAAGAAGGTCAGCTATGTTGTGCAGTGAAAAGTAACAGGAGAGAGAAGATGCAGTGGAGAAGATATTAAAGATCAGAGGTGAAAGAGCTGAGAAGACTCAGCTTGGAGACAGCAGTGGGAGACCCAGGAAAACACCATCCATCAACATTGAGGCAACTACACTCACCCAATTACTTGACTGGAGCTCCGGAGTCTCTGAGCCTCCTCTTACTTTTACCATGACAACAGCAGAGATCAAGGCATATCTGAGAAAGCCCATGGTGGTTCCAAACTGGCCATCACACATCCAGTCCATAGAAAGATGTGTAAAAATGACAACTGAGGCTGCTGGTCAGGTGTACAATCAGGAGAGGAAGGAACATTATATTAGGGGTCAGATGGTCAGCAGGGAGCTCATGAGCCGAAACAGAAATAAACAAGAAATGGCTTCTTTGCTGGATTGTGTTAAATAACATTAAATTAACTGCATAAATGACATTTTAAAGACAATTATGTGGCTACAGGTGTTCAGACTATTTGTATGTTCAAATAAATATTATTTAATTTCCACATATTTCAACTATGATTTGAAGTAAGTAAGACTCACTTTAAGCAGTTTCTGAAGATAGCTTTAGATCTGGCATGCAAAACGGCATGATTTGGTCACTAGTGGTCTGCAAAGTTTGGAAAAATTAAAATCTACCCCTAAAACTGACACGCCCTAATGCTGTCTTCCTCCCTACCCTTTTGAGAGGGGGAAGAAATTAACCATGGGGAAGGTCAGCCACCTCTAGATCCTGCCCCTAAGCTGTGACAAGAACCCCGCAACAGTGCTCCAACCCCCCCTCCCCAAAGTTCCAGCATACCCCCATCCCTCCTGGATCACCCCCCGAATTCCCCCATCCTGCCCCCCAGAGAGCCTGTTCCTCCCGCTCAGTCATTGCTGCTGAAGCCCACCAAATCTGCTGCCCTGGTGAGCCTGAGCCTCTCTCCCCCTCCACCTGACCACTCCCCCTTACCTTCCCATCTGCCCCATTCCCCTCCACCCAAGCAAATGGATGGTGGGTTCAGCCATGTTACCCCCACCACTCCCAATTCACCTGGAGGGGTGGGAGCTGGGGCACTATGATCTATAATGTACTCTCACCAGTACCAAAGTTCTAAGAGGGGCCCTCACACAAAATTTGCTGAGGGTCCCTCACTGGCACGGTGGCGGCATGCCTCAGTCCCCATGTAGTGCCCTTCTGCATTGTCACAGTGGCAAGCTTACTTTAACAGATTTTTAGCGATTCCTCTGCTCGTTTAAGTTCCCACCAGGCCCGATTGCTGTTACCTTCCAGGCAGAAGCTGCATGGTGCGGCTATCACGAGAATTGGGCCCTGTAGGTAATAGCCACAGGGCTTAGTACAAATTTAAAAGAGGGAAGGCAGCATGACAAACCTGTTAAAACAACATTGGTGCTCTGCCTTACTGTCACTAAGGGGTATGATTACTAAATGGTGCTAACGGCACAGCTGCAATGTTATCACGTGATACGTGACGTTATCATGTGATAATGGCGCATTAACATGCGAGAACGTCACATATCGTGCTATAACGTCTCCGGCAGTGCTAAGGTGTGCAGAGGGTGGAGTAAGGCTCCCAAGGGGTGAAGATAAGGGGTCTATGGGAGGAGAGTGTGCGGGGAGAGGCCCCATGCACACTAACGCCGTGAAATCTGGGTCTGAAAATTAGCGCCAGTGAAAACCTCACGTTAGAGGCACATTTGCAGGGGAGAGAGACCATTTCAGTCAGCAATGTGCAGCAAAGGCAGGGAAACTTAGAAAAGTGATAGTAGTGATACATGTGCAGCAACATCATAGTGCCCAAGAATGAGAGGGCACTAAGGTGAGGCTGCAAATGGGGTACAGGGGGCTGCAGGCGGGACATGAAGTGTGGCAGCTGGGGCACAGTGTGGGCTAGGCAGATACCTAGGTGACACATAGGAATGTAGAAGCAGAAAACCAGCAAGACAGCAACTGACCAAGGGCAAACATGGCAACGAGTGTGTGTCCCACAGTGTCCCAGGGGACAGTACCCAGAAAGTACCCCAATGGGCACATAACAATGGCAGGCGGTACCGGGGGGAAGCGTGGATGTCTATGCAGGCACCCCTACCCCATATCACGCACCATAAGCAGCCGCCTACCAGCACACTGGATGGCCTGGGACTGCGCACCACCAGCACCACCGGCAGAAGGGCATGTCAGCATGGTGACGGAGGGGTGCTGATGGCGGAGGGGGCAGTGGCATCTGCCCACAGCAGACCACGGCCAAGCCCCATTTAGGTGGGTGCCGTGCGCTGCAACAGACAAGGTCTGTCTGATGAACAGTCATGGTATCCTCAGAGAATGACATGCCCAGATGGCAGCAGTTTGGTGCAGTGCACACAGCCAGTATGTTCAGGGGCAGAAGGTCACAACTTCAAGTCCCAGCTGTGGCTCCAGCAAACAATGCCCCTATATTTTACCCAGTACTAAACTGTAGTAATAAAGATGGAACCTTTATTGCAGATAAAATAAACATGCCATAAACGCTTATATTTTACCCTACAGAGCACAGACACCATAAACATGTGCAATCCCTAGAGCAGAGTTCCCCAACTGCAGTCCTTGAGGGCGAAACACCATTCAGGTTTCATGCTGTCCCTAATAAATATGCCTGTGCTGCATTTGTATGCATTACCCCCATTGTATGCAAATGTATCTCATGCATATTCATTAGGGACAGCATGAAAACCTGAACCATGTTTGGCCCACCAGGACTGGAGTTGGGAACCTCTGCCCTAGAGCAGCGGCCAACAGGGGCACAAACACTCACACCCACACCCACAGGCTCCACTATCTAAAGCCTCATGGAGAGTCAGGCTGTTGGGCCCTGCGCGGAGCAGCATCTCCCAATACTAGCACCTGCATACCTGTACCTTATGATCGGGAACCATTGGTGATGAAAGAAGAAGTTGAAGCAGCATTTAAAGCCTTATCAAAGAACAAAGCACCAGGCATTGATAGCAGTCCTATAGAAGTATTGCAGCAATCTGATGCAGCTGTTACCATACTTACAAGGCTCTGCCAAGAAATATGGAAGACAACATCATGGCCAACTGACTGGAAAAGATCTGTGTTTATACCAATATTAAAGAAAGGTGATCCAACTGACTGTGGAAATTATCGAACAATCGCTCTGATCCCACATGCCAGCAAGATTCTACTGAAAATTATTTAAAAGAGACTACAACCATACCTGGAACAAGAACTACCTGAAGTGCAAGCAGGGTTCAGAAAAGGGCGAGGAATGAGAGACATCATTGCAGATGTGAGATGGATCTTTGAAAAGACTAAAGAATACCAGAAGGATATCTATTTGTGCTTTATTGACTATAGCAAGGCTTTTGACTGTGTAAACCATGAGAAATTCTGGGCCACATTAAGAAGCATGGGTATACCAGAATACCTGATCGTTCTCTTGCACAATCTGTACATTGATCAAGAAGCAACAGTTCGAACAGAACAAGGAGAAACAGAATGGTTTAAAATAAGCAAAGGTGTAAGACCAGGCTGCATACTTTTCCCCTACCTGTTTAATTTATATGCAGAACAAATCATCAGAGAAGCAGGATTGTGTGAAGACAACAGAGGTGTGAAGATTTGGTGGAAGACTCATCAACAACCTTCGCTATGCTGATGATACTACATTAGTGGCTGAAAGTGAAGATGATCTGAAACATTTGCTACTCACAATCAAAGAACATAGTGTCAAAATGGGCCTGCTCCTTAATGTAAAGAAGACAAAGATCATGACAACTGGCATAATCAACAGGTTCATCGTTGAAGGAGAAGAAATTGAAATTGTGAACAACTTTAACCTACTTGGATCAACTATCAATAAAGAAGCAACAAGCAGTCAAGAAATCAAACGACGCATTGCTCTTGGCAGAATGGCTATGAAAGACCTAGATAAGATTCTCAAGAGCAGAGATGTCTCTCTCCATACAAAGATTTGACTTGTTCAAGCCATGGTATTTTCAATAACATCATATGGATGTGAAAGCTGGACAGTGAAAAAGACAGACAGGAAGAAAATTGATGCCTTTGAATTATGGTGTTGGCGGCAAATACTGTGTATACCATGGACTGCCCCAAGAACAAACCAGTCGGTACTAGAGGAGATCAAACCTAAGCTTTCTTTAGAAGCTCAGATGACAAGACTTCGACTTTCATACTTTGGACACATCATGCGAAGAGAGAGATCACTAGAGAAAGACATCATGCTTGGCAAGATAGAAGGTCAACGCAAAAGAGGAAGGCCAGCAATGAGATGGATCAATACAATAACAGCAGCTAAGGGTACCAGTCTGTCAACAATGAGCCGCCTGACTGAAGACCGAACACAATTTAGGATAGCTATCCAGAGGGTCGCCATGAGTCGACTCCGACTCGACGGCACTTAACAACAACAACCTTAGCAATGCCGTCCTAAACTTGGGAACACATTACACATATATCAAAAGGTTGCTATGATTATTATCAGATAACAAATCCTAAGTTAAACACAATTTGTTGACAGAGATTCAACATAGCAACCTTTCTGATATCTGTGGAGTGTGTTTCAGTTTTTGCTTCTGACAGTGTTTACCACCCCGGGGAGTGACCCCAACAGTATTGCATACCATAGCAATGCCCGCACTGTGCCCAGGACTGGTGTGGCGGCCAGTGCTGCCAAAAATCTCTATATTTGCACAATGCTGGCATAAGTGTGGGAGTGTGTTTATGTCTATCCAGTGTTTTGTGGCTGCCTACACCTTACTGAGCCCACACTGCTTGCACTGTTTCCAGTATTAGCCTGCCAATGTGCATAATGAGGAGCAAGGTACTGTGGGTATGGCCCGGACAGGGTGGCCTGGGCAGGATGCAACTGCACAGGGCATAGGGCAATGGCTGGGACATTGTAATGCCTGACCACCACCTGCACAGACAGGGTGACACAGCATGTCATGCTTGGGGGGGGGGGGCGCAGTCACTCTTACCCTGACTGACCAGTGACCATGGCATGGCTAGGTTCCCCCATAGTGCTATATAGTATTCTTTTCAAGTGATGTCTATGAGTTTGTTTTTTTTTTTGGGGGGGGGCCAATCACTGTTGTACCTGCTTGGTGTGTGTGTTCACATCCCTTTTGCACACAGTTTCTCAAGGAGCATGCACTATGTACTAGCTAGCAGACTATCTGCAGTTAGTATGTGTATGGCTGGAACACCTTGCAGGGTGCAGTGTGTAGAGACTGACTATGCCCTCAGCTGATGAATGTCAAATGGTTGGGGGGGGGGGTGCAGCTGAGCTTTTCCAGACCTACTCCCTGTCTGCCAGTGCCTCATGTGATGCGTACAGATTTGCATTGACTACCCTGTAGGGTGCCTGTTCCCCAGCAGGGCTGGGGTTCATGGTCCCCTCTACTGCCACCATTGCAGAGATGTAGAATGTGGATCTGTTTGTGGGAGGTCCGGTCCCCCACACTGACCCACAGAGTGGGGTGGTACTACATAATCCGCTTTTGGGTCCAACCACAGCCCTTCTCTAATAACATGTGAACATGACAACCACACAAAACATGCACTATTCTGGGTGCATCATAATCCACAATGGCTAGATGTGACTGGGGAATACAGATGGACACAGGTGTATCCTAGGTGCGTCTGCAAGGACTACATATCATACAGCAGTATTGATGGGGACCTGCAACACAGCCTACCTCAGCCAAGCCAGGTGCTGCATACCTGGTGCTGGGCGTCCCACCTCACCCTCAGGGTGAGCACAGGAACCGCACAATGTCATGGTCTGTAGCTATTCTGTGCCTGTAACTCACATGGTCATTCCCCCCCTACCAGGCCGTGGTGCTATAGAGGCGCATACCCCATCTTTTGAGCAGCTGTAGGCTGCTGATCTTCTTGTGCAGTGCATCATGGGTACGGGTGGGTTTACCCTATCCTGGTAACCACAGCAGACACTTTGTGTGGTGATCTGCAGTCTTTCTGTAGCCAGCCAGTGGTGTGTTAGATGTTATAGAGATGTAACCCACTGGTTAATTCAATGACTGTGGAGGCAAAAGTCATGGGTTTGATTCCACAGTGGTGCAATTTAATAAGGCTGTCTGAGTCATTTCCTTTTAATTTAAATCAGTGCTGCCAGCAAAATCACCCTCACAGTGCTGTAGCCTAAGGTGCCGCATAAGGCGCCCTATAAAGCACCCTATAGGGCACATTATAAGGTGCCTTGGTAGACAGGGCACTTTAAAATGTGCCCTATAGAGTGCCTTATAGGGTGCTTTATGTGGCACCTTAGGTTACGGCACTGTGAAGGTGTTTTTGCTGGCAGCACTGATTTAAATTTAAAAAAGGAAATGCCTCAGACAGCCTTCTTACATAACACCACTGTGGAATTGAACCCATGACCTCTGCCTCCACCGTCATTGCAGTAACCAGTGGGCTACATCTTTATTGCATCTAGCCCTGCACTGGCATGAACTTAAGGTTAATTCGCGTTAACATGCCATGGCATCCACTATCGCGTGATACAGATTTTTGCTATCTTGCCGCCGGAACGCCCACTCCTTATATGGCATTCTTCACATTATCGCTGCAACTAGCGCTGGAAACATTAAGGGGTATGTTTACTAAACCATTTTAATGTTACTGGCGTTAGTTGCAGTCTTACTGTGACGAATGTCATATAAGGTAGTGGGCGTTCCGGCCTTAAGGTAGCATTTCAGGTTATCGTGCGATAAAGTCCATTATCCCGCGATAGAGGGAGCCATGGCATGTTAACGCGCATTAGCCTTAATTAGGCGTGCTGACCTGCTATTACAGTAACAGAGGTGTAGCACAATGGTTAATACACTGACTGCTAATACAGTGGTCATGAGTTTGATCCCTCAGTGGGCTCAGTTAAAAGACTGTCTGAAGCAATCCATTTTCCTGCTTGTAACTGTCAGACACATCCCAACAATTTGCACTGCCAGCCAAAAAAGCTTCAACCCAGTGCCACAACATAATGCACCTTTTAGGGCGCAACTTAAGGCACATCATAAAGCACCACATCATCCAAGGCAGGTCATAATGTGCCCCAGAGGGCAGCAGGAAAGGTTGGCACCCTCCAAGGCAGCATATAAGGTGCCCCATAAGCTGGCCAAACCTAAGGTGCCATGAAAGATGCCCCAGGGATGCCAAGGTGACACAGGAGATGGTGCCCCAAAGTCACAATCATAAAATGTATGGCTCAAACACAGATGTAACCATAACACTGCACAGAGCACCAAGGAAAGGCAATGAACAAGTGATGGAAGGAAGTAGATGACGGAGCTCATGGACCAGCCAAATCTGCGTGGAGCCCATGTGGCAGCAGGAAAAGTGGACAAACATATCGGGGGCAGCTGTACCGATGTACAGGGTGATGGTAATGTACAGTGCAACAACGACAGTGTGTGACAGAGGATGGGGATACGTGTCCACCAGAGGAGGTAGAGGTGGCAGGATAAGTGCAATGACAGGAGGACAGAGGAGAGAAGTGCCATGCAGAGCAGACACAGGAGAGGCAAGCATGAAGAGCCACAATGCAGAAAAATGTTTCAGTGCAGGACATGGGATAGCAGCCTGCATATTAGGGCAGGACGCCACACAGCTGGCACACACACATAGATGGACAGAAGGATGGATGGCAACAGTGATGAGGGTATAATGTGGCGGCCACACAGATCTGCACAGATATGACTGTTGCACGAATGAAACGTAGTTGTGTAGGACAGCCATAAAAAAAAGGGAACAGAGAGGAATCAAACCCATGATCTCTGCTACTGAAGTCATTGCGCTATATCACTATGGGAGGTACCATGCCAATGGCTGGCTACAGAAAGAGTGCACGTCACCATAAAACTGTCTGCTGTGGCTACCAGGATAGGATAGAACCAACAGTACCCATAATGCAATTCACATGCAGAACAGCAGTCTACATCTGCTCACCAGATGGGGTATGCACCTCTGCAGTACGTTAGCTTGGTAAGGGAGAATGACCATGCGTGTTACTGACACAGAGTACCCACAGGCTATGCCAATGTGCGTGTTCTGTGCTCACCCTGAGGGTGAGGTGGGGTGGCCAGCACCAGGTCCGCAGTACCCGGGTTGATTGCGGTGGGTTATACTGCAGGTCTCCATCAGTACTGTTGTGTGACAGGTATTTGTTGCAGACCCATTTAGGAGGTCTCTGTGCCTATTTGTAATTGCCAGTCATTTCTGGTCCTTGTGGACCATGATGCACACAACATAGTGCATGTCCACTGTGCTTGCTATGGTCACCTCTTTAGGGAGCAGGGGTGTGTTAAGGCTCACATGGTGACAATGAACTTAATATACCACCCTCTCTGGGTCAGAGTGGGGGACATGATTTTCCCCCAACAGACCTGCACTCTCACCCTTTGCAAGGGGGGGGGGGGGGGCAGTGGAGGCACATGAGGACAGGCTTTGGGACCAGTAAGCCCAGTTCTGGTAGCAAATTAACAGCTGCTGAAGATCTGCACTTGGGATAGGGCCACTGGAAGATAGTTAGTGGGCCCAGGCAGCTCAACTGCCCCCCACTACTATATGATATTCACCAGCAGAGCGCAGTCATACAGATGCTAACTGCAGGCAGTCTGCTAGTACATAGTGCATGTTCCTGGAGGAACTGTGTGCACCCAAAACAGGGATGTCAGCAATTGAGCCAAAGAAAAGAGAACCCATAAATATCACTTGTAAGAAAAACTGTACAGCATTATGGGGGAACCTAGCCATGCTGTGGTCACTGCTCAGTCATGGTGAGAGCGACCTCCCAGCATGACATGCTGTGCCCACCCTGTCTGTGCAGGTGGTGGTCGGGCACTACAATGTCCCAGCCATTGCCCTATACCCTGTGCAAATGCATCCTGCCCATGCCACCCTGTCCGGGCCATACCCACAGTACTTTGCTCCTCATTATGCACATTGGCAGGCTAACACTGGAAACAGTGCAAGCAATGTGGGCTCAGTAAAGTGTAGGCAGCCACAGCACACTGGATAGACAGACACACACTCCTACACCTATGCCAGCATTGTGCAAATATAGAGATTTGTGGCAGCCCTGGCCACCACACCAGTCCTGGGCACAATGCGGGCATTGCTATGGTACTCAATACTGTTAGGGGGTCACTCCCTGGGGTGGTAAACACTGTCAGAATCAATAACTGAAACACACTCCACAGATATCAGAAAGGTTGCTATGATGCATCTCTATCAACAAATTGTGTTTAACTTAGGATTTGTTAGCTGACATTAATCATAGTAACCTTTTAATATATGTGGAACGTGTTCCCAAATTTAGGATGGCATTGTTAAGGTATGCAGGTGCCAGTATTGGGAGATGCTGCTCCACACAGGGCCCAACAGCCTGACTCTCCATGAAGCTGTGGATAGTGGAGCCTGTGGTGTGGGTGTTTATGACCCTGTTGGCCACTGCTCTAGGGCAGAGGTTCCCAACTCCGATCCTGTTGGGCTAAACACTGTTCAGGTTTTCATGCTATCCCTAATGAATATGCATGAGATACATTTGCATACAAGCATATTATGCAGTACAAGCATATTTATTAGGGACAGCATGAAACCTGAATGGTGTTTGGCCCTCCAGGACTGAAGTTGGGAAACTCTGCTCTAGGGATTGCACATTTTATGGTGTCTGTACTCTGTAGGGTAAGATATAGGTGTTTCAGGCATGTTTATTTTATCTGCAATAAAGATTCCGTCTTTATTACTGGGTAAAATATGGAGACAGGGTTGGCAGGATCCACAGCTGGGACTTGAACTTGTGATCTTCTGCTCCTGAACACACTGGCTGTGTGTACTGCACCACACTGTTGTCATAGGGCTGTAGCGTTCCCTGGGGATACCATGACTGTTCGTCAGACAGACCCTGTCTGTTGCAGTGCACGGCACCCACCTAAATGGAGCTTGGCCATGGTCTGCTATGGGCAGATGCCACTGCCCCGTCACCAGCACCCCTCCGCCACCATGCTGCCATGCCATTATGCCGGTGGTGCGCAGACCCAGGCCATCCAGTGTGAGGGTAGGCAGCTGCTTATGGTGTGGGTTCTCAGGTAGGGGTGCCTACATGGACATGCGCGCTTCCCCCCGACACCGCCTGCCAATGTTATGTGCCCTTAGGGGTACCTGCTGGGTAATATCCCCTATGACACTGTGGGACACACACTCATGCCCATGTTGGACCCTCGTCAGTTGCTGTCTTGCTGCTTTACAGTTTCAGCATTCCTATGTACCACCTAGGCATCTGCCTAGTCCGCACTATTCCCCAGCTGGACCACAGCATGTGCCGCCTGCAGCCCCCTGATCCCATTTACAGCATTAATACAGTTGCCCTTTCCTACGTGCCCACTCTGCTGTTGCTGCACATGTGCATGCCATAATAAACCTGCCCAATCTAAACGACAGAAACCCTGATCAGCGCTATTTCAATGTTGGATCATTCACTTTGTAGGGGGACAGAGCATAGAACCTTCCAAACATGATATCTTAATTTTTACGCTTTGTCAGTAGTGTTGCTTTATGTTTATCATTAATATCACTATTGGCCAGCTTGGTTATTGGGATTTTAAATGTGGTTCTGGTCATTTTATATGTTTATTTGCCTTTTTGGTTCCTGCACATGTATCACTACTATCACTTTTTCTGGGTTTCCCTGGCTTTACTGCACATTGCTGATTTAAATTGTTTCTCTTTCCTGAAAATGTGCCTAACGCACGGGTTTCACTGGAATTAGTGTTCAGACCCGGATTTCACAGCGTTAGTGTGCCTGGAGCCTCTCCCCGCCCACTCTCCGCCCATTAACCCCTTCTCTCCGTCCTCTGGGAAGCCTTACTCCACCCTTCAGACCTGGATTTCACAGCGTTAGTGTGCCTTAACGCCGCCACCACATTATTGCGTGATAAGTGACGTTCTCGCGCGGTAATATCACGCGATAACATCACTTATCGTGCGATAATACCACCGCTGCGACATTAAGACGGTTTAGTAAACATACCCCTAAGTGGGCCCCCTTCCTGGACTGGCCTTCCTGCATTGTGGGGTCTGCTTGGACAGAATTTACACCACTGGCCTTCACATATTAATTCTGAGTTTCATATTTGCAGATACTTTCTGGGAATTTCAGCATAATGGCCAAATTTTTTTAATGATTTCCTGAAACAGAAAATGCAGTGCCTATCACTACAGTCTGATTTTCATTTGTGCTGTTTTACTAAAATATGAAAGAGAGAGATGTGCTTTTTGTGTGCATGTCTATTTATTGTCTATGTAGAAATGATAAATATATTTTTGTGCAGCAGGATTATAATTTCTCAAATCATAGCCCAAAAGAAAATTATATGAACATTCAAAATGATCTACTGGCAATTAATAGCCCTCCAGTTTGCCTTTTCTTGTCTGTGTATGCCTTCAGCTGTATTCAGAGACAGGATACAGAAAAGACAAGTTCACCTGAATGTGTGCAAAGACTTTGAAAAAAACAAAACAGAGAAGAAAGACTGTGATAGCTTTTATGTTGTTTGAAAAGCAGATTTATCTCTGTTGGTCTCACAAGTAACCAATCCATTGTTTAATTTTCTCTGCTTATAAGGTTTAAAGAAAACTGATAACAGTAATAAAGCAACTCCTAGCATGTGATTATCATCAAATAATTACATCTATTTGGATTAGAAAAGCTAGACCTTACTTTATGTCATTATACCACAGTATAACAATGCCCCCTACTATTTGGCATTGCTTAAATATGTTCCTTTTCATAAAACTCAACTTATCAGAACTGGTCTTAAAATTATTACATATTTTTAGATTATGTAAAAATTGTACCTCCATTTCCCCAGAGATATCTGTGTATGCAATATACATTCAGCACTTTTGATAGCAGAGTTTTCATGCTGCCTATTTGATTTTGTATAGGCAATACTTTGGGATTTTGATCCTGGGTGTATATAAATTTCCAGGTGGTAGCAGCCACCATATCATTTAAGTTCGGGCACTTGCATTTAAATTAATATGTATATTCAGCACAGCTACATAAGTGAATGTCCATTTCAGGAAATGCATAGAGGTTGGAATTGAGACATTTAGATGGTGACATTAAAAACTCCATTTCCACGAAACATGGAGCCTTACATAACATACCGAGTAAGAAAGTGCAGGTCAGCATGTGTATGTACCGCTATGGGTCTCCACTGCAAGCAAGGTAATACTGTGTGGCTCTTGAATACAAACTCTCTTTCTGAGAGCTCTTAAAATGTTTTTTTTTCTTTTTTTCATTTTTAATAGCCTTTTTTTTCTGCTGCATTGCCTAGTAAGTTGCAGCTGTATTGCAAAAGTGAAATGTTTTGGGTTCTTGGGCAAAGATTTTTTTCTGCTGCTAGAGGGTTTTTTTTTCTTCTCTTCTAGCCCTCAAGTTCAAAGAGGCCTAATCGCAATTCTGATCCCGTGGGGCTAGATGTGCCCTGCGGGATCAGAATTCTGGCTCCCTCTGCCTCCCCCTGCCCTTTCCGTGCCCTGGGCTTTCCGTCCCCTGCTGATTAGGTGAACTTATTACACTCCCGAGGTGGAATAAGTCCCCATTCAAGCTGCCGGCCCTGGACGTACAGGGCCGGCATTGTCTATTCATGCCTCAGAATGACCCCATGGGTGTCTGCCAGCAGCTAGACATTCCCCTATAAGATACGCCTGTAAGTGTTGTCATCAACCCCCCCTGGTGGCCAGTGGCTGCAAGGGCAGGTTGAGCATATTTATTATTTATAGAGGTAAAAGACTCTTTGAGGCCAGGTGCACCCTGGTCTTTGTAGTCCTCCTCCTTATAGGAATAAGTTGTGTAGACCAGAATGGAGGGTAAATAAGGCTTTTATTTCCCCTTTTAAGCACTGAGGTTCGCTAGGTAACATAAATTAAAGGGTTCTCCTTCTTTGTCAGGGTTTTTACCAAAGCATAGTTAAACAAGTGAACTGTTACATACTTCACAGCTTCTTGCAAAAACAACACAGGATTTTCAAAACTTCGGAGCAAAGTAAAATTAGTGAGCTTTTTATCTTTCGCTCAACATGAACAAAAACAATATCAGAGCTTGTCTAAATAAGTTACAGCTCGGGGAGTGACTCAAAACTCCCTGCGACACAAACCGAGCAGTCCATTACTTCTTCTTGGGACAATGTAACTGGGTCTACAGGCTCTACCTGCATGGGCTCCGGTTCATTTGTGCCTCCCTCTGTACTTGATCTTTCCCTGGCTGCTGTGGTTTGAAAGTCCATACTTCTTCTCCCTAGCTTCCAGCTAGGCTGTTCTAGGACTTTCAGGTAAATAGCAGGGTTTGTCCCTATGCCCCTACGTGATGGCTTAAAGAACTCCTGCCCGCTTCCTTTTCTCTCAGACTGGTTATCTGGTTTTAAAGACGTTCTAGGAGCTGGGCCTTTCTTTGGGAAAAAATAGTCACCATACCTTGGCTTCGTGAAGTCAGGGTGTCTCTTACTTGCCCACTCAGGCACCGCTCTCTGGCCACGGTCTCCTTTGCAGACTCCCTCTGGAAGCCTCCTGGATACTGTCTGTCCTCTCTGAAGCTTGGGAAGACCCTGTAAAAAATCCAGGCTTCTTGGCTTCTTAGTATAAGTCAATCTCCTGTCAGGACTTTTTCTCCCAGTACCTTGTAATCCTGTTTCAGACCCTCCTGGTGAGTGGAGGCCTCTCTCCTGGCTGGGCTCTCTCCTTCTGAGCTCTCTGCCTTTGGGATTTCTTCCAAGCGGATCTCTTTCTGGTCTGTCTCTCCCAGGCTTCTCTCTCACTCCGGCTCTTTTGAGTCTGCTCCTTTCTCTCTCTCTTTCTGAGCTCTCCTCTGAGCTCCCTTCTGAGCTCCCTTCTGAGCTCCCTTCCGAGGTTCCTTCCTCTCTCCTCTCTTCTGAGTTGGCCCTCTGCTTATAAAGGCCTTTTACTTTTGAGTTTCCTGGGCTACCCCTCAGGTGGAGCTGATTAGCACCTGCACAATCAGTACCCGGGTGTGTTAGCTCAGCCTCTGTAGGTTCATGCCTGCTCCCTCTAGCTGCTCTGCAAGGGAACTGCATCTTCTGCACGTTAGCAGCTTTGTAAGGAACATTGTTTTTTTCTAAGGGGTATGTTTACTAAAACCCCGTTAGGTGCACGCCGCACTAGTGTGCGGGATGCCATATAAGGAGTGGGCGTTTCAGTCTGATAAAAGCAAACCGGGATTAATCATGCACTAATGTGCGCTGTGTGCTCATGTGCGCCACGCAAATTAGCGCATGAGAAACTTGCGCGGGAAGCATAAGTGGAGCGCTGATGTGCAAGCACAAGAACAGAGCCACAGTACAATGGTTAAAACACTGATTAATGATGCAGGGATCATGGGTTCAATCCCCCACTGTGCTGAATGAAGAAGGCTGGCTGAGGCATTACCTGTTATAGGTAATATTGCAGTCTGAGGCATATTAATTTTATTTTAATTACTGCTACAAGCAAACGCACTCTGAAAGCACTGTAACATAAGGCGCTCCATAAGGTACCCCAGAGGGCACATTTTAAAGTGCACTGTCCGCCAAGGCACCCTAGAATGTTGCTTATATGGCACTTTATAGGGTGCCGTATGAGGCACCGCAAGGTCACAGCACTGTTTTTGATGGCAGCACTGTGCAGTGTAACGAATGAAAATCTTAAGTAGGTGCGCTGACATGCAAGGGGGAGCAGCAGTGTAGCACGATGGTTAAGACACTGACCAATGATGCAGGAGTCATGGGTTCAATCCCACAGTGTGCCTAATGAAGAAGGCTGGCTGAGGCATTGCCTATTATAGATAATATTGCTTTAGGAGGCATTTTATTTTTATTTTAATTAGTGCTGCCAGCAAACACACCCTCAAAGTATTGTAACATAAGGTGCTGCATAAGGCGCCTCATAAGGTACCCCAGAGGGCACATTATAAAGTGCAGTGTCCACCACGGCACCCTATAATGTCCCCTATAGGGCACCCTATAAGTCGCTCCACAGGATAACGTATGGTGCACCTTATATGGACGGTAACCATAAGGTGCCCTAGAGGGCATCCTATAAAGCGCCCTCTGAGGCACCTTATGGGTACCGTACGCTGAGGGTGTTCTTGCTGGCAGCAATAATGTACATTAAAAAGAGATACTGCTTTGGGCAGCCCTATCAAACAACCCCACTGTGGGTTTGAACCCATGACCTCTGGCTCCACCAACAGTGAAGTAACCAGTGGGCTACAGCTCTACAATTGCTAGCAAGCCCCTGGCTGGCTGCAGAGGGACTGCATGTCACCACACAGACAATCTGCTGTGGTCACCAGGATAGGGTTAGCCCACCCGTACCCATGATGCACTGCACATGCAAATCAGCTGTCTACAGATGAACACAAGATGGGGTATGCACCCCCACAGCACCTCGGCCTGGTAGGGGGAACTGACCATGTGTGTTACTGGCACAGAGTAGCTATACACCATAACATTGTGCGGGTACTGTGCTCACCCTGAGTGTGCGGTGGGGCTCCCAGCACCAGGTCCACAGCACCTTCCATGGCAGAAATAAGTCATACTGCAGGTCTCTAGCAGTGCTAATGTGTAAGATAGGTAATTTCTGCAGCCACACCTTGTATGTATCTGTATGTCTCAATCAGGTATAGCCCCTACAGACCCCTACGAGGATAATGTACCACCACCCTCTTCCTTCTCCAGGGCTGAGGGTGGTAAACAGGGTCTCCCATCAAAAGATCCATATTCTACTTCCCTGCAATGGTGGCAGTAGAGGAGACCATCAACCCCGGTCCTGCTGGGGAACAGACATCTACAGGGCAGTCAATGCAGCTCTGTACACATCCATAACGCAATAGCAGACAGACATTAGGCCTGGATATGCTAAGCTGCACCCCACCACTATCTGATATTCTCCTGCAGCAAGCCTTCAGCCACTGCACCCTGCAAGGCACTCCATCAAGACACATACCAGCTGCAAACAGTCTGCTAGCTAGTCCATAGTGCATGTTCCTGGTGGAAATGCGTGCACCCAGAACTGGGATGTCAGCATACACAACAAGCAGATAAGTCAGTGACTGAGCCCCAAAAGAAAACCCATAAATATCACATGAGAGAAATACTATATAGCACTATGTGGGTGCCTAGCCATGCCGTGGTCACTGCACAGTCAGAGTGAGAGTGATCTCCCAGCAGGACATGCTGTGGCCACCCTGTCTGTTCAGGTGGTGGCCAGGCACTACAATGTCCCAGCCAGTGCCCTATGCCCTGTGCAGATGCATCCTGGCCAGGCCACCCTGTCCATCCTATACCCATGGTACCTTGCTCCTCATTATGCACATTGGCAGGCCAATACTGGCAACAGTGCTGGCAGTGTGGGCTGTGGAGGGTGTTTGCTGCCACCACACACTGGATAGACAGACACACACTCCCACACCTATGCCAGCATTGTGCTACTATAGAGGAGTTTAGCAGCCCTGGCCACCACACCAGTCCTGGGCACAGTACAGGCATGGATATGGTACGCAATACTGTTGGGGGTCACTCCCCAGGGTGGTAAACACTGTCAGAGACCAGACCTGAAGCACACACCACAGATATCAGAAAGATTGTTATGATTGAGCTCAATCAGCAAACTGTGCTTAATGTAGGAATTGCTATCTGCCAGTAATCATAGCAAACGTTTGATAACTGTGTACCGTATACCCAGGTGTAGGGTGGCATTGCTAAGGTATGCAAGTGCTAGTATTGGGAGATGCACGCAGGACCCAATGTCCTGCCTCTCCAGGAGGCATTGGCTAATGGGGCCTGTGGGTGTGGGTTTGGGTGTGTCTGCCCCTGTTGGCTGCTGCTTTACGACAGAGGTTCCCAACTCCAGTCCTGGTGTGCCAAACACTGTTCGGGTTTTCATGCTGTCCCTCATGAATATGCATGAGATACATCTGCATACCATGGGGGTGGTGCATAGATATGCAGCACAGGCATCTTTATTAGAGGCAGCATGGAACCTGAATGGTGTTTGGCCCTCCAGGACTTCATTTGGGAGACTCTGCTCTAGGTAATGCGCCTGTTTATGGTGTCTGTGCTTGGTGGGGTAAAATATAGGCATATTAACCATGCGTATGTTCTCTGCAATAAAGGTTTGTCCTTATTATCACGGTTTAGTTGTGGGAAAAACATGTGGACTGGATTGGCAGTAGCCCCAGCTGGGCTTTGAACCTGTGACCTTCTGTTCTTGCACACACTGTCTGTGTGCACTACACCACTGTGTTGCCACAGATTTGCTGCATTCCCTGGGGAGTCCATAAGTGTACATCCGACAGGGCCTGTTTGTTGCAGTGCACGGCACCCACCTGGACAGGGCTAGGCCATGGTCTGCTGTGGCCACCAGCTGCTGCCACCTCCACCACCAGTACCGCTCCATCCTTAGATTGGAGACAGCATAAACCCTGAAGGATTTGTGGCCCTCCAGGACTGCATTTGGGGGAATCTGCTCTAGGTAATGTGCATGTTTCTGGTGTCTGTGCTCTGTAGGGTAAAATAGAGGTGTTTGAGCCATGCTTATGTTCTCTGCAATAAAGGTTCATCTTTACTATCATGATTTAGTTGTGGGTAAAATATGGGGACTGGATTGGCAGGAGCCCCAGCTGGTCTGTCTCCAAACATGCTGGTTGTGTGCACTGCACCACTGTGTTGCCATAGAGACAGTGCATTCCATGATGATACCATGACTGTTTGTCCGGTAGGGCCTGTCTGTTGCAGTGCATTGCACCCACCTACACAGGGCTAGGCCATGGTCTGCTCTGGGCAGCTGCCACTGCCCCCCTCCACCTCCAGTACCCCTGTGCCACCATGCTGACATGCCCTTCTGCTGGTGGTGCTGGTGGTATGCAGTCTCATGCCATCCTGTGTGCAGGTAGGCGGCTGCCTATGGTGCGGGTTCTGGGGTAGGGGTGCCTGCATATCTGTCGGCACGTCCCCCAATCACCGCCTGCCAATTTTCTGTGCCCTTGGGGGTACCTGCTGGGTACTATCCCCTGTGACACTGTGCTAAACACTCTCGTGCCCATGTTGGGCCCTCATCAGTTGCTGTCTGGCTGCTGTTCAGTTTCAGCATTCCTAAGTGCCATCTAGGCATCTGCCTAGTCCACACTGTGCCCCAGCTGCACCACAGCATGTGCCGCCTGCAGCCCTCTGTATCCCCTTTCCCAGCATCTGTCCAGTTGCCCATTCCGACATGCCCGCCCTGCTGTTGTGGAACATGTGCATGCCATAGGTAACCTGTCCAATGGAGAGGGAAACCCTGATCAGTGCTATTTCACTGTGGGATCATTCACCTTGTATGGGGACGGAGCGTAGACCCTTCTAAAATTCATATTTATTTTTTGCGACTTTCTTGGGAGTGTTTTTTGATGTTTCCCATTACTATCACTATTCCCCAGCTTGATTATAATTTTATTTTATTTTGTTGGGGTCATTTTCAATGTTTATTTGCACTTTTGTTCTGTGCACATGTATCACACTTATCACTGTTTTATAGGTTTCCCTGGTTTTGCTGTACATTGCTGACAGAAATGGTTTCTCTTCCCTTTAAATCGGCTCTACCGCGAGGTTTTCACTCGCGGTATTTTTTGCCTTGAATTTCAGCCCCGCTCGTGTGCGGGGAGCCTCTCCCCTCCCACTCTCCACCCATTGACCCCTTCTCTCCGCCCCTGGGGAGCCTTCCTCCGCCCTCCGGGAGCCTTTTCACACCTTTATCGCACATTAGCGTGACGTGCACATGAGCGCGCACTTTAGTGCGCCGCGTACCTGTGTGGGGCACATTTGTGCCCTGTAACATGACATTAGCGTGCGCTAAGGTACCTTAGCGCATGCTAATGTGCGCCGCGCACATTAGCGCAGTTTAGTAAACATATCCCTAAGTTTTTGCTTTCAGTGGCTTCAGCCCTATCATAGTGTGCAATGGTTGACTCACCTGGCTAGGGACATGTGGATGCTTTCTGAGACCCTCCTTACTGCAGCACAAGGTGACCTGCACAATCCTGGAAGATAAAGGATCTTCTCATTAGCTATTACAAATATGCATAGCATGAGGCTTTCTACTCTCATGTGGTTTGGCTAGTGTGTGGCTGCTGTTCTGCTCCTGTACTGTTTTGCATGGGACAAGAAACACATGCACATGTTCCATTCATGTTAGACAGAGGGAAATTCATAGCGTGCAGGAACCCTACTGAGCCATAGATGGGGAATGCTGCATGTTCAGAGCTCTGGAATCATGCAAACCAACACAGGGATGAACAGGTATATGTTTGTCGCCTCATTTTTCATTGCTTCCACATGCAATTCTCTACTGTATTTCTTTTTTTACATGTGTGTACTCTGAGATGGGGATGTGCTGATTTTAGAAGGTCCAAGTATGTGCATGGTGCCTCCTCTGAAATTGTCATTGCAATTTGAATGTTTTGACTTGCTAGTCCCTGTAAACACATAAATGGTCTTTCTAAAATTTACCATTATACTAAGGGCTCATAAATCAACCTCAATGATTTTTAGAAGGGCGCCACAATAAAAATATCAGTGTAAGGGATCCCTTCAGAACCCTTACCAATCCCCCATGCTTTGTGTGCAGGGTTATTCCATTTCTAGCATTAGCACAGACACCATAAACATGTGCAATCCCTAGAGCAGAGTTTCCAAACTGCAGTCCTGGAGGGCCAAACACCATTCAGGTTTCATGCTGTCCCTAA
The DNA here is from genome assembly GCA_033557465.1 of Ichthyophis bannanicus. NCBI lineage: Eukaryota > Metazoa > Chordata > Amphibia > Gymnophiona > Ichthyophiidae > Ichthyophis > Ichthyophis bannanicus. The sequence continues at coordinate 733,298,895 of CM066036.1, forward strand.
TAAATATGCCTGTGCTGCATTTGTATGCATGACCCCCATTTTATGCAAATGTATCTCATGCATATTCATTAGGGACAGCATGAAAACCTGAACAGTGTTTGGCCCACCAGGACCGGAATTGGGAACCTCTGCCCTAGAGCAGCGGCCAACAGGGGCACAAACACCCATACCCACTGTCTCCACTATCCTAAGCCTCATGGAGAGTCAGGCTGTTGGGCCCTGCACGGAGCAGCATCTCCCAATACTGGCACTTGCATACCTTAGCAATGCCGTCCTAAACTTGGGAACACGTTCCACATATATCAAAATGTTGCTATGATTAATATCAGCTAACAAGTGGAGGAGTAGCCTAGTGGTTAGAACACTGGCTTGGTAACCAAGCAACCAGGGTTCGATTCCCACTAGCGTTCCTTGTGGCTTTGGGCAAGTCACTTAACCCTCCATTGCCTTGGAAGAAAGGCCTTGCAGTCTACTTCTGGTGACACTGCCAAGAAAACCCATGAGCTTCTGGGTCACCAGGAATCAGGACTGACTCAAAGGCACACATTGCATAGCATTTTGCAACAAATCCTTTGTTAAACACGATTTGTTGATAGAGATTCATCATAGCAACCTTTCTGATATTTGTGGAGTGTGTTTCAGTTATTGCTTCTGACAGTGTTTACCACCCCAGGGAGTGACCCCAACAGTATTGCGTACCATAGCAATGCCCGCACTGTGCCTAGGACTAGTGTGGTGGCCAGGGCTGCCAAAAGCCTCTATATTTGCACAATGCTGGCATAGGTGTGGCAGTGAGTGTATGTCTATCCAGTTTGTTGTGGCTGCCCACACCTTACTGAGCCCACACTGCTTGCACTGTTTCCAGTGTTAGCCTGCCAATGCGAATAATGAGGAGCAAGGTACTGTGGTTATGGCCCGGACAGGGTAGCCTGGGCAGGATGCATCTGCACAGGGTATAGGGCAATGGCTGGGACATTGTAGTGCCCGACCACCACCTGCACGGATAGGGTGGCCACAGCATGTCATGCTGGGAGGTCACTCTCACCCTGACTGAACAGTGACCACGGCATGGCTAGGTTCCCCCATAGTGCTATGCAGTATTTTTCTCAAGTGGTATTTGTGGGTGGTTTTTTTTTTCTTTTGGTGTTCAATCACTGACATACCACATCCCATTTTTGGGTGCACACAGTTCTTCTAGGTGGATCATGCACTATGTATTAACTAGCAGACTATCTGCAGTGAGCATGTGTATGGCTGGAGCAACTTGCAGGGTGCAATGGGTGGAGACTGACTGTGCCCTCTGTTGGTGAATGCCAGACAGTGGTGGGGGCAGCTGAGGTTCTCCAGTGTTCTGCTTGTCTGCCATTGCTTTATGTGATGCATACAGATCTGTATCGACTGCCCTGTAGGGTGCTGTTCCCCAGCAGGACTTGGGTTGATGGTCCTCTCTACTGCCACCATTACAGAGATGTACAATGTGGATCTGTAGGTGGAAGATCCCGTCCCCCGTCCCCCTCTCCTCTCTGAGTCACAGAGGGTGGGTTGGGTGGTGCTGCATAATCCACTTTTGGGGGCCAAACACCCCCATTCACCTATAACATACTACCAGGGCACTCAAACATGATATGAACTATTCTGGGTGCATCATAGTCCACAAGGGCTTGACATGACTGGGAAATACAGATAGACACAGATGTATCCTAGGTGTGTTCGCAAAGACTACCTATCACACACTGGCACTGATGGGGACCTGCAGCATAGTCTGTCTCAGATAAACCAGGTGCTACGGACCTGGTGCTGGGTGCACCACCTCACCCTCAGGGTGAGCACAGGACCCTCACAATGTCACGTTCTGTAGCTACTCTGTGCCAGTAACACACATGGTCAGTTCCCCCTACCAGACCTAGGTGCAGTGGGGGTGCATACCTCATTATGTGATCAGCTGTAGACTTCTGATCTGCATGTGCAGTGCATCATGGGTACAAGTGGGTCTACCCTATCCTGGTAACCAAAGCAGACAGTTTGTATGATGACCTGCAGTCTTTCAGTAGCCAGCCAGCAGTGTGGCAATAGTTATAGAGATGTAACCTACTGGTTACTTCAATGACTGTAAAGGCAAAGGTCATGGGTTCAATCCCACAGTGGTGTAATCTAAAAAGGCTGTCTGAGGCATTTCCTTTTAATTTAAATCAGTGCTGCCAGCAGAAACACCCTCACAGTGCTGTAGCCTAAAGTGCCTCATAGGTACCCTATAGGGTAACCTATAAGGCACCCTGTAAAGTGCCCTATACAGCACCCTATAGGGCATATTATAGGGTGCCTTGGCAGACAGGGCACTTTATAATGTGACCTATGGGGCGCTTTATAGCGCGCCTTATGCAGCACCTTAGGTTACGGCACTGTGAGGGTGTTTTTGCTGGCAGCACTGATTTAAATTAAAAGAAAATGCCTCAGACAGCCTTTTTAGATTACATCACTGCAGCATCAAACCCATGACCTCTGCCTCCACAGTCATTGCAAAATACAAGACCCAGCAGAACCGGTATTCCAACAAAATAGAATCAAAGTATCAAGAACAAGTATGCAATAAATGTAGTTTTGATCTTATTGCCCTCATTATGGAACGCACGCTCCAGGAAGAAAAAACTCTTGACACTCAGGTACTTGAGACTAAGGACGCTATTCAAAAGTCGGTGGAACCATCAATTTTCCAGCTCAAGGAGGAAGAGACTGGTCGACAGTTGAAAGGTTTTTCGGACTACCTCAGATCCTTTAAGACCGGGAAATTTACCCGGGATAAAACAGATTATGATTCCGGGCGGGTTTACCAGTGGATGTATGACCCTGAAGAAGGGGCTGGAGGGGCCACAGTGGGTAAACATGTTACCTTTGAGGGTTCATCAGAGGATACTGAGGATGAATCGTCAGGGTCAAAACAACAAAAGAAGAACCGGCAGGTTTTTCAGGGGGACGGGACTTATGGACACCACCCCCAGAAGGGGGGCGAATACCATCGGGAGGTAGACCCCCCGGTTACTCGACAACGGGCTCGACAATCCCAGAATCCCTAGTAGTTAATTTGACTGCTCGTCATTTGGACCCCTCTTGTGAACATCTCCTCAATTTAGGACTTTCTTATGTACCGACGGTGGCCTATGACCCGTTTGATATGCGTGTAGCTTTACACAAATTTTTCCGCCAATTGTTTGTTCGACGGTATTTTGCGGATAAACAGTCTGACCATATTGATCCCTCGGTGGTGGGGCCGGTTTCGAAGTGGCTCCCCCCGGGAGTGCCTGACCCGACAATTATAACCTTTCAATCGTTGGTATTGAAGGTCTTGGAGTTAGTAGAAAAGAGCTTTGGGAAATGGCGTTCAAATATAACAAGGTCGGAGTTAAAATGTCTTGACATTCTTTCTCGTGATTCTTCAATCACGATTCGTAATGCTGACAAGGGGGGTGCAATAGTATTATGGGATACTGCCACCTATCTCTCTAAATTGCGGACACATGTGCAAGATGAGTAGATTTATGTTAAGTTGGATGCTGATCCCACGGAGACTTTGAAAGGTGAGATCCATTCCTTACTGATGTTGGCATTCTCAAGGGGTTGGATAACTTCACGTGAAATGCGGTTTCTTTACAATCCTCATCCCAAAATACCGGTTATATATTTTGTGCCGAAAATTCACAAGTCTTTACGAGACCCCCCGGGTCGTCCTATTATTTCATGTCGAGGGTCGATTTTGGAGCCGCTCTCCAAGTTTTGTGATGTGTTCCTTCGGGGGGAGGCGGCCTTAGTACGATCTTTTCTCCGTGATTCCACTCATTTTTTACAATGCTTACAATCCTTGGTCTTACCACCGACTGACTGGTTTCTGGTGACTCTTGACGTGGTAGCTTTATATACTTTCTTAACTGTTCCTAGTAACATGTACATATGCAGTAGAATTATCCCTGTAAATAGGTTGTAAATAGTTTCCCTTGTTTATCCAAGTTCCTTTCCCTTGTTATCTGTAAACTAATGTATGTTGAATGTACTGAGATTTTTGTTCTATATGAACCGCGCTGATGCTGAATAGTGCGGTATATAAGAGAGTATAAATAAATAAATAATGTAGCCCAGGATGAGGCGATTCAGTTACTTCATTCTAAGTTTGCACGGATTCCAGCGCGCCTTCCAAAAGATTTTTTGATGGCTTTGATTCCCTTAGTGCTTACCCGTAATTATTTTTTGTTTGCAGGGGAATTTTTTCAGCAGAAATTGGGTATTGCTATGGGTGCCACTGTGGCTTCTTCAATCGCCACTTTATATATGGCTGATATAGAAGATCACTATATATTTACTTCGGTATATTTTGAGCATGTAGCCATTTGGAAGAGGTTTCTTGATGACATCTTTTTTGTCTGGACATCTGATAGAGACTCTGACTGCTTTTATTAGCTGGTTAAATACCATTAAGACCCGCATCCAATATACTGCACATATAGCTTTGGACAAAGTGGAATTTTTGGATATGGTGGTCTACCGTGAGGGTACTACTTTAGTGACTACCTTATATCGGAAACCAGTACAACGGAACAGTTTATTGAATTATGGCAGTTTTCATCCAGAACCTTTGTGAAAGGGTCTCCCTTTTGGCCAATTTCTCCGTATTCGATGATTGTGCACTTCGATTGTGCAATATCGCTATCATGCGCGAGATTTATGGCAGAGACTTGTTTTGAAAGGATACCCTACGTCAGTTATCTCTCGAGCTTACCAGCAGGCTTTGTATTCCCATCGCGAATGGTATTTGGATACTGACTGGACTACTTCAAATTCTTTAAGTTCTTCTGTAGACTGTGTAACAGGTGTTTTACCCTATATGGCTCATACAGGGATGATCACTTCCATTCTAAAAAAGCATTGGTCGGTGGTATCTCTGTGTCCTTGCTTGAATAAACCTTTGCGTATTGCTTACTCTCGGGGTCGCAATTTATGTGATCGTTTGGTGCGGTCTACTGTTCCTCTTGATCGACCACTGTTACCTGAAAATCATTCGGGATCACATTCTCCCTGCATGATGTGCAAGTATTGTTCAACTACACTTTCTTGCTCTGAGTGGACTGATTTGATGGCTCGGATTTTTTATCGGAGATAGCAGACAACATGTGCTTCAAGTTTTGTGATATATATATTGATTTGTCCCTGCCCGAAATGGTAGTTGGGAGCACCACGCGGGTGGTCCGTGTTCGTTTGGGGGAACATGCTTCGCATATTCGTCAATTAATTTTGACTGCTCCTCTGGTACAACACTGTCAGGATTTTCATCATGATTTTGACCAGTTGCGTTGGACAGTGATAGATCATGTCCCGCCCGACCCTCGGGATGGAGATCGCCAATCTCATCTTCGTCGACTGGAACATCGCTGGATTTATAAATTACAGACTGTCTCTCCTAATGGATTAAATCGAGAAATTGAATGGCTGGATTTCTAATTTGTTCCCTTACCATAGACGTAGGGGATCCCGTGTTCTGTGGGGTTTCCCTGTGCTATTGGTTCTCTCATTATGGGCGTTCCTATATTATATTTCCTATAAAAATTGCAGCTCACTCCGAAAATTGTACTTAACCTAGGAATTGCTATCTGCCAGTAATCATAGCAACCTTTTGATAGCTGTGTACCATATTCCCAGGTTTAGGGTGGCATTACTAAGGTATGCAAGTGCTAGTATTGGGAGATGCATGCAGAGCCCAAAGTCCTGCCTCTCCAGGAGGCTTTGGATAATGGAGCCTGTGGGTGCGGGTGTGTCTGCCCCTGTTGGCTGCTGCTTTACGGCAGAGGTTCCCAAATCCAGTCCTGCGGTGCAAAACACTGTTCGGGTTTTCATGCTGTCCCTCATGAATATGCATGAGATACATCTGCATACCATGGGGGTGGCACATAGAAATGCAGCACAGACATCTTTATCAGAGGCAGCATGGAACCTGAATGGTGTTTGGCCCTCCAGGACTGCATTTCGGAGGCTCTGCTCTAGGTAATGTGCATGTTTATGGTGTCTGTGCTCTGTAGGGTAAAATGTAGGTGTTTTGGGCATGTTTACGTCATCTGCAAGAAAGGTTCTGTCTGTATTAGCACGTTATAGTAGTGGGTAAAATATGAGGACTGGGTTGGCGTAAACCACAGCTGGGACTTGAACCTGTGTCCTGCTTCTGAATAGACTGGTCTTGTGCACTGCACCACCATGTTATCACAGAGATGGTGCATTCCCTGGTGATACCATGACTGTTGGTCAGACAGGGCCTGTCTGTTGCAGTGCATGGCACCCACCTACACAGGGCTAGGCCACGGTCTGCTCTTGGCAGCTGCCACTGCCCCCTCCACCACCAGTATCCCTCAGCCACCATGCTGACATGCCCTTCTGCTGGTGGAGCTGGTGGTGCGCAGTCTCAGGCCATCCATTGTGCAGGTAGGTGGCTGCCTATGGTGCGGGTTCTGGGGTAGGGGTGCCTGCATAGACGTCCACGCTCCCCCCCCCCCAGCTCCGCCTGCCAATATTCCGTGCCCTTGGGGGTAGCTGTTGGGTATTATCCCCTGTGACACTTTGGGAAACACACTCGTGTCCATGTTGGGCCTTCAGCAGTTGCTGTCTGGCTGCTCTGCTGTTTCAGCATTCGTATGGGCCACCTAGGCATCACCCTAGTCTGCACTGTGGCCCAGCTCCACCACAGCATGTGCCGCCTGCGGCCCTCTGTATCCCCTTCTCCGGCATCTGTCCAGTTGCCATTTCGACATGCCCACCCTGATTTTGCGGGACATGTGCACACCATAGGAACCCTGTCCGATGGTGGGGAAAACCCTGAGCAGCGCTATTTCACTGTGGGCTCATTCACCTTGTATGGGGACGGCATATAGACCCTTCCATGATTTATATATGTTCTATGGAGCTTACTCGGGGGGGGCGGAAGGGTTGATGTTTCTCATTGATACCACTATTGGCCAGCTTGGTTATTGTTTTTTTCCAGTTTGTTGGGGTCATTTTCAGTGTTTCTGTGCCCTTTTGTTCTGTGCACATGTATCACACTTATCACTGCTTTTTGGTTTCCCTGCCTGGGCTGTACATTGCTGACACTTAAATGGTTTCTCTCCCCTGTAATGTGCATTTAACGGCAGGTTTTCATTCGCGTTGGAATTCAGCTCTGAAAAACAGCGCGTTAGTGTGAGGGGAGCCTCTCCCCGCCCACTCTCCACCCACTGACCCCTTCTCTCCGCCCTCTCTCCACCTTCTGCGGTGTTTTACCGTGCCGCGGAGCATTACGATCGTTAGCGCATCATAACGCGCGTTATGTAACGTTAACGATCATTAGCGCATTATAACGCGCGTTATGTACGATTACCGCAGTTTAGTAAACATACCTCTAAATCTCCCCCCCCCTCCCTCCCTAGGTTGGACTATACAAAAGAAAAGAAAGAAAGAGAAAATCCTCACTGATATGGCTCTAACTTCTATGAACAAATAGAAACCCCCGAACATTTCACCTCTGCTGCAAAATCATCCAGGTATTTCCACCTTTTTATTGTGGAGATAAAACAAGAGTTATGACCCTTATGGATAGACATCTGCTCATGAGCTTTCTCATATTTAGCGTATAAACATAGCAAATTCCACCATTGATACACATTTAGCATGGAGCATCATTATAGCTTCTAACACTGCGCTGGCATGTACTTAGGGTTAACTCACGTTAACCTGCCACGGCGCCCACTATCACGCGATACAGATTCTTGCTACCTTAGGACTGGAATGCCCACTCCTTATATGGCATTCTTCACTTTATCACTGCAACTCGCGCCGGTAACATTAGGACGGTTTAGTAAACATACCCCTAAGATCATACTCCACATACCCTAGCTTAGGAGTGAGGTTCAATACCATCATGATATTTGAATGAGTACCCCATTTGGAAACATTGCCCTATGGGGTGGGTATTCTTTTGGATGTATGCATATGCACAATAGAACTAAAATTGTCTTCCAGAAAGTTGACTAGGTGGAAATTCTTATTTTGGAATATTCGTACAAAAGTTCAAAAAATTAAGAGAGATCAAATATTATATATAATAGAGAAAGAGAAAGGAGAAGGCTAAAGGAAATGTATTGAAATTATAAATAATGCAAAATAATAATGAAAATTGTATTGAAATATATATTGAAATATATATTTTTGGATACAAAATCAAAATTTTGTATCTCATCATCCAAAATAATATTAAGTGCAAGTAAATTAATTTTAAAAATACCATTGGATTGAACAAGACAATAACAAAGTTTAGCAGTTTATGTTAATACCTAAATTTCAGTCACAGCATGCATTCATGCTGACAACTAATGCATTCAAGCAAATAATTTTCAGTCAGTAAAAGCGAGAAGTATATAATTGCCTCTCCATTTAGCCACATGAATATATAATGTTGTTGACATTTATAAGTAAAAACAATACTTAAAGATAAAATGAAAATAATTAACATGCTGAAGAACTTTAATGAGTACAAAATCCAATCTTCTTATAGCCTTTGTTGGATGCTTTTATAGATTGGGTTTAAGAATAATATGAGTCACTTAGATTAGGTATGTTGATCCATGTAATAAGAAATTAAGAGTGTCAGCACAATTACAGCAAACGGTCAAGGGGTACATTCTTCTGTTACCTGAGTACTGGTGAAATGCACATTTCTATTCCACAGAATAATAGGTTCAGCATTATATAAAATTCTGAATACTACATTTAAACATATGACTTACTCATTTGAACACCATAGCTATGTTATATGAATAGTTTACTGTGCTGCCTATTAAGATATTTCAATTATATTGTGTTGACACTGTGGCGGTTATTCTAAACCACAAATAAGCCATTTACACATATAAGTCGGACGTTTTCGGCACTAAAACATCTAGACGTGATTCCGAGAGCAAAACGTTTTACACGTACAGTCAAAAAAGACGGGTAATCTGGATGTGGGCGTGGAGGGGAGGAGCATAGGCTTGTTGAGCCGCTTAAATGTCTAAACTGTATTCCGATGACAACATGTACATACAACCTAGACGTCTAGGTTAGACCTGCTAAAAGGCGGAATAACTGCCTATGTAGACTAAAGTAGCACTGTATTGTAACAAAACAGAAGGACACTTGTGTTTAAATAAAGCATAGTTGTGTCATAAAAGTATCTGGACAAGTTCTGGAAGGAAAAGTCTATAACATAGACATGGGGAAAACAACTACGTACCTTGGGGGTAAGCAATATAGCATGTTGCTATTGTTTGGGGATGCTACTCTGTAAATGCGACCCAGATTGGCTACATCTGGAAATTATAATAGGCCGAATGGACCTTTGACCGAAGGGAAACAAACTGAACCATGTGGAAGCAGTAGGAGTCCAATGGTAGTCTGTAACAGAGGGCATTTTTACAGACAACACAGATGATTGGTGTGTAAAAATGTCTACGTCATGCAGATAAACTCTATGCATATGACATTTTCCAAATCTAAGTGCAAACCAGTAACCTCTCTCCATCTAAAACATCTTTCCATTAATAAATTAAGCACCCACCATTATCAAAGGCCAGTACACAGTTTTATCAATTGCTTATGCAAAAGTCAAATAAATTTCCTGGGGGAATGATAAAAAATTGGGAGGCTGATCTCTAAACTAGTATTATATCTCAACAATGGGTATGTCTCAATACTGGGGTGAAAGCATCTCTCTCTCTGACCCACTTACTGTGAAGGTGGTTAAAAATTAGTCTGGAGACGCCTTTGGAGCCAGATTCACATGTCAGAAAACTACATAGTGGTGCCTTTCTGGGGGTGTGTCCAAGCTGGAGTTACACATTTTTATTTGGTTATATGTACAACGAGGTATACATGCAAATTCTCAGAATACCGAACACACGTGTACATCTGGATTCACGTGTATATCCGACTTCTGCATTATACGTTGAAAACGTGTAACATTTCCTGTTTGCTACACCTCTTGGATATTTTGGGAGCTTATTTTGTGCAACATAACGGCCTCTACAGCAACACTGCCACTGACATGGTAGATACAAATGGTCTCTAATGTAACTGCAATGGAATGTGTGCTGGGGTCTGTGCCCCAGATGCATGTCTGTGGTACATGTGGCCCTGTGGGAGACAGTGGTATGCATGGACTTGGGCGCAGAGGCCAGGTGCCCTGTGCAGACATCCATCACAGGGCAGGCAGGTGTGGGCATGTCGCTGTCCGGGACAGGGCTGACTGGCTTGTAATAGACATGGCAGGTCCTTCCCCAATACCATATCCCCGGCCTCATACTGTGGTCAATGTACAGGGAGTGCGCATGTTTGGCCCCCACAGTTGCATGCCTGTAGCTGATACATAGACATTGCATAGTATATGATGGCAGATTAAGACCGCTCTGTGTAGGTCACCCCTATTGAGATTTAAGAGATGGTTATGTTTATTATGATGTTATCCTGTGTCAGTCCCATGCCAATCTGAGTTCTGTCATTGTGTTTGCTCCCACCACTTCCATCGGGAGGGCATTCCAAGCATCCACAGTATTTCCTGGTATTGCCTTTCAGTTTACCCCCTTGCAGCCTCATGTTCTGCCTCTAATCTTACAGCTTACACATCTTCGGAAGAGCTTTGTTTGTTCCTTACTACACTGCAATTATTGAAAGGTCTGAATCATATCTCCCCTGTCCCTCCTCTCCTCCAGAGTGTACATATGTAGGTTTTTAAGTCTCTTCTCATAGGTCTTCTGGCGCAGGCTCCAAATCATTTTGGTCACCATCCTCTGAACCGCTTCCAACCTTCATATCCTTTGCGAGATGTGGTCTCCAAAACTGAATACAATATTCCAAATGAGGTCTCACCAGCAACTTGTACAGTGACATTAGCACCTGTACCTTTCTGCTGGTAAGTCCACTCTGTATGCAACCCAGCATCCTTCTGGCTGTTGCCACCACCTTGGCACACTGTTTTGCCACCTTGAAATCCCAAGAAACAACCACTCTGAGGTCCTTCTCCTGGTCCGTGCACACCAACCTCCAGCCCCCTATTGCATACATTTCCCTTGGATATCTGCTTCCCAAGTGCATGACACTGCACTTATTCACATTAAGTCCTAACTGCCAAGCATTAGACTATTCCTACAGCTTTTGTAGACCATTCCTCATTTTATCCACTCCCTCAGGGGAGTCCACTCTCAGCCTGCTTCTGTCCCGCAAGTAGATCTCCTTTGTACGTCTGGGCTGAGCCAAACGTACAAAGACGAACACGATTCCGATCCCGCAGGGCACGTCTTGCCCCACGGATCAAAATCGCAAACAGGCATGCAGGACAGGACTGTGATTCAGTCCTGGCCTGCACGAACAGCCACAGCCTGATTAACTCAATCAAGGCATTTAAATGGAGCTGCAGCGCCATGGCGTCATGTTGCCATGGCACTGCAGCTCCATTTCAAGGTCGCTATGCCGGCTGCCAGAAAATAGAGTTTATTCCCTGCAACCCAACCCTCAATCCAGCCTCCTAAGGCAAGAGTTGGGCTACGGGGAATGAACACCTGCCCCTCCAGCCCCATCTGCGCCCAAAGCTGAACAAAACAATTGTCCAAGGAGGTTATTCCACCCAGGGGACTGACCCCCTATGCGGTTGTACACACAGACACAGTGTTAGAAAGTAAAGCATTTTATTCAAACTATGTACATAGGTTACGGCCCCGTTGTCCCACACCCAGGCAGGCAGCCCAGGGGGTCTTCATTGCTGATCACCTATGTGTGGTTAGAAGCACCTCCATGAGCCACTCCACAGCCCATGTGAGGGCTTGTGGGGTCACCCCTAATCCCATGTAGGTGATCCGAAATGAGCCAAAACAGCCCCGCTTTGGCTGTCTGTGCCACAGTCCCCTGCTGTCCCCACTCTCCACCCTTCAGCATACTCCCAGTTTCATTGGTAGGGCTATAGTAACAATCCCATGCAGGTCTAGACAGGTGTGCTGCAGTCATGCTACTGTCTGCACATGCAGAGCACATAACTAGGCCACTGCATGCTTAATAGCATCATGGTGTGATGTATTGTTATATAGCTACACAACATGTCTCAATACTTTTTGATCACACCTCGTAGATCCAGAATCCTATTTCCCATATTATGGGTCTTAGCATAGACAGTTTTCCAGATGTTATCCTTTACCCATTTCTACAGAGATGTTTAGGGCCCGATATTACAAGGCACTTATCCACTTAGCATCACCTGCTAATCGGATAGGTGGCAGTGAGAGGGATATTTAATGACACTATCTAGATAACGCTGCTGAATATCTCCTCTGACTACCATGACACTGTCTGGATAGTAAAATATCCATAGAAAACTTAATTATCTGTAATGGAGGGCTTGCTTCTTATAGTAGCTTTATTGAGTGGTAGTGGAGCGGGAGGTGGGGTTTGAATAGATAGTTAATTTGCAGCACAGTTATATCTATTTAATTTCACTAGCATGCACAATGTCATTTTGAAGTTCTTTTTTAGGGGCATGCACAGCATTTTTTGACTTTCAGTTGGAAATGGCTTGCAGATAGCATGATCATTGCAACTGGCACCATATGTCAGGCTTTTGGATTATTTTTTATTTCTTTTCATTTGTTTTTTGGGTCCTTTGTTGAGTTTTTGAGAGATTGATTTAAATAACATCTGTGGATTACATTTGCTTAGTATTTCTGAGATGACTTCCTCTTTTTTCAGATTTTTTGGCCAGGTGAAGTCCTACTCCCTGAAGAAGCATACCAGTGAACCATCGAATGTCGAGGTTGTGACTATATGGAATTTGAAGGTATTTATTTCATTACAACTGTTCTTGCTATATTTTCTGTGAGCCTGATATTTGACATCCCAGCCATCATATTTAATATATTCTGCTGTACATAAGGAGTCTTGACATCAAGTCATCCATTAGGTAAGAGGTATTTTAGACCAGTGATGTATGATTTTAACCAGGAGATATATACCTTCTGCTTTGGATACTGGCTGACTTCCCTCATTTTTTAGTCTTAATGAATTGACTCAGTGTAATAATGAGGTCTTTTTTTTTCTCTTAGGTTGGAATCCACGGACAGTACCATTTAGTCTGTGGTGTTCTTTGCAGTTTATTTGAGTAAAGAGCTTTCTTCCTATGGACATTTTAATTCCCTGCTCTTTGTGAGGAGATTGTGATTTCATACTGTCCGGATAGTGCCAGAGTGGTCCATTGGCAGGGCAAGGGCAGTTCCTGGCATTATCTAGCTAGCAGAGATATTCAGTCTACTAACCAGATAACAAAATTGCATAAATTTAAGCTACAAAAATTCAGGTCTAACTTTATGTGCTTTGTCCTCTAGATAGCAGCTGAATATTGTTGCTATTCACATAGTGCCACTGGTTAGCCAGACCTTTAGCGCCGAAAGATATCTGGATTCTGAAACTGAATATCCATTTTCAACTTAAATATCAAGGCTGGAGCTTTAAAAAATAGGCCAACCATAAATATAGCATACTAACATTGTAACATAGTATATAACGGCAGATAAAGACCAGTATGATCCATTTAGTCTTCCCAGCAATGCGGCAAGAGCAGGTGCACCTGCCGCTCCATGCAGGTCACCCCTCCGCATGCCTTTGTTTAGGGTGTACCAACCGCTTCATGTAGGTCACCCCTATTTGTTGAAATAGCTAGTAATGTCTATTTTAATTTTATCCTGTTGCTATAAAGGGATCCACAGTGTCAGTCCCAAGTCATTTTGAATTTTGTCAGTCTTTTCCCCCACCACCTCCATTGGGAGGGCATTGCAAGCATCCACCACCCTTTCAGTAAAAAGTATTTCCTGACATTGCCTTTCAGTTTACCCCCTTGCAGCTTCATCTTATGCCCTCTAGTTTTACAGCTTCCCCATCTTTGGAAGAGATTTGTTTGTTCATTAATACTTCCCTGTCCCTCCTCTCCTCTAGAGTGTACATATTTAAGTCTTCAAATCTCTTCTCATATGTCTCCTGACGCAGGCTCCAAATCATTTTGGTTGCCTTCCTCTGAACCTTTTCCAGTCTTTTTATATCCTCTGCGAGAAATGGTCTGCAAAAATGAACGCAATATTCCAGGTGAGGCCTCACCAGCGACTTGTACAGTGGCATTAGTATCTCTTCTTTTCTGCTGGTAATTCATCTTTGTATGCAACCCAGCATCCTTATGGTTTTTGCTACCACCTTGTCACACTGTTTCGCCACCTTGAGTTCCTCAGAAACAATCACTCCAAGGTCCTTCTCCTGGTCCTTCCACACCAAACTCTCGCCCCCTATCACATACAATTCCCTTGGATTTCTGCTTCCCAAGTGCATGACACTGTACTTCTTCACATTAAATCTTAACTGCCAAGCATTAGACAATTCTTCCAGCTTTTGTAGATCTTTCCTCATGTCCTCTACTCCCTCAGAAAAGTCTTCTCTGTTGCAAATTTTTGTGTCATCTGCAAAAAGACAGACTTTTCCATTCAGTCCTTCAGCAATATCACTCACAAATACATTGAACAGTACTGGCCCCAGGACCGAACCCTGGGGAACATCGCTAATCACCTTTCTTCCATCTGAGTGAGTTCCGTTTACCATCACCTTCTGTCGTCTGTCAGTCGACCAATTTCTGTCCAGTTCACCACTTTGGGAGCCATCCTCAAGCTGCTCAGTTTATTGATAAGCCTCCTATGAGGGACAATATCAAAGGCTTTGCTGGAATCTAGTTAGATCATATCCATCACATGCCCTTGATCTAGGTCTCTGGTCACCCAGTCAAAGAACTCAATAAGATTTATTTGGCAAGATCGTCCTTTGGTAACACCATGTTGTCTCGAGTCATGCAACCTGTTGGTTTCAAGAAAGTCCATTATTTGCTCTTTCAGAAGCACCTCAATTACTTTTCCCGCCACCGAGGTAAGGTTTACTGGCCTGTAGTTTGGTCCAATAATATTTTAGTTATTTTAGGGTTTAATATTAATATTCTACTGTGCTGTTTTAATGTGTACATTACTGTCACTGTATCATGTTATTGGTGGAGTGGAAGAGCAGCCTAGTGGTTAGAGCACTAGCTTGGTAACCAGGGTTTGACTCCAACTAGCACTCCTTGTGGCCTTGGGCAAGTTACTTAACCCTCCATTGCCTTGGTCTGGCAATCTACTTCCAGTCACACTGCCAAGAAAACCCAGGAGCAGTTGGGTCACCAGGAGTCAGCACTGACACAACAGCACACATTGCATTGCAATTTTCCTATCTCCAAGTTTACTTCACCGTTCTAATTGTGTTTTATGCTGTCATTTGATCATTTTACTATTATTAGGCTTTTACTATAATGTAAGTTCCGGTTATACACTGCCTTGCATAAGCACCTCATAAGAGTGGTTAATAAATCCATGAGGTACATACTCAGACCATGGCATTCAGAGTTGCTAAAGCGCCTGACCAATGAGGTAAAAAATGAAACCAGATGTTCAGATCCTATAAAGCATCTGGCGCTGAATACAGTATTCAGTTTTGCTGGCAATTGGTCTTCATATCCAGTTAGCTGTAATATTCAGCTTAGAACCAGAGAGGCAAGATCCAGTTAAAGTTAGAGCAGCCATTGACCTGCCCTAATTTTATGCAGTTTGCCAATCTGGTTAGTGGATGACTAACACCAATAACTAGATAGGTGCTGTGACCTCCCCAGCTATTCCCATAGATTACCTTGAAACAAGATGGAGGTTTTTAGGGTGATCTGTGGGAATATTCAGTGGCACTAACC
Source organism: Ichthyophis bannanicus (assembly GCA_033557465.1). Taxonomy (NCBI): domain Eukaryota; kingdom Metazoa; phylum Chordata; class Amphibia; order Gymnophiona; family Ichthyophiidae; genus Ichthyophis; species Ichthyophis bannanicus. Next base: position 733,314,721 of record CM066036.1, read on the forward strand.
AGTTAGTGTCACTGAATATTGGGATCACAGAGGCTTATGGGGTCTATTCTGTCCCATGAATAGTGTGGATGGATGCCCCGTTGGTACATCCATCCCCGTTATTTGCCCCCCTTCCGTTCCTGAAAGAAGCCTCCCCTTTGAATAAGGAGACTGTACAGAGAGACTTAGTTGGAGGCAGGAGAGGGCATTGCAGAGGCAGAATGTGGGTGAGGCATGGGCGGTCTGCAACCCCAGACTTACAGGGCCGATTCTGAGGTCGGCCTGCTGCAGATGAAATCTGTGTCCTGGCCAACTTTATCAGGTGTAAAGCTGCAGTTTCCACTGTCAGTGGGATGGCAAGTATGTCAGCAACAGGTACAGCAGAGCACATGGTGACATGGGTACAGGAGCAGCATGGTGTGACTAGCTGCATGTGTGCAACTTCAATAAGGCTGCCTGCAGCACTGAAGCGACGGCAGTGCCACAATGGCAGGGAGGGAGGGATTGACAGGCATGCTGTCCACCATGATCAGTGGACCTTGGCACCAAGCTAGTTTGCTGAGTGGATGGGCTGGCCCTGGGATCAGGATGCCCCCACTTGCACATATTGAGTGGATATGTGCATGTGGGGGGAAAAATATGCCACTCAGACAGAAAGACTATGGAATATGATAACAGCCCATATGTAAGACATGAATGTCAGTTGAACCAGCAGCATAGAAAGGCAATGTAACATACAAACCTAACAAAATGTCCACCTCCCACACCTGTTGAACATACCTTGTCAAACAAGTATGGCACAGAGCCTTTAGAGATCTAGCAGACATAGACGTACAACCAACTCATGCCCTCATGCATCTTGTCAATGACTATTGTGGTAAGGAGAGCTGTATAGAAGGGATGGAATGGGAAGAAAGTGAGACCTGTGCCTTTAAAAGCAGAGATCAACAGAGTTCCCATAGTAACCACAAGCCTCCGAGGCAGACTACAGCTAGTACTAAGCCCCGCCCACTTAATGACGTTAGAGCTAGGTTGAGCCCTAACAGCTCTCACGTGTGCAGGGAGAAAGGCGTGGTGCCTAAGAAGCACCAGTTTAAAACTGCTTCAGTGTTTGATAGAAGGGGGGAAGGTGAGAAGCAAAGCAGGCAGCAGCAGACACGGCAGAACTTGCAGGAAAGCACGCAGCAAGAGAGTCCGAAGCAGCTGGGAGCTGAGCAGCAGAGAGCCCTGGAATCAAGGCAGAAAAGTGTCTCAAGGTACCTCAGAGAAAGGAAGCTGGAGGAGTCAATTCCCAGGTGGGGAAACAGCTCAGGAAGCCAGTTGAGCCCTGGAGGTAGAGAGAATAAGTTGCCTGAAGTTCCTAGCAAAGCTCTTTCTGAAGAAGTGGTTAGAGAGCTTGTAGCAGCAGATAAGCATGCAATAAATAAATCCAGGAGTCTTTTCAAGGATCCAAGCCAGTTTAATGTGCACATGGCTCAAGCAATAAGCAATTTCAAAATGGCTGAGCAATGGCTTCTAGTAAAACAACAACTTTTATAGCTTTCTTGTCCATTCTAAGCATAGGCAAACTTTTCATTGGTCCCAGTACCCCTCTCACCCATCTATTGGTCCCGGTACTGATATGGCTACCCAATCGGGACTCTGGTCTGGGCCCAGCACCTGGTTGCCCCCCTTCTAGTCCCAATTACAATGGTCAGTGTCTCCAACTTGTTACTTCTCTCCTCCAAGGTCGCTGAGCTTGTTAAAACATATGGGAAGCAGAGGCACTGTGACCTTGCTCTCTGCAGAGTTAATTAATTCCATAGAAGCATAGCACACCTTATCAGTACCAATTAAACTTGTTTTTCTTTATTTTCTAAGTTTCGTTTCTGCTTAGCTATGTTCAGTTAAACTGAGTTAAGTTTCAATTCTATGGTGTCATCATTCAGGGGGGTTTTCATTCCTCTGGGCCTAACTACAGGCTTCAGTTACAGGTCAAGCTGCTCAGGCCTGTCTGCTTAGTTCAATTAGCATGGATCATAGGCCGTCGCCTACCACATTCCCCCCTTTGATTATTCTCACCCGCATGTTAATAAGGTGTGAGAATCAAATCACATAATACTAGGTAAAGGTATCACTCTGTGGTATAGGGTAGTAAGTTCACATAGCTAATATCTTTGTAGCTGTCTTACGCTCTACAGTGTTATTAATAACTGAAGTTATCATTTGCAAGCAAAATGGCAAGAAACAAGGGAGCAACAGGCAGATAGTCAAAGTCCATAGTTTGGCAAGAGTGGGAAAAAGAACTAAAGGATTAGAAGGTTCGGTTGCATCTTTGTTGTGCTGTCGTAAAGCTTCTGATTTAGACAGACCAGCTGTCCATCCTTCGTAGTAGATTGTGGTCCAGTCCGAACAAAACACAAACTGTCAACAATGGGGTGGGCCAATACCCACTCACTAGTAGTATTATGTAAATCAGTCTGATTGTATAGGATAGAATAGTTCAGTTCTTGCGTCTCCCAGGGCCACTGATCTCCCATCTTAGTTCCTCCACAATAGAAACAGTCAGAAGTGTGGAGACTAGATGCTATTGCTCCAGTAAGTTCAAGAAACAAGTTCTGGTGGTGGTATGAGGAATTGCAACGGTGGCTTGCATAGCCTTGTAGAAATTCAAGATCTAGAACAACTTTTGGATTGGAGAGTATACCAATGCAAGTATAGGAAGAATGATAAAACAAGGTCTGAGTGACCTTCGGTCCAGTTCATGTTGTACTTATACAGGCTGCCCAGGGAGATAAGGCAAAAGTCATTTCAAAGCACTCCAAGGCTGCTGCCAAAATAAAGCAATAATAATAATTCATAATGGGCATAGTCTCTGGAAAATTGGTGGAACTGTCGACTTCCACAACAGATAACAGATGTAGGGTTGATTGTAGATCCTCAAGCTTCTGCCGTACGTAGACCTACCAGCGTTTTGGCAGGAGTAGGGCTGTAGATTCCAAAGTATCACTGTCCTCTGGGATGTCTCAATTTCTTAAAATATCATAGCATAGTCTCTTAGGCTATTATTGCTTCCTTAGAGCAGTTCACTCTTTAGGAGATCAAAACAGTCTTTTCAGAGTATTTAAACACAGTCTCTTAGAAGATTCAATTTCTTAACACAACACAGTCTCTTTCTGATGATTGCAGGTTTTTTCAGATGCGAGGCTTACCTTCAGATAAACAAACAGTCTTGAAATAGTGCAGTTTCTGAGGGACCAATAAGTCTTAGGTCCGTGGTTGTTGTCGTAGGGTGAGGTGCAATGGAGTCTCAGGATGCTGTACAGTAGTCCAGTGATCAGGTTCAAGAGCAGCTGCTGGCTTCACTTGATTATGAATGGTCCAAAGTTCAAATTCTGCGACTTTTACTGCAGTTGGAGTTGTTGACAGGATGACGACATAGGGTCCCCTCCAATGCAGGGCTAACAGTATCTTTCTCCACTCTTTGATCCACACCGAGACTCCAGGCTTGAAAGGATGCAGGGGTGCAGGCAAATTGATGAGTAATCGATTTTGTACTCAGGTATGAAGACTTCTGCAAAACAGAACTTAAAACCAATAGTTCATGTCTAATAATTTCAGATCCTATCTGTCTCATATCTCCTTTTATTTCCTATACAATAGGCAGGGGTTGCCCATACAGAATCTCAAAAAGGGAAACTCCTAAAGACTTAGCAGGGGCTAAGTATATCCTAAGAAGGGCTATGGGAAGAACCTGGGGCCACTTCAGGTAAACCTCTTGGCAAAGTTTAGACAACTGAGATTTCAGGGTTCTATTCATATATTCTACTTTTCCTAAATTCTGAGATCTATAGGCAGTATGTATCTATTAATATCAATATCTTGGGGCTATACTTAATGGACTTGCTTCCTAAGGTTATCCACCCTCATTCTTTGTACAGGGCCCCATATGCATGCAAGGTTGTAAGGGTATACTTGAAATCTGGGTACACATTTAGACAGGGCTCTTTTCCTATTGTTAGTGCTCTAGTGAGGACTATCAGTTCAGCTTTCTGTGGTGAAGTTTCTGGGGCCAGGGCTGAGGACTCAACTACCAAATCAGGGGTCATCACTGCATATCTAGCACAACAATGTCCATTGATGATGAAACTGCCTTCAGCCACAAAGAAAGTCTGTTCAGGGTTCTCCAGAGGGACATCAGTCAAATCCAGGTGGCTTGAGAATACAGTGTCCATAATTTCTAAACAGTCATGATCAGGGGATCAAGACTAACTGATAACATAGCAGGATTGAAAGCTTGACTGACCCTTCAGTTGTATCTGGGGTTTTCACACAACATACTCTAATACTTCAACATTCATAGATTTGTTAGCTAGTAATTTCCTTTGTGAAGGGATTTTTCTTTTAGTTTTTGCTTACTAGGAAGGCTGTAGCTGTAACAGCTTCTCAAATAAGGTCCAAGAGATTGAGTCAACACTCCCAGAACATTTCCTTGCGACTCATGAACATAGAGACTGTAAGGTTTTCTGGACATCTGGTAGACCCAGAATTGGTGACAACATCAGAGTGTTTTTTTTCAAAGATCAAAAGACTGCATCCTGTTCAAGTCCCCATTCCTCTGGAGACTTTTCCATTCCTTTGATAGCTTGATACAATGGGTTTTTTTTGGGGGGTTTTTTCTCTAGCAGCGCAAAATTGGGGATCCATATACAACATACTCTGTGGCACCCAAGAAGGCTCTCACTTGCCTCCTGGTGATTGGAGTAGGAATACTGCATACAGCTGCTTTGCGTTCTGGTAAGGGTTCCAGGCGTCGAATTCCGCTGGACAACTGGAATCCTAGGTATTTAACTTGTTTGACATAATTATGCTTTGGCTCTTGAGACTTTGTATCCAGCCTCATTAAAAAGGTGCAAGAGTTCACTGGTGGCTGGTGGACATTCACTTTCTAAGTTGGTGGTTATGAGCAAGTTGTCCACATATTGAAGTAGAATTTTTTCTTTTTTTTTTTCTTGAGTTTCTGGATAACTTGTCAAATCTTTTGCTGAGTGAGGCGAGTTCTTGAATTCTTGAGGTAATCTTGTCCAGATGAGTTGGCCCCGCCTCCTTGTAGTGGGGTCTTGGGCTAAGCGTATACAGAAAAAGGCATCTTTTTAAGTCCAGAATGATGAAATGTATAGCTTCAGCAGAGATCAGTTCCAAGAGAATATAAGGATTTTGGTACCACTGGTTGTATAGTTTCAGCTGCATCATTCATTCTTTCTTAGATCCTGCACTGGGCGGTAATCACCTGTCCCAGGCTTCTTGACTGGCTTGAGGGTGACAATGGCAGGGGCTATGTTCTTCGCTAGGCCAGGTGGATTATCTTCTGCCCATCCTCCAGGTGGGGCTATGAGGTTGGTAAGTGTACAGCTTGTTGCTTTGGATGCAGGTGAATAGAACCGCCATTCTTCTTCTTGGGGACAGTTAACACCATCAGGCCAGCAGATTTTGAGTTTCATTTTTTTTCCCCTTCAACAAAGGATATCTGTGCTTGAAGCTTTGCAAGCAGGTCTCGGCCCAAAAGTGGAATAGGGCATTCAGGCATATACAGGAACTGGTACATTAATTATTTTTTTTTCTAGTTCACACATGTGGTTCTGCAGAAAAGGCTTTGCGAGAAAAACACAGGGGCTACTGGCTTTAGTATTCTGCTCCTGTATCCCCCATAAAAGTCCATATATTGGTCCCCTATTTTTCAGACTGACTCCTGGGGACCCAGGGAAACTGGAGAGTCCGGTCTGGCCTAGTCTTCATCCATGCTGTAGCCCTCTTCGGCTGCCACTCACGCTATAGCTGCTTCACTCTCGTGCTGAAACACTGTGCTTGGTTTTATTGTTTTATGACTTTGCAATCAAGTACTCCCTCGGGAGTCAAGATACGGGCATTCACTTCTCTAATGTCCTTCTTTTTCTATAATGGGCGTACTCACACCCAGTTTTTCACTTCCTCTGTTCCTTCAATTAAGATAACCTCCTCACATCATTCAACTAAAATATCATTCACTTTCTCTGTTACATTTATTTTCACAATTCACACACCCTCTGATTAACTTTCATTTAACCATTATGCCCGCAAATTCATCCAGTTCTTTGCAATTTCCGTTCATTAGTTCAATCAAGTCCTAAAACTTCTCAGTGTATAATGCAGTTTTTTTTCAGTTCTAAACAAGTCTGGTCAGCTGACTTTCACTTCTAGTCCGGAGGGGGTGGACATTCCCCTGTTGCAGAGGTGGCTAGCAAACTACTTGGGAATCTGTAGTCCCCCCCCCCCCCTCTCCTGGATTCTGTTTCTCCTAGCAATGCTCTATCCCGGAGGTTGATTTTTTTTTTTTTTTTAAGGATCCACTTCTCTGCTGTGGGCACATTAGTTCACGCCCACTGGGGGGGGGGGGTTTGACATCATCGGTGGACTGGGCTCCATCCCCCCCTTAAGCACTCTGAACTGAACTACTTACAGAGAGAGAGAGAGAGAGACGAGACAGGATATCTAGAAATTCTGGGGCAAAATCCTGATTGGGACAGAGACATTTCATAATCTTCAGTAAATCCCTTACTGAAATTCTTGATCATACTTGAAAAGACACTTATTATTTCTGTAAACATAGGGCAGGCAGGAAACACTTAGATTGAGCACATACATCCATTATGCTTCTTATAGAGAGAACTATAGCTATCTGTCAGCATGTCTCTGCAAAAGAAATTATTTTTTTAGTTCAGGAAGCAAATATTTAAAAGACATTCCGGATATTTTTCATAAAATACAGTACACCTTTCCCTTTTTTTTTTAAATACAGAAAAGCTAACTGATTTGTTCATTAGTAACCAGCACAGAGGGGAAGCATGTATTCAAATGACTTATACTCATTCATAAAAAGATAAACTTTGTTTTTAAAACTTTTGGTTAAACAGAGCTAGTGAAACCAGAGAAAAAACTAATTATAAATTCATCACGCTTCGATTAAATGAAGAGACTTTTCAAATCGGCAGTCCCTTTTCATTCCTAGGAGAAATCTCCTGCAGTCTCCAGCTGTCTCTCCAGAACCTTTTTTTTTTTTTTTAAGGAGATGTGGAAGCCACACCCCTCTGCTCGCGGGGAAAACAATTGAACTGTGCTCATAAAAAGAGACTTCTCATTCACATGGACAGAGATGCCAGAAAAAAACAATTTAAATCAATGTTAAGTCGTGATCTAATTACTTTGTAGATCAAAGGAAAAACAAAAACAGTTCTTTATCATTTCCTATTTAAACTGTTTCAGTGCTTACTGAAAATTTGAACATACAGCCGACAGAAATTCCTCTCACTTGGTCCGCAACCCATAAGGGATTAATACAAACTTAATCCTTTTCAGGCTAAACCCAAAAACTATCGGGACCCACAATCCTGACTAAACATTCTTATTAAATGATAAATAAATGATATATTACATAACCACAGCAGAAGGAACAAAAACATATTAAATAAAACAGGTACAATTTGCCTGAAATAAGCACAAACTACCAGCATTGAGGTTTAAGCCTGCACAAGATTAGAAAGACGACACTAGACATTCTTTCCTTCAGACACGCCCCCTGTCAGTTTTTCACACTGCAGTAGAAAAACTAACTGGGTCAGACCAGCTTTTTGATTTCTAAAAATGACTGTAGGTGTTTTGGGTCTTCATTCTGCTCTATTAATACAATTTCTTAATCAGTGAACTGTCACAAATTACTCAACAGAATAATCTCACATATATAACAAAAGGGAAACTCGCAGTTTCAACAGATAGCAAAAATCAAATACACAGGACGGACAATACACCAAACGCTTCATCCGTTTCGCGACCTAGACGCAGTCACCCGACTAGGAACTGCGCTAGTCCAGAGTCCACTCTGCTTGGTCCGTGCTGCCAGACCTCTCATTCACACTTCATTCACACAATCATGCTAGCAACGTATCTTAGAATGCATTCCTTTCTATCTATTCTGACTAGTCTTTTTCCCAATTACAAAAAGGATGAGGGTTTCACCCGGCGAATTCCCATGCGGGGTTACTCGGCCCTTCCTTGAGAGCTCTCTTACCAATTCCCAATATCTCGAGATTACAAATTCCAAGTTCCACTGGCAGTACTGCTCTTTCTATTTCTGTCTAGCATACCAAAAACCCAGTCCTGTCTGCTCTGACCAGGCTGAATCATGATTCTCTAAGTTTTCAAACTGCAGTTCTAACTCATCTGTCTAGACAGGTTTTCAAAACTATACTTACCAGATCTGGTTCCCAAGCTTCTGAGTTGGATCCTGGACTCCCCGGGTCGGAAGTGTTGGCCAGCTGGACTCAGTGCCTGCCGAGGCCAGGCAGAACTCCCTCCGATACAAGAGGATCGGTGGGCCCAGGGAAATTCCCCTGCGTCGGATTGGCATGGTTCCAACTGGACCAAACCTCAAGGCGAATTACGTGGATTTATTCACGTGAACACTATCCACCACTCGCACTTCTCGGCCAACGCACCAAGAATGTAGCAGCAGATAAGCACGCAATAAATAAATCCAGGAGTCTTTTCAAGGATCCAAGCCAGTTTAATGTGCACATGGCTCAAGCAATAAGCAATTTCAAAATGGCTGAGCAATGGCTTCTAGTAAAACAACAACTTTTATAGCTTTCTTGTCCATTCTAAGCATAGGCAAACTTTTCATTGGTCCCAGTACCCCTCTCACCCATCTATTGGTCCCGGTACTGATATGGCTACCCAATCGGGACTCTGGTCTGGGCCCAGCACCTGGTTGCCCCCCTTCTAGTCCCAATTACAATGGTCAGTGTCTCCAACTTGTTACTTCTCTCCTCCAAGGTCGCTGAGCTTGTTAAAACATATGGGAAGCAGAGGCACTGTGACCTTGCTCTCTGCAGAGTTAATTAATTCCATAGAAGCATAGCACACCTTATCAGTACCAATTAAACTTGTTTTTCTTTATTTTCTAAGTTTCGTTTCTGCTTAGCTATGTTCAGTTAAACTGAGTTAAGTTTCAATTCTATGGTGTCATCATTCAGGGGGGTTTTCATTCCTCTGGGCCTAACTACAGGCTTCAGTTACAGGTCAAGCTGCTCAGGCCTGTCTGCTTAGTTCAATTAGCATGGATCATAGGCCGTCGCCTACCACAAGCTAAGAAAAAGTGCCAGATGCTGTGTTAGCCAGAAAGCTGTAAAGCAAGCTTCAGACAGAAATAAGAAGTGTGCCAGTGACTGCCGTGACTCAGCAGTGAGAGATATTGAAAGGCTGATAAGGGAGAGAGAAACTCCGTCTTTAAAGCCTGTGGCTACAGATCAGAGGGAATGCTTGCTGCTAAAGCTGGATGAGCTGCTGCAGGGTCTAAATCATAAATCTTATGATACCCGTCCACAGGAAGATAGCTATAGTGAGTCTACACATGAAATGGAAATAGAATTGTGTGAAAGCCCCTGTGAAAGTGATACTGAAGAAATGCAATGCTCTTATTGCAAGGCAAACGAACTGAACATGGGCTAAGCTCAAGCCCATGTGAAGGAGTGGTTTGTTTAAAGCAATTATAAGCTTGTTTCTATATGGTGTGAAAGAAAAGAAACTTGCTGGAAGTTTAAAAACAGTTATAACTTCTTTTCTATGGAAGCTGTGAAAGAAAAGAAACTTGTTGAAAGTTTAAGTTACTTTGATATGGTCAACAGCCTTAGCTTTAGAGGGTAGTTACCAGAAAGAAGCTAAGAGTTGACAATGTGAAGAAGAAATTCCTGTCTGTTTGAGTTAAGCCTGTTGGAGTTTATTTATCCTTTGCCTTTGGGAGAAATTATCCTTACCTGTGTTTAGTGCAGGGGGAAACCCTGAAAAATAAATTTCTCTGTTTTTGCCAAACAAACCGTGTGGTCACACTGCTTGCTCAAAAGAATAGCTGAAACTACATATCCCAGCAGTCCATGCTGGCAGCCATATTGGGGACAGTATTCAGAAGGGCAATTAAGGTGAGCCCTCTTGCTCATCGGCCACCGGCCCGGGTGGGAGGATGCGACACTATATATATATACCCATGGATTGATGAACCCACAAGGCTGCTTTGTAGCTCCAAATACATGGCCAGTGTGTGTATTAGAGAAGGGTCACAGGTTCAAAATCAGCCTGTGGATCAAGAATGGTATGTAAAGTTGTGTTAACTTTATCCTATCTTTCCAGAACTGGTTGATTAGATTGTAAGCTCTGATGAGCAGGGATTGTCTCTTACATGTCCAATTACGTCCAATTACAATTACAATTACAATTACAATTACAAGACCATATTACAATTACAAGACCATATCATATTACAAGACCAATTACAATTACAAGACCATATCGATGAACACAAACCCTTAGACTCTCACCAGTTTGGCTTCCGCCCCTACCACGGTGTAGAAACCCTTCTAACTACACTGATAGACTTCCTCATCAAAGGCACAGATGATAGCAGTCAAGGCTTCCTACTCCTCTTCATAGACATCTCTGCCGCCTTTGACAACATCAACCACCTTACTTTGATCAATAGACTAGAAAATCTAGGAATAGGTGGGACAGTACTCAATTGGTTTAAGTCTTACATCACAAACAGACTAATACGTGTTCAAATAGACCAGGAAGTGTCAGAAACCTTCCCCCAAGGACAAGGAATACCCCAGGGATCCGCCCTTTCTGCCCTCCTTTTCAACCTGTACCTCCAACCCATTACAAAAATATTCAGAAAACACAAAATTAGTCACTTTATCTATGCTGATGACATCATGCTTGCTCTCCCCATATCCACCAAAAAAAATCCTACCTACGATGCCCTATCAAAATGCATGGTGGAGACCACCTCCTGGATGGAATCTAACTACCTTAGCATCAACCTCAAAAAAACTGAGGCAATGTTCGTAACAAGATCACCCGTGACTGAGGACACCTATCCAACATCAATCTCAATCATAAATACAACTATACCCGTCAAAAAAGAGGTAAAATACCTAGGGGTAATAATAGACCATACACTCACCATGCTACCACATATAAAACAGACGGTAAAAACCATATTCTACAAACTCAAAACCATACAACACCTAAGACCCCTTCTTGACACCCATGACTTTAGATCAGTTGTCAACACACTCATCACCCCACACTTTGACTATTGTAATAGTCTCTTAATTGGCCTACCACAAAAAAGTACATACCTACTCCAAAGAGCCCAGAACATCTGTGCCAAAGTAGTCACAAAAGCCCGCCTAGTAGATCATGTAACCCCAATAATGCTGGAACTGCATTGGCTCCCTATAAACAGTAGAATCAGATATAAAATCCTCCTAATCACATTCAAGCTCCTGAACAACATCGCCCCATCATATCTATCCATGCTATTACATGCCCCATCAGAATCAAGAACTCGCAGACTAAACGCAACACACTCACTTGAAATACCAAATTCATTCAAAAAAACTAAAAAATCCACCAGCACCAGAGCCTTCTCATTCACTGCCCCCATGCTCTGGAATAATCTCCCAATAAACCTTCGGATCATAAAAGACCTCACCCAATTTAGAAAGGAACTCAAGACATACCTTTTCTCCGAACACTATGAAATCCCATATCCCCAAGTCCAACCACACACCATCCCCAAACACTCAAACACAAAGCCCTAAAACCACACTCAACTACCCACACACATACACCCACCACATACTCCCACCACATACACCCCAAAATACTCCCAAGAGATGAAAAAAGGAAATAAATTCCTCCACACACACATATGAAAGGTAGAAAACTCTGACTACCTATAAAAAGGTAGAAAAACTCTGATCAACACTACGCTACAGAAACTTATTAATGTATATAAAATGTAAATAGTTTTGACAATTAATGCACAGTTATTTGTATAAAGTTACAATGTTATAAATCTCTGTTAATAACTATTATCTGTATAAAGTTAAAAAAATCTCTGTTCCATGTAATGTATACATTAGTATACAAATTTGTTTACTTGTTCCATGTAAACCGCCCCTGATCTCTGGAAGGGGCGGTATAGAAGAAATAGATAAATAAATAAATAAATAAACATGTCTGTGCAGCTCTGCATATGACTAATAGCTCTATACAAATGCTCAATAGTAGTAGTATCAGCATGGGCAACCTTCAACATTTCATCTAGCAAGAGTCCGCACACTCAGCTGCCACACTAGGAAGCTGCACCACCCATGGCTGGATGGCAGAGCATGCAAAAAGCATGCATCAAACTGAGCAGGAGGTTGACAGCACCTGAGCATTGCAGAGCACACCAATAGCACCTGCATACTGAGCAGGTGTTGACAATGGAGGAACATCAAAGGACGCATAAGGGGCAGTAAGAATGTCAACCTGCACCAGTTTTTGACAGTGGGGTAATGTGTGTGTCTGCATGTCTCCAGAGGAGTGTAAGCTGCAGTAATGCACTGTGCATGCATGTGATGCCCAAGCTTTATGGATGTGCATACAACATGCTGCAGATCAGCAAAAAGCAACCCCACATACTATGTGAGACACTATTTACAAGTAGAAGGTTAGTTTTCAGTAAGTAGTTGCAACCTGTGGCTCTGATGCTGTAATGCATTCTAAGTTACACCATTGACAATGCCCATATCCACAGCATTCCCCGTGGCAACACTGTCAGCCCACTTGGGGCAGCTGAAGCTATAGGGAACTAAGCTCAAGTGGAGGGTTGGCTTCTGTGAATGTCCAATTAGTTGGTGACACTGGAAGGATTCTGCGATTTACCTGCATGCACATTGCTCTTGTCCCATACTGCAGTCACAGATAGCAATGTGAGGAGTCTTTGGTCCATATCAGGCAAATTTACACATAATAAACACCATCTCAACACTGCCTACTGATCCCTGGCCATTCAGCAATACATTACTTATTACCCCAAATGAGAGTCCAAATGCACCTGTGTGCCTTATTGTGACAGTGGGACACTGATCTCTGAATGGTGAGTGAACAATTCCTGCTGCCAAGATGTGGCACAGGATGTTATGTTGGTCTCTGCATCGTCTGCCACCATATGGGAAGGCAGTGCCTGGAGGTGAATGTTGGGGTGGGGGTTAGGGCAGGGGGAACAGTACCATACATGTTTAGAGTGTGCCTTTTGTAGGTGGCAGTGCTGGCCAAAGCCTATGTTCACATGGCCAGAAGCTAACATCAGAGGGCCTACATGACAGACTCACTGGCTCCTCAAGGGCACTGAGTGTGACAGTCACAAGGATGTTGTTAGAGTACAAAGAGGCAGGGAATGGTGGTGTATGTATCACCAGCAACTGTTCCAACATCCAGTCCCATGTCCAACCTGCCATGCTTCCATGCACTCTTAGGGAGGGTGCACTGTGTCTGCAGCATGGGAGTGTGCATGTGCTGCACTGGTCAGTTTTGCAGTGTCCATACCTAGGGACATGACATTATATGGGAGTACAAGCATGGTAGAGGGACTTCGTATTTGGGTATATGACAGACGTACGCCACTGTGGGCCAGCGTGCACTCACAGCCTGTCTCTGATCTACTTTACACCATGCCTCACATTGCATAAGCTCTCCCCAAGTCCAAAATAAAAAGATACATAATGAGGAGCAGAGGATTCTGGATATTGCCTAAAACAGAGCAGTTTGCACAGGATGTATATGAGTCGGAGGTAAGTTCAATGGCTGAGCCATCTTAATGTGGATCTGCCATAGGAATGGCCTGGGTGCACACATCTGTTCATGCCAAATGGCTACTCTCACTCTGATCAAGCTGTGACCATGTCACAGCTATGTATGCACATGGTGCTGTATTTGGTCAAACTACAGTGATATGAATGCTGTTTCTTTTATGGTAGGTTGGTTACTAGACAGACTGCTGGATGTCTATGCCTTTTATACAAATCCAATATGCTCATGGTGGTGATGTGTATCTGCAGTGTGTGGTGACTAACAGACTGGGTGCAGATGGCTTGTGAGTGGCTGACACAGGCCAGTGTTGTCCAACAAATACAGACTGCCTATGATTGGACTTCCCAGAAAGTGAAGTTAGCTGCTGAAACTATGGTCTTGACAGATCATTTTGCATAGTAGCATCATTCCTTCTTCCTTCCTAGGTAGCACTCACTGCATTTAGGTTCCTTGGAAACAGTTGTTATAGCCTTAAGAATTAACATAAGATATTATAGAAGAATCCCTGGCAAACAGGAACAAACCATGCCAGCCTGCTGTAACTGTACAGAATACCAAATGATTGACATCATACACTGGTAGTAATGTAAACTTGCTTGAGAATCCATTGATTGTAGAGCTTGATCTGGGGACCAGGTGATGTGTGCCTTTCCTCACATTCAGGGTGACTGCTGAAACAGGTCATTTGCACATATCATTTGCACATATGGCAGCTGTTATGTGCAGGAAAGCACACAATGTCCCTGCATATTACAGAGTTGATGTGATGGATCATTGCATTCTCCATATGGGTATCAGTTGCATATATCTGCTCAGATTGTGCGGTGCATCATGGGTAATGCAGGGGCTAACCAGTACTGGAGCCCAGAATCCCAATTGCAGCCACAGTGGTGACTGTGATAACTGGAGCATTGCCCAGTACCTGCTTGTCTGCTATGATGGTGGGAGACATGTGCATGACCCCCCGAGGAGGGTAGGATTGTCTGCAATGGATTGCAGGGGTCATGAATGTGGTTTGAGTTGGTGTATGTGCAGGTGTATCTATCTTGCAGTGTACAGCAGGTCACAAGGGACTGCATGCTCTGCACATGTGCTGCCTCAGGAGTTAGTGCCACACTGCAGTGCAACAGACCTCTGCATGCGACTGTTGTTTGGCATTGGAGGTACAGTGGAGGACAGACATCTTGACCTCACATGTGGCTTGGCCTTTGGTCAAGACATGTATCCTGTAGCTGTGTGTTTGTTACACAGCTACAGTACTGAGTGTCTAGAGCAGTATGTACTGCATGTGTGCCGCTGTAGGCAGGCACTAAGTGTGGTGTACCACTGTCTCAGAATGTACCAGCCCCGTTGATTCATGTCCTGGGTTTTGGCCATTGCTGGCAAAAACCTTCAGTCACTGATTCTAGACATTGCTGTGCAAAATGATGTGGAGGTGTAGTTTAATTGTTAGAACACTGTCTAAGTAAGCTACAGACCAGGGTTTGAATCCCACTTGTTCTCTTTGTGGCTGTGGGAAATTCACTTCAATATACTGCCAGAAACAGTCCATAATCTGCATTGACTAGAGGACATGCATTCTTATACTTGCCCTTTTGCGCACCTCTACAAGGACGCACTTCCTTTTCCTCTTTGCTGGTTGTAGCTTGTCAGGCTGCTCCACTGTGAGCTGGGACACCCCTGATGACCCTGTTTTTACCTCCTCGGGGTCCTGCACCCCAAACAGCTCAAGGGACTGCTGTTCAGGTGTTTCCCCACCTTGGTCACCTGTTGTCTTTTCTCCCTGCATGTTTGCCATATAATTGTGCACGATAAGCACTCAGGAATAACACAGACCTCCACCGCGTGTCTCACCTACAGTACACTCTACACCATCTGCACATGTGCAGTGCACCTTGTGCATGTGCATGGCATGGTGCAGCATGCATTATGTATGAGCAAGGGTGTGGTAGGGACATGCAGCATGCAGTGAACATGCATAGGGTGTGATGAGGACATGCCACGCATGGGACGCATGCGTGACACACCCTGCCTCATGCACATGGATGGCGTGCTGCACCTGCGCAGACCACTGTATGAGCATGGCACATAGCACATGCATGCAAGATTTGACAATCGCCATATACACTGCAGCACACTTGTCGTCTGACAATATGTGTCTATGGTAGTATTGACAGCACATTTACTACTAGCACTACCTACCAAATATATGGTGCATACATTTAGAGTTACATTGGCACATGATGTGTTACCAGGTACATCATCATTGTGCATGGGACGAGCCACATGTGCAGTGTGCCTTGCTAATGTGGAAAGTGCCATGCACATGTGCAAGGCGCATTATGCACCTGCAGGATGCCATGACCCTACGCAGGATGCATAACACGCATACATGTACCCGTGCACTTCACCACCATACAATGCACATATGCAAGGCAGAATATCATGTATCAGGTGTCATGGGCCTTGCAAAACATGTGTTTTCCACAGTAGCATACTCCTCCTGTTACATCCTCCAATTGTGCTCCCACAGCTATATCCATGCAATGTTGGTGACACATATACATCACAGATGTGAGACGTACATGGCCGAGAAATGTTGCCAGAAGGTGCCATGCACACAGGTGATGCGCCTTCCTTCCGTGACATGTATGCACTTTGTGCATGGTGACTTGGGGAGGTAGAACTGTTACATTGTTCTATTTGAGTTTGCACATTCTGAAACACATGTATGTTTCTTGTTGATTGACTATGATTGTGACGTTTCACACATATTCACTGACCTCATCATGTATATGTGACAGTGCCACCTGCATGTCATGTGTATGTGCACCTGCATGCCATGTATATGTGACAGTGCCACCTGTCAGTGGTATCTTTGGCCTTCACATGTTTTCAGACAGCTGAATCTATCACCTTATCCAACATGTGTTGTGCTAGGTCTGCTTGATGCCTTCATAAATTCTGATAGTGCATTTTGTGTATGGCAGGTTGATAATGTGTTTGATATGGACACAGATAATGTGTGTTGACATCATTACTTTTCACAATTTTCAGGAAGGTAGCGCATAAGAGATATGTGTCATCAAGTGTTGTTATCTGTGTCATTCTTGGATATGTTTTTTTTGTTGCAGCTGTATGATTGTGAGCATTGGGTAACAGCAGCATGCAATGGAGAGGTACCAGCATGTACATACAGACATTGTGTGTGAACATCTGTTCCTGGTTGACATTTCGACATTTCTTTCTGCAGGTTATGCTGGATATGTGTGTTGAGCCTGGTTGCTGTCCCTTGTGC
Source organism: Ichthyophis bannanicus (assembly GCA_033557465.1). Taxonomy (NCBI): domain Eukaryota; kingdom Metazoa; phylum Chordata; class Amphibia; order Gymnophiona; family Ichthyophiidae; genus Ichthyophis; species Ichthyophis bannanicus. The sequence continues at coordinate 733,331,705 of CM066036.1, forward strand.
ATTTTCCATGGTCACCTGCAGAGATGAGGTACAATGACGCCCATGCCTCCAGCCGCTCAGTCAACGAGTGCACCTTTGGTGTATTAAAGAGTCACTTCAGGTGTCTGGATAAGACTGGCGGGGCCTTACAATACTGACCCATGACTGTGGCAAAGATCATTCTTGCCTGTTGCATCCTGCACATCATTGCTCTCAGGCACAATATCCCAGTAAACATTAATCTGGATCTAGAAGATGATCCTACGTGCTCTCCTGTACATGGCCGTGGAAACACACGTGTGGGCACAGCGATCAGGCAAAATCTGATTGAGGAACTCTTCTCATGTAAGTCATGTATATGTGGGAAAATGCATATGTGTATACATGTGCATGCTGCCCTGTGTGGCTCAGCACTACATCCTAACATATGTGTGTCTTTTGTGTTTGTGACTCTACAGAATATGCTTATCAGGCTGCCTGCTGATGTGGTGTGGTAACTACTTTGTGAAAGTGGATCAACATGCAGCAAATTGTGGTAATGAAACATACAGATGACAACAAGGCAGCTATGTGTGACTTGGGCATCATACACAGTCGCAATAGAGGTATGATGTGGACATAACATACAGGCATAGTTTCCACAAATATAACTGCCGTCTGTGCTGATCAGGGCTATTGTGTCCCTTTCCATGCATACACTGTCAGCACAATACAGCATTGGACATGTGTGTTAGCTTGTTGTATACCTATATGGCATGTGGACCCATACCCCATATGTTCATCTTATCATACATATGGCCATCTTTATCTCAACAGTTGATGATTTTCCACCATTGTGTTGCAAACCTTATCAACTTAGATGTCTGTATATACAGCTGATATGAGTTGTAGTGTTGAATAGTTCTTACATCTTTTCCTGACATTGTGGCATCAGTCAACATCAGTGTATCCTTGCATAGACTGATACCATTGTTTCCAATCATCTCAGATTCTAGACAGTCAGTGCGTATGCTACTAGAGGCATGTTCAATTTAGATTACAGTGTATGTGTGTTTTATGAGTTACATTGTACCGATCCACTGTGCAGGCATATGTGCATTATCTGGTGAAGGGATGAGGATGATCATCCCTTTACAGATGACCACTGTGCTTTTTGTACATTTCTGATGCTGGTCTGTGACCAATGTGATCATGTGTTCTGCGCTGTTGACTGACAAAGCCTTTGTGTGATGGCAAACCGGAATGCATCAGCATTGCAGTTTGACACAGCATACTTTTAACAGGAGGCAGTGATGGCTGCACATGTAGACAGGGTTAATCAATACATTTCACAGACATTTTCTGCATGTGGTATGACAGCTTGGACCCATTAACATCTTCAGACAGTCCCTATCAGACACATGCTGCACACAGACAATAGTTTGCACCTTGGATCATGTGTGACTAACATCATCATATTACATTTTTTTGTTTAGCTCTTTAGTTAGGGTTCATTGAGAGGTTGATGTCCAGCAGCACTGATGGACATGATGTGGACCTATGAAATGCCTGTAACACATGCCCATGTACATGTCTATGTGGAGATGCAAACATGGTCTGTAGTGATAGTTCTTAATGTCCTCAACCTGCAATGTGATGTGTGTTATGAAAATGTAATGGTTGCATGTCTGACAATTCATACTTTGCATATTGATGTTGCACTCCCTGCAGTGCCATCTCATGATGTGTGAGGTATAAACTAATGAACTTTCTATTCCTTTTACCACAGAGCACAGGCCACACACACAACACATAATCTACACTGCATCTGCGGTCACCTTCACCCACATTTTGGAGGACACAGCACCACCATGCCATGATCCCTGAGAGAAGGTGCCATATAGTGATGGAACTATGAGAGTGGAGTACATGCCTATGATGGACATTGATATTCAAGTGGGTCATTGGTGCATACAGAGGATGCACAATAATCTGGTGCTACAATCCACTGCCTGGGTGGCCTGACTCATTGTCAAAAACACATTTACCCATTAACATACTATGGGACAATGAGACTTCACACTTCAATGTGCACACACATGGGTTCATTAACAGACTTTGAGAGACATGTAATGTTGCACATACCATTTGAACTATGGAGACTGTGTACTTGTCGTACATGTCCATCATGGGAAACAATATGCACTGTATGGTGACAATCAAGACTGACATTGACCTTTTTTTACCTTTTTGTGTTTGGACCATATGACTGACATGCTTCTATGGATGTCCTCAAATGTTTATTGCCAAAATAGAATAAGGCTATGTGAGTGGAAGCAGAGGGACATTGTGTATGTGTTATGTTATTTCCCTGTCACCCTTGCACTTGGCCATGACATGCTGTTTGCCACCACACCAAGGTGCACCACACCAACATCTTGGATTTGTGTTTGGACATTGGCAGGAGTGCTACTGTGCATATGGGTCAGCACTGTGTTATGTTGGTACTTACAATGTACATATGCATGTGCATAAATATGCTATAACAACATTGTATGTAATTATGTGCATTTTGTGATGCTTAGTGCACCATAGTTGACATGTTCTTAGACCTCCACAGACATCTTTTTCTGTTTTGTTCCAATAAAGATGTGTCATTATTGATTGGCTTATAACTTACTCAGTTGCATGTATGCTCCATCCTATGTTTCACATGGCTTTGGGACACACATATAGCATGGGCACCTTTGTGGTGTGGCAATCTGTGTGTCCACCTTATAGCTGTGTTTGTGCATTTTATGTACATTCACATAACTGCAAAGCTCATGTACATACACCTACCATTATAGCATGGCTTATGCTTTGTGCTACCTCTGCACCTCTGCAAAAGCAGGTTGTTTGACTTCTGTGCCAACATGTGCTTCTCTTACCTATCTCCATGCCCTCATTGTGCATTGTGTCACTGAATTGTGAAGGCATTTCTACAACAAAAGTGGGTAGTTAGCTATGTACATGACTTCTGATTGTTTTCAACACAGCACGTACTGATATGCAGGCCGTCTATACTGCTGTTTCGCACACTGACACATACATATACTAGATCAGTGCAAAAAGGTGTGCTGGGGCCATTATGTGTTAAGGCATAGGGATATACCATTGTTGTCATGTTTATGTGTTTAGCTATGCACTGCACCTATCAACCTGTGCATGGCAGCTTGGCATTAATTTTCTGGGTTTCCCTTTCATACATTATTTTTTGTGGGTGTGCAGTTCATCTTGGTCTACCGCCTAGATCATGCTCCCTGTCAGTTGTGTGGCCAGACACATATTTCATGGCTGGCCCACTTTAGATCACAGCACTCACATGAACATTGGACAGTTGGTGGTCATAGAACACAGCAACACATCACTTTGTCACATCCAGATTACAATCCCTCAAACACACATTTCTGACACTGACAGCTATACATGTGCAGACATTCCAGGCAGGTATGTTGGAACATCATCCATGTGCCATGTGCAATATTGGCATTCAGTGATGATGCAGGAGATGTCATTGCATGCTGCCCAGCTCAATCACCATATTGATACCCCAGATCAACAATGTGATCATTGTCCAGTGTGGAGTTGTTTGATACCACGATATGTGTGAGGTAAGAGATTTCCACTGCAATGTACTGTAACTGTTCATAGCTAGGTAACACGGTGTCTGTGGTATGCATGGCATGTGTACATTATGTTGAGATGTAGGTGTGCCACCTATTTCATGCACATGATCCATAGTCCTGTGACACATGTGAGATTGTCAATGTCACCCCTGGTGTACATGGCCAACAACTATACAGAAAACAGGTTTACATGTATATTTGAGTGTTGCATCATATAGCAGATATCATACAATGGCAATGTTGATCTATTATACATGTTTGGTTGACACCATCACTGCATTAGTTTGACGTGCATACTGGCTTTACATTGTCTAGGACACACACATGGCAACTTGGGGAATGTTTGTCACTGAACTCTGTACAGCTACTCTTCATCATAACATACTGCAAATGGTGCCAAAGTGACACCAGATGCGTACATTGTGCGTTCAGGTAGATATTACACCTCCTATACGCTACGTCCATTCCAGTGTCACAATATTCATGTTGTCCACATCAGGCACACTCACAGCTGATGCAGCGGGGCCCCATATTGTCAAGGGATGTGGCATAGAGTGGTGTCTTCACCACTGTGCTGCTGCATTATTGCCCAAAGATGGTATCACAGAAATCAACATAGATACTGCATTGTAAGAAAGCTACATTCTTACCACACATGGTCCGGCCCAGTTGCATGTCTGTTCCGGTTTCCCTTTGTAGCTTCTTTTGGGTGATGTGTTAAAATACTTTACCACATGCAGGTTCATGGTGGTGGCAGTACATCCCCATCTGGAGGGGTATCAGGGACATAGATAGCATAAGAGTTCTTTGGCACTGGTGATGACAGTAGAGGTGCAACAGATTGGACATGCACATGCCTCCTTGTCTACACATCATCCAAAGCAGAAATGTTTCGCTCCATACACATTCACATTTTTTGCTCTGTATGCATGTGCTGGATTGTGTGTCTTGTACTAACCGGCAGGTATGTGCTAAAGGACATTTCAGAGATGACTTGTGTTGGATCCTCATCTACACCACATACTGTCTACATGCACATACATGCAACTGAGGCATGCAGAGCATGAAAATACATGGGGGGGCCTACTGAACAATGCACACAATGCAGCTCCTAGACAGGATCTGTCCTGCACATCATCTGTGGACATAGCAGTAAATGTATATGTGACATGTTGGACACAAACTTGTCTCAGCTGCTGCATCTCCACACTGACCAATGTATACTATGGCATAATATTGATGAACATGGGCCACTAGAGTAAACATCCCTGAAAGGTGGCAGCAGTATGTGTGCAAATCTTCTGACACTTCACAGGGAGATACAAATATACATACACATGTTCCCTTTAGTGCAACATATTTGCAATGCAGTTGCTGGGGGGGGGGGGTTAGTATAGTGTTTAGAGACATGTGCTTGGGCACCCTATGGAGCAGACTCAATTCCCACATGTTCCTTCCCTTTTTTTTTCTTGTGTTCTGTTAACCATACCATACCAAGGGCTGTAGCTTCAGCACTGCACCAAACACCCTTCGTTCTCTTCGGTGTGCACTACACTGTGCACTCCATCCAGCCTATCCATCACATATAATCAGATACATAAGGACCCTTTCTATGGAATGTCTGGAAGCATAGTTGGCTTGGAGTGTTAGCAAAGCTGTTCGTGAACTGTGTTTGGACACTACAGAGTGCCGGTTTGATTTTCACATGTTCCTTCTTTATTATTTTCCCCATTGTGCCCTGGTTCACATACCATCCACATGGCTGGCCCTTCAGACCAGACTCTGGCATCCTTGCATGCTGTTTTCAATGCAGACCATTTAATGGTGTGTGTGCATGAGGTTGGCTGTGGTCACATCGCACTTATGGACTACAATATCAGCTGCCAAAGATCTATCACCTTACACCTGCAGATCCATTGTTCTTGGGGCACTATGTATCTACATCCCTCAGGGCATCTTGTACTATCGGGGCACCTTAGATCACAACCCCTGTAGATGTGCTGGTGCTTCCCGTCGGCTGTCATGTTAATGCGCAGTAAGTGTCCAAGGTGCCCTGTACCGTATGTTACAAGGCCAGGGCACCCTGTACTACATATTAAATGGCCCATGGTTACCTTAACGCCGCAACGCCCACATCCTTATATGGTGTCAGTAACATTAGCACTGCACTTACTTCCGGTGACATTACCACCGCTTAGTAAATATATCCCTAAGGGGTATGTTTACTAAACTGCGGTAACATCGCAGCCGCAATGTTATCATGCAATACGTAACGTTATCGTGCGATACTAACATTATCGTGTGATAACATAGCATTATCATGTGATAACATAGCATTATCGTGCGATAACATTACGTTTTGCGCGGTAACGTGTCCGGTGGCATTAAGACACACAGAGGGTGGAAAGAGGGTGGAGAGAAGGGGTCAATGGGCAGGGGGTGGTTAGGAAGAGGCCCCTGCTACAATAACGCCGGCATCTTAAGACCAGAAAATTAACGTCATTGAAAACTTCGCGTTAGAGGCACATTTTCAGGAGAGAGAAAACATTTCAGTCAGCAATGTACAGCATAGGCTGGGAGCCCAAAAAGAGTGATAGTAGTGCTACATGTGCAGCAACAGCACAGTGCCCAGGTTCGAAAGGGCACTATGGAGATGCTGCAAATGGGTCATAGGAGTACTGGCGGGACATGCAGTGGGGCAGCTGGGGCACAGGATGGACCAGGCAGATGCCTACGTGGCACATAGGAATGCAGAAAATGGAAATCAGCAAGACAGCAAATGACCTAAGGCAACCATGGCCATGAGTTGGTGTCTCACAGTGTCCCATCCAGGGGACAGTACTCAGCTGGTACCCCAAACATCACACAGGAATCACAATGCCTATAATGGGGCAACCAGTGCACCTCTGGGGAACACCGTAGCAAGGGTCCATGGACCCTCCCCAGGAGAAGTCCAAAACTGTCTGTAAACCCTGATAAATTAACAACCATCAAAACAGCCCCTGATAAAGCAGTGCAGGATGTGACCACACGTTGGCTGGAATATATCCACAACCCCAAATCTGAACTTGGAACGCTGTACCCACATTGCTTGCCTATCCCGTCCACAGTCTGTTGTCATGACGCAATCTACCTACGTTTACCAGTTCAACCCCAGCCAACAGTGGACAGATCACTAACCTGACCCCACCCTGTCACCTCCCCCCATGTGGAATGGACATAACATTGGCCAGCGGTGATGGCGGGGATGTGCGGATGTCCATGTATTCATCCACGCCCCAGATCACGCACACAAGGCAACCATCTACCTGCACATTGGATGGGCTGGGACTGCACACCACCAGCACCAACAGCCTATGGGCATGTCAGTATGGCAGGGGGGGGGTGTTGGTGTTGGAGGAGGCAGTGGGACCTGCCTGCAGTAGACCCAGGCCATGCTCTGTTCCAGTATGTAATGCAGCAGAGCAACAGAAAAGGTCTGTCTGATGAGATGTTAAGGGAGCCCCAGAGACTGGTGTACCTCTGTAGTGACCGAGTGGTGCAGTACACACAGCCAGTGTGTTCCAGAGCAGAGGATTGCAAGTTCAGGTCACATCTGTGGATCCTGTAGAGCATGCTCTAATGTTTTACCTCGCAATGCATATACAACTGAGAGATTAAGGCAGGGCCAGGGAGTGATGTGCCTCTGTAGCAACCATGTGGTGCAGTGCACACAGCCAGTGTGCTCCAGAGCAGAGGGTCACAAGTTCAGGTCCCATCTGTAGCACATGCTCTAATGTTTTACCTCACAGTGCAGATACAACTGAGAGATGAAGCCAGGGAATGCTATGCCTCTGTAACCACTATGTGGTGCAGTACACAGAGCCAGTGTGTTCTAGAGCAGAGGGTTGCAGGTTCAGGTCCCATTCGTGCATCCTACACAGTATGTCATGAACTTCTACCCTACAATGCAGATATAACATAACCATGTGGAATCACAAAAGCAACGGCAAACAGGGGTACAAACACCCACTCACACAGGCTCCACTATCCAAAGCTTCATGGAGAGTCAGGGTGTTGTGGCCATCACGGAGATGAAGTTACCACCTGTGCACCACAACTACCCCCTGCACTGTTTAGCAATGTCAGCACTGTGATCAGGACCAATGTGGTGGGCAGGTTTGCCAAACACCCCTATCTAAACGCAAAGCTGTAATAGGTGTGTGTGTGTGTTTGTGTGTGTATCTATGCATTGTTTTGTGTCTGCCCACACCTCACGGGCAATGTTCCCTCTAATTTTCTGTAGGCTGTGTGCGCATAAAATATCAGCTGTGTAGCTTTTGAAGTAAGGTTAAATTTTTGTGCGGCACATAACGACACTCGGAGTTATATACTTTAAAATTTGACTACACGTCAGAATACAGTATGTACACCACGTTGATTGCACTAGAAAATATTGTATCAATTGTGAAAACCATAAATACACAACAACTTTTAAATTTTAAGATGTCTGTGTTGTTTTCTATCAGAATCAGAACCGTAATTTTTGTGCGCTCTGTTATAAAGTATGTGCACTCGCTTGGCGAGGTGTATGCGCATGCACACATGCACAGCTTAGAGGGAACAGTGCTCATGGGCCCTACAATGTCCCACTGTTACCAGCGTCAGCCTGCTAATGTGCATAATGAGGAACAGGGTATTGTGAGTATGGGCCGGACAGGGCCGATTAGCCAGGATGCATCTGCACAGGGTAGAGGGCATTGGCTGCGATGCTGTAGTGTCAGAGTACCTCCTGCATGGACAGGGAGGCCAGACAATCACATGCTGTGGGCCACTCACTCTGACCAAACAGTGACCATGGCATATACATGTTCCCATATAGTGCTATACAGTGTATGTTTCCAGTGATATTTGGGTGTTCTCTGTGTTGGGGTTCAATCACTGAGATCCCTGCTTGGTGTTTGTGTTGCTATTCCAGGTCTGGGTGCACATAGTTCTCCTGGGCACATGCACTGTGGAATGGCTAGCAGACCATCTGCAGCAAACATGTGCATGGCTGGAACACCTTGCAGAGTGCAGCGGGTACAGACTGACTGTGCCCTCTGCTGTGGAATGTCAGGTTGTTGTGGGTGGGAAGCAGAGTGGCTCCAGGCCCACTGCTGCAGTGACATGTTCATAGCTGTATCAAGTGCCCTGGACAGCCGCCTTATGCCAGAAGGACTGGGGCTGCTGGTCTCACAGTTCCTCAGCATAGTCTCTATTGCTACCATTGCAAAGATGTAGAGTGTGTGTGGGGGGGAGTCTTATCATATATACCACCTTGACACAGAGAGAGCGTGTTTTGTCAAGTGCTGATTGACAAATTCAGCATGTGTGCCCACACATCCCCCTGCACCTGTAACAAGTAACCATAGGGGCTAAATGTGGCAGGGGAATATAGATGGACCAAGGAGTAGCCCAGGTGTAAATGGGGGAATAACTATCACACACTGCTAATGATGAGGACCTGCAGCAAAGGCTAGCACAACCAACTGGGGTAGTGCAGACATGGTGCTAGGCGCCCCACCTCACCCTCAGGGTAAACACAGAAACTGCGCAATGTAATGGTACCCAGCCATTCTGTGCCAGTATCACACTGGGTCAGTGCCACTTGCCAAGCTGAGCTGTTGGGGAGGTGCATACCCCATCTGGTGTACAGATGTAGGCTGCTTATCTGCATGTGCAGTGCATCATGGTTACCTGTGGGCTGACCCTATCCTTGCAAACACAGCAGATAGTTTATGTTGTGACGTGCAGTGTTCCTGTATGCAGCCATAGCTGTGGAACTCACAATGGTGGTATGGTCTACTGCTTTGTGCACCGATATTCCCTGGCCAGTGGTCATGGTGTCGATTCCTCCTTGTTCACATCTTTTATGATGCCTGTCCCATACAACCACATGTCCATCCTATAACAGTCATATTTTCTCAGATCTGTTCTGGCAGCCCAAAATACCCTCACCACAGAAGGAAACACTCCTTCAGATTATCCAAACGCATCCCTGCAATGTGACATACCAAAAGATAAGATATAATGCACCGTGTAACATACTGTGGTGTAAGGCGCGCTCTAACGCACCATAAATAAGGTTTCCGTCAAATGCACCGCAGGCCCAGATGGCTGAAAGGTGGATACGCCATTACGTAAAACATCAATTCACACAAGATCATGGTCCCTCTGAAAAATATCACCTGGTCTGTGTAGTGCAGTGGATAGGCAATATGCCTAGCAACAATGGAATTCAAATTCAGGAAGAGAGTATCACGAAATCAACAGGATGGGAACATGGCACCTCACACATACAGAGGACAGTCCTGTTTAGACATACTGATATGTTTTGCACATACAGAATCTACAACAAAATACCTGAAATGTGACAAAATTATACAAATGTGCCACATCTAGAGTTACACGCATATGAAACGCATGTAAAGACACGCATGCTATGTTCTAGTACGTCATGCGCGCATGGACCACAAACACCTGTCAAAGATGACGTCTCTGTCTAGAAACCCATCTTTCCCCCTGGGGATCTCCACCTCCTGGCAGAACAAATATGTTTCCGCCAGGAGCGCCTGTTTCCAGGGTCCTCATGCTGGCATGACCTCAGAAAGGTGAGGAGGGCTTGGCAGTGCATCACAAGGTGGTACAACAGGGTGTCAGATTACCCACGTGAGGTAAGTGAATGGCGACCAGTCACACAAATCCAGGTTTGCAACACAATAGTCTGCAACTCACACACCTATCAGACACACACAACAAGGTGAAAGGACATGTCTGTGGTTCAACCTGGGATCAATGTAGGCTCCCATGTTGATGTGTGCAGGTATGCCTTATTGTCATGAGGCATCAGGCCTGTTTACAGAGGTCCCTTTTTCATCCTGGTGCCATGGTAGTTGCACTTGTTGAAGTGTGCAGGTCTGCCATATCCCCAGGAGCCTTAAAGGCCTGTTTACAGAGGTCTCCTTTTCATCCTGGTGCCATGGTAGTTGCACTTGTTGAAGTGTGTAGGTCTGCCATATCCCCAGGAGCGCTCAAGCCTGTTTACAGAGGTCTCTTATTCATCCTGGTGCCATGGTAGTTGCACTTGTTGAAGTGTGCAGGTATGCCATATCCCCAGGAGGCCTCAGGCCTGTTTACAGAAGTCTCTTTTTCATCCTGGTGCCATGGTAGTTGTACTTGTTGAAGTGTGCAGGTATGCCATATCCCCAGGAGCCCTCAGGCCTGTTTACAGAGGTCTCTTATTCATCCAGGTGCCATGGTAGTTGCACTTGTTGAAGTGTGCAGGTATGTCATATCCCTGCCACCTGCCCCATAGTGCCGGTGATCCACCCTGTCTGGGCGTCGGACCACCACACATCACCTCAGACATGCGGCATGCACATGCACACACACAGACCACTGGTGACGTGTGTCTGTGTGGGTGCATGTGTGGCCACCGCATGGCTGCGGTGATGCGTGAGATTGCCACTGCACAGCAGGTGACTAACGACACTGTGGGACATATGGTAGTGGCCATGGGTGTGCTGGCTGACCATCTGGGCACACTGTGCGACCAACTCACAGCAAGTGCAGCTGATCAGCCACCCGCACATGGCGTCCCCCAGGGGGTGTAAGTGTTGGCTGACACCTCTGACCCCAGTCCTGTACCACCCTGTGCCCCGGGACTGCCACCACCACCGTGGATGGGGGAGGGAGTGTATATGCCCTGACAGGGCCTATGGCCCTGCACATGTGTGGAAGATATATATATATATATATATATATATATATATATATATATATATATATATATATATATATGTAAATACATGTTTCAAGTCTTATTCCAGCATGCTATGCACATGTGTCTCAATGTGTGACATGGCTGTAGAGTGTGAGCGGCAGGTGTAGGCATGCATGACATGGGTGCCGTACATGGCAATGTCACAAGGGCAGGGGGTAGCTGGGCATGGCCACAGGCAGATGTCACCACACAATCACAGGGATATGCCAATGTGTGCCATGGTCCACCAACATGGCACACTCCATGGTAGCACAGAGCTGCCATCTGTGCACACATGCCACCGGGCATGGCACGGGTGCCACACAGTATGGACATGCATGGGACAGGACAAGACAGGGCCCACCAAACCCTGTGGTGTGTGTCACAGATGGTGGATGGCACACCACCCTGATGCATGCAACCGGTGCCCTGCCGGACCACCTAGGGTTACAGCTATGTATGGCGTGGCATCCGCATGTGCTGTTAGAACACTGTGTTGTCCTGGCAAGTGAGCAAGGCCATTGCCTGCATATGGCCCTGCATTTCAGCACAACACACACAAGGACATATTGGCCAAGAGGCCAGGACAGACGCACCATAAACAGACAGACCAGCTGCAGCTGCTGGCAATGCAGCTGTGCCAGCACTACAATCTGTGACCTGCATGGCCCACCACCGCCTGCCCATCGGTGCCCTCTGGGGTGCGAGGCTTTATGCGGTCACTCAGGGATGCATGCAGCATATGTCCCCATGTGGGTCTGTTTTGTCCGCCATTGGTGATGGCACACAGGCATTTCGTGTGTCCCATCAGGCCCTGTGGCCCTACAAGAGCCGGGTGTGTGACCAACACCCATCATCTCTGTGATGTACGGCACCAGGTGAGTGGATAGGGTGTCTCAGCTGGGTGAAGGTTGGGGCCAGCAGACACATGTGTCTGCCATAGCCACGGCACCAGCTGCAGCAACCGGTAGGTCTGTTTCCAGCATGCCATTGCCTGGCCTGATGGGGGGTGTGGGGTAGGGGTGCTAATGGGGGGGTGGGGGCATCGGTTGGCTGCTGGAGCACCAGGGACTGATGATGTGCTTGGGGGGCTGCAGCCCCCTAACTTGCCGAGTGAGAGTGGGCATGACAGGTAACCAGCTGATGGGGTGAGGTGCGTGGAATGGCAATGTCCAGAGTGGGAAGAGAGCTAAGGGTCACCATGGCTGTGGGGGGAACCCTGGGACAGGTGGTGGGTGTCAGGCTAGGAGCGGACTGGACATGGGATGGTTGGGGACAAGGACAACATGGTTTGCTGCATGGACATGCTGGGAGCAGATGCTGTCTGTAGCTGGAACCATGGGAATGACAATGTGGGGGGTTGGAATGGGATGGGGCTGTGTGAGTGTGATGGGGGGACACATATGTATTGGCATAGTGAGGGTCTGTTTGCCATTGGATGGGCATTGAGAATGGTAATGGGGATTGGGGTTGGTGGGGTTGGATGTGAGCTGCAGAGGTATGACTGCGGGTGGGGCAATTAGTAGACGGATTAGTATGTCAATGCAGATGTGATGACAACATGGGACTAACCCTGAGTGGTGGCACCAGAATACATGGACAGCAGATGGCGAAGAGCTGCTTATGGCATAGGTTATCCAGCTGATAGGGGCTGCAGCAGTTGCTACGGGAACAAATGGGCAAGAGGGGTGGGACATTAGTGCTCTACCGTGCACCCATTACCTGGACCTTGATACCTACCGTCAGCATCTTTGCGTGCTGATGTGGTATGGCCACGCAGCTCCTTCAGTACCACACCCAGGCCGGTGTTTGCTGTGCTTTATGGCCTTGGTGCTGCCAATGTGCCCTCTGGCCCAACCACGGACACTGCTTGTGCAGCTGGTCCCTGATGGTGGATTGCGTTGCGGTGTGCCATCAGTCTCCTGAGGCACATTGCTCCCTGGGTCCTCCGAGTGGCAACTGCTATCTCCATTGGCATCTGACACCCCTGCCATGTCCCCTGCCACTGCTCCATCCTCCAGTGTATCCCCCACCTCCACCATGGCCTGCATGTCACCTGGGGATGGGAACATGATACACTGGGTAGTATGTGGTTAGGCAGGACACATATGTATGGCTCCATGTTCTGTCCTCACGTACAGCAATGTGTATATCACCAGTAACCAATGGCAATGAGGTCACAATGCCGTCAGCACATGCCTGTCCACGGAGTGATGTTCACTGATGTAACAGGCTACACATTGCCTGTAATTTGGTTCATATGACATTGATATGGCCTGTACTATGTGTGGACATGGACAAACACCCAGGTACCTGTCCTGACCATCCCACATTCCCAGTAGCCACCCTTTGATGTGTGTGTGGCCCCCCTGACTTTGATGGCCCACGCTTGCTCTCAGGACATGGCTCCACACCCCCCCTGGGTCAGGCCCTGCATGTGCCTTTTTGATATCTGTACTTGGAATGCATATCTCTGCCCTACCTGCCAGTGGATGGGCAGTGTCCAACACTGCTGGCAGTCCATACAGGTACATAGGGCCAAGATATTCCGCAAGCTCCTGCTCAAGGGGTGTCAGGCCGGGTCCACTGGGTCCACCCCCACCGGTGCCCATATCATGGTGTCTCTCAGATTTCATTTGTTTACACACCCCATGCTTTATATCATTAAAACATTTACACAGGCTATCCAGGTCTCGGTGTGGGCCCCCTGCCTCTGACACAGCTTCCTGAACCCCTGAACAATGGTAAGGGTGTTCACTGGTGTCTTTGAGCTTAGCCTTTCATAGAGGAGCTCATAATGCTCCAGGACACTGGCCAGCAGTAGCTCATTTTCCTGTGTTGTGAATCTGTGGGCCCTCCTCCTCTCCTCAGCAGGTACTGGCCTACGCTTCTGCTTTCCCCCTACTGCCATCTCATGCTGCTCCTGTGTGGGCTGCGACACACACGATGGCCCAGCCATGGCCACCCCTGCCTCACGCATCCCTGCAGCCTCTTGGGGGTGCTGGTGAGGCCCAGCCCTACTCTCCCCTCTCCCTGGCTATCCCTACTCACACAGTCATCTCCCTCTAGGTCACACATGTCTCACCTGTTCTGCACCATGCCTGCTCCACACCGCTCCTGCCCCACAACCCACCTTCCCTTCACAGCCACCTCACCTGCCCTCCCCTCCCCTGCTTCTCACTGCTCCCACGCATCACCACTCTTGCCCCACACCTCACCTGTACCTCACCCACACCTCACCTACCCCTCACCTCCCCTCCTCCTCGCCGCTCCCACATCTCACCACTCCTTCCCCACACCTCACCTGCCCCTCAACCGCACCTCACCTGCCCCTCACCTCCCCTGCTTGACACCTCTCATACGCTACTCCTCTCATGCTCCTCACCTCTCCAGCTCCACACCTCACCAGAACAATGCCTTGCACACACAACACCTCTCCAGCACTACACTCTTGGCGCCCAACGCAGTTGCAGAGGCATTTATACAATGTCGCATAGAGCATATGCATGTGTAGAGCATATACGCATGGTGTTATGCACGTTGCACATGTGCATGGTAGTTTCGCACATGCGTGCAGTGGGCGGACCTGCCTGTCATGTAGTGCCATGTGCCATGCACATGCGGCATGCTCACCATGCTGTGTGCACAGACGCACGTTGCGCATGGGTGCAGCATGCAGCCTTACGTGCAATGTGCTCAGGCGTACACAGTGTGGCGTGCGTTGGGTGTACGGCCGTGCGCCGGGCCCATGTGCATGGCATGTGGCACTACTTGACAGGCAGGTCTGTCTACTGCACACATGTGTGCAACTACTGAGCGCATGCACAACGCGCGTATACACTCTACATGCGTATACGCTCTATGCAACATTGCATAAGTGTTTCTGCAACTACGTGGGCCGCCGTGGGTGTCATGCAGGAGAGTTGTTGAGCAGGCGAGGTGTTGAGCTAGAGAGGTGTGCAGCGTGAGAGGTGAGGCATAGACGTGGTGAGGAGCAGGGGAGGTGAGGGGCAGGTGAGGTGTGGGGCAGGAGTGTTGAGGTGTGGGGGCAGTGAGGAGCAGGGGAGGTGAGGGGCAGGTGAGATGTGGGAGAGGTGAGGTGCCGGAGGGCTGAGGTGCAGGGGAGTTGTGGGTGTGGTAAGGTGTGGGCCAGGTGAGGTGTGCAGTAGGACAGGTGACACACAGCGGTGGTGTTGGGCTGGGGGGGGTGTTAATAGGTGTTAATACATGATGGCAGACCTTGTCATTGCTGCATGTGCCATGTCAGAGGGTGAGCTGGGTCTTGAGCTGCGTTTCACGGAGGAGGGGGATGGGGTCCATGGGGCTGTGGCACAGGGCATGGGTCAGGGCCCACTGAAACTCAGACCTGCAGCTGTGGAGGATCCGCAGGCCTTGGCTGTGCCAGAACGGTGCAGGAGGCAAGCCGAGGTCTGCCCTTGGCAGCCTCACCTCTACAGGCCCAGGGCCCAGCTTCAGCTGATCCGTGAGGACCAGGTCATCTCCCTCTACCGCCTGAGCACAGGAGCTATTAGGGAGATCTATGAGGATCTGAGACCTGACTTCGCACCCCTGACTGGCCGGTCACATGCCATACCGGGTTTGGTCAAGCTCCTGAGTGCCCTACATTTCTTTGCCTCTGGCTGTTTCCAGTCATCAGTGGCCGCAGTTGGTTGGATGAGCTGCCCAACCTTCTCACGCTGTCTCCATCAGGTACTGCAGGCCATGGTCAGCCGGGTGAAGAATTACATTTTGGTTCCTGACAATAGGAAACAGTGGGGGACCCTGAACCATGCTTTTGAACATTTTGCTGGGATACCACACGTGATGGGAGCTCTCAATTGCACAAATGTTGCCCTGGTCCTGCCCAGAGACAGGGAGGTAGTGTTCCACAACCACAAACACTACCATTCCCTGAATGTTCAGGTTGTATGTGATGCAAATATGTATATTCTGAATGTGGTTTCCAGATTTCCAGGGTCCACCCATGACTCCTATATCCTGCATCACTCTGCACTATTCCAACAATTTGAGGCAGGCCAATATGAGGACTGTGTCCTGCTGGGTGGTTATTTGTCATGGGTGACATGCACATGTTGTTGCTTTGAGTAGCCGTATGTGTACCTGTCTGTCTTTGTGGTGTGCCATCTGCTGTGTGTGTGTGTGTGCTGACATGGGGGGTGGGGGTTTAGAGTTTGTGGCATTATATTCATTGCAGCGGTACTGTGTGTTTAGAGCAATTTCACGGTTGGCCCAGTTGTGCATTGTCCATTTGGTGATCTCCCAGGTAACAACACACATGTATGCCTCTGGTCTAACAACAGTGTATTGCTGTCTGTGACATCCTGTCAGGCCTCCTGCAGGCCTAGTTCCT
Source organism: Ichthyophis bannanicus (assembly GCA_033557465.1). NCBI lineage: Eukaryota > Metazoa > Chordata > Amphibia > Gymnophiona > Ichthyophiidae > Ichthyophis > Ichthyophis bannanicus. The sequence goes on from CM066036.1 coordinate 733,348,485, forward strand.
GTAACATCTCCTGTCTGTGGACAGTATCAAGACCATCATATTCTTGCATAACTGTGCATCTCCGCCATTTTTCTGGGTGCTGTGGCATGTGTCTTCATGATGGGTTCACAACTGTCGAAACCACCTTTGCATTAATGGTGTTTGGGCATGTGTTTGTTGTGGGTACAGATGATGTGTTTTGCCCTACACACCCTTCCCTGGTGGTCTGTGTGTCACTGCTCCAAACGCTTACGCATAGCTGTTTTGTGACATCATGTTGTCTGATGATGTTTTGCACATACATGTTGGTATGCATGTGTGTGGACATCAGCTCCTGACTGACCTTACCACATTTCCTTCTTCAGGTGATGAGAGATATGGGTGTTGTGCCTGGTTGCTGACCCCTGTGCGTCTACCACAGACACCTGCAGAGATGAGGTACAATGAGGCCCATGCCTCCAGCTGCTCTTTCGAGCGCACCTTTGGTGTGTTGAAAAGTTGCTTTAGGTATCTGGATAGGACAGGCGGGGCCTTACAATACCAACCCGTGACAGTAGCACAGATTATTATGGCCTGTTGCATCCTGCACAACATTACTCTCAGGCACAATATCCCTGTAGACATTAATGATGATCTGGAAGATGATCCTCTGTGCCATCCTGCACGTGCCCATGGTGACACAAGTGAGGGCACGGCAATCAGGCAACAGCTTATTGAGGAACTCTTCTCAAGTGAGTACTGCATATGTGGGGAGAGGCATAAGGGTCTACATGGCCACACACTATACAAAAGGATAGGTACTCCCAGTGCGACTATCATCTAAAGCTAAAGTTGTGTGACATCACAGATCACATATATATTATGTGACTACTCTGATTTCACAGGGCGCTACATACATATCTGTTAATATTGTCCTGAAAGATTTACATACCACAGACATTAGTAACTACATAGCTGATACAACATGCTACATACAATGACACCTCATGTCACACATACTATTACTGATGTCTGTAAATATGACACCTACATCCTTATATCAACACAGATCCTCGCTGTTTAATTCCTTCATGTGATCTGACGGTGCATTCAGATCTACCGCTAAGATACTGAACAGCGCTATTATTGTTGATATCAGGAGGGTGTTCATAAATGTACTGTTCATGCGATCTGTGGGCTTGGGGGATTGCTATTCCTGTTGTCAAGCTGATCGGCGTGATGTCATTTTACAGGTTTGTTTTATTGGGTAGTCCTTTTCCGGCACATTCCCTATCTTTCCCTGGTCCACACACCATCCCGTGTGTCCCTTTGGTTTTATGTTCTCAGCTCCTCTGCATGCTGTCACCACTACATAACACATCATTCTTTGTGTGCATGTGTTTATATGTGTCTCTTGTCCCACTTACAAATTGTGATATGGGCTGTGAACAGCTGTTCTTCATGTGCATAGCATCATGCTTTGTGTTGTGGTTGCCCTATTCTGTCTGACAGCAGCCTTTTTGTGTGTTTCCTGGCAGTGTTCTTGTATGCTGTCATTGCTATGAAATGTACCTTGGTGGTTTAGCCTACCGGTTTCTGCACTGATTTGTGAGCTGCTGGTCAAGGGTTTGATTCCTCTTAGTGCTGACTTTTTTTTGGTGTCCGTCCCACACAACTACCTTTCATTCCTGTAGTTGTCATCTCTGTGCAGATCAGTGCAGATACCACATTTTACCTGCAGCACTGCTGTCAATCTGACCAATTGGCTCAGTGGTTTGGTATTGGTGTCCGTTAGCTGTGTTTTGGCTCTTCTGTATATGCGTTCAATCTCCTCTCCTCTGTTTCTCTTGGCAACATACGTCACATTCTGACCCATGGATACATTACATGCATGGTGATGCACGTACACATGCGTGTACGTCACCTACGTGAGTATGCATGCACATCGGTACATGCCACACTCCGTTGATGCATATTTTATGTGTCACGAGCTCACGGACTACAAAGATGGATAGTGTTTCCAGAGGTGCATGGTCTCGCCATCTTCTGCTGGGGTGCCACACCTGATGCAGGCAGGGGCGCCTCTTCTGTGCCTATGCTGTCAGGCACCTGTTTTCCAAGGCCATGGGAGCATGGGTGTGCCTCACCAGGTGATACAATCATCAGGCTATGCACCCATGTGAGGTAGGTGCATGGGGGTTGTCCACACAAACCAGGGTTGCCAACACTGTGGCCACCTATCATCACACATATGATGCAGGTACAACATGGGTGAGAGACAGGCCTGTGTTTCACCCAGACAACAATGCAGGTGGAGTTAATGTGCACATGTCTGCTGTTGCCACATGTGGCCCCTGGCCTAACTACAGAGGGCTGTGTTTTCCCCAGGTGCTAAGGTAGATGCGGCAGTTGATATGTGCTGGGCTAGCCTGACCCCAGGTGGCCCCTGGTCTGTACAGCTGGGTGTGTGATACATCCCATGGACCTTTTTAAGTGAGTCTGCTGCTGTGTGCATGGCACATTGTCTACCACAGGTGCAGCACTGCTGCCATGGACACCTGTGGCACAATCATAGGCCAGCACAGCATACACTCGACACGTCTCTGGCAAGTCGCCAGATGTCAGGGACAGGATGCTCCAGCACACATGGAATGCCCCCATACAGCACTGCTGATAGGATGCATGTGTTCTGCAGCTTGACAATGCCATGATTGGCATGGGGCAACCATGGCACGCAGAGGCACCCCATCTGGTGGCCACACGGTGCCTCCATGGTTTTACATAGTATGCAGTGGGGCAGTCCACACATCCCAAACCGCACAAGCACACATGAAGGTGGCATTGCCAGCAACTAGCATTGGACCAACAGTGTACAGCAGGTGGAGCACCCTGCCATTCACATCCATGTGTAATGTGCTTCAGCCGATGCCTATAGATGTCTGTCCCCTAACGGTCTGTCTCCATTGCTGTACCCACAGGTGGTGGATTTGTTCAGGATGGGGCTGTGGCTGCAGCTGTGCCAGCCACGGCTCCTGCGCCAACTACAGCGGGAGGCAATGATCCAAAGACACGGTGAGTGTGACAGGCTGTGTGTCGCACAACAGCATGAACATGTGGACCATCATCCTGAGGTGCCACCTGCTATGTGTCCATGAGCATGGTGTTGATGCTTTTTCTCCCTCCAAGTGGAAGCAGATCCTGGTGGCCCAATCTTTGCCATTGCCACTGTAGGTGGTCCCAGCCAGCCAGCCACGGGGCCACATGTCATGGTGGAGGAGGCAGTGAATGGCAGCCCAGCGGGGGGGAAGGAGGGACAGGATGAGGGGGGAGGATGGGGAGCCCAGGGAGGGGGAGGTGTGGTTGGAGCATGGGGCTGGGGGGTGGAGGTGGAGGTTGACATGGGGGAGGGGGATGGGGAACTGCGCGAGGTGTTTGGTGTGGGAGAGGTGGGGGTTGGAGGGTTGGGGGCTGTGGTGGGGGACTGTGTGGCCAGTACTGCATACCACAGGCTGGCACAGGCCACAGGATGGCCGTGCCACCTGCCACATAGTGCCAGGGATGTCGCCCACCTGGACAGGGGCCGGGCACACATCGACACCGACGCACAGTCTGCCGATGCCACCACACAGAAAGCATGTACAGTGTATCTGTGTGGTGGCATGGGTGTGTGGCGCCTGTTGGTGGTGATGTGTGCTGTGTCCCATGAACAGCGGGCACAGACCCACGCCCTGGAGCAGGTGGTCGCCACAATTGTTTGCATGGCTGAGAAGTGCTGCCTGCTGCGTGAGGTGTCCTGGGCAGCGTAGCTCCCCAGCCATCTGAACACAGTGGCCACCAGGGGCTGTGACTCTGCAATACCACCTGGCATTCATATTTGGGGCATCTCCAACCTTGACATCATGAGAGGCTATATGTGCCACATGTGTTAACATGTACATATGTCAATAAATATATTATACCACACCTACTGCACCTGAGCTTTTGTATGGCATTACACCTCATACGCAGCAGTGCACAGACATATAAGCAACAAACCCTGCTCATCAGTGCCTCCCATCTAGTTCAGCAAAAACTGTGATTGTGCAAGCAGGGGTAACACAGGGGGAGGAGGAGGGATGTCAGGGGAGTTAGGTTCCACAGACAGCAGCGAGTAGGTGAACTTTGAACCTGGAGTTAATGAGGGTTTGAGAGGGTGCCTGCCACACAGACACTGGAGATTTCTTCCAGGCGTGAGGTTCAGCAAGGTGAGGGGAGCGGTGCCTGATGTTAGCATTGGAGCAGAGGGGCCTTCCATCTCTGCACTGTGATCCACAGTGTGCCCTTTGTAGGAACCTGTTTGCATTGTGCTTGTTGGGGTTGTTTGGGATAGTGGTCACAGACATCCGTTCTGAGCTCATAGGTTGCAGGTTTGATTAGCACATGGTCCATTCCTTTTTCTTTCCTTTGTTCTGCTAATCTGCAGCCTCATCACCTCTGCCAGCCAGAGACAGTCTCACCTCTGTGCCCTAACCTACGGTGCCCTAACACACGCTTTGATATTGCATTATATGACGCCCTAAAATGCAATTTCACAATGCGTTTTGGGCCCCTTGGGTTAGGCCACTGGGGTGAGGGTGTTTTTGTCTGCGAGCACAGAATTTTGAGATGTGTCTGACTATGACAGGCAGGAAAAGTAATTGCCTCATATAGTCTTCTTATGTGGGCCCACTGAGGGATCAAACCCATGACTGCTGTCTCAGCAATCATTATATTAACCTGTGTGCTATACCTCTATTGCTTTGATCACAGGTCATGGCGCATAATTACGTAAGCGTACCGCGTGATAATGTGCCAAGGCACCATCTCACGCGATGACAGTCGAGGCACCCTCTATCGCACGATAATGTGCTTTTGCTACCTTAATGCCAGTACGCCCACTTCCTTATATGGCATTCCTCACATTATCGCTGCACCTAACGCCGGTAACATTAGGACGGTTTAGTAAACATACCCCTAAGTCTCAGGTATTTTGACTGTTTTTTTGCTCCTCCATTGTTCCTTAAATCCTCCTCTCCCCTTTTTGTCTTCTCATGGTCATAATTTTTGTATCTTTCCATTTTATACATTACATGGTTTTACCTATGTTATTCACTAATTTAATTATTTTTTAATCATATGATTTTATTTATGTATTGAGTCATTTATATGAATTGGTAGTTTATTTTTATTATTTATTTATTCATGCTATAAAATTGTATTTGCATTTTAACTTCTGTTCCCTTTATTATTATTTATATATGGTTTTATGTGTATATATATATTAGGACTTTGTTCCTTTTATTATTTATGAATGATTTTATGTATGTGTATTGGGTTTTATTTTTTTCTTTTATACATGATTTCTTGTTTTTTTTATTTTGAGGTTTTGCACCTCCTGAGGAAGACCCCTGGGCCGAAACGTGTTGGGGTTTGTTTTTATAATAAAGAGCATATTTCCTGTCATACAAACCTGCTGCTTCATTTGTCATGGTCCTGAAATGGTTCATTTCTTATCTAACTGATAGAAAGCTGCAGGTCAGATGTGGAAATGATCAATCAAATCTGTTTACTCTACGCCAAGGTGTTCCTCAGGGTTCAGCGCTGTCTGCTTTACTTTTTAACATTTATCTACAAGCGCTCTGCTCCGTGATATGCAAGTATAATATCAACTATGAGATCTATGCAGAAGATATTGGGGTATGTTTACTAAACTGCGGTAATCGTGAATAACGCGCATTATATAACGTTAACGATCATAAGTGCAGCATAATGTGCGTTATGCTGCGCTTATGATCGTTAACATTACATAATGCGCGTTATGATGCGCTAACGATCGTAATGCCCCGCGGCGCGGTAAAACACCGCAGAAGGTGGAGAGAGGGCGGAGAGAAGGGGTCAGTGGGCGGAGAGGGGGTGGGGAGAGGCTCCCCTCACACTAACACGCTGATTTTCAGGGCTGAATTCCAACGCGAATGACAACCTGCCGTTAAAGGCACATTACAGGGGAGAGAAACCATTTCAGTGTCAGCAATGTACAGGCCAGGCAGGGAAACAAAAAAAAAGTGATAAGTGTGATACATGTGCACAGAACAAAAGGGCACAGAAACACTGAAAATGACCCCAACAAACTGGAAAAAAACAATAACCAAGCTGGCCAATAGTGGTATCAATGAGAAACATCAACCCCTCCCCCCCCCCCGAGTAAGCCCCTTAGAACAGATATAAATCGTGGAAGGGTCTATACTCCGTCCCCATACAAGGTGAATGAGCCCACAGTGAAATAGCGCTGCTCAGGGTTTTCCCCATCATCGGACAGGGTTCCTATGGCGTGCACATGTCCTGCAACATCAGGGCGGGCATTTCGGAACAGAAACTGGACAGATGCCAGAGAAGGGGATACAGAGGGCCGCAGGCGGCACATGCTGTGGTGGAGCTGGGCCACAGTGCGGACTAGGGTGATGCCTAGGTGGCCCATACGAATGCTGAAACAGCAGAGCAGCCAGACAGCAACTGCTGAAGGCCCAACATGGGCACGAGTGTGTTTCCCAAAGTGTCACAGGGGATACTACCCAACAGCTACCCCCAAGGGCACGGAATATTGGCAGGCGGGGCTGGGGGGGGAGCGTGGACATCAATGCAGGCACACCTACCCCAGAACCTGCACCATAGGCAGCCGCCTACCTGCACACTGGATGGCCTGAGACTGCGCACCACCAGCTCCACCAGCAGAAGGGCATGTCAGCATGGTGGCTGAGGGATACTGGTGATGGAGGGGGCAGTGGCAGCTGGCCAGAGCAGACCGTGGCCTAGCCCTGTGTAGGTGGGTGCCATGCACTGCAACAGACAGGCCCTGTCTGACCAACAGTCATGGTATCACCAGGGAATGCACCATCTCTGTGATAACATGGTGGTGCAGTGCACAAAACCAGTGTATTCAGAAGCAAAAGGTCACAGGTTCAAGTCCCAGCTGTGGTTTCTGCCAACCCAGTCCTCATATTTTACCCACTACTATAACGTGCTAATACAGACAGAACCTTTCTTGCAGATGACGTAAACATGCCCAAAACACCTACATTTTACCCTACAGAGCACAGACACCATAAACATGCACATTACCTAGAGCAGAGCCTCCCAAATGCAGTCCCGGAGGGCCAAACACCATTCCGGTTCCATGCTGCCTCTGATAAAGATGCCTGTGCTGCATTTCTATGCGCCACCCCCATGGTATGCAGATGTGTCTCATGCATATTCATGAGGGACAGCATGAAAACCCGAACACTGTTTGGCACCGCAGGACTGGAGTTGGGAACCTCTGCCGTAAAGCAGCAGCCAACAGGGGCAGACACACCTGCACCCACAGGCCCCATTATCCAAAGCCTCCTGGAGAGGCAGGACTTTGTGCTCTGCGTGCATCTCCCAATACTAGCACTTGAATACCTTAGTAATGCCACCCTAAACCTGGGAATATGGTACACATCATTAAAGAGGTTGCTATGATTACTGGCAGATAGCAAGTCCTAGGTTAAGTACAATTTTCTGAGTGAGCTGCATCATAGCAACCTTCCTGATGTCTGTGGAGTGTGCTACAGGTCTTGTGTCTGACAGTGTTTACCAACCTGGGGAGTGACTCCTACAGTATTGCGTACCATAGCCATGCCTGCACTGTGCTCAGGACTTGTGTGGTGGCCTGGGCTGCCCAACACCTCTATAGTTGCACAATGCTGGCATAGGTGTGGGGAGTGTGTGTCTGTCTATCCAGTGTGTGGTGGCTGCCAACACCCTCCACAGCCCACACTGCTAGCACTGTTGCCAGTACTGGCCTGCCAATGTGCATAATGAGGAGCAAGGTACCGTGGGAATAGCCTGGATAGGGTGGCCTGGCCTGCATGCATCTGCACATGGCATAGGGCAATGGCAATTGTAGTGCCTGGCCACCTCCTTCACGGACAGGGTGGCCATAGCATGTCCTGCTGGGAGGTCTCTCTCACCCTGACTGAGCAGTGACAATGGCATGGCTAGGTTCCCCCATAGTGCTTTATAGCATTTTTCTCATGTGATATTTATGGGTTTTATTTTGGGGCCCAATCACTGATTTATCTGCTTGGTATGTATGCTGACATCCCCGTTCTGGGTACATGCATTTCCTCCAGGACCATGCACTATGGACTAGTTGGCGGACTGTCTGCAGCTAGTATGTGTCTTGCTGGAGCACCTTGCAGGGTGCAGCGGCTGGAGGCTTGCTGCTGGAGAATATCAGATAATGGTGGGGGCAGCTGAGCATTTCCAGGCCTTCTGTCTGTCTGCTATTGTGTTATGGATGTGTACCGCTCTGTCTCTTCCCCAGCAGGACAGGTGTTGCTGTTCCCCTCTACTGCTGCCTTTGCAGGGAGGTAGACTGGGGATCTATTGGTGGGTGATCCTGTTTCCCACCCTGTGCCCCAGAGGGTGGGTTGTGTGGTGGTACATGATCTGCCCATGGGTCCATACACCCCCCCCCTCTTCAACTACAGTAGGCAACCATGGCACCAACACAGGATATGCACTATTCTGGGTGCATCATCACCCTTAGGGACTAGACATGACCGGGACATAGAGCAGGGCACAGATATATCCTAGGTGTGTGTAATGGAACTACCTATAACACACTGATGGGGACCTTCAGCATGGCGTAGTTCAGCTATTAATGGTGCTGTGGACCTGGTGCTGGGCGCCCCACCTCAACCTTAGGGTGGGCACAGTACCCGCACAATGTGACTGTCTGTGGCTACTCTGTGGCAGTACCACACACGGTCTGTTCCCCCTACCTGGCCGAGGTGCTGTGGGGATGCATACCCAATCTTGTGCCCATCTCTCGACTGCTGATTTGCATGTGCAGTGCATCATGGGTACGGGTGGGTTAACCCTATCCTGGTAGCCACAGCATACAGTTTGTGTGGTGACGTGCAGTCCTGCAGCCAGCCAGGGCTTTGTTCACAGCCTTATAAGGTGTCCTATAGGGGACATTATAGGGTACCTTGGCGGACAGTACACTTTATAATGTGCCCTATGGATTGCGTTATGGGGTGCCTTATGCAGCACCTTAGGTTATGCCACCGTGAGGGTGTGTTTGCTGGCAGCACAAATTAAAATACATGTCACATGCCTCACCAATCACAACTTAAATGTAAAGGGTGCTGCCTCAGCCAGCCTTATACATTAGGCCCACTGGGGAGTCGAACCCATGACCCCTGTACCATCCGTCAGTGTTGTAACCATTGTGCTACAGCTCTGTTGTTGTGATTGCATGCATGCGCGCCTTCTTAAGATTAACCCGCGGTAACGTGCCCTGTAGCGCTTGTTCATTTATGGCGCCTTGTAACGTGCATTCTCGGCGCATTCTCGGCAACGATGTACAGCCCATGTCCTTATTTGGGATTTCTGTCTCTAATGCGGCTCCTAACGTGAATCGCACTAACGCAGTTTAGTAAACATACCCCATTATGATCTTTACCCCATTCAATACTGATCAATTGTATCACTCTTGGATTGCAAATTGTCTAAGAACAATGATAGTCTGTAAGTTAAGCCTTGCAATCAATTTCACAAAGTCTGAGGTCCTTTATGTTACAAGAAACACCTCTTTTATACCACCTAAGAATATACATATTCTAGATCAGTGGTTCTTAAGCAGTCCTCCTTGAACCACTAAGCCAGTCGGGTGTTCAGGATAGCCCTAATGAATATGCATGAGCTATATATGCATTAGAGATATCCTGCCAACCTGACTGGTTTGGGGCCCTCTAAGGCTGGATTCGGAGACCCCTGCCTTTCACCTCTGTCATTTAAGAATGTAAGTGGGCAAGGTGCAGATCTCCAAGACATCGAAAAGGTTAGATAGAATTTGTCACATGCCTCTTTGCTTCTCACCCCACCAAAATATTGTCTATTAGACAACGTTTTGGTGGTGGTGAGAATTGAGGAGGCATGTGACACCTTCTATCTACCCTTTTGATGTCTAGGACATCTGCATCTTGCCCACTCACAATCTTAAATGACAGAGGTGTAAGGCAGGGGTCTCCAAATCCAGCCCTAGAGGGCCACAAACCAGTCAGGTTGGCAGGAAATCTCTAATGCATATATATCTCATGCATATTCATTAGGGCTATACTGAACACCCGACTGGCCTAGGGGTTCAAGGAAGACTGGTTAAGAACCACTGTTCTAGATTATTATCTAGTTGTTAAGCAACATGCAAAGTATGTAGGTATTACTCTTGACCAAAATCTCAACTTCCAAGAGCATTAAGAGAATAACTAGAAAGACTTCTATAAGTTACGAACAATCCAGAAATTAAAACATATCCTAAATGAATGTGACTTCAGGATGATTTGTCAATCTATGATAACACCTACCCTGGATTATTGCAATTTAATCTTCCAAGGTCTTCCAATGAAATTGATATACCCACTACAACTTGCTCAGAACACAGCTGCACGTCTGATCATGGGAGCCTCCGAGATGAATCACATAACTCCAATTCTATTTCAGTTACACTTGCTTCCAATTCATATTTGCTACAAGTTTAAATTGATTCTGATCATTTTCAAAATTATACATAATATTTTTCCAGCAACCCTTCAACCTTTACTTACAATGAGACCTAACAATAGACAGAGAAGATCTTCTTGCAAGAATTTAATATCTATACCTAAGCAATGTACAAGCAAAAAGCAAGCAACTTGTAACCGTGCCTTATCTTTATATGCTTCATCTCTTTGGAACGCTTTGTCAGGGGAATTAAGATCCATATCTGATATCAAAGATTTCAGGAAAGTACTGAAGACACAGCTCTTCAGGGAACATTTTGGGCCTGATATGTTAACCTAATCTGCATTTGATTATATCTTCTTATTTTATGTTTTTGTAACATTCTAAGGAGTATGTTTACTAAACCGCAGTAAAGTTACCAGTAGTAAGTGCAGCGTTAAGGTACCTGAAGCCATATAAGGCAGTGGGCAGGTAGGGGGCGTTCCGGCGTAAAGAGAGCAATGGGCTGTTTAACATGCGTTAAAGGGATCCTTGGCCGTTTAATGCACGTGAACGGGACATTGCACATTAAGGTGAAAAACAGGGCACGGTAAAGCTGACAAGATGTCCTAAGGGCTTTAAGGTGCCTTAAGTTAAGGCACCTTAAAGCTCTTAGGGCACCTTAACATAAGGTACCTTAGGTTAAGGTGCCCTAAGGACGATAAGGTGTCTTAAGTTAAGGCACCTAAGGATGTTAAGGTGCCTAAGTTAAGGTGCCCTAAGGGCAGTAAGGAGCCCTAATGTAAGGTGCCCTAAGGGCTGTAAGGTGCTTCAAGTTGACAAGCATGAACTGTAAGGCATAAAAACAGCTGTATCCCTAACACTGGATAGAGCAACAAGAAAAGGCAAAGAACAAGTGATGGAAGGAAGGAGAGGTGGGAGCTGATGGACCTGCCATATCTGCAGGCAACCTATGTGGCAGCCAGTAAAGTGGACAAACATGTTGGAGGCAGCTGTACCAATGCACAGGGTGTTGGCAATGTAAAGTGCTGCAATGACAGTAGGTGGCAGAGGATGGGAATACATGTCCCCCAGTGGAAGCAGTATATTTGCAATGATAGGAGGACAGAGGAGTAATTTTGCCATGCAGATCAGGCACAGGAGAGGCAAGCACGAAGAGCCACAATGCAGAAAAGAGTACCAGTGCAGGACATGGGGTAGCAGCCTGCACAAGAAGACAGGACTGTACACAGCTGACAGAGGCAGATAGATGGGATGAAGGGCTCAGTTGGCAACTGAGGTGAGGGTGTTATGGACTGGCAGCACAAATCTGCAGAGATGTGACTGTTACAGGCATGAAAATGATTTGAGTAGGACAGGCATAAAAAGAAGAGAACAAAGAGGAATCAAACCCATGACTCCTGCCTAGGGAAAAATTGTACTAACCAGTAAGCTACACCTCCACAGATCTTTGCACAGCAATAGCTGGATACAGAAAGACTGCAGGTCACCACACAAAATGTCTGCTGTGTGTGCAAGGATAGGGTAACCCCACCAGTACCCATGATGCAATGCACATGCAGAACTGCAGTCTACAGCTGATCACCAAATAGAGAATGCACCTCTCCAGCACCTCAGCTTGGTAAGAACTGACAGTGTGTGATACTGGCACAGAGCAGCTACAGACCATGCCATTGCACAGGTTCTGTGTTCACTCTGAGGGTGAGGATGGGCACCAAGCACCAGGTCTGCAGTACCTGGGGTGCTAGAGATAGGTTCTGCTGCAGATCCCCGTCACTTCCTATGTGTGGTAAGTATTCTCTGCAGTTGAACCTAAAGTCATTCTGTGTCCATCAGTATGCCCCAGTCACTTCTTGCCCTGATAGACTGGTACCCACCTAGAATATGGCATGCCCAGTTTTGCAATGTGGTTGCCATGGCCACCTATTAGCAGGGTAGAGGAGTATCTAGACTTGCATGGGGTTTATGTAGCAATAGCCAATATACTGCCTGCTCCAGGGCAAAGTGGTTTACAGTATATGCCCCCTTTTCCCCAAAGGGCCCCAATATCAGCATGTTTGTAATTGTGGCAGGGGAGGGAGATGTGACACAGGCATAAAGAATAGCTGTGGGACCAGAAACCCCAGTCATGCTGTTTGAGGGGAGGAGGGGGGCGTGGCAGCAGTTGGACCAGTAGCAATGTCAGGAATAGGCCTGCCAAACTGCAGCTGTCACCCACCATAGTCTGACATTCACCAGCAGAGGGCACAGTCAGACCATACCTACTGCACCCCACCAGGTGCTCCAGCCATGCACATACTAACTGCAGACAGTCTGCTAGCCAGTCTACATTGTTTTTTCACAGAGAAACTGCAAGCACCCAGCAGATGCCTCAGTGATTAGACCCCAAAACAGGGAGCACACAAATATCACTAAAGACAAAAGCTATAATAGCACTATGTGGGAACATAGCCATGCCATGGTCACTTTTTGGTCATAGTGAGAGTGCCATCTCAGCATGTCATACAATGGCCACCCAGGCAATGGTGGTGGCAGATGGGAAAAATGGCATCTCTGCCAGTGACCCTACCATTGTGGCAGACATATCCAGGCCAATCTGTGCTGTTTCAGGCAATACCCACAATCCTCTGTCTCGCCTTATGCACATTTTTCAAACAGGCTGGGTAAAACCTGATCAATGAGAGCCAAAGTGCAGTGCAGTGCAGAAAGCCACAGGGCAAAGAGGAGACAAACACATAGGGGTATGTCTACTAAACTGCGGTAATGTCATTCACGGTAGGTTCCGCGGTAAAGGTAGAGATGCCCATATAAAGGCATGGGCGGTGCAGCATTACAGCCAGCTGACATCTAACGCGCGTTACAAGGTGCCTTAGAATAATGAGCATTACAAGGCGCCTTGTAAGGCACCTTATAAGGCGCCTTGTAAGATGCCATGTAAGGTGCCTAGTAGGGTGCCTCAGAAGGCGCCCTATAGGGCCTCCTAGGCTAAGCGCCATATTAGGCACCCTTGGACAAGTCACCACAGAAGGCACCCTGGGCTATGGAACCATAGGTTAAGGTGGCCTAACAAGGTTATGGTGTCATAGGTTAGTGTGCCCTAGGGACTGCAAGGTGCCTCAGGATGACATGCATGACCTGTGCGGAACAGAGACAGATGTAGCCCTAACACTAGATAGAGCACTCAGGAAAGGCAATGAACAGGTGAGTGAAGGAGGGAGAAGTGGGAGCTGCTGGACCTGCCATATCTGCGGGCATCCCATGTGCCTGCCAGTACTGATGACAAACATGGTGGGGCAGCTCTACCACAGCACAGGGTGTTGGCAATGTAAAGTACCAGAAAAACAGTTGGTGGCAGATGATGGGAATACGTGTCCTCCAGTGGAGGCGGAGGTGGCAGGATAGTTACAATGATGGGTGGACAGAGGAGTGGTGGTGCCATGCAGATCAGGCACAGGTGAGGCAAGCATGATGAGGCGCAATGCAGGAAAGGGTAAAAGTGCAGGACATGGGCTGGCAGCCTGCACAGGCAGACAGGACTCTACACAGCTGACAGACGCAGATAGACGGACCGAGGGAATGTTGGCAATTGTGGCAAGGGTATCATGGGCTGGAAGTGCAGATCTGCAAAAATATGACCTCTACAGGCATGCACACTATTTGAGTAGGACAGGCATGAGAGGAGGGAACAATGAGGAACTGAACCAATGAACACTGCCAAGAATGGCAATGTATTAACCAGTAGGCTATACCTCCATGGTGTATGTCACAGCAATGTCTGGGTACAGAAGGCCAGCAAGTCACCGCACAAATTGTCTGCTCTGAGTGCCAGGATAGGGTAACCCCACCATACCCATGATGCAATGCACATGCTGAATAGCAGTCTACAGCTGATCATCAAATGGGGTCTGCACCTCTCCGGTACCTCAGATGGGAAAGACGAACTGACAGTGTGTGATACTGGCACAGAGTAGCTACAGACCATGCCATTGTGCAGGTTCTGTAGTCACCCTGAGGGATAGAATTGGTGCCCAGCACTATGTCCGCAGTACATGTGGTGCTAGAGATAGGTCCTGCTGTACATCCCCAACACTACCAGTGTGTGACAGGTGTTCCATGCAGTGCAGCTGAAGGTAATTTAGTGTCCATCTGTAGCCTTCAGTCACATGTGGCCCTGTGATACCAGACCCCAGCCAGATTAGTGTGTACCCCGTGTGAGGGTCTGGCTGACATGGGCAGCTGTTATCAGGGCAGAGAGGTTCCTAGAATTGCATGACGTGTGTGTAGCAGTGGCTGCATAGGTCGCTGTGGTATACACTACATACCCCAAAGGGCCCACATCACCCTTTTGTAGGTAAAGAACAGTGCCCACACCCCAGGGAAGCAACCTCCATCTTCTTTGTACGAGACAGCCCTCCAGGGTTGGTGGACCAGAGCCATATCTATGACTGGGACAGTGGCAGACCAGCAGCAATGTTGGGGGTAGGTTTGGAAAACCCAAGTGCCTCCCACCACTGTCTGCCAGTCAACAGCAGACAACAGAATCAAACTGCACCTTAAAGGTGCTCCGACCATGCACAGTCTAACTGCAGACAGTCCACCAGGAACTATGTATAACAAGCAGGCATCTCAGTGATTAGGACCCCAGCACTAGGGAACACAAATATATCACTAGAAACAAATAGTGTAGAGCACTATGTGGGAACCTAGACCTGCCATGGTCACTGCTCGTTCAGAGTGAGTGCCCTCCCAGCATGCCATGCTGTGGCCACCCTGTCCATGCAGGTGGTGGTCAGGCACTACAGTGTCCTAGCCATTGCCCCACACCCTGTGAAGATGCATCCTGGCCAATCTGCCCTGTCCGGGCCATACCCAGAATACCTTGCTCCTCATTATGCATCTAATCAGGCTAACGCTGGTAACAATGGGACATTTTGGGCCCAGTGAAGCGTGGGCAGCCACAGAACAATGGATAGACATACAAACACGCTCACTCCTTTTGCAGCATTATACAAAGATAGGGGTGATTGGCAGCCCTGCCCGCCACACTAGTCCTGATCACAGTGCCGACATTGCTAAACTGTGCAGGGGGTAGTAGTAGTGCTCTGGTGATAACATCATCCCAATGCTGGGGCCAACAGCCTGCCGCTTCATGCATCATTGGATTGTGGAGCCTGTGTGAGTGGGTGTTTGCACCCCTGTTCACAGCATCTTTGGGCTTTGCACATGTTGCTGTTGTATCTGCATTGTAGGGTAAAATATAGGGACATGCTCTGCACGAACCACAGCTGGGACTTGCACCTATGACCCTCTGCTCCTGGACACACTGGCTGGGTGTACTGCACCACACTGTTGCCACAGATGCATGGTAGTCCCTGGGGTTACTTGCACTTTTCCTCAGCCAGACCTTTTATGTTGCACTGCACATCACGTACTGATGCAGAGCATGGCCTAGGTCCACTGCAGGGAGGTGGCACTGCCCCCTCCAGTACGGGCACATATCCCCCTGCCAAGCTGACGTAGCCATTTGCTGTCGGTGCTGGTAGTGCGCAGTCCCAGGCCATCCACTGTGTAGGTAGGCGCCCGCCTAGGGAGTGGGTTCTGGGGTAGGGGGGCATACATGGACATCCTCACATCCCCCCATCACTGCCTACCACTATTATGTCCCCTCCACATGGGGGCGGGATGGCTGGGGGGATGTCAGGTCTGTGCCCTAGCGACTATTGGCTAGGTTGGACCAGGTAGATATTGGTGGATTGTGTTTGGCCTTGGTTAACTGCTGTCTTGCTGATCTCCGGTGTCTATGTTCATATGTGCCACCTAGGCGCCCGCCTGGTCCACCCTGTGCCCCAGCTGCCCATGCTACATGTCCCGCCTGCGGCCCCCTATGCCCCATTTGCACCATTGCCATAGTGGCCATTCATACTTTGGCACTATGGTATTGCTGTACATGGAGCTCTACTATCACAGTTTTTGGGCTCCCTGCCTGGGCTGTACATTGCTGACACGTAAATGGTTTCTCTCTCCTGCATATGTGCATCTAACGGCAGGTTTTCAATCGCGTTAGGATTCAGCTCTTCAGATCAGTGCGTTAGTGTGACTGGAGCCTCTCCCCGCCCACACTCCGCCCATTGACCCCTTCTCTCCGCCCTCTCTCCACCTTCTGCGGTGTTTACCGCACCGCAGAACGTCAACGATCGTTAACGTTATGTAACGCGCATTATGTAACGTTACCGCAGTTTAGTAAACATACCCCTTACTCTCATTGGCACACTGAGCAAAAGTAGAGACAATTGGAATTCCTGCTTGACACTCCTGTCTCAATGTCAGCTCAAGGATTGATAACATGTGCTCTGTTTGCACAACTATATTACCGTGCCTTACCCTCACCACAGATTGCTAACGTGTGTAATGTTTGCATGTGCTATATTACCACGCCTTACCCTTACCACAGATTGATAACGTGTGTAAGGTTTGCACGTGCTATCTGCCTCCCTCCAACCAGCTGTGGATAGTGGTGCCTGTCAGTGCTGCTGGTGGGTGTTTCCACCCTTGCTGGCCATCTCCTTGGGGGTTGCACATGCTGGAGCTGTAGTTACATTATCAGCTAAACTTTATCCACAGGAATATGCACTACAGAAACCCAGTGGGGTCCTGAACCTGTGACCTTGCACACATACATACACCAATAGCAACTCCTGTTGCTGATATACCTCTCTTCAGCTGACCTTCAGCACATTATTTCTTTCTTT
The DNA here is from genome assembly GCA_033557465.1 of Ichthyophis bannanicus. Lineage (NCBI taxonomy): Eukaryota > Metazoa > Chordata > Amphibia > Gymnophiona > Ichthyophiidae > Ichthyophis > Ichthyophis bannanicus. The sequence continues at coordinate 733,365,737 of CM066036.1, forward strand.
CTTTATTTATTACAATTTCTTATATACTGCACTATTCTGCATCAGCGCGGTTTACATGGAACAGAAAAATCAGATGGGATAACATGTGTCTGAGTTTACAATTAACCGGACAGCAAACTTGGATAACAAGGGAGAGTTACAAATAAGAGGGCAGCAAACTTGGAATATATAGGAGAAACTATTTACACATGTTGCAATGCACATGGTGCACATGACCAGGACAAGGCTTCTGTCTGTTGAAGACGGGTGCCACTTCCCATGCCACCACCAATACCCCACCATGCAGACATGTCCATGCACATGCATTTTAAACGTGGGTTTGGCGGGCACCTTTGGCAAAGGGTCCGGATGGTGGGGGGGCACACATGGACAGCCATGCAACCCTCCCACCAGCTGCCATGTAGGGGCCCCAACACTGTCTGCCACCGATATGTCTCAGGGGGGGTGGAGGATGGCAGCCACTGCTGTAGTATTTCACCAGACAACTGTATTTTCCAGCTACCTGGAGGGCTACAGCATCTGGCATTATTGGCCTCTTCCCCCATTGCTGGGTTCTGCGGCAGCGGGGGGAGGGGGGGAGGCAGCCTAGATATCTGCCTGGGGTGCCAGGACCCTTGGACCACCTTATGTGGCACATTGCCTTTCTGCAGCAGTAGCAGGACTGTGTGCTGCCACTGTCACTGTGGGATGATGACGGATATCACAGATGGTTCTGCGGATGGCAGAATACCCCTTTGTGGAGAGGCTAAAAAGGTTGGGGCTCATCAGCCTGGGGAAGAGACGGCTGAGGGGAGATATGATAGAGGTCTATAGATTATTGACTGGAGTGAAACAGGTAAATGTAAGTCAGTTTTTTATGTCATCAGACGGTGGACCGACTAGGGGACATGCAACGTGGATACAGTGTAACCCATTTGGGTCCTCTAGGTGAAAATACTTTTTCAGTCCACCGTAATCATACTGGAGGATGTGGTAAAAGCTATCAGTGTAGCTGGGTTTAAAATAGTTTGGAGGGGTTCCTGGGTAACAGTCCATAAACCATTGCTAAATAGGATCTGAGCTATGCCCTGCTTGCCCCATTATAGTTATTGGGGATCCTGTGTGTCTTTTGGAGAAACTTCTAGGTACTTGTGACCTAGATTGTGCACAGTTGGACACAGGATACTGGGCATGATGGACCTTGGTCTGACATAGTTTGCATATTTTGTAGTCGTATGTTCCTATGTGCCATCTAGGCAGCTGCCTAGTTCCCCCTGTGCACCAGCAGCCCCCACTGCATGACCCATGTGCCACCTCCCTTGCCCCCATTTACACCATCAACATAGTGCCCTTTCATACTTGGGCACTATGCTGTTGCTGCAAATGTAGCACTACTTTCACTTTTCTTGGGCGCCCTGTCTGTGCATCACATTGCTGACACTTAAATGGTCTCTCTCTCCTGCGAATGTGCTTTTATCTCACAGGTTTTCACTGGTGGTAAAGTCCCGGCGTTGCTGTTCCAGCGTTAAGGTAGCAGGGGCTTCTCCCTGCCCACTCCCTGCCCATTGACCCCTTCTCTCCACCTTCTCTCAACCCTCTGGGACATTTATCACTGCCAGTAACATTACCGCACGTTAACGTTACATTAGGTAACGTTACCGTGCATTAATATTATATTAGGTAACGTTACCACACATTAACATTACCAATGCTCCTTTACCGCCGTTTAGTAAACATACCCCTAAGTTAACATTCTCTGTTTAATGTATCCATTTGTTTTCGATAGAAACCACATTGAATTTAAGAAATGCAGCATAGAAATAAATATATAAATAAAATGACTGGACAAGTGTCTCTTATATTGGCCATATGGAGCAAGTAAGGACATGTGATGATCTCTGTAGGTGGCCATCCCAGGAGTGGGATGTGCCTGCATGTATGCATATATGTGATGGAGCCAAAGATATTCAGTCACAGTTATGATGAAATATTCCAATCATGTACAACTCTTGTGTCCTACATCTGCAGGGTGAAAATGTCCGACCCTTTGCAATGGGCTACAGCAGAGCCAATAAAGTAATGCTGTCAGTTGGGCATGATTGCAATGTGCATGTTTGCAGATCCCCATTTCCAAGTTATATTATAGGTGCTCCTGTTTGAGGATTATCCCTATGTGGACAATGGCAAAGGATGTTGAATGGGTGAGGTTAGAGGAGACATGGTTTCCCGCCGAGTTAACACAAGTTAGTATACACATATTTGAGACCTGTTTTATAAGGTGAAGCATGTGTGCAATTTACTTTATAAAATAGCAGCGTAAGTGGTGTAAATGTCTAGCACTGATAATGGGGTTGAGGAGGGACTAGCACTGGAAATGAGCTGATTAGGGGAGGCTAGGACTGGTAATGAGCTGATGGGGGGGTAGGATTGGTATTGGGCTGATTAGTGGAGGCTAGCACTGGTAATGGGGTTGAGGGGGGACTAGCACTGGAAGCAAGCTGATTGGGGGCTTCGACTGGGAATGGGCTGATTGTGGGGAGGGGAGGATAGAGCTGCTGGCCCTGGAAGAAAACTAGGGGCTAAGGCTACAAATGGGCTGATACGAGGGGATGGGAGAATGGAACTGGAAGGGAGTGGATCTGAGAGGGGCTGCCATGGTATTTGTACTAGAAGGGACTGGTCAGTGGGGAAGGAGGGGGACTGGAAGGGAATGGACACTAGTGGCAGTCATGGAAATGCAAGTTGACATTGGAAGGCACTGAGAGAGAGGATTGGAAAGGGGCTGATACTGGGGAGGGGTTACTGGGACTGGAAATAGGCTGATGGAAAGAAGTGAAGAAAATGAAAGAAGAGATAAGAAATGGCAGATGGACCATAGACCACAGAAAGAGATCTAAGAGAAGACAGGAAAGCAGAAGCCTCAGATCGGGACCAGCATGATCAGAGAATAAATTGGTCAGACAACAAAGGTAGAAAAAATAATTTTATTTCATATTAGTGATTTGACTACAAAATCATCATAATTTTGAAATCAAATATTGTTACTTGTTATTGTGATTAATTATTGTGGTTTAAATAAGTAAATTTTATAAATAAAAACATATTGCAAAGGCCTATAATATATTAATAATTCAACAAATGATCACAGCGACAATACTTTAATGGTAAAGGAAGAGAGACGCATTTGATTTTATCATTGGGGGTCACCACAAGTTGACTAATGGTAAAAGGGGTCACGGTACAAAAAAGGTTGAGAACCACTGGTCTAGGTGCAGTCACTTATGTCTGCTCTAGGGTAGGCATAAATGCCCATTCCTAGATTTTTTAAGGTGTGTAAGTTACAGTATTTTATAACATGTGTGTAAATTTGCACTCTGCCTGTGCTCCACCTAAACTCTTCCCTTATGCATGACCACATAGAAAATACATACTTACGTGCACACTAAAAGAATATTAGCCACCTACAGAACATGCATAAGGGTCCATTTGTTTGCAAAAGTCCTTGAAAATAGATGGCTTACATTAATAGTGCATATCTTTATGTGGCATGTTATAAAATCAGCCCCGTTTTGACTAGTATTTGGAGGCCAAAACCTTCTCTTTTAGCTATGGAAAGTATGAAGAAAAGATTATAATACAGGAATATAGAAGTGAACCAATGATAGTGTCAAGGGTAAAAGCTAAGGGAGGAAATGATGGGTGATCAGAAAGGGGAAGAACTGTGGACTTAGATAGGAGACCCAGATTCTTGTTAATCCTTTTATGTTCCTTTCACAGTATCTTATCATTTTCACTTTAAAAGTCTTTGCCATAACATGACAGCAATGATCCTCACTTTGAAGCTAGTATGATCTCATTTTTTCAAATTTACTGCTAATGCTTGTCATAGTACTTGCATTGTGCCAAAGAGAAGTTCCTTCTGGTGTTCATAGGGTTTAATAAGCACAGGCATCCTATCAAAATGTGCTTGCAAGTTGCTTTTAATCATAACTATGGCTCCCAATTGTTGTTGTTGTTAAGTGCCGTCGAGTCGGAATCGACTCATGTTGACCCTCTGGATAGCTATCCTAAATTGTGTATGGTCTTCAGTCAGGCAGCTCACCGTACACATTGTTCAGCACCTCAGCAGAGACCTGTCCATCTTGGGAGACCCTGCCAGTAGTTAAACTACCGATAGTTTAGCTCTCAGCATCACTGATGCACGCAAGCCCTCACAGCACGACAAGCTGCAAACCAAGTGAGAGTGGCTCCCAATTATTATTATTATTATTATTATTATTATTATTACTAAGCATTTATAAAGCACTGCAACATACGAAGCGCTGTACAAACATAAAAAGAGACAGTCCCTCCTCATTAGAGCTCACAATCTAGTCAAGACAAAATATGAAATAAATTATATAATACAAATAACAATTAACAAGACAAGAATAAATGTTTATGGAGAGAACAAGAAAGGACGAGTTAGGAACAAAAAGCAATAGTGAAGAAATGGGATTTCAGTTTGGATTTGAAGATGGCCAGGGAGGAGGTGTGGCGGACAGAGACAGGTAGAGAATTCCAGGAAAAGGGTGCAGCCAGTTGAAAGGAGCAAAGTCTAGAATTAGCAATACGAGTAAAAGGCATAGATAAACAAAGACAATTAGATGAGCAGAGTAGGCGAGAGGGGGTGTAGGTAGAGATGAGGGATGAAAGGTAATGAGGGGCAGAAGAATGAATACATTTATAGGTTAGAAGGAGGAGTTTGAACTGGATACGGAAGCGGATGGGGAGCCAGTGAAGTGACATGAGAAGAGAAGTAATGTGTGAAAAACGAGACTGATGGAAAATCAGATGAGCTGCAGAATGTTGAATAGACTGGAGAGGAAAGAGGTGGTTAGCAGGGAGGCCAGCAAGGAGACGGTTACAGTAATCAAGGTGGGACGTGATTAAAGAGTGGACAATCAGTTTAGTAGTGTTATCAGAGAGAAAAGGGTGAATCTTGGAGATATTGTAAAGAAAGAAATGGCATGTTTTAGCAATGTTTTGGATATGTAAAGAGAAGGAGAGAGATGAGTCAAAGATAATACCAAGGTTCCGTGCCAAAGAGACAGAAAGGATAACAGAGTTATCCACAGAGATTGAGAAAGGGGAAGGAGGAGGGGAGGCATTAGGGGGAAAGACAAGGAGTTCAGTTTTGGCCATGTTCAGCTTCAAGCGGCGGTAGGACATCCAGGAAGCAATGTCAGAGAGTCAGGCCGAGATCTTAGCTTGAATTTCAGGAGAGATAACAGGCGCAGAGAGGTAGATTTGAGAGTCGTCAGCATAGAGATGATAGTGAAAGCCATGGGAAGAGATAAGAGCACCAAGGGACTGGGTATAGAGAGAGAAGAGGAGCAGACCTAAGACAGAACCTTGAGGTACACCCACAGTTAAAGGGGTAGAAGAGGAGGAGGAGCCACCGAAGTACACACTGAAAGAGCGGTGAGAGAGATAGGAGGAGAACCAAGAAAGTACAGAGCCTTTGAAACCGAGTGAAGACAGGGTGATAAGAAGAAGATTGTGGTCAACGGTGTCAAAGGCAGCAGAGATATCCAGAAGAATGAGGACAGAATAAAAGCCTTTGGACTTAGCCAGAAACAAATCATTGGCGACTTTGGTAAGAGCAGTTTCGGTAGAATGTAGAGGATGGAAACCGGATTGTAAAGGATCTAGGAGGGCATGAGAGGAGAGGAAGTTGAGACAGCATGCTCAAGTAATTTAGAAATGAAGGGAAGGAGAGAGATGGGACGATAGTTAGAAGGACAGGAGGGATTGAGTGAGGGTTTCATGAGGAGGGGTGTGACAATAGTATGCTTGAAGTCAGAAGGGAAGGTAGTGGTGGAGAGCGATAGGTTGAGAATATGAGTGATGGTGGGGACGATAGTGGAAGAAATGGAGCTAAGGAGGTGGGTGGGCATAGGATCAGAAGGGCAGGTAGTCAGCTTAGAGGATGAAAGGAGGAGTGTTGTTTCCTCATCAGAGACCAGAGGGAAGGAAGAAAGGGAAGCAGAAGTAAGGGGGGAGAGTTGTAAAAAGGAGGGGAAGAAGAGAAGGTAGTGAAATGGAGGGTGATTTTATGGATTTTGTCATGGAAGTACTGTGCCAAGGTTTGGGCAGGAAGGGAGGTAGGAGCCAGAGGTGGGGGCACACTGAGGAGAGAATTGAGTATATAAAAAAGACGATGAGGATTAGAGACAAGAGAGTTAGTCAGATGGGCGAAGTAGATTTGTTTGGCAAGTGCAATGGCTGATTGGAAGGAGAAGAGCATGAATTTAAAGTGGAGAAAGTCAGCATGAGAACGAGATTTGAGCCAGGCATGCTCAGCAGAGTGGACACAGGAGCACAAATAGCAGGCAAAAGAGAGAGCCAAGGCTGTGGAGGAGAACGCCTAACAGGACATGAGATGAGGGGAGCAAGAGAATCCAAAGCAGAGGAGAGTACAGCATTATAGGAGGCCACAGCCTCATCAATAGAATTAGAAGAAAGAATGGATGAAAGGGGTGAGGAAATAGTGGAGGAGAGAGCTAAGGGATCAATAGCAAGAAAGTTTATAAATAGATTAGTGGAAGCAGGACGAGGCTGAGGTGGAGGATGATGAATAATAAGACTTAAAAGGTGGTGGTCAGATAAAGGAAGGACAGAGTTAGAGAAGTTGGAGGGTGAGCAGTTAGAGAAGAAAATTAGGTCAAGGCAATGACCATGTTGGTGAGTAGGAGCAGTGGAAGAGAGTTGAAGGTTATACAAGGAGGTAAGAGAGAGGAGTTTTAGAACATGGGGATTGGAGGGGTCATCAATATGAATGTTAAAGTCACCAAGAATAAGGGTGGGGGAGGAGGGGTGAAGAAAGGTAGACAGCCAAGAATCAAAGTCAGAAAGAAAAGTGGAAATAGAAGTATTAGGGGGACGATAGAGAACAGCTACTCGGAGTGGGAAAGGAGCGAAGAGGCGGATCGAGTGGAGTTCAAAAGAGAGAGAGGAAAGAGATTGAGGTAGGATGACAGACTGGAAGTGAGAAGAGGGAGACAGAAGAAGTCCAATACCCCCACCACGACCAGTAGGCCGAGGAGAGAGGGAGAACTGGAAGCCCCCATGACAAAGAGTGGCAATGGAGGCATTGTCTTCAGGAAGAAGCCAGGTCTCAGTTAAGGCAAAGAGGTGAAAAGAGCAGGAAATAAAAAGGTCATGTACAAAGGCAAGTTTATTATAGAGTGAACATTCCATAAGGCACAGGAAAAGGGGAAAGCAGACGGGGAGAGTAGAGGAATGTGAATAAGGTTAGAAGGATTGTGAAAAGGCCTAGTTCTAATATGAGAGAGATGTTTAGGGAGGGTAGGAAACCTCAAAGTGTGAGAAGTAGATTTAGGGAGACCAGAATTGACCAATACGATGGGAAATGTATCTGTATCTTTCTGCCAAGTTTTCTTGCTCTCTGATTGCAGGACCATACCTAGCCCTGTACGAGCGGTGCAGCCACATAGGGCACAAAGGCTTGGGGGGCGCATTTCGGCTATCTGCTGTTGCCCTGCCGCCGCCACTTTTTTCTCTCATCAGCAGCAGGGCGACAGATGAAATGTGCCCCCTAAGCCTTTTCACGCCACATTAAGCAGGTTGATCCCTCCCTCCTCTGACACGACATCAGAGCAAGGAGGGACAGATCTGCTTAAAGTGCCGGCAACTTGCAGATCGAGCATGTGTCCTCTCCTCCACCTCCATTGAGCCACTTTCTGCTCTTTCCCTGCTGCCAGCACCACCGTGGAGAAAACAGAGGGCAGCAGCAGCAGGGCAAGAGCCGGCAATGGCTAGAAGGAGGAATGGGGAGGGGTGCGCGCGCCCGATGTGCAAGTCACACCGGGGTGTGATTCCAGTTCGCTACAGCCCTGTCTGATTGCATTTCTTGTTACTTGAAGATCTTTTCCATCTCTATATGATGTACAGAATAATCATATGGTGCTGACACTTCTAATATTGATGCAGTTTTCCTGTTTTCTCCTTTACTACTATACCCAGTTTCCTTGTATCACGTTTTTTAACAGTTGCGATGGGGATGTTCTAGGTGATCACAACCTCTTCACTGGGGGACCCCAATAAAGTTTGTGTGTTGAATAACCATCCTTGAGTGGCCGTTGTCTACCTCCATTTCTGTTGTTTTCCCTTGGTATACCACCTTATAGTGCTTTTCTGTATAGAAAGTTTCTGCTGTTAGAACTTTGCAGTCAGCTACGACATGAGTAGCCATTTCCAGCGCTTTCTTATAGAATGTACATTTGTCTGTTTTGCCCATTTTTCTAGGCATGCTGTGAAGCATATTCTCCATAATCCACTGTCCTTGACTATTCATGTGCCTGATTTTGATCCATGTATAGCTTTTGAAGAAACACTGTGTATTTCTCGCTGTATTTATGAGTTTGCCAATTGTTTTAACTTGTTTTCTGATTACTCTTTTCTCTTGTTTTTCAAATTGTACGTGCATTGGTGGATTGCTACTCATTTCTTCTGCTTGATTGAATGCTTGTCCAAGTTTGATGATGGAGGCAGACTGTCATCATTTACTTTCATTCTGCCACACTTTAAGGGTTGCGCAGGCAGCGCACATCACCACGCGCGTATATCTGCACTATTTCATAAAGTAATGCACACGCATGCCTCACTTTACAAAATAGCAGTATACCAATGTGTCATACCCTAGGAACAGCAGTTGCTGGCTGGATCAGGCATAGCTGACCATTTCTAGATTGGTATAAGGATGCTCATATGCAATATCAATCTATATCATACCTGCATCCTTCGAGGCTGCACCAATGCTGAGCCCATACCCCAACCCAACCCCTTCCACACCCCTACCGACCACCAAATATATACAAGGTGAGCACTTCCATGAGTGCTTACAGAATAGCAACCAGCCAAGGTGTGCATAGAAGTGCCCATTCTCCTGAACAAATCCTGTAAACTAGGGACTTACGAGCATAAGAGGCACATACCTTTCTGCAGCATCCTTTTAAATCGCCTCCTTTTTGTGCAATTGGGTCTTTTTATTTTGTTAAGTAAGTTTGGAGGCCTATGATGATAGCCCTATGAAAGTAACTTTATAGAGGAGCCTATTTAAATCATGTTTTAATGTGCCTGTGTTGAGCCTGTTTTATAAAAGCAAACTGGCACCTATTTTCTTCATAAAATACTAGTATAAGTGGGTTAATGTGTACCTGCATTGCTGGCACAGACATTTACACCAGCCATAGGGTTGATGCAGATGCTCATACCTAAATGTTTCAAGTATGTATGCAAATTTTATAATCAATGTACATACTTTTGTGCTCCTCCCATACACACCCCATTGTGAAGTACATGCCTTGATGTTAAAGCATGCACTTGTATGACGGTCAGTATTTCATAAGAGATTAGTTATGCATGTATGTTTCACAAACGCATAGAATAACTTGATAAAATTATCTCCTATTTGTGTAATCTACTTCTATGAGATCCATTCTGCCATCAGCCCTAGGATTGTACAGTCTTGGTATACAGTGATTTTTATAAATGATCTTGTGGACTTGAAGGAGTTTTGTAGTTTGTATGTTCATCTCCAGGAACAAGCAGGAATGTAGTCTTCAACTATGGGTATCGTCTGTACCGACGGAGCCTGCGCGGGAATGCTCCCCAGCATCCAATAGGAAAGCTTTTGGGAGCATCCCACAGCACCTGCGTGCTGCCTTCCCGCCTTTCACAACTGTCCCTCTCCAGTTCTTCATTTTCCGCTGAGCCAACAGAAAAAAATTCCCTTCTATTATTCTTTTTTGTGGTCGCATCTGCCTTCCCTCGATGCTACACTGGTACCGCCAGTTCTTCTTTCTTTTTTTTCTTAAACCCCCCCCTCCCCCCCAAAAAAAACAACCCAACTTTCTTTCTGGAGTATTTTCCAGTAATTTTCTCCTCAGGTGCCACGCGCCATTTTGGGCACTAGGCCCAACTTTGTCCTTCAAAATGGAAAAACACGCTTCGGGTTTTAAAAAGTGTTCTAAGTGTGGCAGTACCATCTCCGTCACCGACACCCATGAGTGGTGCCTCAAATGTTTAGGTCCTGACCACTCTATTTCAGAGTGTATTTCCTGTGGGATGATGTTGAAAAGGGGCCGGCAAAACCGAGCTGCTAAACTTAGCACCCTTTTTCCCTACGATGCAGCCTCCATGGCATCAACGTCTTCCAGGGCTTCGTCTTCCTCCCATGGATCTCAGGTAACTAAACATAAATCTAGCCGGTCCTCAAAGGGTAGATCTCCTTCTAGACATCGAGATGCCTCTGGCATTGCCCTTGAGAGACTTTCACCAGCAAAATTGCCCCAGCGGGAGGCTTCGGCTTCCAAAGCACTAATGGGACTCCAGGATGTTCTCAAGACTTCAACCTAGGCAGAACTACTGGTGCCGTGCTCTGTGGTGCCGGCTGCTTCATCCAGCACTGATACCCAAGCATCAGCAGTGTTGACAGACCAGAGATTCTTAGCTATTGAATGCAGTCTGGCGGCTCTTCTCATGGCCTCGATGCCCCTGAAACCACTTCAGACAATTCAACCGGTACCGCCACCGACTCCGGTGCCGGCACCGACTGCATCGACATCGGCAGGTATTCTACTGGGACCGAGTCATGCGTCTCTATCCGGCATCAACAAGTTGGTACCGGACCACTCCGATGCTGACTTCAATCGGTACCAGTATCGTGCCTTGCATGATCACCTGGATCGGAGATACTTCGAATCCTCGGATGAGTCTGAAGACTCTGAAAGCTCTGCCGATACCAGAGTACTTCTTCCTGAGGATTCCTCTTCTCCTCAGCATAGGATGTCTCCACCAGAGGATATGTCCTTTTAGGATTTTATCTGAGATGTGGCCCGAGGTCTTTCGATCACAGTGGCTCCTGAAAAAGAGCCTAGGGCAAAGGAATTAGAAATCCTACAATACCCTAAAGCTCCCAAGGAGGCAGCTACCTTACCTATTCATGAGATCTTGCATGATCTTATGTTAAGCTTTAAACTCAACTGGAGAGGGACAGTTGGGAAAGGTGAGAAAGCAGCACACAGGCGCTGTGGGATGCTCCCAAAAGCTTTCCTATTGGACACTGGGGAGCGTTCCCGTGCAGGCTCCGTCGGTACCGATGATATCCATATGTGAAGACTAAATTCCTGCTTGTTCCTGGAGATCACCTGTTACAGGTGAGTGACTATGCTATCTTTCAAGATATTTAAGAAGCTGGTCTACAATTCCAAAGCTGTACAAGTCACATGCCCTTATTTAGCAGCTTGACTGTAAGTGAGACTATCGCTAGTAGTCAGAACTGTCATTTTAAACCTGGGATGGCAACTTTTTACATGTCAATCTGTCAAAAACTTCAGCCATCTGGTTCACTGCTGGTGCTTCTCTTCCCACTCTTGCTCCTTCTCTGTCTGCTGGGCCTATTCCTCTTGTTTCTACTATGCGTTATCTTGGGGTTACTTTGGATTCAGCTTTAACCTTCAAAGAGCACGTTTCTTCTATTGTTCAACGTTCCTTCTACACCCTGCGTCAACTTCGTGCTATCCGGCCTTTTCTTTCCTTTTCTTCTCTGACTACTCTTCTTCTTTCTCTTGTGGTTTCTCGTTTAGACTACTGTAATGCTTCTTTGGCTGGCCTTCCTCTTTCTCAGCTTCGTCGTCTTCAACTGGTCCACCATACTGCTGCTCGTCTCCTGACTAATTCCTCACGTTCGGCTCATATCACTCCGCTTCTTATTCGTTTACACTGGCTGCCTATCCCTTCCCGTATTCAATATAAAGTTCTGATCTTCGTTCACAAAGCTCTGCACACTGGTGTTCCCCTTTACCTCTCTGATTTGGTGCGCTTTACTGTCCCTCTAGAACCCTTCGGTCGATTCACGCTAATCGTCTTTTCCTCCCACCTCCTTCCCGGGCTCACCTCGAATCAACACGCTCTTCTGCTTTTTTCTTCCTCGGCCCCCGCCTTTGGAACTCTCTTCCCTTAACCTTACGCATGGAGTCGTCTTTTAATACTTTCAAGGCCTCCCTCAAAACTCACCTCTTTTGTGTTGCTTTTGATGTTCCTTCCCTCCCTGCCCACAGTTGACTGGTTTGTTTCTCTGTTCTCCTTTTTCTATCCTTGCTGTCTCTTTTATGAATAATTGGCATTCTTTTCTGTTTTCTCAGTAGCCTGTTTTATTGTGCACCGCTGTATGCCTTTTTGGTCTTGGCGGTATAAAAAGTTTTATAATAAAGATAAAGATAAAGAGTAGGAACATTTTGGGATCACTAGTGTCCCAACACTATACCACTAAGGAAACAACTGGTAAGTGCTGAAGGGTGTCTAGAAGGGAGCAGCAGGTTATACTCATCAGAGTCTTGATATCACTTAGGGGATAGAAGGGATAGGGCTGGTGTAAGGGTATTGGGCAACCGAGGGAAATTTCATCTCATTCATCATTGAAATGCTATTCCTCTTTCAACAATCCTGTAAAAATGTAAAACTGGACACCAAATTTATAAAATGATGTTTCATTTGTTTATTTGATATACTGCCAATCTTTGAAAATCTAAGTGGTTTACAACGCACTACACAAGGCAAGTACAGGACAAGTAAGGGGAACAACCACAAAAGGAAAACACCACAAGCAGGCTTAAGTTACAACAAAGTATGATTGCAATAAGTCAGTCATAAGAGAAAATGGGGAAACTATTAACTTTGGATGTATGTGTGTGCCCACTCTCCTTGTAGGTAGAAGAATGTGCTGATGGCTCTTTCCATTTGTGTTGCTCTCAGGATCTATTGTTTTGATTTCACTACTGCTGCTCTTTGCATCCTCTCAGAGGTTGCTGACCTAGGTGACTGCCTGGTATTATCTAATATTTGAGTTGGCTTTGAAATGTGTTATGCTCATCATGCAACATGTGGGGTTGGGTCCTCGTGATACTCAGGATGGCAGGGGGTGGGAAGGTTATGGTGATTGGAGACTGGATGCTACTTGGGGGGTAGGCAGTGGTATCTTATGGTAATTGGATGAGTTGATGCTCTTCATGGGGTAAAAAATGTGGGATGATGCTCAGGGATTGGCTTCTCGTAATGCATGGGACCATGGTAACTACATCAGCAGATAGTGCAGATGCACTTACTACATTATCTGCCAATGGATTTACCATGCTGTAAGTCTCTGCTCTATGTGGTAAAGTCTCTGTCCTGTGCGGCAACTGCAGGGCAGATGTGGATGCACCTCCAATGGTTACTGCACAGCCTTTATACTTACTGAATGTTGATATTTACTCATAATTTAACTGACCAAGTGTTATATTGTTTCAATGTAAACCGCACTGATGACAAAGAGCGCGGTATATAAGAAATGTTAAATAAATAAATAAATAAATAATGTTCAGTAAGTGTTAAAACTTGTCGTACTTTGGCAAATAAGCTCCTTAGGCACCTTTTCCATCTCTATGTCTAGGATCCCTGTTATAAAATCACCCTTATAGGTTCAGATATTTTCTTTACGAATGTACCAATATCACATATGATTGATCCGCCTGGGTTTCCAGGTTTGCAAAGCTTAGCCAACATGTAAAAAGTGCCCTCAGAAGCATGGCTTGGTATGAGTTTTTTCAGATGCGTATGTGTACTTGCTTAGGAAATGTGTTGATGTTTCAATTGTTTTATGTGTTCCTTTGTGAGTTCCTCAGCATTAATTGAGAGTTGTCTATGCCCTTCTTCTACATGTTTTTATATGTCCATAAACACTTCAGAGCTTCCTTCATCTGCAGGCTTCATGATGTTTTGGTTGTTTTGTAGGTTTGTTATGTCAGCTCTTTCTACTGGAGAGAGGTTGTACAGAATGTTCTTTTGCTGTTGTGATTTCACCCTGTGTCAGTAACTCTCTATGAAGTTGTCTATGTAGTGTTTTGTCCACTTTGTGGGGTGAAATGTGTATTCTTTTGCTTAAAATTGTAATCTGGTATGTGGAGGTGTTGCCTCTTTTATGGAAATGTACTCTCAGGCAGAGTTGCCTAAAAAATAAAATCCTTCTAAATCTGAGTATAGTAGAATTTCATCTAGTTTATTGGAAGGGCAAAAGGTAAGTCCCTTTGACAGTACTGAGATTGCATGCTGTGATGATTGGTAGTTAGGATTATTATCTCCATTTAATTTACACTTCCATCAGTGTGGTTAGTGGGAATATGTCTGCAGGGGACTACTAAGTGTCATGTCCCCCTGGTGTGTTTTTGAATTTTGATCTTCATGTTCCTCAGTTAGACTGAAATTGTGTCCAGGTAATTTAGGTCTGCCTCATCAGGTGTTGTGCTGGTGGAGGAGAGAATCCAGCTTTTTAGTTTCCTCCCATAAGCAACGTATTTTTTTTTTAGCTTGAATTCTTTGTAGTTCTTTCTTCAGATGGTTCATAAGGGAGGGATTTTTCTCGAGCATGATCCATATAATTTCTTCCTGCAGGGTTTTTAATCATTTTTTTTCTTTGTGCAGCTGATGTATAAGTTCATTTATCAGTTTCTATCTACTATGCTTGCAGATTTTTTCTGTATAGTCAGAGTTATATGTTGTTGCCAAAGGATTTTAGATTGTATGTCCTTTGGGGATGATGATGTTCTGCTTGCAGTGTGTCAGAAAGTAAAGGCGGCTGTTCAGCTTTGCTTCCTTTTCAGTATGTTTGCTTATTTGCTCATTTGTTTTCTTATACATTTGTATGTAATATCTTCTAACTTGGATAAAGTAGTGAGGTTGCCATGTTAATTAAAAAAAAAAAAAAAGATTAACTATTAAAGTGAACTAACACGACAACCGTGCTACTTTATCCAATAAATATTAAATGGCTGAACTAAAACAGTTAATGCTGCTGAATATACGTTATGAAATTAAGTACCAGGGGTTCCTAGCTATTTTAGGTGCTTATGTTAAGCCTATTTTTAAAAAATGATTAGATGCCTACTTGTCTTTAGGAAACACTAGTATTGGGGTCTAGGACAACTCAGAGCAGCCAACTCAGAGTGGCTAACTCAGTGCAGCCAACTCAGTGTGGGCCAACTCAGTGCAACCAAGTCAGCGTGGCCAACTCAGCATGCCGCTCTGAATTGTCCTAGATCCATTACTGGTCACATATATGAGGTGAAATTTGGAAATGTCAAAAAAGCTCAATAGTAAATGCAATAGTAAAACATCCAAAAAGATTTTATTAAGCTATCTGATAATTTCAGATTTGTCAAATGAAATCTGGAACATCCATTTTGACTTTAAATGCAAACTTTAAAAGGCTGCTTCTTCAACCTGATTCCAAATATGAGGAAGCATTTGGCATCAATAGGTGCTGTTCCAGAATGTGACATGAACACGGAGTTTGCCCTTAAAGCCAAAATGGTTGTAGCCTTAGCATTTGTGCCTGTCCTGGACTTGGGAGATTATGTTGCTTCTCTGGAAGAGCTTCATTCTCTGCTCAACAGCTTCAAGAACAGCTACATCAGTCACCCAAATAGGAGAGGAAATGATAGACAATCTCCTCTGTTTCCTCCATCTATGTGAAATCTGTTCGATAGAACACCGAGTGCTGAGAATTGCACTAACGACCATTCTGAAGCTGTTCATCGTTGCCTCTGAGCCAAACTTGGAATATGCCATCCCATGATCTAGAAGTTCATTGATTGTCTCAGAAAGGTGCAGAAGGGCAGAGATGCCTGTTATGAACTGCTCATTTCAGGCCACAGCTCTCCAGTCAAGTTGAGAAAATACCGCAAAGCTGATCAACGTATTTCAAAGATTGTGTCAGATTATGGCACTAGACGCCCTATAGAATACTTCTGTGCCATAGCTCATACTTATCAGATAGCATAACAAAATATTTTTTGATGTTTTCCTATTACTCTTTGGATGCTCCAGATTTCATTTGACAAATATGAAATTATCATATAGCTTAATAAAATGTTTTTGGATGATTACTATTGCATTTACTATTGCACCGAGTTGGCTCGCACTGAGTTGACTGCACTAAGTTGACTAATCTGAGTTGGCCACTCTGAGCTGTCCCATTCCCTCCTATAGTGTTCACCTCACCAAGCAATCCCTGTCCAGTTGCTTGGATAAAATCAACTAAGGAAGTGCTCATCCCCACTGAATCTCAAGCACACATCCATCAGACCCCTGCTAAAGAACAACAAATTGGACCCCCAGAAAGTAGAATCGTATAGACCAATTGCCAGCATTCCACTACTAGCAAAGATAATCGAAAAAGAAGTCCTTTACCAGATTCAACAACACATCAACAATACTTCTCCATTAGTCCACTGCCAACACGGATTCAGAGAATCCCATGGTGTGGACGCTACTTACCACCCTCTTCAACAATATACTTTATGCAATTGATAACATCCATCAGGGAGCTGCCCTGATATTCCTGGATATAGCTGCAGCGTTCGACTCAGTATGCCACCAAACCCTCCTGAGCTGGCTCAAAGAGAAGGGCATCTGTGACCTAGCACTAACCTGGTGTAAGTCGTACTTGTCCGATAGATGGCAACACGTGCAGACGGGGCCCTCCACCTCCAAACCGTTCCACCAGAAACAGGGCGTTCCGCAAGGCTCCTCCCTCTCAGCCTTGATGTTCAACATCTATATGCAGCCAATTTGTGACCTCATACGATCATTCAACGTCGAATGCATGATTTATGCCGATGACGTTCTCATGTACATGCCATTCCAGACTGACCAAATTGACCTCACATCTCTAACTAACTGTTTTAGCTCAGTGGAAAAATGGCTTCTAAACCAGAATCTTCGAATACAACACAAAAAGACTGAAGTACTGTTCATCTCCAGAAACCCCAACTTTTCCCCTCCTGCCTGCCTAAAAATTGGAAAAATCGAACTGCAAACCAAACCTTCAATCCGCTACCTGGGTGTCACATTGGATCAAAGACTGGATATGAAGACACACGTGAGCAACATGGTAAAATCAACGTACCATAAGATCAAGACACTCAAACAACTATGCCCCCTCCTGCAACCAGTTGATTTCAGAACAATCTTCCAAGCACTAACCATTTCACATCTCGACTACGCCAACGCTATCCTGCAAGGACTCCCACAATCCACCCTGAGCCCGCTCCAGCTCACCATGAACGCTGCAGCCATGGTCTTACATAGCACCTCCAGGAGAGAACATATAACACCCATCCTCAAAAGTCTCCACTGGCTCCCAATCCACAGCAGAATCACCTTCAAGGCCCTACTACTAACATTCAAGACCATCAATGGACTCGCCCCCTCCTCTCTCACCTCACTCACATTACACCCCCAAATAGAGCCAGACGATCTACTGCTATAAACACTTTGGTAATCCCCAAAGCAATGACCCACAGTGCTCAGACAACCATAAACAGGGCTTTCAGTCTCTGTGCTCCCAGATGCTGGAACGCTCTTCCAACCGATATCCGAGCAATCCCGGAACTAACTAAATTCAGGAGAGAATTGAAACACTATCTCTTCCTCAAATGCTACCGGAGGAATGTACACCAACTCCACCACTCGCAACATAGCCCCGACCACATGCATCCCCTCCTCATGTATTTATATATAAGTGTGAATATCATTCTGTTATTACAAATGTAAATAGTAATACTGTTATTACAAATGTAAATAGTTAATACTGTTACCCAAGTTGAGCTACCTGTTATATGTAACACGGTGTTAATCCCCACCGTAAAATACCTCATGTTCTATGTAAACCGCACTGATGTTGAAGAGCGCAGTATATAAGCGATTTAAATAAATAAATAAATATAAATAAATCCCTTTTATACATAAAATCATACACACATCCCTCACACAAAGGGCATATGCCAACATCCCTCAAATTAGCATCAATCAAGCCTATCCTAAAAAGCCCCAAAACCAACAAGGCAGACCCTACATCATGCTGACCAGTTTTCAGCTTACCTTTCATGATGAAAATCACAGAAAAGATAGTACAGTTATGTTTATGTTTATGTTTATGTTTATGTTTATGTTTATTGTCTTGATTGACCGCCCTTCATTGGTAAGCAGAGCGGTTTACAAAATATATCTTCAGTACAGTGGGCACAAGGCCGGAAAAGGGAAAAGAAGTTACAATTCAGTAAAAGTAAAGAAACAAGGACAAGAGAAGAGGGTCAATAAAGGAAAAGGAAAGGCTAGGAGGGAGAGAGGTTGAAGACAAGGGAGAAGAGGTGGGTTTTCAAAGCGTGCTTGAAAGTGGGGTGATGGGGCTCCAGGCGGAGAGTGGAGGGAAGGGAGTTCCAGAGGGCCGGACCTACAAAGAAGAAAGCAGAGGAGCGGGTGGATTGGAGATGAGCATGTGAGGGGGGGGGGGGGAGAGTGAGACGGTTGAGGTGAAAGGAGCGAGGAGTGTGTTGAGGGGTGTGGAAGTAGATGAGGTCGGCAAGGTACTGTGGCGTGGTGGTGTGAAGAACTTTATGAACGAGTGTGAGAAGCTTGAATTGAATCCGGAAGGTAACGGGAAGCCAGTGGAGATGGAGGAGGAGGGGTGACATGGTCCCTGTGGGAGGCGGAAGAAACGAGACGAGCGGCGGTGTTTTGGATGCGTTGTAGACGAGAGAGGTGGAGCTTTGATAGGCCAGAAAGAATAGAGTTAGAAAAATCGATCCGGGAGATGACGAGGGCTAGAAGCAGGGTGACAAGAGCGGAAGGTGAGAGGAAGGGGCGAACAGCACGGATCTGCCTAAGAAAAAAAAAGGAAGATTTAGACACGTGAGAGATATGGGAGGAGAAAGAGAGATCAGAGTCGAAAATTACCCCAAGGTATCGAAAGGTGGAGACCAGAGAGATAGGGGCAGTGGGGAACGAGGGGGCAAGTGACGGGGGCTGGTGACTGTGGGGGAACCAGATAGCTGTGGTTTTTGAGGGATTAAGATGCAGGCAGTTATGGGTCATCCAGTCAGAGATGGCGGCAAGGCAGGAGTTGAGGGGAGTGATATCAGGACAAGCTGGAGATGTGTGATAGAGAAGAAGGATATCGTCAGCGTAGTAGAAGGCTGAGATACCAGATTGTTGGATAAGAAGTGTGAGAGGAGTCAGGAAGAGATTGAAGAGGAGGGGAGCCAGTACAGAACCCTGAGGGACCCCACAGGGGATGGGAAAGGGGTTAGAGGAGGGATAAGAAGGGGAGGAGGACAGAACAGCACCCGACCGGGAGGAGAGGAAGGAATGGAACCACCGAAAAACAGTGCTACGGAGGCCAGCATCATGCAGCCGGGAGAGAAGAAGGGAGTGATCTACAAGGTCGAAAGCAGCGGAAAGATCGAGGGACACCGCCACCGAGATTTCACCACGGTCGTGAGCAACATGCAGGGCATTGGTGAAGGCAAGAAGAGTAGTTTCAACACTGTGCCCAGGACGGAACTACAGGATCACATCAATTAATATGCACTCCTGGATCCACATCAACATGGATTCAAGCCACACCATGGTGTGGAAACATTGCTAACAGCAATCTTTGACCACATTATCAGAGGAATAGACATCATAAAAAAGGGCATTATACTAAATTTTTTCAACAGATCAGCCGCTTTCAACTCGGTGTCACACACCATATTTCTAAGACGCCTTCAAGAGATTGGTCTCTACAATAACACATTGAAATGGTTCCAGTCATACTAAACTGACAGACAACAATACATCAGATGTGGGGGAGACACATCCTCTCCATTCACATTAAAGCAAGGATTCCCAAAGGGATCAGCAATATCAGCCCTGCTATTTAACCTATACATTCAGCAAATTTGTGAGGTCATACAGAAACATAACATCCACTACAAAATTTACGCTGATGTCATCATGTTGTATACATCCTTTAATGTCAAAACCCTTGATTACACAACTGTGACTGAATGCCTCACCAAAATCTTAGGATAAGTCAATGCCCACAACCTCAACATAAACTATAGCACTCACAGTAACAAGGAACAAGACCTTTACTCCCCCTTGCACAATAGCTCTAAATAACAGAAATATAGCAGTCAAACATGAAGTTAAATACCTGGGGCCTGATTCTGTGTCACAGTGTAACTTCATTGCATGTCCCCTAGTCCTTCTACTTGTTGATGGTATAAACAATCGATCTACATTTATCCGTTCCACTCCATTTATTAATTTATAGACCTTTATCATATCTTTCCTCAGCTGTCTCTTTTCCTTTTAAGCTTCTCCTCATAGGGGCATCCTTCCATCCCCTTTACCATTTTGGTAGGTCTTCTCTGTTGCTTTTCTAATTTTTAACAACTTTGAATAATTTTGTGTCATCTGCAAATTTAATTACCTCACTCATTATTCCCAATTCCAGGTCATTTATGAATATGTTAAAAAGCAGCGGACCCAGAACAGATCCCTGGGGTACTCCACTATTCACTTTTCTCCAATGGATAACTGGTCATTTAGTCCTACCTTCTGCTTTCTATTATTTAACCAGTTCCTTATCCACAATAGTACACTGCCTCCTATCCCATAACTTTTTAATTTCATCAAGAGTTTCTCACTTTTGTCTACCTGTTTATTCACACTTTTAAAAACATATAACAGATTAGTAAGACATACGTTTCCTTGGCTAAAGCCATGTTGGCTTTCTCCCATTAAACCATGACTATCTACATGTTCAGTAATTTTGTTCTTTATAATGGTTTCTGCCATTTTGCCTGGTACTGATAACAGGCTGCCTTTGACCAATACTGAGGTATTACAGATGATCTTAATGATAGTTCACAGTAATAGTAGGCCTGAATAGTAGGTCTGCAATTTCATATTTCAGTTCTTTCAATATCCTTGGATGTATACCATCCAGTCTAGGTGATTTGTTGGACTTTAGTTTATCAAATAGTTTCTATTATATCTTCCCAGTTTATCCATATTTCTTTCAATTCTTCTGATGCATCACCTTTAAATGCCATTTCAGTCATGGGTGACTTCCCTACGTCTTCTTCAGTAGAAACCAAAGCAAAACATTCATTCAATCTCTCCGCTGTGGCCTTGTCCCCTCTTAGTGCTCCTTTTACCTCTTTATTATCTAATAGTCCAACTGACTCACTCACAGATTTTTTTGCTATGAATGTACTTGAAAAGGTTTGATTATGTGTTTTTGCTTCCACAGCAAGCTTTTTTTTTTAATTCTCTCTTTGCCTGCCTTATCAATGCCTTGCATCTAACTTGCCAGTGCTTATGTTGTTTCCAGTTTTTGCCATTTGACTCCTTTTTCCATTTCCTGAAAGATGTTTTATTGGCTACATCAGTCTCTCTGACCTCACCTTTAAACCATGCTGGCAGTTTTTTGGACTTCCTTCCACTTTTCTTAAAGCATGGAATATAGCTGATCTGGGTTTCTAAGATAGTATTTTTAAACAACACCCATGCTTGATGTAAATCTTTAACCTTTGCAGCTGCTCCTTTTAGTTTTTGCTTAACTATTTATCATTGTCTCCCTTTTGAAAGTTAAGAGGTAGTACAGTGGATGATCACTATTGTAAGTGGCTCCAGAACCCTTACTGTATCTTTTGCACCAGTTCTTATGTTCCACTAAGAACTAGTCCAAAATGGCATGGCTTCCCCTCTTGTAAGTTCATGAAGCAACTGCTCCAAGCAGTCATTTATTTCATCTATAAACTTTATCTTCCTAGCATGTCCTGCCATGACACTGACCCAGTTGATACTAGGATAATTGAAATCACCTATTATTATTACTGTGTTGTAATTTTTGTTAGCTTCCCTGATTTCCTTGAACATTTTATCATCCATTTGTTCATTCTGGCCAGGTGGTCGGTAATTCACCCCCACTGCCATTGCCTTCCTCTTTTTACATGGAATTTCAGTCCATAGAGTTTCTACAGTGTTTTTTGTTTCCTGCAATACTTTAATCCTTTGTGACTCAATGCCCTCTCTAACATAGAGTGCAGCCCCTCCACCAATTTGATCTACTCTATCATTGTGATATAATTTGTACCCAGATATCACAGTGTCCCATTGGTTGTCCTCCTTCCACCAGGTCTCTGAGATCCCAATCATATCTAACCTCTCATTTAGTGCTATATAGTCTAATTCTCCCATCTTATTTTTTTAGACTTTTCGCATTTGCATACAAGCATTTTAGAGGCTGTATTTTATTCGTATTAATCTGGTTATTGATAGGCAGGGGTAATTTGGAATCTTTAAGCTCTGCCTGCTCTGTAATCAATGGCATTTGGATTACTTTTCCCTTTATTGGTACCTCCCTGTCGATATGCCCTAACTTCAATCTTTTGCTAGTATCCTTCAAGGATACATTGTTCCGAACCGTGCATTCTTGGGCGACTGTCAGCTTTCCCCTTTTACCTAGCTCAAAAACTGCTCTATTTCTTTTTTAAAGGTTGATGCCAGCAGCCTGGTTCCATCCCGGTTAAGTTGGAGCCCATCCCTTCGGAAAAGCACCTCCTTTCCCCAGAATATTGCCCAGTTCCTAACAAATCCAAAACCATCTTCCTTGCACCATTGTCTCATCCACGCATTGAGACTCTGGAGCTCTGCTTGCCTTTTGGGCCCTGCACATGGAACAAAAAGCATTTCAGAGTATGATATCCTGGAAGTTCTAGATTTCAACTTCATACCTAAAAGCCTAAATTTGCCCTACAGAATCTCCTTACCACACTTTCCTATGTCATTGGTACCAACATGTACCAAGACAGCAGACTCCTCCACAGCGCTATCTAAAACCTTGTTCTAAAACCTTGTTTAGGTGGCGCGTAAGGTCTGCTACCTTCAAACTGGGCAGGAATATTAACAGGCGATCCTCACATCCACCAGCCACCTGGCTATCTACATGCCTAATGATCGAATCACCAACTATAATGACTGTCCTAACCCTTCCATAATGGGCACATGGCCCTGGAGAAACCTCCTTACTGTGAGAGGGTTTTACATCACCTGAAGGACTGGTCCTAGATACAGGATCATTTTCTGCCTCACCAGGGTGATTATCTCCTGTCACATGACCTCACTCCTCCATGGCAACAGAGAGGCTGCCAGATTGGAGGTGGGACTTCAGTACTTCCTTACTTCCTTATGTCCTCCAAGTCTGCTACTCTAGCCTCCAGAGATTGGACTCATTCCCTGAAAGCAAAGAGTTCCTTGCACCTAGTGCCCACATAAGGCCCCTCACCAACTGGGAGAAAATCATACATTGACACTCAATGCAAAAGACTGGAAAGCCTCCATCTCACTGCTGGACTGCTGTATGCATCTTAGTTATAAGATTCTGTTTAGGTATTTAAGTTGTTTACTTACTTAGGTTTCCCTGGGATACTTAAACTAATGCAACTATACCTAATACAGTACATTTAATGGACTTTGGTCACCTCAAGATTAATTAATCTCAGGTCCTTAATTAATGTATTCTTGATGAGGATAATCAGCCACAGCTGAAATTGAATATGGGCACGTCCTTCCCTTTAATAGGTTTAAGAACCTATAAAGCTAAGATTATCCCTGGGGTGGGAAGACTAAATAAAAACTGACTTCCTACACAGTGCCCTGACCTGTGCTTTTAAGGTAAAGTCTTACTAATTTCCTGTGTGATTCACACAGTCTTTGTTTTATTAGTGGTGACCTTTCAAATTACCCCTTTGATCTGTTGCTTGACTTTAACACCAATTTAAGACAACTTCACAGATCTTTTGCCTCCAAACTGGAAGCCTCTTTGTAAAGGTCTCTAGAAACTAGTTTATTTCTTTCTACTCAAGAGACTATTTATTCTACTTGTATGCTAAACTATACTCTGGTTTTATTTAAATGATAAGGTGGTACTAAGGCCTGACTGACTCAGCAAAAACACTAAATTCTAAAATACACAGATTTATCAGTTTTAACCCAACAAATTCCCTTCCCCCCCAAGATTTAGGGGCATGTTTACTAAACTGTGGTAACGTTACATACTGCGCGTTATGTAACGTTAACGATCGTTAGGTAACGTTAACGCACGTTATGTAACATTAACGACCGTTAGGTAACGTTAACACGCGTTATGTAACGTTAACGCGTGTTAACGTTAATTAACGATCATTAATGTTCCCGGCCACGTTAAACACTGCAGAAGGCGGAGAGAGGGTGGAGAGAAGGGGTTAATGGGCGGGGAGAGGCTCCTGTCACACTAATGCGCTGAACTGAAGGGCTGAATCCTACCGCAAATGAAAACCTGCCGTTAGAGGCACATTTGCAGGAGAGAGAAACCATTTAGGTCAGCAATGTGTATAGCAAAGGCAGAGAGACCATTTAAAGGTGATGGTAGTACCACATGTGCAGCAATAGCATAGTGCTCAGGTATGAAAGGCCACTATGGCAAGGGTGCAACTGGGGCACAGGGGGCCATAGGCGGGATGTGCAGTGGGATCGGATGGGGCACAGGGCGGACTAGGCTGTTGCCTAGGTGGCACATATGAACGCAGAAAATGGAAATCAGTAAGACAGACTTGACCAAGGTCCGACATGCCCATGTGTCTGTGTCCCACAGTGCTCCATCCAGGGGACATTACCCAGCAGGTACCCCACAGGGCACATAACATTGAAAGGAAGTGCCCGTGGGAGGCCACACCAGAAGCAGCCCATGGGAAACCACACCAGAAGCAGCCGCCCGTGGGAAACCACACCAGAAGCAGCCGCCTACTGGCACCCTGGATGGCCTGGGACAGTGCACCACCAGCACCAACAGCATATGGGCATGGCAGAAGGACAGGGTGAGGGTGTCTGTGCTGGAGTAAGCAGTGCCACCCACCTGCAGTGGACCCAGGCCATGCCCTGTACCAGTACGTGGTGCACAGTGCAACAGAAAAGGCCTGGCTGAGAAGACGTGAAAGTAGGCCCAGAGACTGCTGTGTCTCTGTGACAACAGAGTGGTGCAGTACACACAGCCAGAGTAACGCAGAACAGAAGGTCACAGGTTCATGTCTGAGTTGTGGATCCTACAGAGCACATCCCACTATTTTACCCGACTATGTACATACAACAGAAAAACAGCAAAGGTCTGACTGAGGAAACGTAAAGGTAGCCTATGGACCTCTGTGTCTCTGTGGCAACACTGCGGTGCAGTACACACAGCCAATGTAACTGGGGGCAGAAGATCAAAGGTTCAGTTCCCAGCAGTGGACCTGACAGAGCACAGCCCACTATTTTACCAGACTATGTACACAGAACAGAAAAACAGCAAAGGTCTGAGGGAGGAAAACTAAAGGTAGCCTATGGACCTCTGTGCCCCCTGTGGCAACACTGTGGTGCAGTACACACAGCCAATGTAACCAAGAGCAGAAGGTTACAGGTCCATGTCTGAGCTGCAGACTCTACAGAGCACATCCAAATGTTTTATCCGACCATGGACATACAACAGAAAAGCAGCAAAGGTCTGACAGAGGAAAGGTAAAGGTAGCCTATGGACCTCTGTGTCCCTGTGGCAACACTGTGGTGAAGTACACACAGCCAATATAATCTGGAGCAGAAGGTCACAGGTTCAGTTCCCCAGCTGTGGACCTGACAGAGCACATACCACTATTTTACCCATGTACACAGAACAGACAAATAGCAAGGGTCTGGGTGAGGAAATGTACAAGGTAGCCTATGGACCTCTGTGCCCTTGTGGCAACACTGTGGTGCAGTACACACAGCAAATGTAACCAGGGGCAGAAGGTCAAAGGTTCAGTTCCCAGCAGTGGACCTAACAGAGCACAGCCCACCATTTTACCAGACTATGTACACAGAACAGAAAAACAGCAAAGGTCAGAGGGAGGAAAAGTAAAGGTAGCCTACGGACCTCTGTGCCCCCTGTGGCAATACTGTGGTGCAGTACACACAGCCAATGTAACCCAGAGCAGAAGGTCACAAGGTCCTATCCCAGCTGTGGACCCCACAGAGCACATCACCACATTTTATCCAAACATGGACATACAACATAAAAACAGCAACGGTCTGGCTGAAGAGAAGTAAAGGTAACCCCATGGACTGCTGTACATCAGTGGCAGCACTGAGGTGTAGTACACACAGTGAGTGTGTCCCAGAGCAGAGGGGCACAGAGTCAGGTCATAGATGCAGAGCACATCACCACATTTTACCCTACGAGATAGATAAAATATCCAACAGTGCAATCCCCACAGCAGCAGACAACACTGGTGCAAAACCCACTCACACAGGCACCACCATCCAAAACCGCAGGTATAGTAAGGCTTTTGGGTCCAGGCCGGAGTTGCAGGTACCATCACCACAGTACCATCACCCCCTGTACAGTTAAAAAATGTCTGCGGTTTGGTGGGCAGGCCTGCCAAACACCATGAAAACTGCACAGTGCTGCAGTAGGAGTGTGTGTGTGTGTGTGTGTGTGTGTGTGTGTGTGTGTGTGTGTGTCGAACCATTGGTCTCTGTGGCTGCCCACAACGCTCTGGGCCCACATTGTCCAACTGTTGAAAGTGTTACCTTGCAAATGTGAATAATGAGGAGCAAGGTATTGTGGATATGTCTCAGAGAGGGTGAGGTGGCCAGGCTGCATCTGCACATGGAGTAGGACAATGGCTAGGACACACCAGTGTGTGAACACCACCTGCATGTACAGGGTAGCCACAGCATGTCATGCTTGAAGGTCAGTTTTGCCCTGACCCAGCAGTGACCATGGCATGTCCAGTGCATAGTGCTCTATGCTAGCTCTTATCAGTGACACCTGTATGATCCCTGTTCTGGGGCCTAATCACCGACATACCTGTGTGTATGTGTGTGTGTGTGTGTGCATGCATGCGTGCGTGCGTGTGTGTGTGTGTTGCACACCCTACAACACACTGTATGCTTCTGCAGGTGCAGAATGACAGTGTTGTCCGCTGGTGCATGGCAGGCTGTGGTATGTGGCAAGTGAGGGCTTACAGGCAAAGAGACACAGTATTGCCCATCTGCCAATGGCCCAGTCACAGGTATGGGTCATATGCACCAGCCTGGGAGGGTTATCCTCCCCATCATGTCTGGGTTTCCTGCACCAATAGGCAGTCCCCCGTTCACAGGCACCAGCTCCCATGCTTCCCCCCCTCTGTGAGTGGGGAGGGGCATATAGTGTATACCACCCTGAGCAGTAGGGGAACAGTGTGACATAAACCCACATGCATGTCCAGACACCTCCCCGTCCTATTAACAGGTGTCCTTAGCAGCCTGACCTTAACACTGGGTATGAACAGATCTGGGCAGTATCTGGTTCCAGAAAACCACATGTGACTACAGAATCCAGATGGCCACAGAGGTACCATTAGTTACACTGTGATAAACACCTGCCACACACTGCCAATGACGGTGATGTGCAGCAGGACCTATCCCTTGCATCGCATGTACTGTGGACCTAGTTCTGTGCGCACATCATTAACCTCAAGGTGAACACAGAACCTGCACAATGGTAAGGTCTGTAGCCAGTCCGTGTCAGTATCATGCACAACAGGCCATCCAAACAAGCTGTGGTAATGGAGAGGTGCAGACCCCAATTGGTGAACAGCTGTAGACCGCTGTTCCACATGTGCAATGCATCATGGGTGCTGGTGCTGTAAACCTATCCTGGTGCACAGAGAAGATGGTTTCTGTAGTGACCTGCACTCACTCAGTAACCAGCCACTGCTGTACAACAGGCAATAGAGGTATAGACCACTCTTTAGTACACTGATGTTGCAAATAGTGACTATGTGGTGACTCAACATTGTTTCCCCCCTCATGGCTGCCCAACTCTGATGTTTTGCATGCTGCAACAGGCGTATACATGCAGAGCCGTGCATCCAGGCCATAATAACCACATGACAGATGCCAAACACTCCCCTGTCCATCTGTCTGCATCTGGCAACTGTGTAGAGTCCTGTCTGGCTGTGCAGGGTGTCCCCCAATGTCCTGTGCTGGTACCCTGTCCTGCATTGCTCATCTGTGTGCATGCCTTGCCTGTGACCGATGTGCATGGAACCACCACTGTGCTATTGACCCAGCATTGTAAATATCCTGCCGCCACCTCCCCCACTGGGGGACATGGATCCGCGCCATCTCCAGCCCAATGTTTCATCAGTATGTGTCATTGGAGAGGTGGCCTAGTGGTTGGGACAAGTTACCCCCAAGTCAGAAGGTTGCAGGGTCAAATCCCACCAAAGGACAACAACCATGTGCTGGAAGGCCCGGGGTCCCTAGTCGCACAGGTTCTCCCCATGGTCATGTGCAAGCCACCTAACCCAACACTGCCTATGTTCCCTGTAAATATAGTTTTTTACACAATGCCCTGTGCAATGTAATATAAGTTTGTGAAATATAAAACACACTGGAATCATGAGAGGCAGCATATAAGATATGTGAGATACATAAATAAATATATATATATTGTGGCGCTGCACCCCGGCTAGGCGGTCGCCTAGTGGAGACAGCGTGCCATCTAATGTCTTGTATTTTGCAGAGTTTCCAGGGCCAAGGCCTCTGGAGTTGTAGTTGTGTGCAAAAAGGCCAACCAAGTGGTTTTAGAGGCAACACAGGAAAAATTTATTAATTTCTTTCTTTTGTAGTCAACACTTTGCAAACAAAACTGTTATGGAAGTTCCTGAACAGAATAACAGAATAAAGGATAATTTCTCCAACAGAACTGTCACATAAACCGTGCTCCAACAATTCTATAAATGAGGTTGCTTCCTTCAGCTCTTTAACAGAAGATAACTTCCTCTCCCCCACAAGCCACAGTTGTAACTTATTGCTATTATCAAAGTCCAGCAAAGGCCTCAGCTTCTTTCAACTGCGTAGGGTTTTAAAAGTAAGGCTTCTTCTGCTTATCAGCATTGCTAACAGAAAACTGCTGTTTTAAAACATTTTACTCCAGCATAAACATTTGTGGTAATTTTCAACCTTGAATAATTCTTTCTCTATCTCAGGCTCCCAGCACTCAGCATATCAGGTTAACTGGCTTCTGGTTTCTCTTTAGCTTAAACCGTTGGCCTCTCCTCAGTCTGAAGCTATGCACAAGGAGCATTCCATTAAGGAATCAATGGAGTCCTGTTCCACTTCACACTTCTCCATATCTTCACACTCAGAATCACATATCTTTGGGCTTGAGACTGGCTCAGAGCTTGAACACCTTTTCCCAATGAGCTTTTCGTCTCCCCTCTGGGTTTTCAGTATGGCTACAAGACCTTTTACCCTTTAATAAAACACTTAAAAGTTCTGTCTGTTTTCTTTTACTTCTGGGAACATTCTTCCTGACAGGCTTCTTAAAAGATAAAACTTCTGCCTCAGAATCCTGTAGGGCTATTTCTGTATCTTGGCTGTATTTTTCAGCTCCCCCAGGTCTTTCCCTCCTACCTCCAAGCCTGGCTGCAAATCTCTCACAGCAGGGGCTCTTCTTTGAAGTAGCGTCCTCAGAATCAGAGCTGCTCTGGGAATCACTCCGGTGTCTGTTCCTAGACTCTCTCTGCTCTCCACCACTGAAGCTTTGGTCCTCTTCAGTTTGGCTTAAGGATTCTCTTTCCAGCTTGCTTACAGCTAGCTTCCTCAGTTCCTCTCTCCTGGAAGGAGTGTGATTAGCCCTGCTCCTGGTTCTGTCCCAGCTGCTGCTGCTGAACCTGTTCCCATGTCCCAACTTGGACTTGTTCTCCAACCTGTTCCCGAGCCTGTTCCTGTGTGTTTCTGTGAGCTTAAATGTATGCAAGCGTCCTCCCTCTCCTGGCTCCTCCCACAGGTGTCTCCTATCCCTCCTCTGGGTTGCCATGGAGTCTGGGTGTGGTATGAGCCTAGTAGCTCTGGAAGTGTGGGGTTTTCCACTACCTGCATTTTGAAACGTGTGTCTAGCTGAGCCCTTCCCCCACACAGAAGAAAAAGATTATTTTTTATCTGTTTTCCAGGGTTGAGCTGCAGCCTCATCACCACAATATATATATATATATAATATATAAAAAAACACCCTGGCAAGTCCTGAATCGTCAAGCCCTCCCCAACACCTGTTGCCAAAGGAGTGCGCTACAGCGCCATAATGAGGCTGGGGTTATGCAATATGTCTGGAAAGGGTGTAATGTCTACCTCAAACTACGGAAGAGGATACAACAATGCCAAAAGGATGGGAACCTGAAATGTCCCACCCACAAATAACAGCCGTGACGAGATACATTACAGAATGCCTGAAACATCAACAAATGCCAAAAATGTCTTAAACGTGTGTACGCACAGAGGTACGCATGCGGGCACGCATGGCAGTACACGTTGCGGCGACCCTGCCCGGCTTAAGGGGTTAAAGGCAGGAGCAGCCGCTGGTGCTTCGTGAGGGAAGAGTAAAACCTTTACCCCAGGAATGCTGGGAGTTGTAGTTTCAGTTCTTCTCACTCCGAAATTAAAGAAACTGTAGTTGTGGGGTTTCTTGATAATAAGTGTTTTATTAAAGCAAAGGATAAATGTTCCATCACATGGCAAAACAAAGGTGCTTCAAAAAAGGCTAACAGAAAACTCAGAATAAATGCAACTCAAAGGTATACTGCTGCTTTTCACTTTTCAGCCAATTGCTCTCTTTTGCCTCCAGAGGCCAGTTGGGCTCACTGCAGCCTCTTACAGCCACTGTTACTCTCACAGTGCTGGGGAAACATGTGCACGTAATTAGAGCTTCTTTCAGCAGTGCAAACAACAGCTTTGTAACTCTCCGATCACAGACGGCAAAAGCATTTCCTTCAGCTTGACTTATCTATACAACAAATCGTACAGTCCATTTGTTCACAGCCTGGTAAGTCTGTATTACTCTCTGTTACTCCTTCAAGCTGTAAGGCATTACTAGCTTCTTGTGAAATTAGCTGTTGTCTAGCTTACAACTCTAAGAATTGTTTAAAGCTTTGAAGAAGCAATTCAGCCTGTTCCTTGTGAGATAGGGTACTATTATCTGCTATGGAACTTCCCTTCTGCTCAAGGCTGTTTGTCTTCTCTTCTTGTAAGTTAAAGGCATCAGAATAATTGCTAGTCTCTTTGGCAATTGTTTCATAGATAGGAGAATTATCTTTACATTCAGCTTGGCAAGCGTGTGGCCAATTACTCACTTTTTGCAGAGCCCTTCTGTCTTCAGACGGCTCCAAGGTTCTCCAGCTGTTCTGTTTGTTGCTTTCTGGTACAAACGACACTTCAGAGAGTGATGGCTCTCTCACCTGTGTTTGCCTTGAAGGCTTTCTTCCCCAGGGCGGTGCCTTCCAATGGCTATCCCATTCAAGGCTAAGTCCTCTCTCCGTGGGACTTCTGCTTACTTCCCTTGAATAGAATTGTGCAGGTTTTCTTCCTGTGCCAGGTTCCCAAGTATCATTAGACTCTCCTCTGGCTTTCCAACCATCCTCTAGTTTCTTCCTCCTGTATTCCTTCCTGGGCTGCTTCTTCTTAAACTTCTTCCCATACTCATACTGAGTCTCAGCCTCCTTCGGAATCTCGTACTCCTTCTTTTTCTCCTCCTTCTCTCTCTTCTCCCGTTCCTGCCTCCGCTTCCCCCGCTCAGAGCCATGCTCTGGTTTAAAAGTACGTTCTCTCTTAGGCACGCCCCTTCCCAGGGCTGGGTGTGCCCAATCAGAACTGCAGGACTCCTCCCCTGGGCTGGTCTCCATGCTCAGCTCTGTGGAATAGAGTCTCTCTTTTTTCCTTGCCCTGTCATTTTGGTGTAAATCCTGCTGAACCTCAGGATTTTCCTCTGTCTCCATAGGCTCAGGAGGGCGCTGCTCACCACAACGTGTGCGGCAGATGCACAGCAGTATGTGTGGGTGTTACACATAGCAGTACGCGTGGGAGCATGCACACACGCAAAGCGCAGCTGTGATGTCACTGCGTCATTGGAGCATTGATCACACAGCAGACAAGATGGCTGCCAGGTCAAGGAAGCCTGTGTTCACCGATGCAGACCTGCACGTGCTGGCTGAACTTATATGTCTGTGCCAGGAGCGTCTGTTCCCTGGCTCATCACGCAGAAAAAACCTCAATAGGGTGAGGAGGTCAAGGGTGCACCTCACCAGGCGCTACAATCGTGCTGTGGACTACCCACGTGAGGTAAGTGCATGGGAACAGGCACACAAACCTAGCAATGCAAACCAATATCCAGCAACGAACAGACATATCAGACATGCGCAGCAATGGAATAGGATGTGTATGTGGGGCAACCAGGGATCATGGTAGGCCTCACGGCTGATGTGTGCAGGTCTGCCCCATCTGCAGGATGCACCAGCCAGCAACGCAGAGGTCTGTCAACCCTTTGAAGATTTCCTCAAAGTAATTAAACCACATCCCGCATCTGGACTACGAGGTGGTATATATCAGGAAACTGTACCAACCATATGCAATAGCAGCTAACAGTGATCTGCCACCTGCTCTGATCATGTATGATATACCATATGATAGGAATATCTCATCAGAATATTGTCTCTCAAGAGATGTGAGACTGGCCAGGAAAGGTGGTTGAATCACCCAAGTGCTGAGGTTCTTGTCCCTTCTGCAGGCCCACAGATATGCCCCATCACCAGGATGCCTAGGGCCACATTACAGAGCCCTATTACCCATCCTGGTGCTGAGGTACCTGCCTCTGGTTTAGTTTCAGAGGGCTGCCTCAGCTCCAGGATGCCCCAGGCCTCAATGCAGAGTCCTGTTATCCATCCTGGTGCTGAGGTACCTGCTCCTGGTTTAGTTACACAGGGCTGCCTTAGCCCCAGGATGCCCCAGGCCTCACTGCAGAGCCCTGTTATCCATCCTGGTGCTGACATACCTGCTCCTGGTTTAGTTTCACAGAGATGCCTTAGCCCCAGGATGCCACAGGCCTCAATGCAGAGCCCTGTTATCCATCCTGGTTGTATGGTGGTTGCTCCTGTCACTGTTTCACAAGGCTGCCTTAGCCAAAGGCCTCAATGCAGAGTCCTGTTATCCATCATGGTGCTGAGGTACCTGCCCCTGGTTTAGGTTCACAGGGCAGCCTCAGCCCCAGGATGCCCCAGGCTTCATCACAGAGCCCTGTTAATCACCTTGGTTGTATGGTGGTTGCACCTGTTACAGTTTCACAGGGCTGCCTTAGCCCCAAGATGCCCCAGGCCTCATCACAGAGCCCTGTTAACCATCCTGGTTGTATGGCGGTTGCTCCTGTCACTGTGTCACAGGGCTGCCTTAGCCCCAGGATGCCGCAGGCCTCATTGCAGAGCCCTGTTATCCATCCTGATTGTATGGTGGTTGCTCCTGTCACTGTTTCACAAGGATGCCTTATCCCCAAGATGCCCCAGGCCTCAATGCAGAGCACTGTTATCCATCCTGGTTGTATGGTGGTTGCTCCTGTCACTGTTTCACAAGGCTGCCTTAGCCCCAAGATGTCCCAGGCCTCAATGCGGAGCCCTGTTATCCATCCTGGTGCTGAGGTACCTGCTCCTGGTTTAGTTTCACAGGGATGCCTTAGCCCCAGGATGCCACAGGCCTCAATGCAGAGCCCTGTTATCCATCCTGGTTGTATGGTGGTTGCTCCTGTCACTGTTTCACAAGGTTGCCTTAGCCCCAGGATGCCCCAGGCCTCAATGCAGAACCCTGTTATCCATCATGGTGCTGAGGTACCTGCCCCTGGTTTAGGTTCACAGGGCAGCCTCAGCCCCAGGATGCCCCAGGCTTCATCACAGGGCCCTGTTAATCACCTTGGTTGTATGGTGGTTGCACCTGTTACAGTTTCACAGGGCTGCCTTAGCCCCAAGATGCCCCAGGCCTCATCACAGAGCCCTGTTAACCATCCTGGTTGTATGGCAGTTGCTCCTGTCACTGTGTCACAGGGCTGCCTTAGCCACAGGATGCCGCAGGCCTCATTTCAGAGCCCTGTTATCCATCCTGGTTGTATGGTGGTTGTTCCTGTCACTGTTTCACAAGGGTGCCTTATCCCCAAGATGCCCCAGGCCTCAATGCAGAGCCCTGTTATCCATCATGGTGCTGAGGTACCTGCCCCTGGTTTATGTTCACAGGGCAGCTTCAGCCCCAGGATGCCCCAGGCTTCATCACAGAGCCCTGTTAATCACCTTGGTTGTATGGTGGTTGCACCTGTTAGTTTCACAGGGCTGCCTTAGCTCCAGGATGCCTTAGGCCTCATTGCAGAGCCCTGTTATCCATCCTGGTGCTGAGGTACCTGCTCCAGGATCAGTTTCACAGGGCTGCCTTAGCCCCAGGATGCCGCAGGTCTCAATGCAGAGCCATGTTATCCATCCTGGTTGTATGGCGGTTGCTCCTGTCACTGTTTCACAAGGCTGCCTTAGCCCCAAGATGCCCCAGGCCTCAATGCAGAGCCCTGTTATCCATCATGGTGCTGAGGTACCTACTCCTAGATTAGTTTCACAGGGCTTCCTTAGCCCAAGGATTCCCCAAGCCTCATTGCAGAGCTGTCAGACGGCTGCCTAGGGTGAGAACTTACACAATCTTGACGATGCATATATTCATATGATTCTTGCAAGGTATTGTGGGTATTGTAGTTCATTCACTCCCAAACACAGCTGATGACAATAATTTGAGTTGTGAAACCAAGTGGTAAGATCAATAAAATACTTCTTTTATTGATGGGGTTTAATTCACCCAGCACATGTATGCTTGATAGCACTATAAATGAGGTTACTTGCTTGCAGTGTTTAAAAATAGATAACAAAAAGTCACAAAGTAAACCAGAAACAACCTTCAGCTTGTCAGGCAATTAGCTAATGTTTTCTTAGCAAATAATTACCAAATACAAAGGCACAAAGTAAAGAATAAACTTTGCTGGTTAGGTTAACTTCTGCTTATTTTCCACGCCGATCTCAGCAGTGATTCTCCCTTGCTCACACACACAATCAGGTGCAGCCCTAATTACTATCAATGGACCAGCTGAAAGCCTTTAGCTGGCTGGCTGCTACTGTGTGAGCCCAAATCCTGCTTTAAGAGCTGTTTGCAGTGGAAATAAAGAACAAAGTTAGGTTTCTTTGTGATGGCTGATGTGTTTGCTCACGGAAAACTAGCAATAGCATTTAGATAGAGAACAGTCCATATAAATAGTTTCATCTGCTGTATCTCCCCCTTCATCAACAATCATAGGGTCAATATCATACATTGGCACAGATGAGTCTTTCATTAAGGCACTATCATGAGAATGCTTATTCCCTTGCTGCCATTCTCTATTATAGATAGGGTCTGGATCAGTGTTCATACCTGAGCCTCTCCTGCTATCATTATTCCTCTCTGTATAGCCTGGCCAATATGTAATCCAATTCTGATGTCCAGCCTTCCAATCTTGATCCCTGGACACTGGATCTCCTCTCACATACCTTCTGGCCTTGGTCTGAAAGTCCCTTCCACATGCAGTCTTCTCTCTTCCAGGTAGCCACTGGTGATTCCTATCTCTGCCACTCCATTCCTCTGGCTGAATCCAGTCCAATGGACTCTGCTGGCATTTGGAATACCTCCCAGTATGGGTACTGCCTTGGAATCTCCCAGACCTTCCAATGGGCTTTCTTCTCTTCCTTCCAGAGAGTTTCCTTCTTTCTCTATCCGCTTGGCTTGGCTTCTGTTTCTCCAGGTGATACTGGTGCTTGAGCTTGTAGCCGTTGCTGTCTCTGTATCTCTATCTGAAGCTGTTCTTGTAGCTCTCCCTGAAGCTGTTATCTGAAGAATAAGCTCTATTCTTATCCTGTTCTAATGTGTGCTGCTCCCTAACACCGTGCAGCTGTCTTGAATCAGGCCCTGCCCTTTGAGATGAGTGCTTAGGGATTACCTCATAGCTCTCTTGATTGCACACACATTTTCTCACTTCAGCCCCTCTCATGGCTGCTGGAAACCTGGTGCATTCTGGGACTGGTAGTCTTTTATGTGAAAACTCTGTTTTCTTGCTTCTACCAGAACTGACAGGTTGCTTGTTCAGAGTCACATCAT
Source organism: Ichthyophis bannanicus (assembly GCA_033557465.1). Lineage (NCBI taxonomy): Eukaryota > Metazoa > Chordata > Amphibia > Gymnophiona > Ichthyophiidae > Ichthyophis > Ichthyophis bannanicus. The sequence goes on from CM066036.1 coordinate 733,401,659, forward strand.
CTTTTCTATAGCTCCTACCTGAGCTATGATAAGCTTCCTTATCACAAGCCCTGTTAATCACCTTGGTTGTATGGTGGTTGCACCTGTTACAGTTTCACAGGGCTGCCTTAGCCCCAAGATGCCCCAGGCCTCAATGCAGAGCCCTGTTATCCATCATGGTGCTGAGGTACCTGCCCCTGGTTTAGGTTCACAGGGCAGCCTCAGCCCCAGGATGCCCCAGGCTTCATCACAGAGCCCTGTTAATCACCTTGGTTGTATGGTGGTTGCACCTGTTAGAGTTCCACAGGGCTGCCTTAGCCCTAGGATGCCCCAGGCCTCCTTGTAGAGCCCTGTTATCCATCCTGGTGCTGAGGTACCTACTCCTAGATTAGTTTCACAGGGCTTCCTTAGCCCAAGGATTCCCCAAGCCTCATTGCAGAGCCCTGTCAACCATCCTGGTGCTAAGGTACCTTCACCTGTTACAGTATCACAAGGTGTCCTTTAGCCCCAGGATGCCCCAGGGCTCATTGAAGAGTCTCATCATCCATCCTGGTGCTGATGTACATGACCTGGGTTAGTTTCACAGGGCTGCCACAGGCCACATCCGGGTGGTAGGTCGGTCACCCTGGCGTAATGATAGGTGCACAGGCTGGTGGGTGTGGGTCTGGCCCACCCCCATGTTGCCCCAGGACACCAGAGAGCATGTGGTGGCCCACACCCTTGCCCCACCTGGGCATGGCTGGAGCTGTGCCCAAGGAACAATGGTGGTACACATGATCACCCCCCCCATGTGCCCAGTGGCACATGCCACGCATCCTCTGCATATGTTGGACATGTGTTTTAGCCAGGCAGATGGGTGCAGCTGACATGCTGACACAGTGTATATGTGTGCGGTGTGGTGCAAGCCCTGCCCCCTCCTGGGTACACCATGTATGGATGAAGGCACCATGCACATCCACCATCAATGGCACATGTGACACACAGCATGGCAGCAGCACATATGACACGGTGGTGTAGGGCCATGCGTGGCCAGGCCGATAGGCTGGAAAGGTGTGGCAGGCGGCCCAAATTCAGCATACATAGGGGGCAACCCAGACATGTGCACACATGCATGTGCCATGGCCAACAGTGAGCATTTGACACACAGCACGCATCGGAGGTAGCCACCTGCTGCCCAAGCTATTATGTGTTGTGCAGCCCAGGATGAGCCTTGATGACTAGCCCCTAATGGTCCCATACCTTCCTGTGTCCAAAGGTGGAGGACCCACGTAAGAAGGGTCAGGACCTGAGGACCAGGTACCCAAGGTTCCTGGCCGGGGTACATGCTGAGCTTTCAGGACCAGCGCGATGGTGAGTGATGCCAACTGTGTCATGCTCCATGGCATGTCAATGTGGGCCAGCAGCCTGTGAGGATGCAGATCATGTACCTGTGATGTGTATGCATTGTGACAGTGGCGGTAATGCATGTCTTTCCACCACAGCACCCGCAGAAGCAGACGAGGGCCCAGCAGGGCTGGATACTGGACCAGGCCAGCTAGCGCAGGACGAACAGCCAGAGGGTGGCCCAGAGGCAGCAGATGGCATGGCTGCCAAAGAGTAGGGGGCCTGGAAGCATGGAGGGGGAGGGGGAGGTATTGGGGGGAGGAGGAGGAAGTGGGGGAGGTGGAGGGGAGCGAGGGGGTGAGTGATGGTCTGTGGGAGCCCCATGAGGGGGAGGAGGGGGAGGAGGGGGGAGAGGAGGGGGGAGGGGGTGGAGGGGAGGAGGGGGGGAGGGGATGGGAAGTCCAGAGTGGCACAGACTGCCACAGGGCACTGGGAGCCCCGGCCACCTGCCCCATGGTGCCAGTGCTGTCCCCCGACTGGGTGAGGGCCTGCCACCCAGCACCGCAGGCAGACATGCTGTACATGCAGGCACACAGACAAGGGGGGATGTGTTTCTGTGTGGCTGCATGGGCATCCTATGCCTGGCTGTGGTGGTGCGTGCCCAGGCCTATGCCCAGTGGGAGTACACTCACATCCTGGGGCAGGTGCTGGTGGCCCTGTCTGTGGTGGATGACCGGCTGCACATGCTGTGGGAGAGGGGTGAGGTAAGCACAGCCAGCTATCCACCTGGCCCAGGAGGCCCCCAGGGGGTGTGAGGGGCAGCTACACATGTGACCACTGCCCTGTGCCAGCCTGTGCCCCAGGACTGCCACTGACACCGGGAGCGGGAGATGCAATTCACAACAATGGCATGACCAACCTGTAAATAAATAATGTACATATGTTTAACAAACACACGCTGGTCCAGTGTCCCATCTAGCCACATGGCAGAGAGGTGAGAATGTCAGTCATATGCATGCCCGTGTGTGCGTGAGTGCATGTCACCATACCCGAACATGGTAGACACGCCATGGCAAGGGCAGTGTATGTCTATGGGCACTGAGTGATGCATCACCCCAGGTGCAGGGGGGTAGCATTGGGCCACCATGGCCAGAACCATGGTGGCATGCATATGCTAATTTTGCACACATGGCATGGCACAGCTATGCACCTGATGTCACATGAAGAGAGCACATGCCCCCCTGCCAGGTGTGGCGTGGAGGGGGCACAGCATGCCAATGGGTCCATGTGCCATGGCCATGTGCCTGGCTGTGTACATCCATTCCCCCATGCACTGGGCAAAGCACGTAGCATCCGGGTGGTAACATATGGCAGTACAGGGGTCTGTAGATGCTGGGGGTGGGGACCGCCATGGACACCATGATGGACAAGAGAGAGATCACCAAGGTCAGGTGTGATATTGGTGGCAGGGGTACGGACACTGGTGCATGGTGGGACACCACAAAGGGTGCACAACAATGCACATAGGCATGGGGCAGGGGAGCAAGGGGGCAAGCAGGGTGGAGGTGCCGAGCAGTAGAAGTGGCGGACCCACACAGTGTGCAGGGGATGGGGCGGATATGGTTATTGGAGTCTGAATGGGGAGAGGATCTGCTGGTCCCCCAGGCTGGCTGTGGGGGAGAAAGGTGGACCCTACATGGCGGGACAGGGAGATGGGTCACAGAGGCAAGAGCAGTGATGTGATACACTGAGGCGCGGGTGGCTGCCAGGTGGGCAGTGGGGATGGCAAGCACCCCCCATGTCGGTGGTCCGGGGAGTACATCTGAGGAGCAGGGAGGTACCCCCACTGTGGGGTGCAGAAGGGTACCAGGCAGACGCGCCCTGGGAACAGTCAAGTGACATCGGCCCATGCCATGCATACACTCAGGACTGGCATGGGCCCAGTGGGGGGGGGCACAAGGCCGGCACACGGCAGGGACCAGGCTATGTATGTCAGCAGCTCAAGGATGGCACAGGTGATGGCTCCCCCTGGTGGGGGCAGGTGCCAGTGAGGGCTGGGCATGGGGGCGAGTGCAGGGGGACAGTGGTGGCAGCATGATGGGACCCAGACAGGAATGGAGGCTGGCAGGGGAACAGGTATGGGGGTAGAGGCGGGGATGGGTGGGCTTGGCTGTGGGTGCCATGGCGGGGGAATGGAGAATGGGGTGTACACAGTGGGACGGCATAGCAGCGTAGGCAACGGGACAGCTTGCCAGGGTCTACCCAGCTGTGTGCCCCATGGAATAGCGGTGGTGGGGGTAAGGCAGAGATGGCCCAGATGAGGGGACTGTGGCACTGCCACCACAGTTGCTAAGCCCTGCAGGGGCGCCCACAGTGGGTGCAGCGCCATGTGTGATATGGGGGACCCCGAGTGGGTCTGTCGGGGGGACCAGCATGGCCAAGGATGGGTGGATCGATGATGGAATGGGGCATGTGCCATAAAACAGGTACCACCTAGCATCGGGGGTGGGGCAGCCCCGGGGGTAGCATCGCGGCCGGGGTGGGGGGGTAGTGGTGTGCCGAGTGGTGATACCCATTATACGTGTGTGCGCATGCACCGTCCACACTCCAGACATACGTTACGTGCCCCATATGCGTGCGGGGCAACAGCATTGCTGCTATGCCTCATCAAGTGCAGGTATGCATCTTATGCAGGAATTGTGTCATGCACCCACATCCGTAGCTTCACAACTCTCACCATCACTACTAGTGGTGCATGCCGCTGTATCAGGGGACTATCCCGGTATGTATCCAGTGCTGGCACGCACTGTTTGCAGTGTGCACTATTGCTGCGTGAGATCTCCATTGCGTAAGGCGCGTTACAGCATGAGTAGGTGGGGTACGCACAGTGTCACGTATATTGTAGTAGAGAAGCAGGCTCAGAGTGCAGGGAAAGAAAGGGGAAACAGTCTTTTTTTTCTAAACCCAAAGAAACTGCAGGCACAGGACGGGTTAACACCCAAAGTAAAGCCAAAGATCTCCTGCAGAGGAGTGCAGGGCCAGAGACACACCCAGTTCCCATGGAGACCTAGGGAGGAGATGGGAGTGGTTCGGGGGCAGAGTCAAGAGCCATAGGACAGCCCCAAACATTTAGGCAGGGAAGTTTCACTCACAAGGGGATTGCACAGAAGTGGAAGGAGACACAGGAAGGGATTGCACAGAAGTGGAAGGAGACACAGGAAGGGATTGCACAGACGCAGAAGGAGACACCAGAAGGGAATGCACAGAGATGGGCATGGAAGGAGAAACAGACGGAAGCTGAGAAGGAGGATGAGATTGAAAGCAGACACAGAGGCACTGAGACAAGCAGAGTTGTGGCAACGCCACTGGGACGAAGGAAGCTGACCAAGGACAGGAACAGAGAGGTGAGATGGCCAGAGGAGAGCTCGGGGAAAGATTCATCTGAGGAGGAGATATTTTCCAGAAGCTCCTGGTCTGGCCCTTCCCAGTATAAGGGGCCTACAGGAGGACAACACACAACTGGCAAGGTGAGCCCTTTACAAACCTTAAAGAAGCTTTTAAATAGGGAAACCTTTTCCTGCCCTTCCCCCACTAGCTCACGTACTGAGAAGCATAATTGGGAACAAGTGTTGAAAACTTTACAGCGTGTAAAGGCTCCTCAGGCAGACGCTGAGGAGAACACATATCTGAAAGAGCCCAGTGAGGAAGAAATGGAGCTAGGAGACACTTTTTATGAAAGTGGGGTTTCAGATATGGAAATTGAATGTGCTATCTGTGCCAAAGAAGAATAAGGAACTGAACAGGGTTTTAGTAACTGGAGAAAAAAACCCAGGAGTTCTTAATAAGGACATTCTATGCAAAAGCCCATAACTTTTAGCTAGGCTGATCAATGACTGCTTGGCTGATAAAGCTGCATGGTTAACGAAGCCAGAAAGGAGCCAAAAGTATAACTTGTATCTTGAAGAAATATTATTGAATTTTAAAGCCTGTTGGTGGACCAGGGAATGTTATGCTATACCAGCTGTGAAACGAACAGTGAAGTATTGTACTGCCTCCTGGGGACCGGAGAACAGACTGCTGTTGTAAAGGATTTTTACTTGTGAAAAAGGTGTGTTTAAACTAAGCCAAGCCAAAGACTGTTTAACCAGGCTTACGTTTATGACTGCAGAAGTATCCTGAACTTTAGGTTTTTGTAGTCTTCGACATTCTTGCCAAAGAATTTAATTTGGTTGGGAAAATCTTATTTCTTTAATAAAAGAAATTTCCTGTGACCTTTGATCTTGGCTCTAATCTATTTAAGACACAACTACATGCTATTGGGCTAACTTTCTATACAAAGGACGATCGGAGCCCTCTCACACTACTAGGCAACTGCCTGGCCACACGGGGGAGCTCCGACAGGTGGCGTAGTTATTGGATAAGAGAAAAACCTACCAACCGAAGCTACAACGACATCAGGATTTACAAGGTGGTCGGAGAAGACATCCTGAAAGCCTTCCTCAAAGCTCCTGCAGAGAAAACCTGAACCGGAGACTCAGCAGAGCCGACCAGAGTTGGAGAGCCCAGCTGGTACCGGCGGTGCTGAGAGGCCTGATTCACCACTTGCAGCAGGTAATCCCGTATTTAGAGGGGTTGATCCAGGATTGCTGCAAGGGGGGGGAGGTTCTGCAGTTGGAGGAGAGGAGGTGCTGTGTCTATAAGGGCCGCACTTGGTGTGTCTTTTTCTTTCTGTTTTCATTCCAGCATCGCAGGATGGAGCGAGCAGAGCTCCTCAACTGGATGGCAGACTGCTTCCGGCAACAGCAGGAGATCGCTGTGAAGTCTCAAGAACGGATGGCTGCCATGATGAGGGAACAACAACAGCCGCTCCTGGACATGATGACTGCGTGGATGGGGGAACAGAAGAAGACGTTGGAGGAGCTAAGGACAGTGTCTGGTTCCTTAGGAACTTTGCCAGGACTGGGACATGGGGGTAAAGGAACTTTTTCCTTTGGGCCTTTGACCCAAGAGGATGATGTTGACGATTATTTTGAGGTATTCGAAAGTGTGGCAGTCCTAAGTGGATGGCCAGAAGAGCAATGGGCCATACGTATAGCAGCCTCCCTTACAGGGGAAGCTCTCGCAGCTTATAGGGCCGTGTCCGCTGAGCTTGCCTCCATTTACGACGTGGTAAAAAAGGCCGTGAGAGACCGATTAGGATTGACTCCAATGGTCTACCGCCGTCTTTTTCGGGCTTGTAAACTGAGGCCAGATGAGACGCCTCGTGCTTTGTGTCAGCGCCTCAAAGCATTAATGTATAAGTGGTTGTTGCATGAAGGGAAAACAGTTGACACCATTTTGGATGTGATTGCTTTAGAACAGTTTATAGAGGCTGTGCCACAGGAAATGCGATCTTTCCTGGTTTTACAGGATTGGAAAAGCACAAAAGATGCAACTTCTTTGGCAGAGCGGTTCTTAGAAGCTCGAGTGGTAGGCCAAATGAAGGGTGCAGGGTTGAGCCAAGCAACTGTAAGGGAACCGGAAAGAATGAGCAGGACCATGCTAGGAGAGGTTACCCGAGGTAAATCCCTAGGAAGGTCAGGGTATGAGCAACGAAAATGTTATGGTTGTGGAACTAAGGGCCATCTCAGAAAAGATTGTCATGCCAAGACAGTATTAATGACTAACCCATCCAAGGAAAGGGGAGAGGGATTTTTACTGTCAGTGGAGGTGGAGGACATCCCAGTAGAGGCGCTCTTAGATTCAGGCGCCGACCAGTCGATGGTTTCCCAACAGCTGTGGGCGGAGATACAAGCCAGGGGAGGTCACACAGGAAAACACTCAGAGAGGAACATAAGAATTAGATGTGTGCATGGTGCAGCGTCAGCCTACCCCTTACAGAAGGTAAAGATGAAAGGCCTAGGCTTGAAGAAAAACATCACTGTAGCCATAGTCCCAAACCTTCCACATTCAATAGTTTTAGGGAGAGACTGGCCACAATTTAAACGTGGGCTAGCCAAGGGTTTGGAGTCCAAGACTGGGTTAGTGTCTACGAGGGCCAAGACCAAGGCTAGGGAGGAAGAAGAGGACTCAAGTGGAGATCCTATGTGTAGTCTGCCCACACATGAAGAATTAATAACACCCTCTAGGGAAAGGAAAAGAAAAATTAAGGCAGATAAACGCCGTGGAAGGCAGGCCAGGGCTCAGAATCGGGCAGACTTAGCCAATGGAGAGGGATTGCCTTGGGCTCCTGCGGAGCTGGTAGGAAAGTTCCCTTCTTTTCCTAATGAGCAAAGGGAAGATCCTGCCCTAAGGCGAGCGTTTGAATATGCCAACACGGGCTCGGAGACTTTGCCACGATTTGTGCTAGACAGGGAAATACTTTACCGCGAAAGTTTAGACCCTCATTTAGGAACCATAAGGAAGCAATTAGTAGTCCCTACTACTTTTAAAAATTTGATCCTAAGGTTAGCCCATGACCACCCGGTGGGGGGGGGGCATAAGGGTTTCCATAGCACCTTAGATCAAATCATGGCCCGCTTCTATTGGCCGGGCGTATTCAAAGAGACTGCAAAGTTTTGTGAAGCTTGCCCAGCGTGCCTGAAGGTCACCATGGTTCATCCAAAAAAGGTGCCATTAATTCCCTTGCCCCTGATAACAAAACCCGTGGACAGGTTGGCTATGGACATAGTGGGGCCCCTAACCAAGACCCCTAGGGGATATCAATATATACTGGTCATTGTGGATCAGGCGACGCGCTTTCCGTGGGCCATTCCCCTACGCAATGTGTCAGCCCGAACCATGGCCACGGAGATCATAAAGCTCTTTTGCGAAGTTGGTTTTCCGAGAGAAGTTTTGACTGACAGGGGCAGTAACTTTATCTCATGTTATCTTGCCCAAGTCTGGGATGCCTTTGGCATCAGACACATAAAAACTGCTGCCTATCACCCGCAAACTAACGGCCTTGTAGAAAGACAGAACCAGACCCTTAAACGAATGTTGAGAAGGAGTCTGGCATGCAATATGGTGGAATGGGATATAATGTTACCATTCACCTTATATGCCTGTAGGGAGCGCCGGCAGACTTCAATGGGCGTCTCTCCATATGAACTGATGTACGGGAGAGCTCCCAGAGGGGTACTGGATATCTTAAGAGAGCAGTGGGTGGAACCCCAGCTAGAGGAAATAGAAGTACCAAAATTTCTAAGGGATTTAAAGGGACGTTTAGAGCGGGCATCCCAAGTGGTAGTAGACAATATGACGGCGAGCCAAGCCCGCCAGAAGGGTTACTACGACCGGCACACCAGACCACATCAATTGGAGGTGGGTGAAAAGGTACTGGTAACTGTGACAGGACCTACTTCAAAATTCGACAGCAGGTGGAAAGGACCCTATAGAGTCCTCAGACGAGTAGGACCAGTCTCCTATGCCGTAGGGACTGGGAGAGGGAAGGAACAAATCTTCCACATTAATGTACTGCAGCCATGGCACGAAAGAGTGGCACTTGCCAGGCTGGCTGCAAGAGAGGACAGGTTAGATAGGTAACCCGCAGGCCCACAGACCCAAAGAAGGATTCCGTACTGTGCGCTAGAAACGCCAGCCCGGAATATCTTAAAGGGGGGGTTATGTAGTGGAGAAGCAGGCTCAGAGTGCAGGGAAAGAAAGGGGAAACAGTCTTTATTTTCTAAACCCAAAGAAACTGCAGGCACAGGAAGGGTTAACACCCAAAGTAAAGCCAAAGATCTCCTGCAGAGGAGTGCAGGGCCAGAGACACACCCAGTTCCCATGGAGACCGAGGGAGGAGATGGGAGTGGTTTGGGGGCGGAGTCAAGAGCCATAGGACAGCCCCAAACATTTAGGCAGGGAAGTTTCACTCACAAGGGGATTGCACAGAAGTGGAAGGAGACACAGGAAGGGATTGCACAGACGCAGAAGGAGACACCAGAAGTGAATGCACAGAGATGGGCATGGAAGGAGAAACAGACGGGAGCTGAGAAGGAGGATGAGATTGAAAGCAGACACAGAGGCACTGAGACAAGCTGAGTTGTGGCAATGCCACTGGGACGAAGGAAGCTGACCAAGGACAGGAACAGAGAGGTGAGAAGGAGAGCTCGGGGAAAGATTCATCTGAGGAGGAGATATTTTCCAGAAGCTCCTGGTCTGGCCCTTCCCAGTATAAGGGGCCTACAGGAGGACAACACACAACTGGCAAGGTGAGCCCTTTACAAACCTTAAAGAAGCTTTTAAATAGGGAAACCTTTTCCTGCCCTTCCCTCACTAGCTCACGTACTGAGAAGCATAATTGGGAACAAGTGTTGAAAACTTTACAGCGTGTAAAGGCTCCTCAGGCAGACGCTGAGGAGAACACATATCTGAAAGAGCCCAGTGAGGAAGAAATGGAGCTAGGAGACACTTTTTATGAAAGTGGGGTTTCAGATATGGAAATTGAATGTGCTATCTGTGCTAAAGAAGAATAAGGAACTGAACAGGGTTTTAGTTACTGGAGAAAAACCCAGGAGTTGTTAATAAGGACATTCTATGCAAAAGCCCATAACTTTTAGCTAGGCTGATCAATGACTGCTTGGCTGATAAAGCTGCATGGTTAACGAAGCCAGAAAGGAGCCAAAAGTATAACTTGTATCTTGAAGAAATATTATTGAATTTTAAAGCCTGTTGGTGGACCAGGGAATGTTATGCTATACCAGCTGTGAAACGAACAGTGAAGTATTGTACTGCCTCCTGGGGACCGGAGAACAGACTGCTGTTGTAAAGGATTTTTACTTGTGAAAAAGGTGTGTTTAAACTAAGCCAAGCCAAAGACTGTTTAACCAGGCTTACGTTTATGACTGGAGAAGTATCCTGAACTTTAGGTTTTTGTAGTCTTCGACATTCTTGCCAAAGAATATAATTTGGTTGGGAAAATCTTATTTCTTGAATAAAAGAAATTTCCTGCGACCTTTGATCTTGGCTCTAATCTATTTAAGACACAACTACATGCTATTGGGCTAACTTTCTATACAAAGGACGATCGGAGCCCTCTCACACTACTAGGCAACTGCCTGGCCACACGGGGGAGCTCCAACAATATGTGATGTCTGGCAGGGCGCAGAGACACGTCAGGTGCTCCTACATGCATATGCTCCGCGGCTGCCTAAGAACGCGTGTAACAATGCACACTACACCATTACGCCTGCAGATGTGCTTCCCGATTCGCTCATCTGCTGCTGGAGTTCGTTGCTGCATCTGCAGGTGTGTTAGGTTTGCTCTAATTACCTGCCACGCCCCATGTCGTATATAGCATTTGCTACTGCTCCATCTGATGTCTATCATGGCTCACGTGGATGCTGCTGGTGTTGCTGTTGTGGCGTTACTGGGGCTTCCTGAACTGCGGTTGCCTGATGAGGGTGATGGTGTCCATGGGGCTGTGGCACTGGCTATGGGTGCAGTCCCGCTGCAACTCAGACCTGCATCTGTGGGGGCTCCACAGGCGGGGGAGGTACCAACACAGCGCACTCACCTGCCATGCCTCTACAGGCCCAAGCCATGCTCCAGGACATACGTGAGGACCAGGTCATCACCCTCTACCGTCTGAGCACAGGGGCTATTAGGGAGCTCTATGAGGTTCTGAGACCTGACCTCAATCCCCGGACTGCCCAGTCCCATGCCATACCAGGATTGGCTAAGCTCCTGGGTGCCCTACACTTCTTTGCCTCTGGCTGTTTCCAATCCTCTATGGCTGCAGTGGGTGGTATGAGCAGGCCCACCTTCTCAAACTGTCTTCACCAGGTACTGCAGCCATGGTCAGCCGGGTTAGTGATTACATTGTGATACCTAACAATAGGCAACATTTGGGGGCCCTGGGCCAGGCATTCCAGTGGATTGCAGGGATACCACACGTGACGGGAGCTATTGATTGCACAGATGTTGCCCTGGTCCCGCCCCATGACAGGGAGGTGGTGTATCACAATTGCAAACACTACCATTCCCTGAATGTGCAGGTTGTTTGTGATGCAAATATGTGTATTCTGAATGTGGTTCCCAGGTTTTCAGGGTCCGCCCATGACTCTTATATCCTGCAGCACTCAGCACTTTTTGGCCAATTTGAGGCCGGACAATACGAGGACTGTGTCCTGCTGGGTGGGTATTTGCCATCTCTGACATGCACATACGTCTCCTGTGTCACTGGGGATGGGGCACCTATCTCACGTTGAACAGTGGCATCTGTGGTGTGTCAGTTGGCCCCTATGACTGCAACTCCCCTGTGACACATGTGACATGCATTGATGCAGGTCTGGCCTTTCTCAGGCAATAGTCCAGCATCTGACCCTCAGGCAGTGGCATGTCACTGGCCAGCCTGTGTGTAGTATACATGTTCCCTTGGTTTGCTCTGCCCACTGCATGCCACGCATTGCATTGTGGCGTTGGGGCGCTACCCTTGTATGGGACTGTGTCTCGCATCACACCATGTCACTGTCACTATTGTCACATATGCCTATGGCCATCTACAGTTAGCCGTGTCTGCCACATTTCCATCCCTCACGTCTGTTTTCCTCAGCACCCTTGTGCGTGACACTGGTTTCAGGTGGCCCTGCTCACTTCCACCGGCCTCTGGGACTGTAACACTCTTGGCACCTGTGGTCCAGCCCTGCTATGGTGGACTGCAACACCTGTTGGTGGTGGACACCTGCACCATGTGCCATACTTTGTGCGTCCCTAGGTGACTGTGCATGCAACATCTGTGGTTGTGGTGGTAGTGGTGGAATGCTTGCCTCACCGACTAGTCAGTGTCCTGTGTGTTGGGTGGCCATTCCCCATTGCCTTTGTCTGACATATCACGTATGTGGGCTGTGGTGACCCAGTGCAGTGCACATGTCTGCTGTATGTAGGTCAACGTTCCTGTGTCATGTCTGCCATCTTGCCTGTACATGTTACTGTGTCAGCATCTGTGTGTGCACTGTATCAGGGCTGTCACATGATCCTGATTGATCTTTCCACATTTTCCTCTGTAGGTGATGCGGGATATGGCTGTCGTGCCTGGCTGCTGACCCCTGTGCATTTTCCATGGACACGTGCAGAGAGGAGTTACAATGAGGCCCATGCCTTGAGCTGCTCAGTCATCGAGTGCACCTTTGGTGTTTTGAAGAGTCACTTCAGGTGTCTGGATAGGACCGGCGGGGCCTTACAATACCGACCCATGACTGTGGCACAGATCATACTGGCCTGTTGCATCCTCCACAACATTTCTCTCAGGCACGGTCTACCACTCGACATTAATGAGGCTCTTGAGGAGGATCCGCTGTGCTCTCCTGTACGTGGCCATGGTGACACCTGTGAGAGGGCAGCAGTCAGGCAATATCTGATTGAGGAGCTGTTCTCCTGTAAGTCGTTCAAATGTGGGGAGGTGCTTATGGCTATACTTGTACATGCTGTCTTGTGTGAATCGTGGTTCTATCATGCCAGATATGTGTTTCATGTGTGTCCTTGCATCCCCAGGATTGGCATTTGTTCCTGCCCGGTGCTCTGGAGGCATGGGGCCTGTGTGTATGTCATTCACCCTGCAGCTGACTGGGGTGGGTGGACATGAGGTTAACTGTACTGTGGGGGTGGTGCGGCATTGTGCAAGTCTGTGTCTCTCTGTCTACGGCACATATGTGTTTGTACACCTCTCGGGCCTGCAACTCGATACGTCATATGTCACAGTTGGCACCCCTATGGCCATTTGTTTGTGTTCTTTTCTACAGTGTATTCACTGTACGTGGGGCATATGTGACAGCGCTGTGTGTATCTATGGGGATAGGGTGCGGATGTGGTGTACAGCACATACACCCTTCCCTGGTGTGGCATTCACCTCCATCTGTGTATCATTGCACCAACTGTGATGACTGTCTCCACTGGTGTGGGTTGCTGCTCAGACACACCGTACACTACATGTGGCATGCTCTCCGTGTCCCACTGTGTTTGTCTCTGTGTCTCAGGGACATGTATATAGGCAGTGCACTCTGCTGTCCTGTAGCATTATCTGGTTCGGGGATGTGTCCTGTCACGTGTGCGGCGGTGGTCACTGTTCTATCTGTACCCTCTGCTGTTGGCTTTGCATACATTGTGCGCATGTGTTTGCACATGTGTTCCATGGATCCACCTGACCTGTATCTTGTTTGCTCACAGACCACTGCGCATCAACGTTTCTGGGCCTCGCATCTCCCCATGCCTTGGACGTGTGGCACCGACTGCTGGACATGCAGACATGGTGATTCAACGCATTCCAATGACATCCTCTGCCTTTCCTGTGACCTCCTGTGGCCTTTGCCTACCGCTGTGAGTCCCTATCAGACAACTGCTGCTCACAGCTGGTAGGTTGCATCTTTGATCATTTGTGTCAACCATCCACCTTTACCTGTTTCTGTTGTCCTGTTCTTTATCTGCTGCACTTTTGTGGGATAACTGTGCAACACCACTGCATGACATGCCATCCACCTCTGGTTTGCCTGTGTGACATGGGCTTGGAGGTGGCCAGGTAGGGGTGAAGAATATAACTCAAATGAAGAATATAACTCAAGAAGAGACCGACCCCTGTTTATAATTATGTAACTACAAAGATTGACACAAGGTTTTTTGTACAATATGTTCATTTGTAAATAGTTAGTACCACAATTTCATGCAAAAGTTGTTTGTAAATAGTTATAACTGATGTTCCATGTAAAAAAAAATAAATAAAAAAATTGTTCAATTGTTCTCTGTAAACCGCCCTTGATCTCTGGAAGGGGCGGTATAGAAGAAAAGCATAAATAAATAAATAAAATAAATAAATAAATAAAAATATTGTAGGGATGGCTGCCGGTTCTGCAGTGGTGTCTCCTGATGATTTCAACATGCACTGTGTTCATTGTTGTGCTCGTGTCATATGTTCATGTCTGTGGTTTCAGCATATACATCCTGTGGTCTTGCTCTCTGCATTGTGGCGTGATGTGTGCAGCATACCATGAACTTTTATCTATCCACATTTCCACAGAGGGTACAGGCAACGCGCCCACCTCATCTACTACACTGGCTCTGCAGTCCCCCTCACCCAACTGTTGGTGGACAGGGCAACCGCATGCGATGCTCCCTGGAATATGGTGTCATTGTGGGATTGGACCTATGAGAGTCGGACACATGCCTTTGATGGACATCTTTTCGAATCCCCCCCACCTCCTCCACTGTCCCCATCATCCCCTGCCCCTCCGTGTGGGCTGCCTACCACCGACCCTTTGTCGGTGCCCTCTTCTTCTCCGCCAAATAAAGCTCTTGCTCACACTTGTTCCTCTTTCCATCCAGTCATTTCCACAGAGTTACTACAGATGATGGCTAAATCAAGGAAGACCACCTGCATATTAGACCCGATTCCGTCCCGTTGGCTGTCTGAGCCTTCTTTACAACTTATACCAATCCTCACTACCATTATTAATTCTAGCTTATCTTCTGGCCTTTTCCCCTCTCTGTGGAAATCTGCTGTTGTCCACCCCCTTCTGAAGCAGTCTTCCCTTGATCCCTCCATTTTGTCTCAGTGGCGCCCTGTCTCGAATCTCCCCTTTCTCGCTAAACGTCTGGAACGGTTTGCCTTTGAGCAACTAAACTCTCACGTTGAGACCACTAATACTCTCCACCCTCATCAAGAAGGTTTCCGACAAGGGCATAGTACCGAAACTGTTCTCCTGGCGCTCCTAAATGAATTGCATGTCGCCCATGATCGACGTGATATCACTCTTATCGTTTCCCTTGACCTCTCCGCAGCATTTGACCTCCCTCCCCTCCCCCCTTTCCCTTTTTTCCCTTCCCCCCTCCTTTCTTTTCCCTCCCCCTGCCCCCTTCCTTTCCATTCCCCTTTTTCCTTCCCTGCTTTAGACATTTCAAGGTTAATTTATCAGTCTTCATCATGCATTATTATATAAAATTTCTCCGCTCGTGAATGTAACTAGGGGTTTAGCATTTTCAGTATTTCCCAGCGTTGAACACATAAATTTGTATGTGTTTGATTTACTTAAGATCTTATCGGTGGGATTTAATCCTATGCAGTTGTTTTATTCCAGTGATGGATCAGTGTTCGTGTTTTCACTGTGTGGAAGTTAATGGTTCTCATTAATATCCTTTTGAAGCTTTTATCGTCATACTTCCGGTTCGGGTCCTTTTTCAATGCGCATGTGTCGGCGTTCTCCAATTCTTTGAGAAACTACAAACGGCTTTCTACAGATGGTCTTTTGGTCTGTTATCCTTTTAGTTTTAAAAAAACTAAAACAATGTAGTAGGTTTTGTATTTTCATATTTTTGTATCTATGTATGCAATTACTACTATGGTTTTTAGTATCTTTATCAAGTCTTTTTTAAACTCCGACGTTAAGGGCAGTCTCTTGCCCATAAAAAATCCCTTATAAGGCAATGGTTTAAAATTAGTGTTCCCCGCTGTTTTGGTGGAAATTGTTTATTTAATAGACCTTCGGTTCTTAAACGTAAGGTTTTTTAAGTTTTTCCACATGATTGTTCACACGTCTGGTCCATCTTCATGCATATACGTATGTGTCAATTTCCTACGGCATTTCGATTAACTTTAAACAGCCATTTGTAGCCAGTCTTGTTTTTCGTCCATTAGGAATTTATTATACTTTTTGGTTTTGAATACTTAGGAACGTGCCCAATGGTTCAGCGCTCGAATCGGATTCTCCTTGCACCCGGTGTTTCCGATGTTATAATAATATATTTGTATTACTCTTAAGGTTTCCCGGACAATGTGTCTGAATCTCTGAGTGAATAACGTGGTACAAGGTGTCCATCGGACGTTTTAAAGGCAAGAAAGATTTCAATAAGTTTATGGGTTTATTTGGATTCCTTTTGAACATGTTCTGGGCCCCCTTTTTAACTCTAATTAGGTTTCATAACGTTTTATGGCGTCCAAAAGGTTTTCATTATAGTTTCAACAACCGAAGGGGAGTTTTTTCTTCCCCTTGCTCACTTGTTCATTTTATATAAGTTTTCCACATTGCTTTTTAGAGATATATTATGTTCCTTTAAGTCTTAGGGGCTTGTTTACAAAGCCGCGGTAGCGGTTTGCGATCGTAATCGGAGCGGCGGCCCCATTGATTTCAATGGGGCCGCGGCTGCGATCGCGATCGCGAACCACTACCGCGGCTTTGTAAACAAGCCCCTTAATAGACAGCCTGGTTTTTTATCACCCCTTTCCTCTCCCCTTCCCCTTCCCCCTTCCTCCCCCCTTCTTCTCCTTCCCTCTTCCCTCTTCCCCTTCCTTCTTCCTCTTTCTCTCCACCCCCCCTTCCCCTTCCCCTTCTTCCCTCTTCCCTTTCCCCCCCTCTCCCTCCCCCATTTCCCCCCCCTCTCCCTTTCCCTTTTCCCTTTCCTCCTCCCTTTTCCCTCCCCCCTTCCCTCCCCTTTCCTCTTCCCTCCTTTGTCTCTCCCCCTTTGTCTCTTCCCCCCCCTTTCCTTCTCCCCCTTCCCCATTCTACCCTTTTCTATTCACACATTTTATGTGCCTCTTATAATGATGATTTTTGTTTATTCAATTATTGCACATTCTATTATTGTTTACGTTTATGTTCATGAGCCCTTAGTGGGGATAGCATTCAAAACCTTCCATATTTTAAAATAAAGGAATATAATTATTTTTATGAGGGCAACATCTATAGCCTTTGATATTTTAAAATAACAGAAGTATAAAAACATAATTATATTATGTTCATTGAGCCTCTCACGTTCTACCATTATTTATGTTCATGCTCATGAGTTTTTAATGAGTATAGCATCTAAAATTTTCTATATTTTAAAATAAAGTAATATATTTATATTTTTATGGGAGCAACATCTATAGCCTTTGATATTTTAAAATAATAGAAATATATTTATATTAATGTTCATCGAGCCTCTCACTAAGATAATTTTTATCTATTCAATTATTGTACGGTCTAGTACTGGTTATGCTTATGTTTATGAGCTTTAAATAGGGATAGTACTTGAAATCTTCTATGTTTTAAAATAAAGGAATATATTTATATTTTTATGGGGGCAACATTCATAGCCTTTGATAATTTAAAATAATAGAAATATATTTATATTTTTATCTGCTATTACCTTCTTTATTGTAGAGTACAGATTTAAACAATTTATATAATTTAACTATTGTCCAATTTGGCGTAAGTTTCATGTTTTTATTTTTCTAGAAGCTTTTCTGATATTAGTGACTTCCATTGTCTCTATTGAGCCTGGTGAAGTCTATGCACTTCACATCCACAGGTAATGTCCATTTTTATAGTATGCGATTTATCCAGTATTTACACAATTAGTTCTGAATCGGACCTACTCCTTCAGTCTCCTCATCCCTTCCTGTCTTTTAATAGTACATAGTTGTTTTTTACATTTTTATTGTATATACTTGTACAACGTACCTTACAATTATAAATGTTTTGGTGATTTTATTATTCTTTTGTATTCCAACTAGCGTTTATATTCTTAATTATTTATCTATTTATTTATTATATATATTTTTATATATATTTATATATGTGTATATATATAAATTTATGTGTTATTTTATTCACAGAGCGGTTGGTCAATCAAATGTATTAGATATATTCAGATTGTACATGGTCTTTATGATTTTTATTAATTTTTTCAAGACATTTGTTCATTGATATAGTTCAGTTCAGCCTTTATATTTTTATTGCATATTAATGTTTATAATTTTATTTTCATTATTATTTTTATTTTAACTATTTCTTTTATCGTATAATTATTGTTTTTAGGTTTGATTTTATTAATATAATTTTATAATCTGTTTTTTAGTGTGCCCGGATAGCCCCTGATGAAGTGATTACGAAACATGGCCTGTGTTGGGCTTTGGCCACCCTTTTGGTTAAATAAAGTTATTGGGTGTGAATCTGCCGCTTTCTGTCTTTGTTTCTGCTCGTTTGAGTGGCTAGCGCTGTTCTTTTTGTGGACCCCATGTTCTCAGGAATATTCATGGTAGGACTTGTGGGGTCACAGGCATCATCTGCACTGTGGACAGTGCTCCATACCTGTACAGCAGGGGCGCACATGCGTGCTACATGTTTTACATCCATCGAACATTGTGTTGAGGGGTGGGGCCCATGTGTGGGACTTGTATCGCTGTATCTACGAACATGTCTGGATGAACAGGCACATGCAGTCACGTATGTGGCACAGGAGATTCATTCTGTAGATCCGGCTTATCTGTCTGTGGACCTTACACATGTACATGACACACAATTTGCCACCATTCCACTGTGATGCATGCCACCAGCTATGGTTGCTTTGTGCCCATCACATGCTGTGTTACAGTGGATCTGGGGTATCACTCTGTCATGTGTCAACTTCCACGATGCATGTGCATGTGCGTGAATCATTTATTACACTGGTGCATGTGCCAGTGGTCGAATTGTGTGTGTTTCTGCACCATTGTGGACCTCTCTTTGTACCTCTATGTACAGGTTGTTGTGTGTGTTTGCCGGACAGCTGTGCCAATGTACATTGATTTGCAGGCTCATTTTTGCATATGTGCACAGTCCTCATTAGCACATGACAGTGCGCCACTCACGTTGCACCATCACCTTGGCGGTGTGGCAGCGTCTGTGTCCATTGCCTGCTTTCATTTGGCAATTCCATGTACATTGGCATATAGGTGAATCTCCTGTGGACACGGCACCCATTGCAGTGGGTCTCCCGCATAGTGCTACCCCTGTTTGTTAGTGGGGCTCTGCTTTCGCAGTTGTTTGGGAATATGTGACTCTCTGACCTGTCACAATGTTCTCATATCTCAGTGTGTCACCGTATTTGCTGCTATTTGTGCATTAAACATGTATATTTTCATGACTGTCTGACGTCTGCTCATTCTCAACATATCAGATGCTATTGTCTAGCCATCTACACTGCTGTCTGACCTGCAGTTAGCCATACATTAGGTCTACACATCTGGGGTGTGGTGCTTGGCCATTAGAACATGTCATCATTGGCATGTTTGGCCATTTGCCTGTGCACTGTGGTTCCACTTCACTGTGTGGCTGCCTGACATTACATCTCTTTATCTTCCCTTCAGACCTTATTGTCTTGGGTGTGTTGTCAGCTTGGTGTGCCTGTCTGTACCATGCCTCCTGTCAGCTGTGTCTTCAGGTGCTATGGCTTTGATGGTGCAGACAGCTACTACTCCTACTACAGAGCATTTGTACAGCCATACATGGCGTAGCCAGCACTGTACAGATGGGTGTGGCCATGCTCTACTCATTTGACCTTATAATCTAGTCAGGGCAGGCACATATGGTGTGTTCAGTGATACAGCAGGGGGCAGGGGAGTTGAGAGCCAGGGAAACATGGGTCATGCACCAGAATGTGTACGTGTGATTGGGTCCTGCATTGGTGTAGGGTCTAGAGATGGTGACTGGTGTACACACAGCGGTAGTTGATTTCATGCATACATAGCATCACAGTGATGGGGCATGGTCTGGGGTAAGCAGTAGGAGGTGCATCACAAGTGGAGGTGTGTGTGGTGGGGCCATGTTCCCAAGAGAGGTTGTACAGGGGGATGTGTGACAGGGGGTGATGGGGAGCCACAGTGTGACTGCATTTAGGGCTCAGCAGGCGATGTTTTCGATGCATGCGATGAGGGTTAGGGAGCCAATGACAGGGGCTGTCAGGGTGGGTGGGGTGGGCATGGCTGGCCTTGCGTAGGATTAGACACACAGATGAGTGTTGCACACATTGACGGGGAGGGAGATGATTCCACGGGTGACCTGCAAGGGGCATCTTACAGTGGTCCTGAAGGTATGTTGTGAAGGGGTGGGGAGGCCTTTTAGTGGTGTGTTTGTGGGGACTGATGCATGTTTGACTGACATTCGTCAGACAGGGGAGGCAGGTGTTAGCTGTCAGATACCTGTGTTTGGGTAGAGTAGTGGGGTGTCATTGATGGCCTCAGAGTGCACCCTGCGGACACAGGATGGGGTACAGAGTATCAACAGATACCAGCGACGGTGAGGGGAGGAGGTTAGGGTTGTGGCCAGGTTCACATTCAGGACACATAGGAAGATCCAGGCTGCAATGTCACATCGCCAGGCGTGTATCCTGGCTTGGTTAGCCTGTGGGTGTTTTGGTATGTGGAGGTGGTTCTGTCACCCATCACAGTCTTGATGGTATGGGAACCATGGGATATGCTACACGCACAGGGAGACTGTGTATGGAGGGGGTGTTGGGGAGCAAGGGCAGATCCTTGGGGTACACCAGATGAGAGCAGAATGGCTAGGGGCCAAGGTGACACCAGACCACACACACAGGGGGTGGAGGGGGTATTGGGAGGGGGAACAGTATGGTACATGGACCCTCAAAACATGCAGGAGTGGAGATGGCTCTGGTCACCAGTGTCAAGGTCACGAGGGATGTCCACATATTATGGGTCCTTGGATATCATCAGGACTTATTTGCTGCAGACGATGGCAGTAGCCATTTCAGTGGTGTGTACTGGATGACAGCCAGACTGTGAGGGATCTGAGAGGGCATGGGGGGGAGCTCGGGACAGCATTCATCGCAGCCATCAGGCTCACTCACGGCACTGTGACCACAGTCCAGGTTTCATATCATTGACCTCTGTGTGTTTTGTGACATACACAGGTGGTGTGTGGTATATACGACCTTGTGCTGCTGCATTCCTGCCCACAGATCATTGCACTGATGTCCACATAGGTGTTCCATTTAGGCACAGCTACGTTCATGGCTCCCATGTGCCTGGACAGCTGCATGTCAGCTCAGCTGAGCCAGTGATGCTACATTTGGGGGTGTGTCTCTACTAATTGGCCACATGCACGCTCAGGCTTGTGGACCTACATCCCCACCTGGGAGATTTTTATAGAGCTAGCTGCCATTTTGTGCTTGTTGGTGCCAGTGTAGACATTGTTACGTCAGTTTACAGAGGGTTATTAATTTACTTCAAACCTGTTCTGCCCTCCAATGGTTCTTAGGCTATGATTCTTTTTCAGTTATGCCTCTTCATATGTATAAATCAATTAAACTACATGCACATGTAATGCATGTAGTTTAATTGATTTATACATATGAAGAGGCATGCACACAAGTGCATGTAGTTTAATTGATTTATACATTTGAAGAGGCATAACTGAAAAAGAATCATAGCCTAAGAACGATTGGAGGGCAGAACAGGTTTGAAGTAAAAGTGTAGACATTGTGGCAGCAGAAACACAAGATGTGCTGCTGCCTCCTGGTCTACACATCATCGGCTGCAGATATATTCATGTTATGCTGTGGTGGGGTGGTATGATGTTTTGCCCACTGGTCTTGGGGACCTAGGGGGAGGGGTTGGATTCCCACTGTGGGCATTGTGAGGTCACATAACAAGCATTTCTCTGACAGGCTCCAGGTGATATTTGTCCCTCCCTGCTGTATATTACCAGGATGATGCTGCCATGTACACCGCTTTGATTAACAACATGGAGCCGTATCAGACAGCTGTTTCTTATATATGTGTGTACACTTGATGAGTTATTTCTGGGTGTGCTTCTGTCGGTTGATGTGTCATGTATTGGCATGACGGTGCTTTTGTGGGTGACTGATCATTGCTGATGTGTGTTGGGATGCCATCCGGCACCACCTACATTCTACATGCATGCATCTGTGACACTGGCATTTGCTACATGCAGCTGCAAGGAGTGCTCCAGGCTTCCATCGACACATTCCCTTGTTTGGAACATATGTTCACTGTGCTTGATATGGCTTTTTAGGATAATGTTTACGGGCTTGCATTGTGCCACCATAGGTTGTTATATTCGCACACATTCATTTACATTTCCTGCCTTTTCTTTCATTGTGTTCTGCTCATCTTACCATACACAGGCTCCAGCCTCATCACCAATATGCACACACATCTTTTCGTCTCTGTGCGTTGTCCCCTTTGTGCAGCATATTCTACACGTGCATTGTATTGGATATGGTGGCTGTCCTTCTGCTTTCTGTGTTGGCGTTTGGCTCATTGTTTTGGCATTGTTGTCCGTAAGCTGTGTGTTGGCTCTTCCAGATCCCCGTTCACTTCCCTCCTCCTCCTTTTCTTCTCTTGCCCATCCTGTCAACAGATGTCGCAACCTGTGAACATCTGTGTAAAGCGCGTAGGAACGCTGCACATTCTGCCACCACGTATCCACTGTATCCTGTGATACTGGACTGCAATACAGCAGACGTGTTTGCAGTTTCAGCCAGTGGATGCCACAGGATGCTGCTGGGGCTGCGCAACAGCTGCAGGCAGGGGAGCGTCTTCCCAGGATCCTCAGTCCTTCACTTCCTTTAGAGGAGGTGGGGGCCTGTATACGGCTCACCAGGTGCTACAATCGAGCCACCACGCACCCACATGGGCTAGGTGCATGGGGGCAGGCCACACACACCTGGACCTGTGAAACTTTGGGCAGCTGTCAACACACATGTTATGCATGTTGAAGATGGGTGAGTGACAGTTCAGTGGATCACCCGGGCACCTGCCACACCTTTCCAGCCCATCGGCCTAGCCGCGCATAGTTCTGCACCACCGTGTCATATTTTGCCGCTGCCATGCTGCTTATCACGTGCAGCATGATGGTGGGCCTCCATGGCGCCGTCATCAATACATGGTGAGGGGGGGTTTGCACCACACCCCACACATATGCACTTTTTCACCATGTCGGCTACACCCATCTGCTTGGCTACAACGCATGTGCAACATATGCACAGGCTACGTGTCATGTGCCACTGTGCACATGGGGGGGCTGATCATGTGTGGCACCATTGGGTCTGGGGCACAGCAGCAGCCGTGGCCATGTGGGGCCAAGGTGTGGGCCAACACATGCTCCCCAGGGTCCTGGGGCAAGATGGTGTGGGCCAGTCACACACCCACCAACCAGTGCACCTATCATTGTGCCAGGGTGACCGACAGACCACTCTGATGTGGAATGGGGCATCCTTGGGCTTGGCCAACTCTGTGAAGCTCAACCAGGGGCAGGTACCTTGGCACCAGGATGACTAACTGGGCTCTGTATTATGTTATGGGGCATCCTGGGGCTGGGCAAGCCCTATGAAACAATGATAGGAGCAATTAACACACAACCGGGATGATTAACAGCTCTCTGTGATGGGGCCTGGGGCATCCTGGGCCTGGGCCAGCCCTGTGAGACTATAACAGGAGCAAATACCATACAACCAGGGTGATTAACAGGGCTCTGTGATGGGGCCTGGGGCATCCTGGGGCTGGGTCAGCCCTGTGAAACTGTAACAGGAGCAATGCAGGGGTGCCAGGTGATGTGTGCAGGTCCACTCAGACCCCAGGTGGCCTAAGGCCACATTACAGAGGCCTGTATTTAACCCTAGTGCTCCGGTAGGTGTGCCAGTTGATGTGTGCAGGGTGGCGCTTACCCCAGGTGGCCCCTGGTCTGCACATCAGGGTCTGTGCTACATCCCTTGGGGCTTCATAGGTGAGTCTGCTGCTGTATGAATGACACACTGGCTAGCCACATATGCAACACTTCTGCCATGGACATCTGTGGCACAGGCATGCCCAGTCATGGCATATGCTCACCACATGTCTCGGGCACATCGTCAGGTATATCAGACAGGGTGATCCATCACACGGCAACTGGCAGCATGACACACTGCTGGTATGATGCACCTGTTATGCAGCCTGACACAGCCAGGATTGACATGGGCCAACCATGTCACACGGATGCTGGCCATCAGGTGACCACATACTGGATGGTTGCACACAGTACCCAGGGGGGAAGCACACACATGTTCAGCTGCACATGCACACATGCAGGTAGCATAGACACCACCTGACATTGGACCAACAGTTTACAGCAGCTACAACCCCCTGCTGCCCACAGCCATGTATGATGTGCATCAGCCATTGGCCAGATATGTCTGTCCCATAACAGTCCATATCCAGTGCTGTGCCCCCAGTTGGCATGAATGTGCAGAATGGGGTAGTGGCTGCATATGCACTAGACACTGCTGCTGTGGCAGCTACAGTGTGGCATAATCATGACAAAGACATGGTGAGTGAGGCAGCCTGTGTGTTGCAAGACAGCATGATCGGGTTGACCTGCATCCTGTGGTGCCACCTACTATGTTTCCACAATGTGGCAAACACATGGCCACAATGCTCATGTTTTATTCTCACTCCACAGTGGCTGCAAATGCTGGCATGGGGACTTCCATTGATGCTCCATTCAGAGTGGCCCACGGCAGCCAGCCCCAGGTGTGCAGGACATGGCAGTGGAGGTGGTGGCCGTCAACACCAGAACCATGATGGAGGAAGGGGGTCAGCCGCAGGCCCAGACAGGGGGGTGGGTGATCATGATGTGGAGGGGGAGGTGGTGTGGAGTGATGTGGATGTGGTGGTTGGGGTGGGGGGGAGGGTGGTGGTGGATGGTTGGGACACTGGGGGGTAGGGGGTAGCCAGTCCTGGGCAACACAGGCCCTCACAGACCACTAGGGCCCCTGCCACCTTCCCCACAGTGCTAGGGGTGTCTAACGGCCAGACATGGGTCTGGCACACATTGACACAGACAGACGCTCTGTCGATGCCACCACACAGGCAGCAGGTATGGTGTGTCTGTGTGGTGGCATGTGTGTGTGCCGCCTAGATGTGGCAAGGTGTGCTGTGTCCCATGAGCTGCGGCCATGGACCCACGCCCTGGAGCAGGTGGTATGTGCAATTATCAGGATAGCTGATTGGCTATACATGCTGCGTGAGGGTGTCCTTGGCAACAGAGCTCCACAGCCATCCAGACAGGTAGGGCACCGGGGATTGTAGGTGACATGGTAACCCCTGGTCATGATCTCAATTTCTGCAATGCCAAGCTCACTGATATCCTGCTTGGCATGTATGGGTACTGTTACAGCACCAAATACTTATCTCACTGATTTCATTTCTGCCACACCTACTGCACTTGTGCAGTGGGAGGTATGGCTTATTGGTTATAACAATCAGGTTATTGGTTATAACAACCAGGTATGGCTTATTGGTTATAACAACCTCGGTTTGTAGGGCTGGGGTTTCATAACCCCCCTGGGGACAGCAGTCTCATGTCTGGGGCACTGAGGTTTCTAGTCTTTTGGACATTCCTTGTGGCCTTGGACATGCCACTTGCCCCTCCATTGCCCACCGCTTTAGTTGAGGGATGATGCAGTATAGAAAACCAGTTTCTTACATCAATGGATCAGTACATATATCTGTCACTGCCCCTCGTACACAGAGCTGCACAGGCATGTAGGTGACAAACCCAGCTCAACCGAGCTTACATTCTAATTATGACAGCTGTGGGAATGTGCACGCAGGTGTGACACAGAGGGCCGGGTGAGGGAGATCAGGGTGTTTATGTTCCACAGGCAGCAGTGGGTTGGTGAGCTTTCAGCCTAGATTGGCTGTGGGTTTGCGAGGGTGCATTCCACACGGACCCCAGTAGTTTATTCAATGCATAGATTGCAGCATGGTGAGGGACGCAATGTCTGCAGTTAGCAGTGGGGCAGGGGGGTCTTTCATCTCAGCAATGTGACCCACAGTGTGCCTTTTGTGGTGACTTGTTTCCATTGTGTTGTTTGGGATAGTGGTCACACACATCTGTTGGGTGTCCTTAGGTTGCTGGTTTGATTCCCACATGTTCCATTCCTTTTCCTTTTCATTGTTCTGCTAACCTGCCCATGCAATTGATGCAGCCTCGTCACCTCTCCAGACACCCTTCCATCTCTGCGCTGTGCACCACAGTGTGCCCTCTCTGCAGCCTATCTGTCACATGTTGGGTTTTACATATGGCTATATCTTTGTGGTGTCCATCTGAGCAGTCATCTTGGGGGATTGGTACTGCTGTTGTTGTCTGGTCTGGTCCACATCAGTGTGCTGGTTCAATTCCCACATGCTCCTTTTTCGTTCCATTCCCCATGTTGCCATGATCCACAGGCCATCCACACAGCTTTCCCCTCAGCCGGCCCCTGACACCCTTTCTGTTTTGCAACCATGGTTTTTTGCATGCTGTTTACACTGCATGACGTCTCATGGTGTGTGTGCATGTGTTTCTATGTGCCTCTCGTCCCAATTACAGACTGTGATATGGGCTGGTGCTGCCTGTTGTGCATGCGCGTTGCATCATGGTGAATGTTGGGGTTGCCCTATCCTGGCACACAGCAGGCGTTTTGTGTGGTGCCTTGCAGTGCACTTGTATATAGCCATTGCTGTGGCCTAGAGGTTTGTGGGCTGTGTTTTCATGCCAGAGGTCATGGATTTGCTTTCTCTTTGTTCTCCTTCTTTTATGCCTTTCCTACACAGGTACTTGTCATTCCTGTGACAGTCATATTTCTGCGGATCTATGCTGGCAGCACATTTCACCCTCATCCCAGTCGCCAGCCATCCGTTAGTCCATCTATCTGTGTCTGGCAGCTGTGTGGTGTGCTGTCTTCTTGTGCAGGCTACCACCCCATCTCCTGCACTGTGTACCCTTTCCTGCATTGTGCCTCTTTGTGCTTACCCCACCTGTACCTGCTCTGCAGAGCAACGCCACTCCTCTGTTCGCCCATCATCATATCTATCCTGCCACCTCTGCCTACACTGGGGACAAGTATTCCCATCATCTGCCACCCAATGTCTTTCCAGTACTACATTGCCAGCATCCTGTGTCATGGTACAGCTGCCACCAACATGTTTAACAGTGGTACTGGCAGCCACATGGGATGCTCGCAGATATGGCGGGTCCAGTGGCTCCCAGCTCTCCCTCCTTCACTCACCTGTTCATTGCCTTTCTTGAGTGCTCTATCTAGTGCTAGGGCTAAATCTGTCTCTGTTCCTCACAGGTCATGCATGTCATCATGAAGCACCTTGCAACCCTTAGGGCACACTAACCTAGGGCACCATAACCTTGTTAAGCCACCTTAACCTATGGTTTCATAACCCAGGGTGCCTTCTAAGGTGCCTTGTCCAGGGGTGCCTGATACGGCACTTAGCCTACGGAGCCCTACTGTATAGGGCACCTTACAAAGTGCCTTATGAGGCACATTACAAGGCACCTTATATGGCGCTTTATAGGGCACCTGACAAGGCACCTTATGTGGCACCTTATAAGGAACCTAACAAGGCACCTTATAAGGCACCTTATAAGGCACCTAACAAGGCACCTTATAAGGCACCTTACTTATGAGGCACCTTACAAGGCACCTTACAGGGCACCTTACCAGGTGCCTTATAATCTACCTTACAAGGCACCTTACAGGGCACCTTACCTTACAGGGTACCTTACGTGGCGCCTTATAATGCACCTTACAAGGCACCTTACAGGGCATCTCAGAAGGCACCTTACAGGGTGCTTTATAATGCACCTTACAAGGCACCTTATAAAGCACCTTACACACCGCCTTGTAATGTGCCTTGTAAGTTACCTTAAAGGGTGCCTTGTAATGCACCTTGTAACGCGCGTTATTCGAAGGCGCCTTGTAACATGCGTTAGCTGATACGGCTTGCTGTAATGATGCAACACCCAAGCCTTTATATGGGCATCTCTACCTTTACCGCGGAACCTAACGCGAATGACATTACTGCAGTTTAGTAAACATACCCCTTAGAGTATATTCCAGCAGATAAATACTTACAAGTGCAGATCTATTTCCAGCTGTAGTAGTCTCTTTAGGTAGAACTATTAGCAATGTATTAAGGAAAAATATGTATATATTCAGCATTGCACTGACTGCTTGATTGCTTTTGAATATTGATCCAAACTTAATTTATCTCAGTTCACAAATGTATACCCTTCTTTTTCCACCAGAAGGAGGTACAGAACAGCTTACAAATATTTACATTTTAAATTCAGGTATAGCAAATGTGGATACTCCCTTATGACACTTCCCATTGTCCTACATCTCTGGAAAGAGTAAACTATCTAGTTTTACTGAAAAATATACCTTAAATTGAATGTGACAGCCTAGAAAAGGCAAAAAAGTATGTGAGGTGGATGTAACACAGAATTTCATTTCTGGTAGAACAGCCTGGAACACAGTTCTATCACTTCTTTTAAAACTTCAGAGCAGCAGATGTGCATTGCTCTAGCTCCTTCCCTTCCAGGCAACCGGGGGTGGGGGGAGCCTGAAACAGAGCAGAGAACAGTCACCTGGTTCCTTAATCTAGTCTCTCCTCTGTTGCTCATACCCACGTCCCTCTACCCACCAACCCTCCCTCCACAGTTCCACTTCCTTTCTTTGTCTACAAATTAAACCCTGCTGTTATATTTTCTGCTGTAAAAATGATCACCATATGGAGAAATCAGGTTCCCGTGTCATGGTTCCCCCCTCTGCTCACCCCCCAACCCGGTTAGTGTGCTGGATCACATCAGCCAATCTTCAGGCATTTCCCTTAGCTAGCATTCTCTTTCCTTTGGATTTTGCTTCTCTCCTGACAGATGTACAGGCCCACACCTGGAATGTTTCCTTGTCTGCTGCTGTAGACAAGCTGGCTCCCAAGGTCTCTGCTCTGCTCTCCCATCCTTCCTCCCGGCACCCCTGGTACCATCCTAGTCTCCACCTCTAGCATACCAACCTTTGCCATGCAGAATGGCAGTGGTTGGTACACTAGAATTTCTGACCACTTTTCAACGAAATTACCGTCTCTACCATGATCTGATTTGTTCGGCCAAACTCACCTTCTACTCCAAATGTATCACCTCTGCTTCCAATTCTTCCCATCAGCTGTATCTGACCCTCTGCTCCTTGTCAGCACCCCACTGCTCTACTTCAGCCTCTGTGTCCTCCCTTGTCACCCCTGATCCTTTTAGCCTTGCTACCTGCTTCTCTGAGAAAGTCCACACCTTATGTCTTACCTTTCCTTTGTGTCCACTCCCTCTTTCCCCACCCCTCCTTTTCCCTCCTTCTCCCTCCTCATGTCCACACTCCCCTCCAGGCTCAAATTTGATGCATACCTGGAACTCCTTCCATCTCATCACTGCTACTGAGCTCTCTAAAGTCCTCGGTTCAGCACATAAGAAGACGTGTCACTCATATCCCATTCCCTCCCACTGGCTTTCAGAATCTTCCCTTACTCTCCTCCCATATATACTCCACATGATCAAGTCTCTCCTCTGGTCTCTTTCCTGCTGCCTGGAAACACACTATTGTCATTTCCATCCTGAAGAAACTCTCACTAGATCCCTCTGTTCCCATGAATTGGCGTCCCATGTCCAACCTTCCCTTTCTGTCTGAGATTGTGGAGAAAGTAGTCTTTTCGCAGTTATCCGTTCATCTCGATTCCACTTTCACCCTCCATCCCCGACAATATGGTTTTCGAGCCAGCCACAGTACAGAAATTATCCTTCTCTCACTTCTGAGTGAATTGCACTTGGCACACAAACAGGGTGATTTCTGTCTCGCAGTATTCTTAGACCTGTCCTCAGCATTTGATCTGTTTGATGACCCCACAGTCCTATATCGGCTGCATGATTATGGGGTTCGCGGGACTGTTCACTGATGGTTTTGGTCATTTCTTTCTTCTCGTTCCTTCTCTGTCCATGTTGGTCCCTCTTTTTTGCCCATCACCCCCCTCCCCTGTAGGGTTCCTCAGGGTTCTGTGTTGGCACTCCTTCTATTCAATCTTTTTTTTTGCATCACTCACGTTAGTCATTCAGCAATATTATGCTGACTACATTATTCTGTTATTTTGTACCAGCCCGCTTTCCCTTGATCTTATTCCCCTGAACCCCTGCCTTGCACAGAACTCTGTGTAGTTGTTCTCTAACTACCTACATCTTAACCCTTCTAAATCAGTCGCCATATGGTTTACTTTCAGTGCTCTTTGTCTTTCAGTGGCTCCTGTTCTGTATGATAGCTATATACCCCTCACTTTGTCTCTGCAGTACCTTGGTGTTACTCTTGACTCTTCCCTTTCCTTTCATGAACACATTAACTCACTTGTGCGCTGCTTGTTCATCATGCTTCACCAGCTACGGGCTGTGCATGCCATCCTTTCCCTACCGTCCCTGACAACTTTTGTGGTATCCCTTCTCCTATCATGCCTTGATTATTGTAATATCATCCTAGCAGGTCTACCTCAGTTCCAGCTTCACCACCTATAGCTGCTCCAGAACACGGCTCCCCATCTCCTCACTCACTCCTCATGCTCAGATCATGTAACACCTCTCCTTATCCTTCTACACTGGCTTCCTCTCCGGTTTTGGTTTAAATACAAGATACTCACTTCTGTGCAAAGGGTACTTCACACTGGTGCACCTCAATGCCTTGCTGACCTCCTACGCATGTATATCCTTCCCCGTGCTCTCTGTTCAATTCATAATGACCGTCTGTCCCTCCCATCCCCCACCTGTGCTCGCTTAGAACTCACTCGCCACTCTGCATCCTTTTTTCTTGGCCCAGCACTTTGGAACTTGCTTCACTCTGTGCTGAACAGTCTTTCTCAAGGTTCAAGGTGATGCTGAAGACTCGTTTCTTTGGCCCCACCATTGACCCCTCACCAACTCCAGACCAGACCTGTAGCGTCCCTAGTGCCCGTACCTTGACCTTGAGGGTTTAAGGTAGGGCTAGCCTGGAGGTCATCTTGTAGTTGTGGGTGACCGAGTGAACAGGCAAGGCACGAATAGAGAAAATTTATTTCTTTATTAGGGTTTATTTCTCCCGCTCCAAAGATAGGACTTTGTACAGGTTTTGAAGGATAATATTTTATAGCCAAACAGAAATTGAAAAGAAACTGCTTCTTCAATAATGTCCAACTTAAACTTATATTCAAGACAGCCACATTCCTGGCATGTGGGTCTTATATTTTATCCAGCTACAAACAGGAAATTATAAAGTTCATGCAGTACAATTGAGTGAAAACATTCAGCTTATTTTCTTATCCACATAAGCTCTTGGGTTCATGCACTCCAAACATGTACTATAGCACTTCTTATAGCAGATCACTACACAAGCTCTTGCTTCCCTTTAAACCTTGTCTATGAGGCAGGTCGAGCAGTCCATGGGCTGGTCTAACATAGGCAAAGGATTTAACAACGTTGCTTGTGGGTTTTGGCTTGACACTGTCTGCTCAGGAACAAGATGCTTTTCTAAGAAAGCGTGAAGCCCTCTTAATAATACTTGAGCTTGCTGGCTGTGAGGAGCAGGTGAGGAAACTGCTTCTCCTTGTGGTATACAGGGACTGGGAGGCTTTGCTTCATTCACAGCTATTCTACCGTTACACACACTCTCTTTAGGCACGGTGCTGTAATTACCCTTCCCCCACTTGTCTCTATCAGCAAGTGCTGGAAATCTTACATCATAGGCAGGCAGAGGGTTTTCCTTTGGCAATTCCCCTTTGGATGCTTCTAAAATCCTCTGGTAAATATCTCTGGTAAAGATATCTGCAGTATTTCTAAGACTAGCTTCTTTACTGCTTTCTTCAGGAGTTTTAAAAGAGACACAAGGTTTAATTGCTGGAGGTTCTGGCTGTAGCCAACTGTCTGGATAGATCCTAGGCTTTCCCTGGGTTTCAGAACTACCAATAACACAGTTTGGCTTGTCATAAAAACTCTTATTGCAGTTAAAAGTACCTTGATGAGGAATGCAGGGAGATTCTTCAACCGGCTGCCAGTATTTCCACGGCTGAGCTTCTGGTTCCAAACCGTTAGGCTTCCCACCTGGGTCTCTCTGTGCCACGCCCTCCTCTGAGTCCTGGAAGGTTTCCTGCTGCACTGAGCCTCTCTGGTATCTGTATCCTGGTTTGGTAAATGCTCCCCTCTGTGGTTCCTTTGGCTGGCTTCTCAACCAGTTCTGTTTCTCTAACCAGCTTGTCCTCTGGTTCTTTCTCTCCTTGGGATTTTCATTCCAACTCTTCTCCCCATACGCCTCTGTTGCTTTTCCAGCTGCCTTCTGGCTTTCTCTGTCTTTGCTGCTCTCTCGGTCTCTGTTTCTCCTCCTTCCTCCTCTGCCCCTGCTTTCATTTTCCTTCTTCCTGTTATACAGGGTACGTCTGTCCTGGGAAGCCCGCCTCCTAGCAGGGTGCGCCCAATCAGTGACCTCGCTCCTCCCTTCCCCCGGGTTAGGCTGATCTGACTGATTGTTCCCTTGTGATCTGTGCTGGGAAGGAATTTTACTGCCTCTTCCTGCAATACCAGGTCTTGCCACCGGGTCAGTATTTATTTCCATGGCTTCAGGTACTGCTGCAGCGTCACAGATCCCCCCCCTTAAGATATCACGGGCTGGTTTAGGAGAATCCGGCCAGCACGTGATTCTACTAAGGGCATCAGCATTCTGATGAAGCTTGCCGGCACGGTGTTCCACCTGAAACTCAAAGGCTTGCAATGCCATAAACCACCGAGTAAGTCTGGAGTTGTGGTTGTGCATCTGGTTTAGCCAGCGTAAAGGTGCGTGGTCCGTGACCAGTATGAATCTCCTTCCCACTAAATAAAAACGAAGCGCATCGATAGCCCACTT
Source organism: Ichthyophis bannanicus (assembly GCA_033557465.1). NCBI lineage: Eukaryota > Metazoa > Chordata > Amphibia > Gymnophiona > Ichthyophiidae > Ichthyophis > Ichthyophis bannanicus. The sequence continues at coordinate 733,434,413 of CM066036.1, forward strand.
AATAGCTAGGCACTCGCGTTCTATAGTGGAATAATTCCGCTCTGCTGGTACCAGTCGTCTACTCAGAAATAGCACAGGGTGCTCTACCCCTTCATGTCTTTGTGATAAGACGGCCCCAAGACCCGTATCGGAGGCGTCAGTCTGGACAATGAAGGTTTTGGAGAAATCTACCCCCTTCAATACTGGAGCCTCACAAAGTTGTTTTTTCAATAGGTCAAACATCCTTTCTGCTTCTGCGCTCCATTTCACCTTATTTGGGGCGTTCTTCCGGAGCATCTCTGTCAGTGCGGCCGTTTTCTCAGAAAAATGTGGAATAAACCTTCTATAATATCCCACTAGCCCCAAAAAACTCCGCAACTGCTTTTTGTTGACGGGTTTTGGGAATGCCTGCACACTGGCGATTTTACTCACGAGGGGTTTTACTGTTCCGCGGCCGACTACGTGGCCCAGATACTTCACCTCTTGACCGCCGAAGAGGCATTTTGCTGGGTTCAAGGTGAGGCCCGCATTTCGGATGGATAGTAGTACCGCTTCTATTTGCTGGAGATGCTGAGTCCAGGTCCCACTATGGATCACCACGTCGTCCATATAGGCGACCGCGTATGCGTGATGAGGGCGAAGGACCATGTCCATGAGACGCTGGCATGTAGCGGCAGCGCCATGTAGGCCGAAAGGCATCCTCCTGAATTGATATAGGCCTACTGGGGTGCTGAAAGCGGTCTTCGGCCGGGCTTCTCTCGTGAGGGGGACTTGCCAATAACCCTTTGACATGTCTAGGGTCGTGAGGTACTTGGCTTGCCCCAAGCGGTCCAAGAGTTCCTCGATCCTCGGCATCGGGTACGAATCGAATCTGGATATCGAATTCACTTTCCGAAAATCGATGCAGAAACGGATCGATCCATCTGGTTTAGGAACCATAACTATAGGGCTGTTCCACGGGCTACGGGACTCCTCAATCACCCCCATAGCCAGCATCTCTTTGACCTGCCGGATTACTTCATTCTTTTTAGCTTCCGGAAGTCTGTAAGGACGCTGTCTGACCACTTCCCCTGGCGTTGTGACTAATTCATGGGCTATTAGTCTTGTTTCGCCCGGCACTGGGGTGAGGACGTCCTTATAGCGGGAGAGGACTTGTCCCAGCTCCTGCTTTTGGGCCCATGAAAGCCCTTCGTCTAAGCGTGGTTCCGGCCTCTGTTGGCAGTCCGTTAGCTGGGGTCCGAGGTCTTCCTCTTCTAAGTCCTCCCTCTCCACCGAAGCTGCTAAGCCCTGCCAACTGTTGGTCCCGGTTGACCCAAAGCCTTGTGTCCCTCTCATCGTTGTGGACAAATTAGGCACTTCTTCTACCGGGGGCATTCCGACGCGCTCACATATGAGCTGTGCTATACGGTCGCCATTCTTCACCACGAAATTGGTTTTACCAAAGTTAAAAAGAAGCACCTTTATGGAACCCCGGTAGTCTGGGTCTATGACCCCTGCCCCAACATCTATAAAATGTTTAAGCGCTAGGCCTGACCGGGGAGCTAACCGGCCATAACAGCCGGCAGGCAGTTCCACCTGTAAAGCAGTGTCTATCAATGCCTTTCCCCCTGCGGGCACGACTATATCTTCCGCGCTGCTGAGGTCTAACCCTGCTGCGTTTGGTGTGGCTCTATTGGGGGCCCGCGCGCTAGGGGTCATTTTACAAAACTTTAAAACAAATTTAGACTTGTCTGCATCACTACTCCTTGGAGTTTCCCTTCTTTTATTCTTACAGCTAGAAGGTATCAGCGGCCGTAGCACTGATTCTAGCTTTTGGGTGGCTAGTGCTGGCACTTCCTCGGGGTCTTCTTCTACTGGGGAACTTTCTCTTTCTCTTATCCCTTGCACTAGACCCTGATGAAACTGGGGCCAATTTTTGCCTAGAATCATGGAATGGGGGAGACGGGGTACTACTGCTAGCGGGATAGTTCTTAGGGTACCTAGGCCTGCTATAGATAGGTTGTATACCGGATAGGAGGACGTTCCTCCATGCACACACCTAATCTTTACTTCATCAGCAGGAGGAATTCTTTCCGGGGCCAGTTGGTCCTTTATAGTTCTCCAGAATTCCTCCGAGATCATACTTAGTTCTGCCCCAGAATCCAGCAATGCTTGTGTAGTGACCCCCTGTATTGACACAGGCAACAGAAATCCCGGTCTATTCTCTGAACAGCTATCTGCCACAAACGCAGTTTTCATACGACAAAACTTTTGTATATGACCTAGCTGTCCACATTTATAACATTTTACTCTACATGCTGTATCTTTCCTAAGAGGCATGCAAATACCGAGAGGATCCTCCTGTACCTTCCTTGTCCTTTCGGATCCTCCTTGACTCCAATCCTTGAAAGGGGTGCCCCCTCTCCGGGCAGTTAACTCGGCCTCTACAAATCTCTCCGAGAGAGACACGGCCTCCTGGGTTGTTCTACAATTTTGGAGGACCAAGAAGGTACGGATCTCTGAGGGTAGTGCCTCCATATACTGTTCTAGGATTAGCTCGTCCAGAAGGGAGTCCATGGATCTCCTTTCTGGATTCAGCCATTTATATAATAAACCCCTTATCCTATGATATAAGGACTTTGGCGTCTCACTCTGTCTGAGCCTCACACTCCTCAGACGAGAGCGGTATATCAGGGGAGTGAGACCTAGTCTCTCCCTAATTGCCCTTTTCACCTCTTCAAAACTCCCAGCCAAGTCAGCTGGCATGGCACGATAGGCCGCCATGGCTTCCCCAGTGAGACAAGCGGCTAGCCTTAAGGCCCATTGCTCTTTTGGCCATAAGCTTAGCCGTGCTACCCTTTCAAAACTTTCCAGGTAGTCATCAATGTCATCTTGGCTGGTAAGTTGTCCAAAGTTAAATAAGACTCCTGTGCTCACAGGCAGCTCATTTGTATTCAAAGGTAAACCTGTATTAGGAACCGGTACAGTAGCTTGTTTTCTTTCACGTAAATACTCCTCCAATAAAGTCAGAAGGGGCTGCTGCTGTTCCTTTAACTGGTCGGCGGCTCTCTGCTGTGCCTCCAGAGAAAGGTCAGACTGGCGCTCCAACTGTGTCGCCATCCAGGCGAAAATTTCTTTCGGATTCAATTCCATTTTGAAAATTCCTGTAAGGAAAACAAAAACACAGGACCCAAGTGCGATATCTCAACACTTCTATGTGTTTTAAAAAAAAAACAGGACTTTTCTCCCTTTTTTTTTTTTTTTTCACTTTCCCCTATTACCACTAGGGGACCTCTCCTTCTAGTATCCTCCACCACCCGGGCGGATACCCTTTACCTGGTGATGGTGTATATGAAGCACTTCAGGATTGGCTCCTGTAGCCTTTCCGCAGTCGTTTTCTCCTCAGCTGGGCTTGTCAGCTCTTCGGCCGGGGTCCAGAGGGAAATAAGTTCTTCTGCAGTGGCACCTTTTCGCCTGTAGGAGAATCCTAAAAACTACGCCACTCTATGTAGCGTCCCTAGTGCCCGTACCTTGACCTTGAGGGTTTAAGGTAGGGCTAGCCTGGAGGTCATCTTGTAGTTGTGGGTGACCGAGTGAACAGGCAAGGCACGAATAGAGAAAATTTATTTCTTTATTAGGGTTTATTTCTCCCGCTCCAAAGATAGGACTTTGTACAGGTTTTGAAGGATAATATTTTATAGCCAAACAGAAATTGAAAAGAAACTGCTTCTTCAATAATGTCCAACTTAAACTTATATTCAAGACAGCCACATTCCTGGCATGTGGGTCTTATATTTTATCCAGCTACAAACAGGAAATTATAAAGTTCATGCAGTACAATTGAGTGAAAACATTCAGCTTATTTTCTTATCCACATAAGCTCTTGGGTTCATGCACTCCAAACATGTACTATAGCACTTCTTATAGCAGATCACTACACAAGCTCTTGCTTCCCTTTAAACCTTGTCTATGAGGCAGGTCGAGCAGTCCATGGGCTGGTCTAACATAGGCAAAGGATTTAACAACGTTGCTTGTGGGTTTTGGCTTGACACTGTCTGCTCAGGAACAAGATGCTTTTCTAAGAAAGCGTGAAGCCCTCTTAATAATACTTGAGCTTGCTGGCTGTGAGGAGCAGGTGAGGAAACTGCTTCTCCTTGTGGTATACAGGGACTGGGAGGCTTTGCTTCATTCACAGCTATTCTACCGTTACACACACTCTCTTTAGGCACGGTGCTGTAATTACCCTTCCCCCACTTGTCTCTATCAGCAAGTGCTGGAAATCTTACATCATAGGCAGGCAGAGGGTTTTCCTTTGGCAATTCCCCTTTGGATGCTTCTAAAATCCTCTGGTAAATATCTCTGGTAAAGATATCTGCAGTATTTCTAAGACTAGCTTCTTTACTGCTTTCTTCAGGAGTTTTAAAAGAGACACAAGGTTTAATTGCTGGAGGTTCTGGCTGTAGCCAACTGTCTGGATAGATCCTAGGCTTTCCCTGGGTTTCAGAACTACCAATAACACAGTTTGGCTTGTCATAAAAACTCTTATTGCAGTTAAAAGTACCTTGATGAGGAATGCAGGGAGATTCTTCAACCGGCTGCCAGTATTTCCACGGCTGAGCTTCTGGTTCCAAACCGTTAGGCTTCCCACCTGGGTCTCTCTGTGCCACGCCCTCCTCTGAGTCCTGGAAGGTTTCCTGCTGCACTGAGCCTCTCTGGTATCTGTATCCTGGTTTGGTAAATGCTCCCCTCTGTGGTTCCTTTGGCTGGCTTCTCAACCAGTTCTGTTTCTCTAACCAGCTTGTACTCTGGTTCTTTCTCTCCTTGGGATTTTCATTCCAACTCTTCTCCCCATACGCCTCTGTTGCTTTTCCAGCTGCCTTCTGGCTTTCTCTGTCTTTGCTGCTCTCTCGGTCTCTGTTTCTCCTCCTTCCTCCTCTGCCCCTGCTTTCATTTTCCTTCTTCCTGTTATACAGGGTACGTCTGTCCTGGGAAGCCCGCCTCCTAGCAGGGTGCGCCCAATCAGTGACCTCGCTCCTCCCTTCCCCCGGGTTAGGCTGATCTGACTGATTGTTCCCTTGTGATCTGTGCTGGGAAGGAATTTTACTGCCTCTTCCTGCAATACCAGGTCTTGCCACCGGGTCAGTATTTATTTCCATGGCTTCAGGTACTGCTGCAGCGTCACAGACCATATGCTGCACCTGATTTCCTTGTTGTTCCTATATGTGGGTTCTTTCCACCCTTTTCCTGTGTGCCCTGTCTTTTCTTTCCTGACTATTGAAATGGTGCTGCTTTCTCACCTATTGCAGCCTATTTATCTATTGCAAACCGCCCGGAAGCTTTCGCCTGAGTGGTCAATCAAGTGTCTGAATAAAGATAAAGATGCGATCTACATGAGCTGGTCTAGACTGTAAAAGGGAAAAAAGAGTCAACTTGGATTTGTAAATCTCCTCCCTGGACTCTGGGAGGAAAGACACCAAGTTAGTGCAATTTGGGGATCAAATTCCAGGGCTACAGTAGGAGAGATAAGTCAGCAAGGTCCAGGGATCACTGCTCCAGGCCTCTGAAGGAGAGAAAGGGAACAATCGGTATTGGTTGGGAGGCTTCTGTCTCAGCACAACACATTTATCTCTGGCTAAAGAAAAATGTATTCTATGATATTTTTGTAGGTTTCCAATTGTTAAAAATAAAATAGGGGTTTCAACCCTATTATTTTGTCCTCCCTAGCTAGGTTTTCACGATACAATATATTTGAATACAGTGATGGCAGTATATAGCAATCTGAAAGATTTTTATTGCAAATGTCCTATAAATCAGGTTAGCTACAGAGTACTCAGTGACAGAATTGAAAACCCTACTTTATATCATAGCAAATATTTAGAGCAAAGCTTGCTTTCTCTTTCAACTTGTGTTTTCCAAATTTACTCACGCTCCTGGTAACTTTCAGCTCTTACAAAATGGGAGTTTGACAAAATGATGTTATCTGTTTAGCTGTAGGACACTTATAGCACTGGGATGCAGCAGCGAACATTTTACTGTAAATCGTTATTCTAAGAACCCTGCTTCTCGGAAAGTGATGGCACTTGTTAGCTCACTTGATTAATAAAAGAATGTGTAGAGTTTCACTTTTCAAGTCAGCTCCTATCTAACCCATTACATGGTAGCTGAAATTTGCTGTAGCACAATAGCTCTTTGGTTGCCTAAGTGAAGTGATTTGAAAGGTTTAGTTTATTTTCTGGTGGATAAAGGTTTACAACTGGCACTAATTGGTACACTGGTTGGTAGACCCAGCAGTGAAGAGGACTGAATGTGCATGGAAATTAATTACTTGATCTCATCCCTCCTGAATACATTTGAAACAAATTGGTAGACATGTATGGAGAATATGACATACTATTCACAGTGGTAACAAGTTGGGTCCCTCTGTCAGGAAGCTTGTGCAACCTGTCGTGCAGGATAACATTGAATCCCATTTCAATTGTTTTCTTAATTTGACATAAATAGGGAGAACAGCATCTTCATATTTTTGGCATTGATTTTAGTAAAAGTGGCAAGATAGCAGTAATAGAAGCCAAGACTATTTTGAATTTTCCGATGTTTTATTTAACAATTGTGACCTTATGGTCAAAATAACCTAGTTGAAATTATCTGGTTTGATGCAGTTTGACAAGAAGCAGTGTGTTAAGTCATGGCATTTGAAAACTGCTGAGTGATTCCTTTGTAATTACATTATTTGTACAAACCAAAGATGACAAGGGTGGACTGCCCCCAAAGAAAGAGGTTTACAGATGATGTATCTGAAGGTATAACTTAGAAAGTTTTTTAAGTTTTAAGAATCAACACTAAATATTAAGTTTTCTTTGCTGTTTCCGAAAGCATATAGACAGTGGAGGCCGCATTAAGACAGTTGTCAATGGAATCTGCCAAAATAACATAGAGGCCAATATTCAACCCACAGCATTAAGTGTTTTTTAAATGCTGCCCACTTTAGGGAAAAGTGAAACCGAATATTCAGTGGAAGTGCCTGTGTGGCAGTTACTTCTGTATATTCAAGACTGCCCCGAGCACCACCCCAGATGCATATGTAAAATGAACCCATTTTGAAAAATTGAAATGTAATATGGGTTCCCTGCATAGGGTCTCCTTGTGGATTTGAAAGGCTTGGGGGTATGTTTACTAAACCGTCTTAACGTGCGCTCTGTAATGTTATCGCGCGATAAGGTACCTTATCGCGCGATAATGGCGCTTTACAAGGCGCACAGGTACCTTATTGTGCGATAACGCGCGCTGCGGCGCAAACGAGCGCTGAAGGCGGGGAAAGGCTCCCGGAGGGCGTAGGAAGGCTCCCCAGGGGCGGAGAGAAGGGGTCAATGGGTGGAGAGTGAGAGGGGAGAGGCTCCCTGCACACTAACGCTGTAAAATCCGAGGCTCAAAACTAACGCCAGTGAAACCCTGGCGTTAGAGCAGATTTAAAGGGAAAAGAAACCATTTACGTCAGCAATGTACAGCAAAACCAGGGAAGCCTATAAAAAAGTGATAAGTGTGATACATGTGCACGGAACAAAAGGGCAAATAAACCTTGAATATGTACAACAGAAAATGTAAAAATAAAATAACCAAGCTGGCCAATAGTGATATCAATGGGAACATAAAAAAAACACTCCCAAGAAAGCTCCAAAAAAAAGATATGAATCTTGGAAAGGTCTATGCTCCGTCCGAATACAAGGTGAATGAGCCCACAGTGTAATTGCGCTGAGCAGGGTTTCCGACTCCATTGGCCAGGTTTCCTATGGCATGCACATGTTCCACAACAGCAGGGCGAGCATGTTGGAATGGGCAACTGGACAGATGCTGGGAAAGGGGACACAGAGGACTGCAGGCGGCACATGCTGCGGTGCAGCTGGCCCACAGTGCGGACTAGGGTGATGCCTAGCTGGCCCATAGGAATGCTGAAACAGTAGAGCAGCCAGACAGCAACGTCTGAGGGCCCAACATGGGCACGAGTGTGCTTCCCACAGTGTCACATGGGATAGTACCCAGCAGGTACCCCGAAGGGCACGGAACATTGGCATGCGGTGCTGGGGGGAAGCGTGGACAGCTATGCAGGCACCCCTACCCCAGAACCCACACCATAGGCAGCCGCCTACCCACACACTGGATGGCCTGAGACTGCGCTCCACCAGCACCACCAGCAGAAGGGCATGTCAGCATGGTGGCAGAGGGATACTGGTGGTGGAGGGGGCAGTGGCAGCTGCCCAGAGCAGTCCGTGGCCTAGCCCTGTGTAGGTGGGTGCCATGCACTGCAACAGACAGGCCCTGCCTGACGAACAGTCATGGCATCACCAGGGAATGCATTGCTCTGTGGCAACACAGTGGTGCAGTGCACACAGCCAGTGTGTTCAGAAGCAGAAGGTCACAGGTTCAAGTCCCAGCTGTGGCTCCTGCCAACCCAGTCCCAATATTTTACCCACTATTAAAACATTCTTAAACAGACAGAACCTTTATTGCAGATGACGTAAACATGCCCAAAATACCTACATTTTACCCTACAGAGCACAGACACCATAAACATGCGCATACCCTAGAGCAGAGTCTCCCAAATGCAGTCCTGGAGGGCCAAACACCATTCAGGCTCCATGCTGCCTCTAATAAAGATGCCTGTGCTGCATTTCTATGCACTGCCCCCATGGTATGCAGATGCCTCTCATGCATATTCATGAGGGACAGCATGAAAACCCGAACAGTGTTTGGCACACCAGGACTGGAGTTGGGAACCTCTGCCGTAAAGCAGCAGCAAACAGGGGCAGACACACCCACACCCACAGGCTTCATTATCCAATGCCTCCTGGAGAGGCAGGACATTGGACCCTGCATGCATCTCCCAATACTAGCACTTGCATACCTTAGCAATGCCACCCTAAACCCGGGAATACGGTACACACCTATCAAAAAGTTGCTATGATTACTGGCAGATAGCAATTCTGAAGTTAAGTACAATTTTCTGATTGAGCTCCACCATGGCAACCTTTCTGATGTCTGTGGAGTGTGCTACAGGTCTTGTGTCTGACAGTGTTTACCACCCTGAGGAGTGACCCCAACAGTATTGCGTACCATAGCCATGCCTGCACTGTGCCCAGGACTGGAGTGGTGGCCAGGGCTGCAAAACACCTCTATAGTTGTACAATGCTGGCATAGGTGTTGGAGTGTGTGTCTGTCTATCCAGTGTGTGGTGGCTGCAAACACCCTCCACAGCCCACACTGCCAGCACTGTTGCCAGTATCGGCCTGCCAATGTGCATAATGAGGAGCAAGGTACCATGGGTATAGCCGGGACAGGGTAGCCTGGCCAGGATGCATCTGCACAGGGCATAGGGCAATGGCTGGGACATTGTAGTGCCCGGCCACCACTGCACAGACAGGGTGGCCACAGCATGTCCTGCTGGGAGATCACTCTCACCCTGACTGAGCAGTGACCACGGCATGGCTAGGTTACCCCATAGTGCCCTATAATGTTTCTCTCATGTGATATTTATAGGTTCCCTTTTGGGGCCCAATCACTGAACTATCTGCTTGGTGTGTATGCTGACATCCCACTTTTGGGTGCATGCATCTCTTCTAGGAACATGCACTATGGACTAGCTAGCAGACTGTCTGCAGCTAGTATGTGTCCTGCTGGAACACCTTGCAGGGTGCAGCAGCTGGAGGCTTGCTGCAGGAGAATATCAGATAGTGATGGGGTGCAGCTGAGCCTAATGTCTGTCTGCTATTGCTTTATAGATGTGTACAGAGATGCATTGACTGCCCTGTAGGGTGTCTATTCCCCAGCAGGACTGTGGTTGATGGTTCTCTCTCGTGCTGCCATTGCAGGGAGGTAGAATGTGGATCTGTTGATGGGAGATCCTGTTTCCCACCCTCAGCCCCAGAGGGTGGGGTGGTGGTATATAATCTGCCTATGGGTCCATAAGGGCTAAACCTGACTGAGACATACAGATGTATCCAAAGTGTGTCTGCAGGAACTACCTAGCTTATACACTAGCACTGCTGGGGACCTGCAGCATGGCCTATTTCTGTCATGGAAGGTGCTGTGGACCTGGTGCTGGGCACCCCACCTCACCCTCAGGGTGAGCACAGTACCCGCACAATGTGACGGTGTGTAGCTACTCTGTGCCAGTAACACACATGGTCAGTTACCCCTACCAGGCCGAGGGGCTGTGGGGGTGCATACCCCATCTTGTGTTCATCTGTAGACTGCTGATTTGCATATAAAGTGCATCATGGGTACGGGTGGGTTAACCTTATCCTGGTGATCACAGCAGACTGTTTGTGTGATGACGTGCAGTCCTTCTGCAGCCAGTCAGGGGCTTGTTCGCAGCTATAGAGCTGTAGCCCACTGGTTACTTCACTGCCTGTGGAGTCAGAGATCATGGGTTCCAACCCACAGTGGGGTTATTTGATAGGGCTGTCCAAAGCATTGTCTATTTTTAATGTACATTAGTGCTTCCAGCAAAAACACCCTCAGCGTACTGTAACCATAAGGTGCCTCAGGAGGCGCTTTATAGGGCGCCCTATAAAGCGCCTTCTGATGCACCTTATGGTTACTGTCTATATAAGGTGCCTTATAAGGTATCCTATGGAGTGCCTTATAGGGTGCCTTATGCTACACCTTAGGTTACGGCATGTGAGGGTGTGTTTGCTGGCAGCAATAATTAAAATACAAATAAACTGCCTCAAGAAACAATACTTACATATCAAAGCTGATGCTTCAGCCAGCCTTATGCATTAGGCACACTGGGGAATTGAACTCATGACCCCTGTATCATCAGTCAGTGTATTAACCATTGTGCTACTCCTCTGTTTCTATGTTTGTATGTTTGGGCGCCTACTTAAGATTACCGTGCGTTAACGCGCTTAGCGGCGCTTCGCCCGATAATGTGCGCAGCAGTGTGCGTTATCGCACGATACTCCCGTTTTGCTGCTTTAAGACTGAAACGCCCACTCCTTTTATGGCAACCTGTACACTATCGCCAGGCGCACATTAGGACGGTTTAGTAAACATACCCCTTGGTCACAGTAAATTCCTCATTGAACCTTGTTGGGCTGGAAATTCTTTAGCAAGTCAGTCAATGGGGCTGCTATCTCAGCAAACTGAGGAATACATTTTCGGGAGTAACCTATAAGACCAAGAAACCCTCAAGCCTGTTTCTTAGTTTAGAGAGTCTTACAGTTTTTAATGATCTCAACTTTGGATAGCAATGTTTTTTTTACTATTGGATAGAAACTATTGGCTAGCAAAGATTTTACCACCCCACTCCCAAAAATATGCCTTAGATACTATACCTCCTGCTAACACAAGGCACATTTCTTTGAGCTGGCACTAATCCCAGTCTGTCTTAGGGAGCTATAGATAGCTCTTAAATGCTTTAAATGGCTGTATCAGTTTTTGGATAAAATTGCCACATCGTCCAGTTATGCATTTGCATAGGTCTGAATGGATCTTAGAACATGGTTGATGACCCTTTGGAATGTGGCAGGTGTCCCATGAAGGCCAAAAGGCAAGACTGTAAATTGATAATCCTTATGGGGGTTAAAAAAACAGTCTTTTCTTTGGAAAAGGCCTCAAAGGGTATCTGCCAATAGCCTTTGGACAGATCTAGCATAGGTATATACTGAGCACTGCACAATAATGTCCTCAAATTCTGGGCATCGGGTAGGCATCAAAATGAGATATGGAACTGACCTGCCAGAAATCTATACAAAGCTGAGTAGATCCACTGGGCTTTAGGATGAGCATAATCGGGCTAGTCCAGTCATTGTTGGAACCTTCAATTAGTCTAGGTCTAACATCTCCTTAACGTCTCTTTCAACCTCAGCCTTATTTGCCTCAGGTAAATGATAGGGTTGCTGCCTTACTACTTTTTCTGGGGTTGTAATAATTTGGTGTTCACCTATGGATGACCATTCAGGAATAGGAGAAAAAATATCAGAAAACTCCTCTAGAAACCTTCTCATTTGATGCCACTGTTTGTTGCCTAAAGAGTCTCCAATTTTTACCTGCTCTAGTAAGTCTCGGATTTGTAACTCCAGACCCAAGTTCTTTTCAGGGACATCTGTGGCTAGCCCCTCATGGCTAATCCACAGTTTTAAGATATTTACATGAAAAATTGGGGTTCTGTGTCACCCCTGTGAAACTTCATAAATAATGGGCCCACCTTCTTTTTGACTTCAAACAGGCTTTTCAATTGTGCTGTTAAATTATTTGCAGAGGTGGGAAGTAAGACTAATACCTGGTCCCCCAACCTCAAATTCCCTTTCTCTGGTCTGTTTATCATAGTATTCTTTATGACGTTTTTGGGTCCTTTATAGGTTGCCTTTGGCTAATCTCAGGATTGGGTATGTCCTTTCCTTAAGTCTATTCACATAGTCAATCATTTCAATGGTGTCCTCCTTGGTTCCCACCCATGCTTCCAATGCTACCTCTAGCAAGCCCCGGAACTGCCAGCTGTACATGAGTTCAGAAGAGGATACTCCTAGCGAAGCTTGGGGTACTTCTTGTACAGCGAAGAATATGAAGGAAACCAAATGGTCCCAGGTGGACGTGTTTTTTGAAATGCACTTTTTGAGCATCTCCTTAGCATTTGATTAAAACGCTCATCTAGGTCATTGGTCTAGGGGTGATAGACAGCGGTCCTTAGATGTCTAATTCCCATATCTTCTCCTTGCTTAATTCAAGCTCTACAGGGGAACTCCCACTGTTGGACACCTTGGTTAGTCCCCCCTCCCCCCCACCAAGGCTGAGGCACCCTTATCTCCGTTTTCATGATGACAGCACCTTCCTCAAAGGGTCATGTATTCCTTGCCCCCTTTTCCTCTGGAGATTTCCATCTGGTGATGATTCACAGATCCAAATACTAATACCACTTATTTTATTTATTTAGCTGTATTTATATTCCGCTTTTCACCGGGTCAAAGCGGTCAATTGGGGGATACATTTAACACGAGGGGATATGACACACATACGTTAATACTTACAAGTAATACTTGTGATGTTTCCAGCTGTGAAGTGCTGGTGTTCACCTCTGATCTCTTACTTTCTGATCTCCTATTCAAGGTACTCCAGCACTGTTGGGATTTCATCTCCAGGAACATACAAAACAAAATCCAGTCTCTGTTTTAGCAACCAGTTCTCCTCAAAGTCCCACTTGCTTCCATAATCCTTCCAGTGTAGCAGTCCCAGCTGCTGGCCATTTACAATTTTTTACACACTCCTTTTCTCCCAGAACAGTTCATTAACAATCAAAAATAGCCTTTTCTAAAAATCATAGCACAGGTCTGCAACTAAAAAGCTGTTTGATTATTTTCATCTAATTTCCATGTATTTTGGTGTGCTGAAAACAAATAAAATATTGAAAAAACTCCTAGACGTCATGATTTGCCACAACATGCAAAATTGTCTTCAAATTTATCAATTTTTTTTCAAATTACTATTAATTAATTCAAATTACTATTAATTATCCCACAGGTGCTCCTTGTGGTCTTGGGCAAGCCACTTAACCCTCCATAGCCCATGTTCCCTGTAAAATAGTTATCTCCAAGTTATGATGCCCTGTTCAATGTAATTTCAGTTTGTTCAATGTAAACCGCACTGATGCAGAATAGCGCGGTATATAAGAGAATGTAAATAAAATAAATAAAATAAAATTAATTCACATAAGTGCATTTAAGATATAAAATGCCAAAAAAACCTTAAAGGGTTTGTCCGAGTTATGTAAAAAAAAAATATAGCACTGTAAATCTGATGGTCAGCAATATATACATAAGCTAAGCAAGTTTTAAGTCTGTGCTTCTAATGGTAGAAGGGGTTAATCTTTCTTGAAGAATCCAGTGGGAGGGAGACACAGGGCAGATAGCAGCAGCTCTGGTCAGTGCAGGGGGGCATGGCCAGCACTGTGACATCTCGTGTACAGACACAGAGCTGCTCTCTCCCGCATGCCACACTTGTGCACGAATCATCATCAGGTTCTTGGTTCTAGGCTGTTCGCACTTTTTCATTGCAATTCGTGTTTGCTCGTCATTCTTCAACCGTTATGTTATGGCTCCGCGAAAGTGTATTAATTCGCCAGACAGTTTCTGTTTCATCTGTGGTGAATATACAGTGTTGAAGCAACAGCAGAATATTACAGACTTTGTGAAAAAAGTATACTTTGCATACTTTGGACTAAAAATTGGAGATCAAGATAAAGTCTGGGTGCCTCATAAAGTGTGCAAACGGTGTGTTGAGGACCTCTGAAACTGGTTCAAGGGTAAGAAAAAATCTTTCCGTTATGGGATTCCTATGGTATGGCGAGAGCAAAAGAACCATAGTGACAACTGTTACTTTTGTTCATGCGATGTGAAAGGGTTTAATTCCAAATGGAAGCATTCCATTTCATACCCCAATCTTCATTCGGCAATTCGTCCCATCCCCCATGGCACAGATATACCAGTACCCAAGCCCCCTGCTACCTTGGAAGAGATACCTAGCTCCGATGAAGGTGAAGTCATATCTGAACCAGATGACGAATCAAGCTCTGACTTTGAAGATGATACAAGACCAAAATTGTTTTCTTAGGAGGCGATGAATGATTTGGTAAGAGACTTGAATCTTCCCAAAGATGCTGCTGAGTTACTCGGATCAAGGCTGAAAAGCAGGAATTTATTGTTGCCAGGAGTGTCATCTTCATGGTTCAGACATCGTGAAAAGGAGTTTGTTCCTTACTTCGCCCAGGAAGACAAGTTGGTTTATTACATCGATGTTGAAGGTCTGATGGGTCAATTTAAAATCCAATATGATTCAGAGCAATGGCGTCTTTTTATAGATTCTTCAAAAAGAAGTCTCAAAGCAGTTTTACTCCACAATGGTTTTTACGCTTCCATACCTGTAGGTCATTCCGTACACTTGAAGGAAACCTACGAGAACTTGGAATTGGTTCTTCGTAAACTTAAATATGAAGACCATGGTTGGCAAGTGTGTGGGGACTTGAAGGTCTTGTGCATGCTGCTCGGGCAACAAGCTGGGTATACCAAATATCCTTGTTTTCTGTGTCTATGGGACAGTCGAGACCGACAAAATCACTGGACCAAGAAGAGTTGGCAGCCGAGGGTGCTAACAGTCGGTGAAAAAAATGTCCTCCGAGAAACTTTGGTACCTTCCCATAAAGTTGTTAATCAGGGCAGAGGGGTGTCTAGACTTGTATGAGAAGGATGCAGCACTGTTTCTCTGGGTCAAAGTGGTATACACTATATACCCAAAAGGACCCACAATTGCCCATTTTGTAGGTAAGGGAGTGGAGAGACAGGTACCTGAGCCCTGGCTGTAGGACAAGCAACTGCAGTCCTGCTGGCAGCAGACAGCCCTCCAGAGCTGGTAGGCCAGAACCATACTTGTAGCAGACCAACAGTAATGCTTGAGATAAGCCAGGGAAATCCCAAATGCCCCACACCACGGTCTGCTACTCACCAGCAGATGGTACAGTCAGACTGCACCCTACAAGGTGTTCCAACCATGCACAGACTAACTGCAGACAGTCCATTAACCAGTCCATAGTGCATGCTCACAAGGGAACCCTGTGCATCCAGTGATGAGATGTATAGTCCAGACAACAAACAGGCATCTCAGTGAATTAGTCCCAAAACTGGGAACACACAGGCATAACTGAAAACAAACAGCTTGCAGCACTATGTGGGAGCATAGTCATGCCATGGTCACTGCTCAGTCAGGGTGAGAGTGACCTCACAGCATGCCATGCTGTGGCCACCCTGTCCATGCAGGTGGTGGTTGGGTACTACATTGTCTCAGCCATTGCCCTACAACCTGTGCAGATGCATCCTGCCAACCCGCCCTGTCTGGGCCATACCCACAATACCTTGCTCCTCAATATGCACATTTGCAGGCTAACACTGGTAGCAGTGGGACATTGTGGGCTTAGAGCAGTGTAGGCAGCCACAAAACAACTGATAGACATACACACCCCTATGGCAGCACTGTACAATGATAGGGGTGGTTGGCAATCCTGCTCACCACACTGGTCCTGATTACAGTGCCAACACTGCTAAACTGTTCAGGGGGATAGTAGTAGTGCACTGCTGATAACTGCAGCTCTGTGCTGAGGCTAACAGCCTGACTCTCCATGAAGCTTTGGATAGCAGAGTTTGTGTGAGTGGGTGTTTTGACCCCTGTTTGGCACAGCTTTGGGGTTTGCATATGTTGATGTTGTATCTGCATTGTAGGGTGAAATGTGGGGAAATGCTCTGTAGGATCCACAGCTGGGACTTGAACCTGTGACCTTCTGCATCTGGACACACTGACTGTGTGTACTGCACCACACTATTGCCACAGAGGAGTAGTGGTCCCTGGGGCTACCCTTACCTTCCTCAGGGGGACCTTTTCTGTTGCACTGAACACCACGTACTGGTACAGGGCATGGCCTAGGTCCAGTGCAGGCCGATGGCACTGCTCTCTCCAGCACAAACACTCCCCCCCTGCCATGCCGACATGACCATATGCTGTTGGTGCTAGTCGTGCGCGGTCCCGGGCCATCCACTGTGCAGGTAGCCGGGTGCCTAGGGTGCGGTGTATGGGGTGGCGAGGCATACATGGACATACACACATCCCCCCCATCACTGCCTACCAATGTTATGTCCCTTCCACATGGGGGAGTGATGGCTGCGGGGATGTCATGCTGGTGCTCTAGCAACTATTGGCTAGGGTGGACCGGGTAGATGTTGGTGGAGTGTGTTGTTATTGCTGACTGTGGACAGGCTAGGGTATGCACCTCAGGTACGGTGTACCCAGTTTGGCCTACTGGGTGTATATATGTTTCCGACAATGTATGGACACACACTGCAATGCCTTACTAGGGGCTGCCGTAAAGTGTGTTCAGTTAGCTGGGTCTACGAACTGTTTGGGACCCATCCTGCGTGTGGTCTATGGACCCTTGTTAGTGTGGTCCCCAGATGTGCACTGCTTGCCCTATTACAGGCATAGTGGTACCTGTGTGACTTTTGGGGTACTTGATGGGTAATGTCCCCTGGATGGGACACTGTGGAACACAGACTACTGGGCATGTTTGGCCCTCGTCAGCTGCTGTCATGCTGATTTCCAGTTTCTATGTTCCTATGTGCCACCTGGGCGATGACCTAGTTCACCCTGTGCCCCAGCTGCCCCCACTGCATGTCCCGCCTGCAGTCCCCCTATGCCCCATTTGCACCATCACCATAGTACATAAGGACATAAGAACATAAGATATGTCATACTGGGTCAGACCAAGGTCCATCAAGCCCAGTATCCTGTTTCCAACGGTGGACAATCTAGGTCATGCGTACCTAGCAGTATCCCCAAGAGACACAGGTTCCACTATGCTTGTATTGGGTCAAGCATTGATATCCTGGGTCCCTTTCTAATAATGGTTTATGGACCTTTCCTCCAGGAACTTGTCCAAACCTTTTTTAAACCCAGCTACACTAACAGCTCTTACTACATCCACCGGTAACAAATTGCAGAGTTTGATTACACGTTGAGTGAAAAAATATTTTCTCGTATTTGTCTTAAATAGTTTACCCTGTAGCTTCATTACATATCCCTTAGTCTTTCTATATTCTGATAGCGTAAACAATTGATCTACGTTTACCCGTTCCACTCCATTCATTAATTTATAGACCTCTATCATATCTCCCCTCAGCCGTCTCTTTTCCAGGTTGAAGAGCCCTAACCTTTGCAGCCTCTCTTCATAGGAGTAGCCTTCCATCCCCTTTACCATTTTGGTGGCTCTCCTCTGTACCTTTTCTAATAACGCTATATCCTTTTTAAGATACGGCGACCAGAATTGCACACAATATTCAAGGTGCGGTCATACCATGGAATGATACAGAGGCATTATGATATCCTTTGTTTTATTTTCCATTCCTTTCCTTATGATACCTAGCATTCTATTTGCTTTCTTGGCCGCTGTTGCACACTGGGTGGAGGGTTTTAACATGTTATCCACGATGACTCCTAAATCTTTTTCCTGGGTGGTGATTCCCAATGTGGAACCTTGCATTGTGTAACCATAGTGTAGGTTGTTCTTTCCTAGGTGCATAACTTTGCACTTGTCCACATTAAATTTCAGCTGCCATTTGGATGCCCAATCTTCCAATTTATCCAGATCCTTCTGCAGTTTTCCACAGTCCTCTTGGGTTTTAACAACTTTAAACAGTTTTGTGTTGTCTGAAAATGTGATAACCTCACTAGATCATTTATGACCTTTTCCAGGTCATTTATGAATATATCAAAAAGTAGCGGACCCAGTACAGATCCCTGGGGTACTCCACTATTCACATTTTTCCATTGGGAAAATTGGCGATTTAGCCCTACCCTCTGCTTTCTATCTTTTAACCAGTTCCCGATCCACAATAGTACACTGCCTCCTATCCCATGACTTTTTAGTTTTGCCAAAAGTCTCTGATGAGGTACCTTGTCAAAGGCTTTCTGAAAGTCCAGATACACTATATCAACCGACTCACCTTTGTCTACCTGTTTATTCACACCTTCGAAAAAACATATCAGATTAGTAAGACAAGATCTTCCTTGTCTAAAGCCATGTTGGCTGTCTCCCATTAGGCCATGACTATCTACATGCTGTGTAATTTTGTTCTTTATGATGATTTCTACCATTTTCCTCGGTACTGACGTCAGGCTCACTGGTCTGTAATTACCCGGATCACCCCTGGAACCCTTTTAAAAATTGGCGTTACATTGGCGATCCTCCAGTCTTCATGTATTATAGATGATTTTAATGAAAGTTCACAGATTACTAATAGCAGGTCTGCAATCTCATATTTCAGTTCTTTCAACACTCTTGGATGTATACCATCCGGTCCAGGTGATTTGCTACTATTCAGTTTAACAAATAGTTGTAATACATCTTCCCGGTGTAGCGATATTTCTCTCAATTCCTCTGCAGTATCACCTTTAAATACCACTTCAGTCTTGGGTAACATCACTACATCTTCCTCAGTAAAGACCGAAGCAAAGAATTCATTCAGTCTCTCCGCTATAGCCTTGTCTCCTCTTACTGCCCCTTTTACTACTCTATCATCTAATGGTCCAATTGACTCTCTCACAGGCCTTTTGCTACGAATGTACTTGAAAAAGTCTTTATTTTGTGTTTTTTCTTCTGTACCAAGTTCCTTCTCAAATTCTCGCTTTACCTGCTTGTACTGTTTCCAGTTTTCGTCGTTTGGCTCTTTTTTCCATTTCCTGAAAAATGCTTTTTTGGCAGCAACAGCCTCTCTGACCTCACTTTTAAACCATGCTGGCAGTTTTTTTGACTTCCTTCCACTTTTCTTAATGCATGGAATATAGCTGGTCTGGGCTTCCAGGATAGTATTTTTAAACACCCAAGCTTGATGTAAGTCTTTAACCTTTGCAACTGCTCCTTTTAGTTTTTTCTTAACTATATTCCTCATTTTATCATAGTCTCCCTTTCGAAAGTTAAAAGGTAGTACTGTGGATTTCTTTATGTGACCAGGGAGTTGGACTGAGGGAGAGCCCTAGATGTGGTGTATTTAGATTTCAGTAAAGCCTTTGACACTGTTCCTCACAGGCGACTTATAAACAAACTGAGCACCCTAGGGATGGACCCTAAAGTTACTGCTTGGGTTAGAAATTGATTGGGTGGGAGGCGACAAAGAGTACAAGTAATGGAGCTCACTCTGTGCCCCAGGGATCTGTCCTTGGTCTGATTCTTTTTAACATCTTTGTTAGTGATATAGCGGAAGGGCTGTCGGGTAAATTTTGCCTCTTTGCGGATGATACCAAAATCTGCAATAGAGTAGATACCCAGGAAGGTGAAGATAACATGAGGAGGGATCTAGCTAAGCTTGATGAATGGTCTAGAATTTGGCAGCTGGGATTTAATGTTAAAAAATGTAAGGTCATGCATTTGGGTTGCAGCAATCCAAGGGAGCAATATAGCATAGGGGGGTGAAGTACCTTTGTCCACTAAAGAAGAATGGGACCTAGGCGTGGTTGTGTCTGATGATCTTAAAGTAGCTAAACAGGTAGAAAAGGCAACGGCAAAAGCTAGAAGGATGCTTGGGTGCATACGGAGAGTAATGGCTAGCAGAAAAAAGGAGGTGATAGTGCCTCTGTATAAGTCTTTGGTGCGACCACATTTGGAGTAATAGTGTGCAATTCTGGAGACCGCACCTTCAAAAGGATGTGAACAGGATGGAGTCGATGCAGAGGGTGGCTACTAAAATGATTAGTGATCTTCATTATAAAGCATATGAGGACAGACTGAAGGATCTTAATATGTACACCTTAGAAGAAAGGCGGGATAGAGGTGATATGATTGAGATGTTTAAATACCTCCATGGCATAAATGTTCAGGGAGAGAGCCTCTTTCAATTGAAAGCAAGTTCTGCTATGAGGGGACATGGGATGAGGGTGAAGGGAGATAGATTCAGGAGTGATATGCAGAAATATTTCTTTACGGAAAGAGTAGTGGATCCGTGGAATAGTCTCCCAGTGGAGGTGGTAGGGATGAGGACAGTAACTGAATTCAAAAAAGCATGGGACAAACACAGAGGATCTCTAAAGGTAAAAAGAGGACTGTTGTAGTTGTTAATATGGAAGGACAGACTAGATAGGCCATGTGATCTTTTTCTGTCATCATATTTCTATGTTTCTATGTTTACTATCCCTCATCCACTAATTAAATCAAACATGATCATGCTATGATCACTATTGCCAAGTGGTCCCAACACCCTTATTTCTTGCACCAGATCTGGTGTTCCACTAAGAAATAGGTCCAGTATGGCTTCCCCTCTGGTTGGTTCATGAACCAGTTGCTCCAAGAAGCAGTCATTTATTTCATCTAGAAACTTTATCTCCCTAGCATGTCCTGCCGTGACACTGACCCAGTCGATACCAGGGTAATTGAAATCACCCATTATTATTACTCTGCTGTGACTTTTGTTAGCTTCCTTGATTTCTTTGAGCAGTTCATCATCCATTTGTTCATTCTGGCCAGGTGGTCGATAGTACACCCTGCCATAACCTTCCCCTTCATACATGGAATTTCAATCCATAGAGATTCTACAGCAAATTTTGTTTCCTGCAGAACTTTAATCCTTTCTGACTCAATGCCCTCTCTAACATAGAGCGCAACCCCTCCACCAATTTGATCAGTTCTATCATTACGATATAGTTTGTATCTAGGTATCATAGTGTCCCACTGGTTATCCTCCTTCCGCCAAGTCTCTGAGATTGCAATCATATCTAACCTCTCATTTAGTGTTATATATTCTAACTCTCCCATCTTATTGTTTAGACTTCTAGCATTTGCATACAAGCATTTTATAGAATGTATTTTATTAATATTAATTTGGCTATTGGTAGGCATGGGTAATTTGTAATCTTTACGCTCTGTCTGCACCATACTCAAGGGCATTTGGGCTACTTTACTATTTTTTGAAAACTCACTGCTTTTGGTAGTATCCTTCAAGGATACCTTCTTTCGAACCATGCGCTCTTGGGCGACTGTCGGCTTTTCCCTATTTTCTAGTTTAAAAGCTTCTCTATCTCCTTTTTAAAGGTTAATGCCAGCAGTCTGGTTCCATCCTGGTTAAATTGAAGCCAATCTCTTCGGAAGAGCCCCTCCTTTCCCCTTTCATACTTGGCCACTATACTGTTGCTGCAGATGGAGCACTACTATCATCTTTCTTGGGCTCCCTCCTAGGCCATACATTGCTGACACTTAAATTGTTTCACATCTAACAGCAGGTTTTCATTCGCGGTAGGATTCAGCCCTTCAGTTTAGCGCTTTAGTGTGCAGGGAGCCTCTCCCCGCCCACTCCTCACCCATTGACCCCTGCTCTCCGCCCTCTCTCCTCCCTCTGCAGTGTGTACCGTATCATGGAACGCTTCCACACGGGTTGTAACGTTACTACGCGGTAACGTTACGTTACCGTGCAGTAACATTACCTAATGCACCGTAATGTTACCTAACACGCGGTAATGTTACCTAACGCGCGGTCTGTAACGTTACCGCAGTTTAGTAAACATACCCCAAAGTCTGGCCTGGATTCAGGAACTGATTCTTTCTCCTCCTTTTTCCCTTTAAGCCTTGTTGTTGTGATATATACCTCATCACAATTAGAGAATGAAGACAGGGAGATATAGACCCTGTTTCATCAGATTTCTGCTGAGAGAGTAATTTCAATAGTGAGCAGGTTAAAGACATCATTTTTTATTTTAGATATGTGCCCAGTGGGATTGTCACTGCGGCACATTTGTTTTCCTACTTCACTTATGCATTCTATTGTGCAACCTGTTTTGAAAAGAGTACACTGGGATGCCACACAGCTGGCTTCCTATCGTCCAATTTTGAGTGAGCCTTTTTTGAAAATTTACTTGAGGTGGTAGTATAATAACAGATTTTTGAATTCTTCTCATTTTCTTCATCCAAGTCAACTGAATTTCTGATGCGGTACAGGACTGAGACCATATTGGTTGTCATTCTCAATAATTTGCATTCAGGATTAGATAAGGGATTTTTGTATTTAGTGGTCCCACTAGATACTTACTCTGCTGAATTCTCCCCCCATTGAGTGGCTAAAAGTATACACACAGGTTTCACAGCAGGTGTATTTTTAGATGCAGGGGAAAAGGATGGAATTTGGGGAGAAAGAACGCAGGAAGCTGTCCTCAGATTCTTCCCTTCTAGATGGGACACCTGGATTTCCTCATCTTATGCTTGTCTCTCATGAAAGCAGTGATCAGATCATTACACTGGCACTGAGGCTCTGATTAGTAAGAGAAGGGTCTCAAAGAGTCTAAGAGTGAGAAAGCTTTTAAATGAATGTGACACTGACACATTCCTCAGATGCACATGCACCTTGTTCTCTAGTTCTGTTTGTTCTGCTACTGCCTACTGCTCCAACAAGCTCTGCCCAACATCATGTAAAGTTGTATTTGCTGCCAGCTCTTTCCTTCAGCCTACAGAAGTTCCCTCATACCTTCCCCATCTCTCTCCTATTTTTATGCCTTCTCTTATCCCTTCCAAGGACACTACTGGTACCAATAGCTCTTTCCATAGTCAGCCCAGTACCACATGCAAAGCTCAATCCCTCACCTTACTTGCACACCATTGGAGTTTCCCCATAACTTACCACCTCCCCTTCTGTGACTAGAGCTGCTTTGCCATTGGCTGGATCCTACCACCATCTCTGTAACTAGTTACATTGAAAGCAGGCAGGGCAGTCTCACTCACACAGAGGGAAGAACCAGTGAGTTATAGAGGTCTAAACTCTGAAAGATGTCCAGAAACTTTAACCATCCTGCTGGATTCTAGAATTTTAAAGCAAAAAGCTGCACAGTCCTGAAAAATTCCAGACAATTGGCAATCCTAGCTTTCTGAGTCTTAGGAACATTTGACAGGGCCCCTCTAAAACATTTGAGCCCTAGGCATGCACCTAGTTTGCCTATGCCTTAATCTAGCTATAGTCTGACTCAAGCACTGACTAATGGATGAGATCGCCAGAGAGAGGAGTAGGAAAGAAGTGTGTTTCTTCTTCAAGGTTTGAGGTAGGGAACTTTGGATTCTGAAGAGCTGAATACTGTGCCTGCATACATTGGAAGTAGCACATACAAATCTATCTCATGCATATTTATTAGGACCAGAGATTTTCCATGCCTGTTTTAGCTGAAACATCTTAGGGGTATGTTTACTAAACCGTCTTAATGTTCCCGGCGCTAGTTGCAGCGATAATGTGAAGGATGCCATATAAGGAGTGGGCAATCACGGGTTACACGATGCAAGGTTCCACATTAGGAACCACCACCCAAGAAAAAGATTTAGGCGTCCTTGTGGATACCATGTTAAAACCCTCGGCCCAGTGTGCAGCGGCGGCCAAGAGAGCAAATAGAATGCTAGGTATGATAAGGAAAGGAATGGAAAATAAAACAAAAGATATTAATGCCTCTATATCGTTCCATGGTGAGACCGCACCTTGAATATTGTGTGCAATTCTGGTCGCCGTATCTTAAAAAGGATATAGCGACTTTAGAAAAGGTTCAGAGAAGAGCCACCAAAATGGTAAAGGGGATGGAAGGCTACTCCTATGAAGAAAGGCTAAAAAGGTTGGGGCTCTTTAACCTGGAAAAGAGACGGCTGAGGGGAGATATGATAGAAGTCTATAAATTAATGAACGGAGTGGAACGGGTAAACGTAGATCGATTGTTTACCTTATCAGAATATAGAAAGACTAGGGGACATGCAATGAAGCTACAGGGTAAACTATTTAAGACTAATAAAAGAAAATATTTTTTCACTCAACGTGTAATCAAACTCTGGAATTTGTTACCGGAGGATGTAGTAAAGGCTGTTAGTGTAGCTGGGTTTAAAAAAGGTTTGGACAAGTTCCTGGAGGAAAGGTCCATAAACCATTATTAAGAAGGGACCCAGGATATCAATGCTTGAACCAATACAAGCATTGTGGAACCTGTGTCCCTTGGGGAAACTGCTAGGTACGTATGACCTAGATTGGCCACTGTTGGAAACAGAATACTGGGCTTGATGGACCTTGGTCTGACCCAGTATGGCATATCTTATGTTCTTATGTTCTTATAAAGTGTGCCATGTCCATTATCGTGCGATAGAGGGAGCCGCGCATGTTACCGCGCGTTAACCTTAACTTCACGTGCTGACCTGCAATCACAGCAATAGAGGGGTAAAACACTGGTTAATGCAATGACTTCTGAAACAGGGGTCATGCGTTCAATCCCCCAGTGGGCTTAATGAATAAGGTTGGCCAAGGCAATTCCTTTTCCTGCTTGAAACAGTCCAAATCTGTGCTGCCAGCTAAAAATACCCACACCCCAGTGCCATAAACGAATCCACTAATGCACCAGAAGGCACATCCTAAACCACCACGTCAGCCAAGGTGGATTATAATGTCAACTCCCAAGGTACCATAGTAGGCACCCCATAAGCTGGCTGAATCTAAGGTGTGGTTTAAGATGCCCCAAGGATGTATAGGTGACTCAAAAAATGTTGGCCAAGGGCAGTAAGGTCCCCCAATTTGAAAAGCAAGAAAAGTATGGGCCAAACACAGATGTAACCCTAACACTGCACAGAGCAACAAGGAAAGGCAATGCACAAGTAATGGAAGGAAGTAGATCTCAACTGATGGACCAGACAAATCTGTGTCCAGCCCATGTGGCAGCTGGAAAAATGGACAAACATATCGGGGGCAGCTGTAGCAATGCACAGGGTGATAGTAATGTACCATGCAACAATGACAGTGTGTGGCATAGGATGGAAGACGTGTCCAGCAGAGAAGGTAGAGGTGGCAGGATAGGTGTAATGACAGGAGGACAGAGGAGTAGCAGTGTCATGCAGAGCACACACAGGAGAGGCAACCAGGAAGAGCTGCAATGCAGAAATGTGTAGCAGTGCAGGACGTGGGGTAGCAGCATGCACATCAGGGTAGGACGGCACACAGCTGGCAGACACACATAGATGGACAGAAGAATGGTTGGCAACTGTGATAAGGGTACAATGTGCTAACAGCACAGATCTGCACAGATATGAGTGTCACAGGAATGTAAAGTAGCTGTGAAGGACAGGCATACAAATGAAAGAGAACAGAGAGGAATCAAACCTTTGACCATTAGCACAAATGTAGATGCACAAACCGGTAGGCCACACCACCAACGTGAAGTCATTAGCAAAGGCTGCATACAATTATACTGCAGGGCATCACACAAGAAGCCTGCTGTCTGCCAGGATAGGCAAACCTCCAACAGTAACCATGATGAAATGCACGTGCAGATCTGTTGTGTACAGATCAGATCACAGTTTGTAATTGGGACCAGAGCCACATATAACTACATGCACACACACAATGAAATGTTATGAAGTGGATACAGCATGCAAAAGAGGAAAGAACCTAAACCCAAAGGACAGTAGGGGATGCTCTGTGGAGCAGGGCAAAATATGGAACAGAACAGGAGAGAATTGAACCTGTAAACAGGTGTGCCACAGACCAGCTGAACTGCAGCAATGACGATCCCCCAAGCTGACTGCCATACAGAGACTGTAAAGAAAGAGACATATGTAACAGCTAATATGTGATGGATAGGCAGCACAGAGGGCACACTTTGGTGTACAGTGGAGAGATGGAAGGGTGTGTGCAAAGGTGATGAACCTGCAGGTACCTAATGGTCAGGTTAGCACAACAGAAAAAAAAAAAAGTAAACCCCATGTGAGGATCAAACCTGCAACGTATGGTGTTACAACACATGTCTGTAACCACTATCCCAAACAACCACAACAAGCACAATGCAAAAATAGTATCTCAAAGGGAAGGTGTGTATGGGAACCTGTAACACCCAGTGATTGGCAAACGGCTGGCAGATAGACAGCTGGCACTGTACAAGGATGTGAGCACAGGTGGGCCATGTACATGACCAGGAAATCACTAAATGCAAGTGTCAGTGTGATCAAGCAGCAGCAGAGACAAATGTACGTCAAACACATATTTTTATTTTGGTTAATCATCACAGATAGTGTAGATACCACCTATCATAATATCAAGGTGAGTGGATCCCAGGTGAAAATCTGAAAACACATTTTGCAGGGCAGCAACCCACAGGAATTGTTATCTGCCATTAATCATAGCAACCTTTTGATATATGTGGAACGTGTTCCCAAGTTTAGGGCGGCATTGTTAAGGTCTGCAAGTGCTAGTATTGGGAAATGCTGCTGCACGCAGGGCCCAACAGCCTGACTCTCCATGAGGCTTTGGATAGTGGAGCCTGTGGGTATGGGTATTTATGCCCCTTTTGGCTGCTTTAGCGCAGAGGTTCCCAACTCTGGTCCTGGTGGGCCAAACACTGTTCAGGTTTTCATGCTGTCCCTAATGAATATGCATGAGATATATTTGCATACACTAGGGGCGGAGCATACAAATGCAGCACAGGCATATTTATTAGGGACAGCATGACACCTGAATGGTGTTTGGCCCTCCAGGACTGCAGTTGGGAAACTCTGCTCTAGGGATTGCACATGTTTATGGTGTCTATGCTCTGTAGGGTAAAATATAGGCGTTTCAGGCATTTTATTTTATCTGCAATAAAGGTTCCATCTTTATTACCACGGTTCAGTACTGGGTAAAATATGGGTACAGGGTTGGCAGGGGCCACAGCTGGGACTTGAACTGGTGACCTTCTGCTTCTGAACATACTGGCTGTGTGTACTGCACCACATTGCTGCCACAGGGGCAAATCATTCCCTGGGGATACCATGACTGTTCATCGGACAGACCCTGTCTGTTGCAGTGCACGGCACTTACCTAAACGGGGCTTGGCTGTGGTCTGCTGTGGGCAGATGCCACTGCCCCCTCTGCCACCAGCACCCCTCCGTCACCATACTGACATGCACTTATGCCGGTGGTGCTAGTGGTGCGCAGTCCCAGGCCATCCAGTGTGCCGATAGGCAGCTGCCTATGGTGTGGGTTCTCGGGTAGGGGTGCCTCCATGGACATGTGTGCTTCCCCCCCCCCCCGGCACCACCTGTCAATCTTGTGTGCCTTTGGGGGTACCTGCTGGGTAATATCCCCTGTGACACTGTGGGACACACACTCGTGCCCATGTTGGACCCTCGTCAGTTGCTGTCTTGCTACTTTACAGCTTCGGCATTCCTATGTGTCACCTAGGCATCTGCTTAGCCCGCACTGTGCCCCAGCTGGACCACAGCATGTGCCGCCTGCAGTCCTCTGTATCCCATTTACAGCATCAGTACAGTTGCCCTTTCCGACATGCCCACTCTGCTGTTACTGCACATGTGCACGCCATAACAAACCTGCCCAATGTAAACGAGAAAAAACGTGATCAGCGCTATTTCAATGTGGGATCATTCACTTTGTAGGGGGATAGAGAATAGACCCTTCCAAACATGATATCTTAATTTTTGTGCTTTGTCAGTGGTGTTGCTTTATGTTTATCATTATTATCACTATTGGCCAGCTTGGTTATTGGGATTTGAAATGTGGTTTTGGTCATTTTATATGTTTATTTGACTTTTTGGTTCGTGCACATGTATCACTACTATCACTTTTCTGGGTTTCCCTGCCTTTGCTGTACATTGCTGACTGAAATGGTTTCTCTCTCCTGCAAATGTGCCTCTAGCGCGAGGTTTTCACTGGCGCTAATTTTCAGACCCTGATTTCACGGCGTTAGTGTGCATGGAGCCTTTCCCCAACCACTCTCCACCCATTGACCCCTTCTCTCCGCCCTCTGGGAAGCCTTACTCCACCCTTCAGTTTCGGATTTCACAGAGTTAGTGTGCCTTAACACCGCCGCTGCGTTATCGCGCGATAAGTGACGTTAGCACACGATAATGTTACATTATCGTGCGATAATGTCACATATCACGCGATAATACCACCACTGCGACGTTAAGACGGTTTAGTAAACATACCCCTTAGTTTACAAAGTATTCACATGCAAGTTGAGGATGGAGTGAACACTGAGCCTCTTACAACACTGACATCTAGTGGCCAGACCCAGGATGCATGACTGAGTTCAAGTCCAGATTCAAATTTCTGCTCATCAGACTGGCCAGGTTTGAAGATGCTACCGAAGAAGTTTTAATGCCCCACAAGTGAGTGATATCTCAGTCTATGCTCAAGAGTGACACCAAGTGAGAAAACACAGGTTGTATACTAACTGGGCTGCTGCAGAAGCTATGATCTATGACCCATGGTTCATTATTGCCACCTCAATAGCTGGGCTAGATGAAATAGAGCACTTCTTCAATATGTCCCCTTGTCTCCCCTATGTTCCTCCTTGTTCTTCAGGAAAACTGTTCTTATCTATGCCCCTCTTTTCCATCATTGACTTTCTACCTTCTGCACTGTATGCCTGGAACTATTGTACTGCACTGGTCTCATCTCCCTTCTCTGCCTGTATTTAAGTCCACCTAAAATTCTACCTTAATGATTTTGCTTTTAAATCCTTACCTCTGGCTCATTCTGTTCATAACTATATCAATTTGACCACATTGCTATAATAAGTGCATTTCATGAAACCTATTTTTCTTGTCAGTGTGCTTTGACTAGACTGTAAGCTCCATAAACGAGAGTCTGTCTCTTTATTTCTTAACATGTATCTTACAGTTCAGTAAAAACTGCTCAAAATGACAAATAGCAAAAATAACAATGCACTACAGCAAATATAAAGGCAAAAAAGCATATTTGTCACTTATATATATATCTGTTTTGGACTAAGTGGACTCTTCAGGGAGTTGACAGAACAAACTCTTTATTGTGATGCGCGTGGGTGGGGGGTCGTAGGGGGCATCATACTGAGCTTTATGCAGTGATTGTGAAGAAGGAGAGAAAATTTAGGGGACTTCTTTATGCAGGCAAGGAGGAGGAGGGGAACTGAGGAGGAGGATTTGTTAGAAGTTGAGAGATCCAAAGATTTTCTTTTCTGTGGCAAGGGAGGGGGAAAGCTGTTTTTCAAAGGATCTACCCTTCTAACCAAAGGGGATTGTTGGGGAGAGGAGGAGGAGATGGGTTAAATTTTCAGTAAACTGCCCAATGATCTGTTAGGTAAGGTTATTTGAGAATAATTTTCAGCCAGCCAGGAAGGTTGTGACCAAACATTAAATTAAACATAGCAGGCTAAAAATACAATAGCCGTATATATTAATCACTCACAGCTTTATGAAAATGGTCTCCTGTTGTAAAATAATGCTTGGGATGCATTAGTGGAAGCAGGGAGTCATATAAATGAGAAGATACTAAGGAGGTCATTTTAAAAGCATTTGTATAAATTGCAGCCTTTACACATGTAGATTGGCTACATGCATAAATAGCAATTTCACAAAGCCACTGTTTATTCCTGTAGATCTTTGGCCAAGTGCGTGGTTAGGCTGGGCCAACAAGATATATGTGTATTTCCAATTTTACAATGAGAATATGTATATATTTTAAACAGCTTCTGTTCTCTGCTTTTGTACCAGCTCCAAAACTTCCACAAATTTGAAAAAAAGTCTAATTTCAGCAAGGACTTCAAAGGGGGTGGGAAGGCGATTAAGGGAAAATGTTCCTTTATCCCCCATGTTTTATTTCTGTATCTAATGCAAAAAGAAAACCTTTGGCAGTTTCGCTTGTTGCTTGCCAGCAGTTTGACATTTAGGTTTACCATGGAAGGTGGTATAGAAAGAATATGCATAAATTAACCAAACAGGGGCACGTCTGCGCCGTCCGGACGTCCAAAATATGAATGGCCCCAAATTGCACCAAATTCTGCAACCACGGGAGCTAGACAATCCTGCAGTTGTAGGATCAAGCACGTAGCCAGCCCGGCGTAGCCCAAATTCAGCAGCACAGGATGTCCTCCCTACAGCCTGCCCTGCCTGCCCACTGCTCCTGCTGGTGTGCTGGTGCTGTGGCATCCCATCGCCATAGCACCAGAACGCCCAGTAGGAGCGCAGAAATGTTGCAACAGAAGAAACCCTCATTACTCCACTACCAAACCCTCAGCTTGGACAGCCAGGGTTGGGATAGGGCAGAGGGGACACCCCTGCATATGCCCAGCTGGTTTGGTGGAACTGCCTGGCCCAAACCCCACAATCGGTGGGACTTATTCCACCTCCAAGGTGGAATAAGTCCAACGTCTATCTATCCCCCGCCGGACGTACAGGGCCATGACCTGAATAGGCTCTATATATTCAGGTGCTTTGGCCTGCCCCCGTTCCACCCACTCCCACTTCCAGTCATCCCCCTCCTGCCCCTATCCAGTGATCCAGTGATCCCCGCACTACCCCTTAGTACATGGGGGAAGGGCTGGACTCAGGATTGAGTGCCGGGCCAGAACGGGAGTTGGACGTCCTACCAGGACATCCAACTCTGTTATTTGTGTCTCTGCATCGGTTCTTTTATCTTTATCTTTATTTGTCACTTGATATACCGCCTAAGCATATGCATCAGAGCGGTGTACAATACAACAATCAATTAGAAACAGGAGGAAAGGAAAGGAACGCCATCATTTTGGACAGGACAGAGAGAGACAGAAAAGATAAGGGCAGAAAAGATAAGTTAAAAATAGTTACTTGTGGAGATACGGGCTTTAAGGGTCTGGGAGATCAAAGGCCTGCTGAAACAGATGGGTCTTAAGTGAGCATTTGAACTTTTGGAAGGATAACTCTGTACGAATGGCAACCGGGAGGGAGTTCCAGAGGGCGGGGGCCAGGAAATAGAAAGCGGAATGGCGTGTTGTTTCCAGGTGCGCAGAGGATGGGGCAGGAAGGTAGAGGCGATAGCCGTGGGCTGACCGGAGAAGACGTGGAGAAGGCTGAAGACAAATAGAGTCGGCTAGATACTGAGGGGAACCCGTGTGCAGTGCTCTATGAGTGACTGTGAGGATTTTGTATTTAAAACGGAAGTTGATTGGAAGCCAGTGCAACTGAAGAAGGAGGGGAGTAACATGATCGCAGGGGGGAAGAGTAGGTGAGCAAACGTGCGGCCGTATTTTGGACAAGTTGAAGACGTCGAAGCTGACATTGCGGGAGACCTGCGAGAATGACATTACAGTAATCTAACCTAGAAAGTACTAAGGAAATGACGAGTGAAGTGAGAGAGGAAGAAGGGAGATAAGGACGAACAGCGTGAATTTGGTGTAGAAAAAAAGAAAGAACGACGGATAAGTAAGGAAATGTGACGATGAAAAGAGAGAGAGGCATCTAAGGTGACGCCAAGATAGCGAAGAGAAGAGACTAGGGGTATAGGAGTAGAGAGAAAGAGAGGAGAGCAAGTGGGTGGGGGTGTGCTAAATGAGAACCAAAGGGCAGCTGATTTAGAGGGGTTCACATGGAGGAAGTTAGAAGTTATCCACGTGGCGACTCGAGTAAGACAGAGGTTCAAGGCAGACAGGTCTGGAGAAAGAGAACTGGTACGGTGAACGAGAAGGATGTCATCAGCATAGAAATACCCAGAAATCCCTGACTGTTGGACAATGAGTGCTAAAGGGGCAAGAAAAATATTGAAAAGAAGGGGAGCAAGGATAGAACCCTGAGGGACACCACAAGGAAGAGGTGAAGGAGAGGAGGTGGAAGAGCTAGTCTTAACAGAGAATGTGCGTGAAGAGAGAAATGAGCGAAACCAAGCAAGAACAGACCCAAGGATCCCAAGATCAGAAAGCCGAGTTAGAAGGGTACGGTGATCCACAATATCGAAGGCAGCGGAAAGGTCCAAGGTCACCACAAGAGAAAGATCACCCCGGTCATGTGCCAACTCTGTTATTTGCGTCTCTGCATCGGTTCCCATATGTATGAGTGCTGGCAAAATGACAACTTCCATACATAAACGCTAGTACTTATATATAGAAGATGCTGATGATGCTGTTCTTTTTTTCCAATGTGCAGCTTGGTAAAATCACTACTCCCCTGAACATGCCAGCAGCGTATATGTTTGAAGGTGTCCTTCTAGGTATTTTACAAATGTCTACATGTTCGGCATATACTTTTGTAAAATACTGGGAAAATGAAAGCCCCATTTCCCATGCTAAGCCAATAAGCCCCTATGCAAAATGGAGCTTCGCTCCTATCTAAATGCAAAATAAACATAAAGGCCCAGATTTACAGCACTGAGGTGGATGTTTTATTAAACTGAAAATGCAAATGCAAATATTTTCGTTATCATACAAGTTATACTTCTAGAACATTTTTGGAGGACAGAAATCAGACAGAATAAAGAGTAAAGAATTTAAAGAAAAGGAAATATCAGTGGGAAAATTAGTGCTATGGCTGAGATTCTAATTAAACCCTATGAGGGCAGTATTATGAACTATGGGGGATGTTTACTACAGGATTTATTGTACGTTAATGAAGTTAATACGCGTTTAGTGCCCAGAGCTCTTAATGAGCATTAACTTCATGAACGTTCATTAACCTTTAGTAAACATGCCCCTATGTTTGTATGTTAAATGGTGGCTCATAGTGTACCATACAAGAAAAACCATATAGGCAGAGAATCCCAGCAAAACTGATAATATAAAATTGTAGTAAGTCCTAACTCCAAGTTCCCACATGTAGAAAAAGCTAGAAGGATGCTTGGATGCATAGAGAGAGGAATGGCCAGCAGAAAAAAGAAAAAGAGAGAGGAAAGCTAGAAGGATGCTTGGGTGCATAGGGAGAGGTATAGCCAACAGAATAAAGGAGGTGATAGTGTCTTTCTATAGGTCTTTGGTGCAACCTCATTTGGAGTATTGTGTGCAGTTCTGGAGACCACACCTTCAAAAGGATATAAACAGGTTGGAGTCAGTACAGAGGGTGTCTACTAAAATAGTTAGTGGTCTTCATTATAAAGCATATGATGACAGACTTAAGGATCTTAATATGTTTACTTTAGAGGAAAGGCGGGATAGAGGTGATATGATTGAGATGTTTAAATACCTCCGTGGCATAAATGCACAGGGGGAGAGCCTCTTTCAATTGAAAGCAAGCTCTGCTATGAGGGGACATGGGATGAGGGTGAAAGGGGATAGACTCAGGAGTGATATGTGGAAGTATTTCTTTACGGAAAGAGTGATGGATCCGTGGAATAGTCTCCCAGTGGAGGTGATAGAGATGAGGAGAGCATCTAAATTCAAAGAAGCATGGGATGAACACAGAGAATCTCTAAAGGAAAAAAGGGACTGTTATAGTGGTTGATATGGAAGGACAGTCTAGATAAGCCATGTGGTCTTTTTCTGCTGTCATGTTTCTATGTTTCTAGCTGATATTTATGCAGCTTAGATGATTTTGAAGGATGACCAGAAATTGGCAGGAACCTTAAAATGGCAATTTAATTGATAGCATTTTGCTGACTATTGGTTTCTACCATCCTTCCTCAGAAGACATCCCTCCATTCTCCTTTTTCCTGTGGGCTTTTTCTTTCAGGTTACCAAATATCCCCAATTTTCAAGGATTGTTCACAATTTTGAGGTAGTGCCCTAGACTCCATGGACTATGCCCACTTCCTGTCCTTGATTTAAGTGAGGACAGAGGCAAAGGGCATTGTTTCTCCAGCATACCCCTCCAATGCAATTTTTTTATCCTTGTAGGAGATATATAGAATATTTATCTATGGCATTCATTTTAGAAGCCTTGTCACAATTAGAACATCCGAAAACGTGCATGTTGATGTCCAAATTGCAAAGACACCCCATGAGTTATTTTAAATTCATCTTTGGTGATGTCCCTGTGCTGGGAATGTCCAAGTTGTCAGAGGGTATGCTGGAGGTGTGGCTTGGGCAGGGCGATAGATGTAGATTCCCAAATTTACTTCACAAACCTTGGGGATGTCTGTGACTCCGTCCAACTTTAGACCTGCTCTAGGCATGAATAAGCATTGGGAAAGTTCTCATTTAGGCCCAAAAATATCTGGACAGTGTAGAGAACATGGCACTTCACTATCCTCAGTATGCTACACAATTGCAATGTTATTTTTTGAGTAATTGATACAAGTGTTTTGTGTTTGTACCATAGCTGATCATCTCTTAGATATCCCCCATCTTAGATACTATTCCAGGGACGTCTACATAGATGTCTCCACAGGCATCTGTATTAGGCAGGTCCACGTTTGTGAAATCTTGCCATGAACTTGGATGTGCCTGGCTTTTTTTCTCAAACCTAAGTGACATTACTGTTGTTGGCTTTTTTTCAGGCATTCTGGCTTGGACTCTCTAAATTGCACTTGGATGTCCTTTGTAAAACATGCCTTCAAATTTATAAAATAAAGTTTAAGCATATATGTATATATGTATGCTTATACTGACAATCGAGAAGGGTGGCTACTTTCTTTTTTTAAACTTTTGAAATTATTGAATGTTACTTTGGGGTATGTTTACTAAACTGCGGTAACATTCCCAGCATTAGGTTCCCTGGATTCCTATATAAGGGAATGGGCAGTGCATCATTATGGCAAGCTGTGTCAGTTAACACGCGTTACAAGGCACCTTAGGCTAACACGCTTTATAAGGCACATTACAAGGCACCTTAGTAGGCACAGTACAAGGCACATGCCTGCACCCTGCGGAATAGCTGTAGTACCAGCAACCACAGTCCTGCTGGCCAATGATAGCCCTCCAGGGCTGATAGGCCAGAGTCATACATATGACCATGGCAGACAAGCAGTGATGCTTGGGGTGGGCAGGGGACAGCTCCACACCACAGTCTGCCATCCACCAGCACAATCAGATTGTACTTGCAACATCCTACAGGGAGGTCTCACC
The DNA here is from genome assembly GCA_033557465.1 of Ichthyophis bannanicus. Taxonomy (NCBI): domain Eukaryota; kingdom Metazoa; phylum Chordata; class Amphibia; order Gymnophiona; family Ichthyophiidae; genus Ichthyophis; species Ichthyophis bannanicus. Next base: position 733,469,672 of record CM066036.1, read on the forward strand.
ATGCACAGACTAACTACAGACAGCCCACTAGCCAGGCCATAGTACATGCTCATGGGTGAACCCTGTGCACCCAGAAGTGGGATACACAGCACAAACAACAAGTAGGTATCTCCATGATTGGGCCCCAGAACTAGGAACACACAGGTCTCACTAGAAACAAATAATGTGTGGCACTAAGTGGGAACATGGACATGCCATGGTCACTGCTCGGTCAGAGTGAGAGTGACCTATCAGCGTGACATGCTGTGGCCACCCTGCCCATGCAGGTGGTGGTCGAGCACTACAGTGTCCCAGCCATTGCCCTCCACCCTGTGCAGATGCATCCTGGCCAATCCACCCTGTCTTGGGTCATACCCACAATACTTTGCTCCTCATTATGCACATTTGCAGGCTAACGCTGGAAACAGAGTGAGCAATGTGGGCTCAGTGAGGTGTTGGCAGAAACAAAACAATGGATAGACATACACACACTCCCACACCTATCTCAGTATTGTGCAGAGATAGAGGTGGTTGACAACCCTGCCCACCACACTGGTCCTGAGCACAGTACCGACATTGCTAAACTGTGCAGGGGGTAGTAGTAGTGCTCTGGTGATAACTGCAGCTCTGTGCTGGTGCCAACAGCCTGACACTCCATGAGGCTGTGGATAGTGGAGCCCGTGTGAGTGGGTGTTTGTACCCCTGTGCACCGCTACGTTGGGGTTTGCACATGTTGTTGTTGTGGCTGCATTGTGGGATAAAACTATGGGGTGGTGCTCTGCAGGATCCACAGATGGGACTTGAACCTTTTGCTCTTGGACATACTGGCTGAGTGTATGACCCTGGTCTGTTGCTGTCTTGCTGGTGTCCATTTTCCGCGTTCCTATGTGCCATCTAGGCAACCACCTAGTCCACCCCGTACCACAGTTGCCCCTACTGCATGTCCCACCTGCAGTCCCCCTATGCCCCATTTGCACCATCACCATAGTGGCCCTTCGTACATTGCCACTATGCTGTTGCTGCAGATGGAACACTACTATCACCTTTCTCGGGCTCCCTGCTATGCCCTACATTGCTGACACTGAAATGGTTTCTCTCTCCCGCAAATGTGCATCGAACGGCAGGTTTTCATTCGCGGTAGGATTCAGCCCTTCAGTTCAGCGCGTTAGTGTGCAGGGAGCCTCTCCACGCCCATTGACCCCAGCTTCCACGTGGGTTGTAACATTACCGCGCGTTAACGTTACATAATGCGCGTTAACATTACCAACCGCTCGTTAACGTTACCTACCGCGCAGTCTGTAACGTTACCGCAGTTTAGTAAACATACCCCTTAGACTAGTCATTTCCAAATATATGCAGAAAAGATGCCCAAGGAGGGAGGATCCCTGCCCTTCCCAGCCCAGCTCTGCCCAGGTGTTCTCCAAAAATCTGGTAAACCTATTTTTCTTATAGGGACAAAGCTGAGCCTTGGCCTAGTCATGGATCTGATACTGATGGTAGAAACAAATTTGGAAATGAGAAGGCCTGGGATCAGCCTTCTTTCTGTAAGGAAAAGTCTGCAAAGGATTGACAGGGAGTTCTATTGGTATGGAACTTGGAAGAGAAGATAAGAGAAGGGGTGAATATAAGCATAGAAACATAGAAACATGATGGAAGAAAAAGACCATAATGCCTACCTAGTCTGCTCTTCCATAGCAAATACTATAGTCCATTTTTTTCCTTTAGAGATCTTTTGTGTTGGTCCCATTCTTTCGTGAACTCAGATGCTGTCCTGGTCTCTACTACCTCCACTGGGAGACTGTTCCACACATCTACCACTTTGTTTGTAAAGAAATATTTCCGCATATTATTCCTGAGTCTATCCTCTTTCACCTTCATTCTATGCTCCCTCGTTGCAGAACTTTCTTTCAAATGAAAGAGGCTCTCCTCCTGTGCATTTACGCCACAGAGGTATTTAAACATCTCTATCATATCACCTCTCTCCCACCTTTCCTCCAGAGTATGCCTTATTACGAAGTCCACTGAACATTTTGGTAGCCACCCTTTACACAGACTCCATCCTGTTTATATCCCCTTGAAGTTGCAGTCTCCGGCATTGCACACAATACTCCAAATAAGGTTTCACCAAAGACTTATACAGAGGCACTATTGTCTCCTTCTTCCTGCTGGTCATTCCTTTCTATCTGCACACAAGCATATTTCTGACTTTTACCATCTCCTTTTCTACCATTTTAACCACCTTAAGATCATTAGAAACAATTAGCCCCAGGTCCCGCTCTTCTTTTGTGGACAGAAATACTTCACCCCCTATACTGTACCACTCCATGCAAAATTCTTGACCATTCTACATGTTTAGTTAGATCCCTCCCTTACTCCTTCCTGGACATCTACTGTATTGCAGATTTTGGTATCACCTGCAAAGAGGCAAACCTTACCCAACAGCCCTTCTGCAATATCACTAACAAAAATGTTAAAAAGAATCGGACCAAGGACAGATCCCTGCAGCACACCACTGTTTACATCCTTCTCCTCAGAGTAAGCTCCATTTTCCTATATAGTAACATAATATATGATGGCAGATAAAGACCAGTATGGTCCATCTAGTCTGCTTAGTAAGGTGGCTAGAGTGATTGTAACTGCAGCTCCATGTAGGTCATCCCCCTCTATGCCTGTGTTTAGGTTTGTATCTGCTGAAGAGTAAAAGATATTCAAGTTTGCATTGCGTTCATCCTCTTGCTATAAAGGGATTCACTGCATCTGTTCCATGCCATTTTGAATTCCATAATTGTATTTGCCTCTTCCAGCTCCATCGGTGTGTGTGTGGGGGGAGGGGGGGGGCATTCTAAGCATCCACCACCCTTTCAGTGAAAAAGTATTTCCTGATGTTGCTTTTAAGTTTACCGTCTTGCAGCTTCATCATATGCCTTGTAGTTTTACAGCTTCCCCTTCTTTGAAGAAGCTTTGTTTATTCATTGATACCCTTCAAGTATTTAAAGGTCTGTATTCTATCACCTCTGACTATCCTCTCCTCTTGGGCATACATATTTAGGACTTCAAGTCTCTTTTCATATATCTGCTGTTGCACGCTCCAAATCATTTTGCTCACCTTCCTCTGAACCGTTTCAAGTCTTCTTATATCCTTTGTGAGATATGGTCTCCAAAACTGAACACAATACTCTAAGGGATATATTTGCAAAGCAGTGGTAGTGGCCATGTGCTTTGTAAACATACCCCCAAGTGTGATACTGCTGTTTTTACTAGCAAAAGTGTGATACCGCAGCTTTGTAAACATACCTCCAAGTGAGGCCTCACCAATGACATGTACAGGGGCATTAATACTACTACTACTACTACTAAGCATTTATAAAGAGCTACCAGGCGCACACAGCGCTGTACAATGAAAACACAAAAAGACAGTCCCTGCTCAAAAGAGCTTACAATCTAAAAAGATAAAGCAAGAAAAGGAGTAGAAAAAGATAAGAAGAAGGGCAAAGAGACAAGAGCAGGAGAGACAGGACAAAGGAAAGAGGTAAGAACAAGTATAAGAGGAAGAAAGAAAGGTGAAATAAAAGAGGGGAAGGAAGGAGAACAGCAAAATCAAGAGCCAAAGGCAGAGGCGAAAAGATGAGCTTTTAACTTGAGCTTGAAGAGGGGCAAAGAAGATGCCCGACGTATAGACAAATGAAGTTTATTCCAAGCGTAAGGAGCAGCAAGGTGAAAAGAGCGGAATCTGGAGTTGGCAATAGAGGAGAAGGGCATATCAAGAAGCAACTGGGAAGAACGGAGTACACGAGGGGGGAAATAGGGAGAAATGAGAGAAGAAAGGTACTGAGGAGCCACAGAGTGAATGCACTTATAGGTCAGAAGGAGAAGCTTAAAGTGAATATGGAAATGGATAGGGAGCCAGTGAAGAGATCTGAGGAGAAGAGTGATGTGGGCAAAACGAGGCTGACGGAAAATCAAACGGGCAGCGGAGTGCTGAATAGACTGAAGAGGGAAGAGATGAGACCTAGGGAGACCAGCAAGAAGGAGGTTACAATAATCAAGGCAGGAGGTGATTAGGGAATGGATGAGGGTTTTAGTAGTGAGCTCAGAGAGAAAGGTGTGGATTTTGCCAAAGTTGAAGAGAAAGAAGCAACAGGTCTTAGCAATGAGTTGGATATGAGAGGAGAAAGAGAGCGAAGAGTCAAAAATAACACCCAAATTGCGAGCAGATGAAACAGGTTGGAGAACAGAGCCATCAACAGAGACTAAAAAAGAAGAAGGAGAAAGGGAAATTTTAAGAGAAAAAATGAGAAGTTCAGTCTTGGCCATGTTCAATTTCAGGCGACGATGTAACATCCAGGCAGCAATGGCAGAGAGACAGCAAAAGATCTTCACCTTTCTGCTGGTTATTCCTCTCTGTATGCAATACAGCATCCTTCTGGCTTTGGCTACTGCCTTGTCTCATTGTTTTGCCTCTTTGAGATCCTCAGACACTAGCACTCAGAGGTCCCTCTTCTGGTCCATGCACACCAACCTCTCCCCCCCCTATTGCATATGATTCCTTTAGATTTCTGCATCCTAAACACATGACTCTGCACTTCTTTGCATTAAATCTTAACTGCCAAGCCATAGACCATTCTTCCAGTGTTTTTAGATTGGCTCCCACTCAACCAGTTTCTAACACAGTCACTTTAGGGTCTATTTCTTGCATGCTCAATTTATTTATAAGTCATCTGTGTGGAAATCTAAGTACACCATTACCAGGGCTCTCCGTCAGTCCAACTCTCTGGTCGCCCAGTCAAAGAAACTAATTACTGTAGATTTGTCTGACAAGACTTACTCCTAGTAAAACTATGCTGCCTCGGATCCTGTAATTCATTGGACTCCAGAAACCTCACTGTCCTCCGTTTTAGCAGCGTTTCTATTAATTTGCTCACCCCAGAAGTATGTCTCACTGGCCTGAAGTTCTCAACCTCATCCTTAATTTTGCTTCTGTGTAAAGGGACCTCATCTGTCTTTCTCCAGTCCTCTGGGACCACTTCCAATTTTAAAGAAGCATTGAAAAAGTTAGAAAGTGGAACCACCAGAACTTCCCCAAGTTCTTTGAAAACAGGATGTATGCCATCTAGCCCCATTGCTTTATCTGCTTTTAGTTTAGCTAGTGTCTCACATACAGTCTTTTGAAAATTGTTCAAGATCCCCTTCATTACTGTTCCTATTTGTGGATGTTTTCTGAGGTCCTGATCCTGGTTCTTCATCTTTGAACACAGAACAAAAATATTTGTTAAGCAATTCTGCCTTATCCTCATCATCTTCTACAGTACATATTCTTCCCTTTCACCTCTGAGTCTATCAACTTTTGCACTTCCTCCTCTCACTAACATATCTGAAAAATGTCTTGTCCCCCTATTTTATTGCATTGGTTGCTTTTATTTCTATTGAATCTTTGCTTTCCTAACTCCTAGTTTTTCCAAATATTGATGTTTGTCTTCCTCTTTCTGTGACCTCTTGAATTTTATAAAGGCCTCACTTTTTTCTTGACCTTTTCAGCTACTGTACTTCTTTTGAGAACCATAGTGACCTCCTTTTCCTTTTACATTTATTTACTTTACTAGCAAAAAGGTTTGCTGCCCTTAAAATATCCCCTTTCAGTTTTGCTCATTGCTTTTCTACATCCCCCAGATGTTCCCATCTTGCTAATGACTCTTTGAGGTATTGTCCCATCTTGGCAAAGTTAGTTTTACTAAAGTCTAGAACCTTCACCTTATTAGTCCTTCCTAATACTGAACCGCACTATCTTGTGATCACTGGATACAAATTGATCCGCTACTATAACATCAGAAACACTTTCCCCAATGGTAAGCACCAGGTCCAATATTGTCCCTTCATGTGGGGGTTCTGTTACCAATTTCTGGAATAATTCTCCCTGTAGAGAATCCAGGATCTCCTCACTTCTAGATGACACCAAAACAGGGATGCACCAATCAATATCCAGCATATTGAAATCACCTGTCAGTAGCACTTATCCTTTAATTATGAAAATGAGAAATAACATAAGCGTTGGCAAGTTAGATGCAAGGCATTGATAAGGCAGGCAAAGAGAGAATTTGAAAAAAAGCTTGTTGCAGATGCAAAAAGGCACACAAAATCTTTTTCAAATACATTCGTAGCAATAATCTGTGAGTTATTTTTGACCATTAGATGATAAAGTGGTAAAAGAGGGGACAAAGGAGGCAAGGCCATAGGGGAGAGACTGAATGAATTCTTTGCTTTGGTATTTACTGAAAAAGATGTAGGGAAGTTACCCATGCCTGAAATGGTATTTAAAGGTGATGTATCAGAAGAATTGAAACAAATTTTAATAAACCTAGAAGATGTATCACAACTATTTGATAAACTAAAGAGTAGCAAATCACCTGGACTGGTTGGTATAAGTTCAAAGGTTCTGAAAGAACTGAAATATGAGATTTCAGTAATCTGTGAACTATCATTAAAATCATCTGAAGTATCTGAAGATTGGAGAATGGCCAATGTAATGCCAATTTTTAAAAAGGGTCCAGGGGTTATCCAGGAAACTAAAGACCGGTGAGCCTGACATCAGTACCGGGCAAAATGGTAGATATCATTATTATAAAGAATAACATTTCTGAACATGTAGATAGTCATGGTTTAATGGTAGAAAGCCAATATGGATTTAATCAAGGAAGGTCTTGTTTTACTAATTTGTTATATTTTTTTGAAGGTGTGGATAACCAGGTAGATAAAGGTGAGCTGGTTGGCATGGTATATCTGGATTTTCAGAATGCCTTTACCAAGATCCCTCATGAGAGACTCTTGGCAAAATTAAAGTCATGGGATAAGAAGGATCTGTGCTGGGCCCGCTGCTTTTTAACAGATTGATAAATGACCTTGAAATGGGAATACAAGTGAGGTGATCAAATTTGCAGATGATACCAAATTATTCAAAGTTGTTAAAACAGAAGTGGATTGTGAAAAAAATTGCAAGAGGACCTTGATAAACTGGATGTCCAAATGGCAGGTGAAATTTAACCCTGGGAGTACCGATGGGGTCAAAAGTGACCCCATTGCAAGTTTCACAACGCGTATCTCGGAAACTAGTAGTTCAAGAATGCAATCTTTTTATGACTTTTCATATGTCAATATTCTCTTTATATTGCGCCATGAGAGGAATAATTTTCATCTGCTAGGTGACGCTAGTGATGAATTGCAGCACAGAGTACCAGTGGGGTCATTTTTGACCCCAGCTGCTTACGTCCGGTTTGGATCATGATACAATTTGCAGTTTTGTGAATTTTTTGATCTGACAAAGGTATTTATCATTATGTATCATTTATTTTTCGTACTCTTATTTTATGAAAATTACACATTTTCTGTAATTGATATCATACCTTCTCTCATTATTTCCGATGAAATCTAAAGGCTTTCAGCTCGTTCATCACGATTATTGTACACCTATAGTAAAACTGCTTTGCGTTTTATTCAACTTTATCTTTGTTTACTTATTTTAGGTTATTGTTTATGATGTCAAAACGAAAGTATTCAGCTGCCCAAGTAAGAGAACTATTGCAACGAGATGCTGACAGTGACGGCTCTGAGTCGTCTGATGATGCAGCATATTCAGCAAGCAAAGAAGCATATCAGCCAAGTTCGGGCGATAAATCTGATGATGACAGTCATGATTCAGATAGCGACAGCAGTTGTTTGCCAAGTGAATATGAAACTGATGTTGAGCCGGTAACATCGCCTGCAGCAAAGAGTCAAGTTACAGGTCGAGGCAAAGGTTGAGGCTGTGCTGGACGGCGAAGAAGGCAGGAGTCCTCGGTGTCAGTATCATTTGTGAGGAATCTTAGTTGTGGTCATAGAGGAGCTAAGAGGTCATCAACTATAAGCACAAATGTTGCCATTGAAGCCTATGTATCTAAGGATGCCACATCATGGAACAGGAAACCTATAAAGCAAGCTGCTGGAAGATACGCCAGAGCTAATGTCATGCCCGTACAACAAGGTCCTACAAGGTATGGTGTATGAAATGTTGATGGCCCTCTCGCAGCATTCCGCTTGTTCATGAGGAAGAACTTATTGAATGAAATCATTTATTTATTTATTTATTTTATTTATATTCTCTTATATACCGCACTATTCAGCATCAGCGCGGTTCACATAGAACAAAAATCTCAGTACAGTTAACTTGCATGAGTTTACAGATAACAAGGGAAGGAACTTGGATAACAAGGGAAACTATTTACAATCTATTTACAGATGTAATACTACTGAATAGGAACATGTTACTAGGAACAGGATCAATCGTTATAGAGAATCAGCCTAAGCATGTTATTGAGATATCATGGAATTTGGTAATTGGGTGGGAATACTAATGTCAATGGGTGTTGATGACTCTATAAGGTACTTGATGAAGAGATGAAATTTGAGGGCTTTCCTGAATTGTGATAGGCTGTTGATAGCCTGGATGCCAGGGGGTAGTGCATTCCAGCACCTAGGGGCACAAAGGATAAAGGCTCTGTTGGCTGTAGAAGAAGAGCAGCTTGTAAGGGCCTTTGGGAGCTTTAGGGAGTTGATGGACGAGAATCTTCTTGTTCTGTTTGGTGTAGTAGTGTGAATAAGGGCAGATAAGGATGCAGCGGAGAGTTTATTGAGAGCCTAGAACGTGAGAAGTAAAGTTTTGAAGAGAATTCTGGCCTGAATGGGTAGCCAATGTAATTGAATCAGCAGAGGAGTAACATGGTCAGTCCTGGCGGCTCCATGAAGTACCCTTGCTGCGGCATTCATTGCCAGCTGTAACGGGTTTAAGGTGGATTGAGAAAGACCTTGAAGAATGACATTAGCGTAATCGAAGTGGGGTATGATCAGTGTTTGGTATATTGTCCTGAAATCTTTTGGTTCCAACATGGAGCGTAGGTGTCTCAAAGAGCGGATCTTGTAGTATACTGTTCTGACTGTGTTTCCTATGTGGGACTTCATATCTAGGTGTTGATCCAGAATGACTCCTAGGTAGCGTTTGGATTGCAGTTCGGCTTCCTTAGTTTTGAGATATTGTGGTGGGTTAAAGTTGGGATTCCTCGTGATAAAGAGGACTTCCGTTTTCTTATGTTGTATACGGAGGTTTTGGGAGAGAAGCCAATCAGAAACTGCATTGAAACAATTTATTAGAGGGGAGAGATCCAAATGGTCAGTAGAGATGGGGGTGTAGAGTAGAACGTCATCGGCATAAAGCATGTAATCGACCTTAAATGACCGTATGATCTCACAGATTGGTTGCATGTAGATGTTAAATAGAAGGGCAGAGAGTGAGGAACCTTGAGGAACTCCCTGATCGAGATGGAAGGGTTCTGAAGTTCTGCCTCCTGAGCGGACATGCTGCCATCTTTCGGATAGATAGGACCTGCACCATTTAAGCGCTGTTCCAGTGATGCCCTTCTCAATTAGTCTCACTAAAAGGAGTTCATGATTCACTGAATCGAACGCTGCGGCGATGTCCAGGAATATGAGGGCAAAACCTTGGCGGATGTTATCTATGCCTGGGATTATCTTGCTGAAGAGAATGGTGAGGAGAGTTTCGACTCCATGATATTCCCTGAAGCCATGTTGGCAGGGGTCTAGCGGTGCAATGGTGTCAATATGGTCCTGTAACTGTCGTTGAACCTCTTTTTCGATGATCTTAGCAAGTTGAGGTATGCTAGAGATGGGTCTGTAGGACTCTACCTTTAGAGGGTCGAGCTTGCAGTTTTTCAGCAGGGGTCTAATTGAAGTATGCTTAAGGGCTGAAGGGAATGATCCTGTTGAAAAGGAGAGGTTCATTATTTTTGCAATTACTGGGCTAAAGTGACTGCGGAGCTCCTTGATCCAGAAGGCAGGGCATGGATCAGACTGAGATGTAGTGATGTTGAGGGCTGTAATGGTGTCTTCAATTCATGATGTGGATGAGCAAACAAGGAAGACACATTTATGACGATATCTGGAAAGATTTGACAGATGGAGAATTTCAACGTTTTCTTGGACTTCTGATCCTCTCAGACATGTACAAGTCACAAAATGAATCCATAGTTCAATTGTGGAACCTTGAAGATGGTCGTTCTGTTTTCTGCAAAAATATGGCCCGTAACCGTTTTCAGCAAATTTCTTGTGCTCTCAGATTTGATGATGCAACCAACAGACGTGAACAATGAGGTGTGGATAAGCTTGCTCCAATCAGACATGTTTTTGATACCTGAGAAGCAACTCTAAGTGACGCCTTTGTTCCTGGTGAAAATGTTACCGTGGATGAGCAACTGCTTACATTTTGTGGCCGTGTTCTGTTCAGACAATATATTCCCAGCAAACCTGGGAAATATGGCATAAAGCTATGGATGTTGTGTGACAGTGCAACATCATATGTTCTGCATCTTCAAGTATATACAGGAAGGGAATTCAGACAAAACAGGGAACACAATCGGGGTGAAAGGGTTGTGCTGCAACTCACTGAAGGATTGACGTGATCTGGCAGAAATGCTACTGCTGACAATTTCTTCTGCAGTTTGCTAGAAAAACAAATGACACTTTTGGGGACAATTCGAAAGAACAGAAAATAATTACCTCCAGAATTTGTAACAGCAAAGGGCCGAGAGGTATTCACTTCACTGTTTGCCTTTCGTGATGACGCCACTCTGGTTTCCTATTGCCCGAAGAAAGGAAAAGTGGTCGTTCTTCTGAGCAGTTTGCATGATCAAGAAGAAGTAGATAACACACGTCCAGACAAAAAAACACGCATGATCTTGGACTATAATTCTAGTAAAGGTGGAGTAGATATGGCAGATCAAATATTGCGCACGTATACCACAAAACGAATGACAAGACGCTGGCCAGTGACAATCTTCTACAACATGTTGGACATCAGTGCTTTGAATGCCTTCATTGTTTGGATGTCACTAAATCCAGAATGGCAGTTCAAGTCAAAGCACAGACATCGTCTATTCCTCTTGGAATTAGGAAAGCAGCTGCTTCAGAGTAATTGCAGCATTGAAGAAGCCACTGATGCTGTTTGCAATGTCAGGATCCCAAAGAAAAGGGCAAGGTGTCACTGCTGTTCCAGAGAAAAAGACAAGAAAAGCAACATAGTTTGCACCTCCTGCAAGCGCAATGTTTGCGGCACCATCAGCGCATAAGAGTACAGCCGGAGATCATCTTGCTGCATCTAGGGGGGAATGACTTGGTAGCCTGGACTTGCAAACAGCTAATCAGGGCGGCTAAGAGGGACTTGGCTTTGGTGTTGCAAATGTTTGAGGGGGTGGTATTAATCTGGTCCGACATCGTTCCGCGGCCAGCTTGTTGGGGGCAGCAACGTTGGTCACGGGGGTTAACAAAAATTAACAGACAGATTGGGCGATGGGTGTGTGAACATGGGGGTTATCAGGTTATGCATACTTGGGTGGAAGTAGAGTGTGCAGGATTGTATAGAAGCGATGGAGTGCATCTTTCTCCAGTTGGAACAGACCTCCTTCTGAATGATTGGCAGGAGGTCTTGGAGTGCGTGGTGCAGAGTGGCAGGACATGTGTGTGAGGGGGGCGGCTCGGCCACTTTGGATGGCCTGAGCCAGTGGTGGGATCCCGGAGGTGTCCGGGGTCTGGAGGCTTAGGCAAATTGAGGCGTGGGTGGGGTGCCCACGGCCCGGACAAACCCCGGGTAGACTTTTGCTAGTGATATGGCGATGTCGGACAGGGGCTTTAGGAATTTGGCTGGTGGAGGTGAATGCGGCCGGTGCGGAGGTGAGGTCACTTTGCTAATAGCATGGCTGATGACACATCGCCCCGTCTGATGGGTTTGGGGGGAGTGTTCATTGTTGTTGATTATGCTGGTATAGCATGTTAATGATTTATTTATTTATTTATTTATTAACAGCTTTTATATACCGCACTTTTGATGTTAACTTGGCAAATAAAGCTGCAACCATTTTGTTACCCAAAAATGAGTGTCAGTGGTATTTGTGAATGGTAAAGGGTGGGGTGGGGTAGAAAAGGGGGTGATGGTTGAAAAGGGTACAATAAGCAGGTGGGAGCGCCGGGTACGACTACCCGATTAATGCTTTTTAAGGTATAGCGACCAGAACTGCATGCAATATTCAAGGTGCGGTTGCACCATAGAACAATAGAAAGGCATTATAATAACCTTGGTTTTATTTTCCATCACTTTCCTTATGATTCCTAACATTCTATTTGCTTTCTTGACCGCAGCTGCACACTGAGCAGAGGGTCTCAACGTATTATTCAAGATTTGGCTAAATCCTTTTCCTGGGTGGTTGTTCCTGATGTATAACCTTGCATTGTGTAACTACTGTATGGTTTGGACTGTTCTTTTCAAGTGCATAATTTTGTACTTGTTCACATTAACCCTGGAATTACCGAGATTTTTTGCACACACTGAATACCGTTGGGGTCATAAATGGAGCTCACTCTGAGGAGAAGGATGTTACCAGTGGTGTGCCCCAGGGATCTGTCCTTGGTCTGATTCTTTTTAACATCTTTGTTAGTGATATAGCGGAAGGGCTGTCGGGTAAGGTTTGCCTCTTTGCAGATGATACCAAAATCTGCAATAGAGTAGACACCCAGGAAGGTGTAGATAACATGAGGAGGGATCTAGCTAAGCTTGAAGAATGGTCTAGAATTTGGCAGCTGGGATTTAATGTTAAAAAATGTAAGGTCATGCATTTGGGCTGCAGCAATCCAAGGGAGCAATACAGTATAGGAGGTGAAGTACTTTTGTCCACTAAAGAAGAGCGGGACCTAGGCGTGGTTGTGTCTGATGATCTTAAAGTAGCTAAACAGGTAGAAAAGGTGACGGCAAAAGCTAGAAGGATGCTTGGGTGCATACGGAGAGGAATGGCTAGCAGAAAAAAGGAGGTGATAATGCCTCTGTATAAGTCTTTGGTGCGACCTCATTTGGAGTATGGTGTGCAATTCTGGAGACCGCACCTTCAAAAGGATGTGAACAGGATGGAGTCGGTGCAGAGGGTGGCTACTAAAATGATTAATGGGCTTCATTATAAAGCATATGAGGACAGACTTAAGGATCTTAGAGGAAAGGCGGGATAGAGGTGATATGACTGAGATGTTTAAATAGCTCCATGGCATAAATGTTCATGGAGAGAGCCTCTTTCAATTGAAAGCAAGTTCTGCTACGAGGGGACATGGGATGAGGGTGAAGGGAGATAAATTCAGGAGTGATATGCAGAAATATTTCTTTACAGAAAGAGTAGTGGATCCATGGAATAGTCTCCCAGTGGAGGTGGTAGAGATGAGGACAGTAACTGAATTCAAAAAAGCATGGGACCAACACAGAGGATCTCTAAAGGTAAAAAGTGGACTGTTGTAGTTCTTGTTATGGAAGGACAGACTAGATAGGCCATGTGGTCTTTCTCTGTCATCATGTTTCTATGTTTCTATGACCTCACGACAAATTGTAATTGTTAACCATGAAAAATTTAAACTAAACAGACAAAATATTATTCCAAATTAATTATTTATTATATGAAGGTTAAATGTTTTGAAATTTAATGCCTTATCATAAAATTACATGAAGAAGAGTTGCCATGAAAGCAGTTTTTGCATGCACTTGATGAACACAGTAAAGTACTACAGTCATTTGCATGAGACACAGACAATTTCTGAATGTTCTTTGCAGCAACTGGGTCCATCTCAGCCCACGCTCGCCCAGCCATGATATCGACACCACCGTTGGTTCCAGCCCAAGATTCCGCCCAACTGGCCACACCTCTGCTCGCTCGCCAGCCCAGAACACGAAGGAATGCCCCAGCAGCCAACACTTCCAAACATTCTGTCCCCCATCTGCAAGAGAAATATTTGTATTAATTCCTTGCATGTATAATCTAACTGTTAGATTCGAACATAACCTTGGAAGGCATTAGACCGCCATCTGCCTATCCGCTCTATCAGCCCTCCAGCCAGCCCCGCCTCCACCGCACTGGTCGCCGCCCCGATTCGAAATGAATGAGCCGCAAACAGGGAAGGGTCCTCCCCTATATGCCGCAGCACCATCCGCAACACCGCCACTACTTGAAAGCGCGTAAGCACCCGCGCGTCTAGGTGTATGAAAAACCCCCCTTCTAGCTCCGGCCGAATGCCCATGTAGGCCGAAATCAGCTTCACCGGACATGTCACCTCCGTTATCTCCTTCAAAACAACCCACTGTCCCTTACCGCGCTGATCCGTCTTGGATCTTGCCAACAAGACTCGTAACTGCCCGTTAATGACCTGTACATGTTGCCTCAGTAAACCCGAACTCGCTCCTGCCTTCCTCTAGTCCGCTACCAATTCACTCACCCTGAAGGCACCAAAGAAAGCCAAGCTGAGAACTGCCCTAAAAAGAACGGCCTCATAGTGCGACTCCGTCACCTGCGGCAATCCTTCGCACAATCTCACTAACAACTGGTGCGTGATGGGACGACGCCGATCCGGCAGGGTGGGACACGACCGTTCCCAACCCTGTAATAACCATCTCGCTAGGAACCTGACCCCCGCGGAACCCCAACCCACCGCTCTAGAAAAAAACATGAAACCTTCCAACTGGCTACGCACCGAAGCTCTCGTGCCCCCGTGTTCCTTTGCACTGACAATATACTGCCCTAGTAAATGATCCGCTACAGCTCCCCCTTTCCATCCCCGGTCCAACAAAAACTGAGACACTTTTATCCCACCTTGCCGATAAGCTTCCTATGTCCTCTCCGCCACCGAACTGCACAGGAGACTCCTCATCTCTGCAGGCCAAGAGTCCACAAGTTTGACGGGACCACACACCCGAGCCTGTCCGCTTCTGGCGCCAGTCTCCGAAACCGCTCCATCTGCAAACGGGAAAGAGCATCAGCAATTCCGTTAGTATGCCCCGGGATATGCCACGCCCTCAACCTGACATTCAAGCACAAACAAGTCAAAACTAAGGCATGCATTAAGGATGCAACCTGGAAGCAACGTGGGGAGTAATTATTCACCACACTCACCACCGCCTCGTTGTCACACCACCATCGGACCCGCCGATTCCTGAAACGATCTGGCCACAACTCAAGCGCTACTAACATAGGAAACAGTTCCAGGAAGGTAATGTTGCTCATTAATCTGGCCGCAAACCAGGCCTGCGGCCATCGGTCAGCACACCATGCCCCCGCAAAGTAAATGCCCAGGCCTACCCCCCCTGCCGCATCCGAATAAAGCTGCAACTCGCCACTGGATACCTCAGCCTCCATCCACACTGAGATACCATTAAAATCACGCAAACAAGTATCCCACACTCTTAAGTCCTCCCGCATCGACCTAGTAACTCGTATGCGGTGATGAGGCTTACACACCCCCGCCGTTGCTGCTGCCAACCATCTAAGAAATACTCTTCCCATTGGGAACACTCTACACGCAAAGTTCAGCGACCCCATCAAGGCCTGCATTTCCCGCAAGGTCAACTTCTCTGAGGCCATTGCATTAGCCACCAGAACCCGCAATTTGTCCACCTTATTGTCCGGGAGGTGCACGAACATTCCTTCCGAATCGAGCTCGATCCCTAGAAACATAAGCCTGGTCACCGGACCCACTGTCTTAGTATCAGCCAAAGGAACACCTAATTCACTAGCCATCTCAATAAACCCCATCAGTAGCTCCCTACAGCCCGTTGAATGAGCGGCCCCGATGAACAGAAAATCATCTAAATAATGCACCATCTCTGACCGTCCGACCCTCCGTACTACTACTCAATGCAAGAAGGAACTAAACATATCAAAATACGCACACGCCACTGCACATCCCATAGGCATGCACTTATCGAAGTAGAACCCTCCTTCGAATTGAAAGCCTAGCAAATGAAAAGACGAAGGATGCACCGGGAGCAAGCGAAAAGCCAACTCGATATCCACTTTTGCCATCCACGCCCCCCTTCCCGCCTTCCTAAGTAACTCCACCGCTCCATCAAACGAGGCATACTTAACCGTACACCAGTCACGCGGAATGCTATCATTCACCGATGCCCCGGTTGGACTCTACAAATTGTGTATTAAGCGAAATTTGCCAGGTTCTTTTTTGGGTATAATCCCCAATGGAGATGAAACAAAGTGCTCAAAAGGTGGCTGCTGAAATGGGCCTGCCATCCTACCTAAACTCAACTCAACCGTTAACTTTGCCCATGCTATCGAGGCCCATCGATGCACCGTCGCCGAGTTCTGCGCCGACGAACCTACAGCCGCACCCCGAACTGGGATAACAAAACCAAACTGAAAACCAAAATGTAATACCGCCCTATCTTTTATCTTTGGGTATTGCTCAAGCCATTTCTTTAGCACCTCCACCTTAATGGGGGACGGAGCCATACCAACTCCCCTATCGCTACTTAGCTGTCGCCCCAGGAGCGACCCCTCCCGCTTTCTTAACACATTTTGCCCCCGAATGCCCCCCACCGCAGCTCTAACATGCGTGCCGGAACTTACAGTCCAGGAAGGGGCAAACGGACTTATTATATCGCCAACAGACGTCCCCACCCCCACTTCCCACTGTCTTGGCCTGCAAAAGGGGGCCACCGCTCCGAAAGGAACGAACTGCCACCGCAGGGGACCCCGACCCACCCTTGCCTCCACTCCCCAAGCCTGACCCCATTCTGACCGACATCTGTGTCAGCCACAGATTGATATCCTGCATACCCCACGTTAAGCCCTTAGTGCCCTCCATTTTGTCCCTAAACTTCTCATCATAGTTAAGCCATGCCCATCCCTCATGGGATTGTGAGGCTTCCAGGATGGAATCCGGAGAAGCCAGTAGACTACCATACTGGTCGGGATGATGATGCCCCCACACACTCACCAAGCGTAAGAAAGCCCTGATCCAATTTACTACTGACCGTGAAATTTTCCTAATCCACCCGGCCTTTTCGTCCTCTTTCCGCTTTTTTCTGCTTTCACCCGACCTCTTCCTCCCCTCGAGCCGCAGCTTCCTCGGAACCCCTTTCCATAATTCTGACAACGTTGCTGAAGAAGAAGTACCGCCGACCGATACATCTGCCACCCCTTCCTGTCCCTGTGCCCCCACTAGCACTCCTTCACTCGACGACGACGCAGACGAGCTCGAAGACGATGAGGAAGAGGATTCCGAACTGTGCCATCGACAACAAATGTGTTTTCTTTTCTTGCTCACCTTACCCGCACGTTCGCCCCTTTTCTGCCCCGCCCCTTCATCTAACCTTGACTCACCCGCCTCCGTTTCCAATGCCACCCTTGACAGTGACTGGCTCTGTCTGTTCTACTGCAGATTCTCAATCCGCTGCCGCACGCTGTCTTCTCTAGGCGCCGCTTGCACCTCCGACGCAGATCCAGGCCCCGTGTCCCTCGACGTCATCCTCGAAGGCTCCGCTGTACCCGGCGTGAATCCTGGCGACGTGACAAATGGGACCTGCGAAGAGAAAAAAGGAACACAAGGAGAAGAACACCCCGGGGCCCACGCTGGTTGCCAAGCTCTTACCCAGGCTGTTCTTGAAGAACCTTTCCCCCCGCTGGCCCACATCTCGGCGGGGGACGGATAACCAGTTAGTCCATACCCCATTGGCGCCATCACTCCACTCCCTGAGGGCAAGGAACCTCCTCTGTCCCTGCCGCCAGGCCCATACCCCAGCATTTCGCTCCCCCCCCCAAAATCCAACCCCCCCGACATTGGGACCTGCCCCCAACCCCCATCCAGGCTCCCCCCTTTCCTCCCTGCCCATCTCCGAGAACCCCCCGCCCGAGCTGCCATCCTGACCAGGACCTCCCCTGCCCGCTGCACATTCTGCAGCCACTCCGCTACCGGCAGGAGGCAGAGCTCCACGTCTCCTACCGGCATTGGCTCTGTGGCCTCCCCCTGCAGCAGCATGCTGACCACGGGACGGGCGCCTTGTCTCTCCTCCTCCTCGTTGCCCTAATGGGGTCTCTCCTGCCTTCCGAGTCCCCACTGCTCGCCCGCGGACAGCTCCTCGACCCCTTTTCTCGCCCCCCCCCCTCCTGTCCCCTCTCCCCCCTCTATTTCCTCTCAGCTGGGAATGCTTAGGTGCCATTCTCTACAACTCCTGCTGTTACTCGTTGGTCTACAGCTTCTTTTCTTTGCCCTTGAAATATTGATTTCTCTTTTTTTCTTTTTTTTTTTAAATCTGCTTTTTTGCCCTCCTCTGCTCTAGCTCTTTAAAGTTCCAACTGGCCCGACCCCCCCCCCCCCTCCAGCCACGTGGCACTCTTAACCACCGTTTTTCTTTTTTGTTTTAGTTTTATTGTTTTAATTGCTCATTAGACAACACACAGCCCCAGCACTCTTACTCGCCTGCAACATAAGCCTGCCGTTCGCAGCCGATCTCCTATCAAGCCTGAGCTGCTGCTGCACTGAAGACACGATCTGCCTGGACACAAAAACGCTGCCACCGCCAAGCTCCCGTCTCCCTTCGCATGTGCTTGGCAACTGCCGCCGCCGTCCGAGCACATGCAGTGTCTCCCCCTGATTGGCTCTCGCGCGCATTCGCGCGCGCTGAGAACCAATCATTTTGAAGGACGCGCCGGTGTCCGCATCCTCCTGCCGTGTTCCCCCCTTCCTTTTTGCAGGGACACGTGCAGGGTCCCACGCCAGGCCGAGCACCCGGTTAACGCCGGTCGCCGGGACCCTGCCCGCTCCCTTTTTCATAGCAGAATTAGAAAAGCTATAGAGAAGAGCCACCAAAATGGTAAAGGGGAATACTCCTATGAGAAAAGACTCAAAAGGCTCTTCAATTTGGAAAAGAGATGGCTGAGGGGAGATATGATAGAGGTCTATAAAATAATGAATGGAGCAGAATGGGTAAAGGTAGATCATTTGTTTACTCCTTCAAAAGTAGAAAGACTAGAAGACATGCAATGAAGCTACAATGTGGCACATTTATGACTAATAAGAGAAAATATTTTTTCACTCAACTTGTAATCAAATTCTGGAATTTGTTATGGGATGATGTAATAATAGCTATTAGTGTAGCTGGGTTTGAAAGAGGTTTGGCAAGTTCCTTGAAAAAAGGTCCATAAAACATTATTAAAGGGGACCGGAAAAATCCACTACTTACCCTGGGACAAGCATTGTGGAACCTGTGTACCTTTTGGAACCTAACAGGTACTTGTGACCTGGATTGGCCACAGTTGGAAACATAATACTGGGCTTGATAGACCTTGGTCTGACCCAGTATGGCATTTTTTATGTTCTTATGGCAGAACTGCAAATGTCTTCAATTAAATCTTTGTCCACTTCTTCTGTCAATGAAGGAAAAATGTAATAGGCTAATAGGCTGTGGGCCCGTAAGGAGAGGGGGCGCATAGCTGCTCTCAGAGAAGGTCGGAGCGCTGAGTTGGCAGTTAAGGATTCAGAAATTCTGAGGATCTTTAGAGATTTTTATGAGCAGTTGTACTCTTCGGAAGTGGATTGTACTTCAGAGGCATTTGCTAAGTTGATGGAGGACATTTGGAGGCCCAGGTTGGATCCTGAAATGGTATCAGTGCTTGACCAAGCAATTTTCCTGGAAGAAGTGGGTGATGTTATTGATTCCCTAGCAGCAGGGAAAGCGGCGGGCCCAGATGGACTTCCTTCAGAGTTTTTTAAAGTATTTTGTAAAGATCTAGGCCCTTTTTTGTTGCAGTATTATCAGGCAATATCAGGGGAATGCCCGCAGATAGGCTCTTTTGTGACGGCAAATATTGTTGTCATAGAAAAACCTGGTCGGGACCCTTTAGAAGTAGGCAACTACCGTCCCATATCGCTATTGAATGTGGATTATAAAATTTATGCTACCATTTTAGCAAAACGTTTGTCTTTGGTAATTTTGTCACTGATCCATCCGGATCATTGCGGGTTTATTGAGGGGCGGTCGACCGCTAATAACGCCAGACTCTTGTGTCATGTGTTGGCAGGGGCGGAATCGATGGACGAACCTGGGGTGGGCTTGTCCCTTGATGCTGAGAAAGCGTTTGATCATTTGAAGTGGTCTTTTCTTCTGCATACTCTTAGGTGGTTTGGCTTTGGTGAGGGGTTCCTTAGCTTAATTAAAGTACTGTACACTAGGCCCTCTGCACGTATATGTGTCAATGATGCTTCTTCCTCGGAGTTTGTGTTGGGCAGAGGGACGAGACAGGGATGCCCTCTCTTGCCTATGTTGTTTAATTTGGCTCTGGAGCCTTTGGCTCTATTACTTAGGCAGAATCCGCTGATTCAGGGTGTTGCTGTTCAGGGAGTCGAGATTAAATTGTCGGCATATGCTGATGACTTGCTACTATTTATGAAGCCGGATTCGGTCCCTCATATTCTTGCCCAGATCGAGAGCTATGCAGCCCTATCGGGGTATAAGATCAATTGGTCAAAGTCCATTGCCTTCCCCTTAAATACGCGAGTGTTTAAAGCAGATATTGCCAGGTTTCCCTTCGTTTGGGAGTCGCATGTTGTTAAGTATCTTGGGGCGTACTATTGCTATCCTGTTGAGGAAATGATTCGTTTTAATTCTAGCAAGCTTTTAGCTCTCACGGAGACTTTAACTGCTAAATGGTCCCCCTTATGTTTATTGTGGTGGGGTCGACTGGAGATTATTAAAATGACAATTGTTCCCAAAATTAATTATATTCTGGAAATGCTGCCAATTTTCCTTCCGAATGGTGTATATAGGCAGATTGAGAGAGTGCTCACGGGTTTTTTATGGAATGGAAAACCCGCGTGCATTGCGCTGGCTAAGCTGAAAGTTACTAAAGAGGAGGGTGGGGTGAGCTTCCCCGATTTTAGGTTGTACCACTGTGCTTTTTTGATGAAGCAGGGGGGGGAGATGGGTTGAGGAAGTGACTGAAGCAAGTCCGGTATGGCTAGCACTGGAGAAGGAGGCTGCAGTACCGTTTCCTTTGCATTTGGCCCCTGGAATGCTCTTTAATCAGTCTTCCAGGAGGTCTCAGGTAATGGTGGATACGCAGAAGGCATTTCAGGAGATACTCGGTCGAGCTTCAATGGCAGAGAGGTTCTCTCTTAGTCTCCCGTTATGGTATAATCCCCTCTTTAAGATTCAAAAAAAGTCCTTTGCCTGGAAGCAGTGGTACAGCAGGGGTATTTGGACGTTGGAGCAGCTAGTTCAAGCTGGTAAATGGAAGGAGTTTGGCGAGCTTCAGCTGGAATTCAACGTCCCTGGAGCATTATTCTTTCAGTGGGTACAATTAAAGCACTGCATTGAAAAAGCTTTAAAGGGAATAGTATTCTTAAGTGAAGAGGGAGAATTACAGGGTAGGCTTGTACAAGCTAGGGCAGTGAAGGGCAAAGCTTCCTTTTTATATAAGGTGATGGGTCAGCAGCACTCTTCCCAGTTGCTTGGAACGCAAAACGCTTGGGTGCAAGATACAGGCTTTGCCCCGTTGCAACGAAATTGGGGGAAATTTTGGGCTAAGCAAACCCGTATATCCAAGTCAGCTTCTCTTACTCAGTCGCTGTTTTTTTTGCTCAGAGGGCCTATCTTACGCCAGAGCGGGTTGCTAAATGGGATCCCTCAGCGAATAATAAGTGTTGGATCTGTCAAGTTGAGGTGGGTACCCTTAGGCATATGGTTTATGAGTGTGCATCTCTTCACTCCTATTGGGTGCAAGTGTGGGAGCACATTCAGGGAGTTCTGAGATTCAGAGCTCCCCTCTCATGGGAGATCCTGTTTTTTTGTTCTGAATCGAGGGTTTCTTTAAGGGGTAGGCATGACTCCTTTCTCTTAGACTTTATGTTGGGGATTGCCATCTGTTGTCGTTTGCGTAACTGGAAGGTGCTAGTAGACCTTTGATGGCAAGTCTGGTGGAATTGTGCTTGTTTATATAGCAAATTTGAAATGATGCCACGTAAGGGAATACGACACTCGGTTGATCACGGGAAGAAGTGGCAACCTCTTATAGATTTTTGTAATGCAGCTAGATGTTCATCTGAGTTATATTGTCTGGAACCCTGTCTATCATGATTGTGTTAATTGGTCTATCAGTCTGGAATATGGAAGGAGGTGGGTGGGTGGGAGATGGTGGGAACTTGTGGGGTGAGGGAGGGGAGGGTGGGGGTGGGGGGAGGGTTGGGGGTGTTGTTTCTTTTTGTTTTGCTGTATGTTTGAATGTTTGTTTTAAGTTTGTGTGGAAATTTAAATATATTAAAAAAAAATTCAAAAAGACAGATGTAAATGATTGACAAATTTTAAAAAAAAGATGGTGACTGGAAATTGTCGAAATAAAGACTTTCTATAGCTAAAAAGGTAAATAAGTTAACTATTTAAGCTTTTAATTTATAAGATGTTCTCACTTTTTTTGGGCCACCCTGTATATCTAATTAGTATTCTTAAAAATTAACTAGAATCTATCAATTTCTCCAATAATGATAGCGGCTCTACGGTCTTCATTGTAAAAAAGGACATCTTTAAGTGCAAAGTTAAACACTTTTTGCTTCCAGAGCAACCGTGAAAGACCAGTTGTCTCTTGCAGTCTCCACAGAGGAATAAAAGAGGACAGAAAGTGCATGGTGAGGGGTAAGGAGAAGGAGATTACTAATAGGTTAAGGCCATTGCCAATGGAGTAGAATAGAAGACACATTATTTTCCCTGCTAAGTGTGCGTAGCAGACTTCAGCAGCTTCATAACCTTATAAATCCGTAAGAGAGGAATTTCTATTAGATCATCAGATATCAAAAGTTTAATAGCTGAGAAAGATGGGGTGGGGTGGGGGGGTGTTTGGACCCATAGGTAGGTTATGTACCACCACCCAACCCGCCCTCTGTGGCTCAGGGTGGGAAACAGGATCTCCCTGCAATGGTGGCAATAGAGGGGACCATCAGCCCAATCATGCTGTGGAACGGACACCCTAGAGGGCAGTCAATGCAGATTGGTACACATCCATAAGGTAATGGCAGACAGGCAGGAGGCCTGGAAATGCTCAGCTGCCCCCCACCACCATCTGACATTCTCCAGCAGCAAGCCTCCAGCTACTACACTCTGTAAGGTGTTCCAGCCATACACATATAACTGCAGACAGTCTGCTAGCTAGTCCATAGTGCATGTTCCTGGAGGAGATGTGTGCACCTAGAACTGGGATGTGAGCACACCCACCAAGCAGATAAGTCAGTGATTAGGCCCTAGAAAAGAGAACCTACAAACATCACTTGAAAGAGATACTATATAGCACTATGGGGGGAACCTAGCCATGCCGTGGTCACTGCACAGTCAGGGTGAGAGTGACCTACCAGCAAGACATGCTGTGGCCACCCTGTCCATGCAGGTGGTGGCCGGGCACTACAATGTCCCAGCTATTGCCCTATGCCCTGTACAGATGCATCCTGCCAGGCCACCCTGTCCGGGCTATAACCACAGTACCTTGCTCATCATTATGCACATTGGCAGGCTAACACTGGAAACAGTGCAAGAAGTGTGGGCTGAGTAAGGTGTTGGCAGCCACCACACACTGGATAGATAGACACACACTCCCACACCTATGCCAGCATTGTGCAAATATAGAGGCTTTTGGCAGCCCTGGCCACCGCACCAGTCCTGGGCACAGTGCAGGCATGGCTATGGTACGCAATACTGTTGGGGTCACTCCCCGGGGTGGTAAACACTGTCAGAAACCAGAACTGAAACACACTCCACAGACATCAGAAAGGTTGCTATGATGCAGCTCAATCAGCAAATTGTGCTGAACTTAGGAATTGCTATCTGCCATTAATCATAGCAACCTTTTGATATATGTGTAATGTATTCCCAGGTTTAGGGTGGCATTGATAAGGTATGCAAGTGCTACTATTGGGAGATGCTGCTGCGTGCAGGGCCCAACATCCTGCCTCTCCACGAGGCTTTGGATAATGGAGCCTGTGGGTGCAGATGTTTCTGCCCCTGTTGGCCGCTGCTCTAGGGCAGAGGTTCCCAACTCCGGTCCTGGTGGGCCTTACACTGTTTGGGTTTACATGCTGTCCCTAATGAATATGCATGAGATACATTTGCATACCATGGAGGCGGCGCATAGAAATGCAGCACAGGCATCTTTATTAGAGACAGTATGAAACCTGAATGGTTTTTGGCCCTCCAGGTCTGCATTTGGGAAACTCTGCTCTAGGTATTGCACATGTTTATGGTGTCTGTGCTCTGTAGGGTAAAATATAGGTGTTTCAGGCATATTTATGTTATCTGCAATAAAGGTTCCATCTTTATTACCACGGTTTAGTAATGGGTAAAACATGGGGACTGGGTTGGCAGGAGCCACAGCTGGGACTTGAACCTATGACCTTCTGCTCCTGAACACACTGGCTGTGTGTACTGCACCACACTGTTGCCACAGGGACAGTTAATTCCCTGGGGATACCATGACTGTTCATCAGACAGAGCCTGTCAGTTGCAGTGCATGGCACCCACCTAAACAGGGCTAGGCCATGGT
Organism: Ichthyophis bannanicus; assembly: GCA_033557465.1. Lineage (NCBI taxonomy): Eukaryota > Metazoa > Chordata > Amphibia > Gymnophiona > Ichthyophiidae > Ichthyophis > Ichthyophis bannanicus. The sequence continues at coordinate 733,494,082 of CM066036.1, forward strand.
CTGCTGTGGGCAGATGCCACTGCCTCCTCCACCACCAGTACCCCTCCGCCACCATGCTGACATGCTCTTATGCTGGTGGTGCTGGTGGTGCGCAGTCTCAGTCCATCCAGTGTGCCGGTAGGTGTCTGCCTATTGTTCGGGTTCTGGAGTAGGGGTGCCTGCGTAGACGTCCACACTTCCCCCCACCACCGCCAGCCAATGTTCTGTGCCCTTGGGGGTACCTGATGGGTAGTATCTCCTGTGACACTGTGAGAAACACACTCATGCCCATTTTTGGCTCTCATCAGTTGCTGTCTGGCTGCTGTACAGTTTCAGCATTCCTATGTGCCACCTAGGCATCTTCCTAGTCCGTACTGTGCCCTCAACTGTACCACAGCATGTTTTATTTTATTTATTTATTTTATTTATTTATTACAGGCTCTTATATACCGCTCTATTTAGCATCAGCGCGGTTCACAATATAACAACATACCATATTGAACAAACTGTTTGGTTTTACAGAGAACAAGGTCAGAGAACTTGGATAAAACATGGGAAGTCATTACTGCAACTATTTACAAGAGTGCCGCCTGCAGCCTTCTGTATCCCATTTTCCAGCATCTGTACAGTTGCCCTTTCCGACATGCCAACCCTGATGTTGCCGCACATGTGCATGCCATAATAAACCTTTCCAATAAAAAGGAAAACCCTGATCAGCGCTATTTCAATGTGGGATCATTCACCTTGTAGAGGGACAGAGCATAGACCCTTCCAAAAATTATATCTTTTTTTTGGAGCTTTCTCAGTAGTGTTTTTTTAATTTTTCCCATTAATATCACTATTTGTCAGCTTGGTTATGGTGATTTTAAATTTTGTTCAGGTCATTTTCCATATTTATTTTCCCTTTTGTTCCGTGCACATGTATCACAACTATCACTTTTTTTGGGTTTCCCTGGCTTGGCTGTACATTGCTGACGTAAATGGTTTCTCTTTCCTGCAAATGTGCCTTAACGCGAGGTTTCACTGGCGTTAGTGATCAGAACCGGATTCCACAGTGTTAGTGTGCCTGGAGCCTCTCCCCTCCCACTCTACACCCATTGACCCCTTCTCTCCGCCCTCTGGGAAGCCTTCCTCCGCCCTTCAGCGCCGTATTTCACGGTGTTAGGGTGCCTTAACGCCGCAGGCGCGTTATCGTGCGATAGGGTACGTTATCGTGTGATAACACGCCTTAATCGTCTGATAACATACCTTATTGCGCGCTAATTCTGCCGCTGTGACGTTAGCACCCTTTAGTAAACATACCCCCAATTTCCTGAGCTGAACCCCCAGCATCTTCCTCTGATGAGGTGACAGACAAACAGCCTAATGCTCATCTAAGCAAAGCACTATGGAGAAGATGGGGTGGTGTTTGGCATCACTGTATAAGGCAAGCACCAGGCAGCATCAGGAAAATTATTGCTCTAGATGACTATTCCCTACATATGATTGAGAACGTGGGGTTTAGAAGTTATTTCATCTCCTGGCCCCCAATTACCAAATGTCCTCCAGGACAAGTATCCTCCTTTACTTTAAAACAAAATGTTTGCCGTATTTCCATATATTTAATGTCAGGAGATTAGGAGTTAACACATCACTTTTCAGCTCTGGTGCATGTGTTCTGTGATATTAGAAATCTTGTATTAAAGTATATAATTGCACAGTTTAACTTCAAAGTCTTAAAATAGTGATTTAGCATCTCAAAAGCTCAGAATATTAACATTTTTTACAGAAAACCATGAGAGTAAAACAATTGCTCTTTAAACATGTCTGCAAAACTATGGCATTTGGACTAATATCTTAGATACCAATCAGGACTAATGCAACATATGCATCCAAAATATGAGTGTTGGGAGGTAGAAGCAGTGAAATGGTTTATGAGCACTATATAACAGATGGCACACAGGAAAGTGCTATTTCAAGTTCACTCCATCATAGGGCATGTGCTCAGAGGAGTCACTGATTAGCAAGCATTTACTGTATGTTGCAAAGAATTCTAAATTGCATTTTGTTTGTGAAAATTAAAAATTTAAATTACTTCACTTACAAATGTGACTTCTGGAGAAGAATCAAGATGGTTGTCACCTAGCAGATGCTCATGACTTGAAATCCTAGAGATTTTTGCAATCCCATTTAAATTCTTTTTTTTTTTATTCACTTACACATTTTTTCTTCAGCATAGTCAAGAGAGAGAGAAAGCAGAGTGCTTATCCTGTGGAGATATTTTTGCATCTGGGATTAGTGCAGTGAGTGATTTCTGTAGTAAATGCAGTAGAGCTGAAAGATAATTATAGGAAATCTGTGGCAGGGCATCAGTAGTGAAGCGAAGTGAAGTTTACTGGATGAGCCTAATTTCCCTTCACTGCTGTCAGATTCTATGGCAGTGATAGAAAAAATATTCCAAAGAACCCACCCTAGAACAGAGGCAAGGGGAAAGGTGTGAATAACAACGCAAAGGGTAGATAACTGAAGTATGATCTAATGATAATACAGGTTATGGGAAGTTGGCTTGGCACCAGCAAGCTCCAAGAACCATCTGGACCAGTGCCTCCAGGTTGATGTTAGCCAGGTACTGTCTAGTAACAGGGTCAATATTCTTGCTAAGCAGCTTGAAGCTGCATGGGGGTCCTCCACTAGCATTCCTGCCAGTGGGGGGAGGTGCAACGCGATCACGCTTAGGATCGTGTGGCATAGGCAGGTCCTGAGGGATAGGCAGGTGGGATCTTGTATGTTTATCTTCCCAGGATGGTAGGCAAATAATGAGGAATAAGCCTATAACTGACTGGATAAGGAATGGCATTTTACAATCAGTCAAGCTTATATGACTGGCAGATGGGATGTGTGTATTAGAGCACTGTGCATTGAAGCTTACAGCTATGTTCTAATGTGCCTCTTTCTGCAGTGAGGCAAAAAAGTGGCACAGAGAGATACCACCTTAAGCTTAAGATGAAGAAAATATCTCCTCTTAGGCTGAGTAACCCTTGAGGCTTCAGGAAATACAGAGACCAAAACTTTGACCACAGAAATTTCGGCTTTCACTGCATCAATGTATGCCTTTGTTTTGTTCTCTGTTATGTTTAATGCCTTCAGGCATTTCTCAGAATGTGGATACAGGATTTCAGGTCACGTATGTGCTGATGCATCTGTTGAGCTGTATTAGAATTTTTGTTTATATTCAATGCTCAATATAATTAATTTTAAAAAATCATAATCTTACCATTCAAATCTGTCCTGGGGGACCAACAACCAGTTAGATTTTCAGGATAGCTGCTATCAATATGCATGAGAGAAATTTGCATACGATGGAGGTAGTAAGCATACATATCTCTCTCATGTATTTTCCTCGAAGCAATTTCCCCAAATGGGTTAGTTTTGCACATACCATGACCGCCATGAACCTCATTTCTAAGCCAGGGTATGTGGAGTATGATCTCAATCTCTCAAATTTACTGCTAAAACTCAGCGTAGTATTTGCATCATGCCAAAGAGACTCCTTCTGGAGTTCATAAGATGTAACATATATGGGTAATTTATCAAGATGTGCTTGGAAATTATTTTTAATCAAGCCTGTGGCACCCAACAGAATGGGACTTAACTCTGAATCTTTCTGCCACATTTTTGTGGTCTCTGACTTCATTTATTGGTACTTGAAGATCTTATCCCTCTCAACGCAATTCACAGAATAGTCACTTGAGACAGACACCACTATAATCAATATTGTTCTGGTATTCTTCTTCTTTACCACTATGTCTAGTGTACTTACATCCAATGTTTTATTGGTTGGAATGGGAGTACCGTAGGGGATCATAAACTCTTTATTCTTTGTAATTCTCTTATGGTCATGATGCCAGTGCTTTTCATGCACAGTGATGTTGTAGTGTTTACAGAGTTTCCAATGGATGAAGCATGCTACTTTGTTATGCCTTTCTGTATAGAAATTTTCCATCATCAGAACTTTGCAGCCAGCTATGAGGTGAGTTACTGTTTCTAGCTTTTTCTTACAGAATCGACATATGCCTGTTTTACCATTTTTTTCATGCACACTGTAAACCATTTCATCCATAATCCGCTGTCCTAGGCTGCAAGTATCAATCTCTCATCTTTCGGTCTCAGTTCAACTCTCCTTAACCATTCATGCATCCATTTTTGATCAACAAAGGGTTCCTGGAGTAACATTTTGTATTTATTTATTTTATTTTATTTTATTTAGCTGTATTTATATTCCACTTTTCACCGGGTCAAAGCGGTCAATTGGGGGATACATTTAACATGAGGGGATATGACACACATACGTTAATACTTACAGGGAACATGGGCAATGGAGGGTTAAGTGGCTTGCCCAAGACCACAAGGAGTGCCTATAGGACTAGAAATCCCAGTCCCTACGGCCTGAGATTGCTGTCCCCAGGTGGGGCATGAACCCCCGGCCCTCCGGCCTGAAGTACCTTGTCCTAACCACTAGACCACTCCTCCCTCTATACCACTCCTCTCCCCCATTGTATTTGTGTATTTGCCACTTGTTTTTCCTCATTTGCTGATCTAGTTCTTTGAAGAGATGTTTTCTCTTGTTTTGCAACTTCTGTTGCTTCCTTCCCTGTATGTGTGCTTATGGATTCTCATTCATTCCTTCTAGTCATCAGAACACTTGTCCAAGTTTGACGATTGAGACAGATTCTGGGGGCCCGATATTCCAAAGGAATTTACATGGTTTACAGTCCAGTAAACAATATAAATGCCTTAAATGGGGATATTCAATGGCACTTACATGATTAATGCCATCGAATATCCCCTCCTAACTCCCCTATGCATCTTGATGCTATCTGATTAGCTCAGTTTGTCGGGGGCATTCTGGGGAAGAGCAGAGGTGGCAACAAGCACTAACCGGGCAGCTGCCCAGTTAGCACTGCAGCTTCCTGCATCTACAGTGATCCCTGGATAGGGTGGCATATGACCTGGTAATGAATATCCGGGGTTAAGGATCAGCAGGCAGGGCTATGCAACATAAGGGGGCATAGCCTTCCCAACCCAATATTGGGCTCTGTATGTTTACTTTCATATTTCAACAATTTTTGTATATTTAAGAACATAAGATATGCCATACTGGATCAGACCAAGGTCCATCAAGCCCAGTATCCTATTTCCAACAGTGGCTAATCTAGGTTACAAGTACCTAGCAGTTTCCCCAAAAATCACAGGTTCCACAATGTTTGTATTGGGGCAAGCAGTGGATTTCCCAGGTTCCCTTTAATAATGGTTTATGGACCTTTCCTCCAAGAACTTGTCCAAACCTTTTTTAAACCTGGCTACACTAACAGTTTTTACTACAACATCCAGTAACAAATTCCAGAGTTTGATTACATGTTGAATGAAAAAATATTTTCTCTTTTTAGTCTTAAATAGGTTACAGTGTAACTTCATTGCATGTTCCCTAGTCTGTCTATATTTTGATGGGGTAAACAATCAATCTATGTTTACCCTTTCCACTCCATTCGTTAATTTATAGACCTCCATCATATCTCCCCTCATCTGTCTCTTTTCCAGGTTGAAGAGCCCTAATCTTTTTAGCATCTCTTCAGAGGGGTATCCTTCCATCCCTTTTACCATTTTGGTGGCTCTTCTCTGTATCTTTTCTAATAACGCTATATCCTTTTTAAGATACGGTCACTAGAATTTGGATACGAGGATGCTGTTAGATAGGCCTAAAGACCTATGATAGTTGCTTTGTATGTGTAATCAATTTCTATGAGGTGCCACTCTCCTTCAGTTCTAGGGATGTACAGTCTTGGCATACACCGATTCCTATAAATTACCTCATTGGCATAGAGGAGCTTTCTTGCATGCACATCCAGTTTTTCAAGATCTTTAAGAGACCAATCTACAATCTCAAAGCTGTATGAGAATATAGGACTTGCCAGCTGATTGATGGCTTGTATCTTATTCCATGATATTAAAGCACTTTCAAATATGATGTTAATCTCCTATAGCATTCTTACTGATCCTTTCTCTCAGTAATTTCTGCTTGAGTGTTGTTCCTTCCTCTACTCTGAGATATTTATATGCCTTCTTGTTCAAGTTCCTTGATGTTGCAGCCTCAGCCAGGGAGATGTTTTCAGTTCTGCTTAATTTTCCTCTAAAAAAGTTGCCTTAGCACATTGGGCAATGCCAAAATCATCCTGATATCATCAGAAAAGCTTTTCACTACATGGATTTGTTCTGCTAATTCTTGGTCACTGGAACTGGACAGCTTCAGGCCATCTACAAATAGTAAATGGGATGTTACCTCTGGGTTGTTACCTTCTTTAGGAATCAGGCTAAATCTGTATCCCAAAGAGTTGAAGTGAGTACTCATTGGATTAAGCACCATACAAAACAGAAGTAGTGAACGAGAATCTCCCTGAAATATTCCTCACTGTATCTTGATTTATTTTTATTTATTTACATTCTCTTATATACCGCGCTATTCTGCATCAGTGCGGTTTACATTGAACAAACTGAAATTACATTGAACAGGCTATGGTGTGGGTTCTCAGGTAGGGGTGCCTACATGGACATGCGTGCTTCCCCCCGGCACCGCCTGCCAATGTTATGTGCCCTTGGGGGTACCTGCTGGGTAATATCCCCTGTGACACTGTTTGACACACACTCATGCCGATGTTGATCTCTCGTCAGTTGCTGTCTTGCTGCTTTACAGTTTTGGCATTCCTATGTGCCACCTAGGCAACTGCCTAGTCCGCACTGTGCCCCAGATGGACCACAGCATGTGCCTCCTGCAGCCCCCTGTATCCCATTATACAGCATCAGTACAGTTGCCCTTTCCTACGTGCCCACTCTGCTGTTGCTGCACATGTGCACGCCCTAACAAACCTGCCCAATATAAACAACAAAAACCCTGATCACCGCTATTTCAATGTGGTATCATTCACTTTGTAGGGGGACAGAGCATAGACCCTTCCAAACATGATATCTTCCTTTTTATGCTTTGTCAGTAGTTGCTTTATGTTTATCATTAATATCATTATTGGCCAGCTTAGTTATTGGGATTTCAGATGTGGTTCTGGTCATTTTATATGTTTATTTGCCTTTTTTGTTCCTGCGCATGTATCACAACTATCACTTTTCTGGGTTTCCCTGCCTTTGCTGTACATTGCTGACTGAAATGGTTTCTCTCTCCTGCAAATGTGCCTCTAACGAGAGGGTTTCACTGGCGTTAGTGTTCATGTGATAGGTGATGGCCTAGCATGCAGCAGAGCTAGGTCTGAAGCCCTTTTTCTCCTGCTTTAAAATGTTATTGCTGAAGCCCTTTTTCTCCTGCTTTAAAATGTTATTGCTGATTTTGGAAAATTGCAGAATGTTGTTAGCTGTTAGAAAGAAATACTCTTCTATTCTGGTTTGATAACATGTTCTGCTCTCCTGGAGATAAGAGAATTAAACCTTGGTACTGTTTATTGTTTAGGTAAGTCAGATGTCTCTTTCAGTAGAATGCCGCGCCACTGTATCTTTGCTGATTGTGCACTGACCTCGTAATTAGGATGAAAATATAGCAGAGAAACTGAACAGTGAAAGAATATTTTGTCTAGCATTATGAAGATTGTTTAGTGTTTTGAGCCAAGGCTAGAGATACGTCTTAACCTTGCTATGTTTGGCCTCGCTTTGTTTTGCTTTTGTTAAGAATGCTTCTGATATGCCTTCCACTATCTTTGTGGCTAACTGACCTTGCAAGAATAGCGAAATATACTGTATACTTTAGTAAAAGTATTATGTTTAGTGTTATGTCTAGTTGCTGACCCGTGGCTAGTAAGACCCAAGCAGGGGGAGCGAGTCCTGGGCCCGGTCAGAGATGTCTATTGGATGAGAGTAAGTGGGCCACTGTGGCCAATGAGGAGTTTTGCCTGTATTAGACTGGAGAAGAAAAGTATATAAACTGTCATTTTTCTGAGCTCTGGGCTCAGACTATTTTGAATGTTACTGCAATCTGAGCCTGTGCACATTAAACCGGCTTGAATCTTTGCCTGACTCCGGGTATTATTTATTGCATTCTTATCAGCTACTACATTCAGACCCGGATTTCACAGAGTTAGTGTGCCTGGAGCCTCTCCCAGCCCACTCTCCGCCCACTGACCCCTATCTCCGCCCTCTGGGAGGCCTTACTGCACCCTTCAGACCCGGATTTCACAGCGTTAGTGTGCCTTAATGCCGCTGCTGATGTTATCGCGCGATACGTGTTGTTATCGCGCAATATTATCGCACCATAACATTACGTATCATGCGATAACATCGCCGCTGCTACATTAAGATGGTTTAGTAACAATACCCCTTGAATACATGGTATATTTAAATCTCTGCCCACTGCTCCTTTTCAGAGACTTTTTTCATCAGGAAATAGATTATTAATAAGAAAATGTTGTCTGCTTGCAAAGCATTGTATTCTTCAGAAATGGAGAGAATCTAGAGGTCCAGAATATTGGGAATGGAGGAATGTTTTACATCAACTGGTATTATGGGAGGGAGAGGCTTCTAGAAAACATGTTCGTAGAAGAGCATGTTTTTTGATGACGGTCTCCATATCTTGAAAAGTTGTCGGCCAGGGCAAGAAATGATATTTTCACAGTGTAATTTGGTATAAACTTTATCTTAGTAATTTAAATTGGCATAATTAGGACTAGAGTGCTAAAGAGAAGGGGGGGTTAAAGGTAAGGGTGGGAGTGGGGGGGAGGGAGAGGTGGGAATTGGGGGGGGGGGAGAAGGGAAGGGAGGTAGTGGGCAAAAGAGGGAGGGGGATAAAAAGTAATAGTTATTCCCTGTAGTGGGATATAATATTGTTGTCTATTATGCCTTAATATGTATGCTGCTTACAATGTTTCAATATGTTTGTTATTTACAATGTTTCTATATGTAAGCTGCTTTTAATGTTTTAATATGTTTAAAATTAATAAAAAGATTTAAACATAAATCTCTGCCCACTGAGTATTTAAGAGTAGTAGCTAGTGATTTTAGCTTTCTCTTCAACACAGCATGAGGGCCGTTTTCATGTAATGATCTTAGGAAATGTCTCTGATAGCTGAGTCTTCAATCCAATATGAATTATGAAAACCAATGAGAAATAAGAGTTTGATTTTTACATCTATAATATTTTATGCATATAATACAAAACTGAGACTACCCTAGGATCCAAATATGGCTTGCTTTATCTTGCAATTAATAAACATACTAAAGGCAGATAAACACAAATTGGTCTGCCCAGTCATTCTGGTCTACACTGATGGGAATACTGTACAGTGTACAGTAACTGCCCATTATAGAAATATGACCATAAGAACATAAGCAATGCCATACTGGGTCAGATCAAGTTCCATCAAGCCCAGTATCTTGTCTCCAACCATAGCCAATCCAGGTCACAAGTGCCTGGCAGTTTCCTAAAAAGACACACAGGTTCCATAATGCTTGTAAGGGGGGGGGGGGGGGGGGCAAGCAGTGGATTTACCGGGTCCTCTTTAATGGTTTATGGACTTTTCCTTCACTAACTTGTTCAAACCTTTTTTAAACCCAGTACACTAATAGCTTTTACTACATCCTCCCGTAACGAATTCCAGAGTTTGATTATGAGTTGAGTGAAAAAATATTTTCTCTTATTAGTCTTCCTCATGTTACCCACTCCCTGAGAGGAGTCCACTATGTTGTAAATTTTTGTGTCATCTGCAGAAAGACAGATTTTTCCATTTAGTCTTTCAGCAATATCACTCATGAATATATTGGTTGACTGGCAGACAACAGAAGGTGATGGCAAATGGAACTCACTCAGATGAAAGGAAGGTAATCAGAGGTGTGCCCCAGCGTCTTTCTCCAGGATTTTCTTTAGTAAAAACAAAGCAGAAGTATTTGTTTAGTATTTACGCTTTTTCTATGTCACTTTAAACAAATCCATTCCCAGCACGTTTGAGTCCTGCAATTCCATTTCTGATTTTCCTCCTCTCCCGAATATGCCTGAAAAAAGTGTTGTCGCCACACTTCACATTTTTAGCCATCTTTTCTTCTGCCTTTTCTTCTGCTTTCCTTATTTCTCTTTTTGTCTCTTTTGGTTTGATCCTGTATTCTTTTCTGTGTTCCTCTATTTGTGAACTTCTGAATTTTGTGAAAGCTGTGGGGGGTTTTGCCTTTATTTGTGCAGCCACTTCTTTGGAGAACCCAATAGGTTTCCCCATCCTCTTGTTTTTATTTACTTTCCTTACATATGTATTTATCACCCCTTTTATTACCTCCTTTAGTTTAGCCCACTGCAATTCCACTTCCTTTATCCCCTCCTACCCTGCAAACCAGGGCCGGCCCGTCCATTGAGCAAGAATGTTTTTTGCACAGGGCCCCGCGTTTCAGGGGGCCCCGCGCAAAATCATTCATTAGCCCAAGTACATTAAAAAAAAAATACAGGCTGCTGCTGCTGCCGCCAAGGCAGCGGCAGAATCAAACGTCAACGCCGCCGGGCCCCGACTGCCCAGCAGACCCTCCCTCGAGCATCAGCTCCCGAATCCCTCCCAAAGCGCGGGCTTTCAGAGCCGCGAGAGCTTCTCTCACCTCTCGCGGCTCTGTTAATCCCGCCGGGGCTGATGGGAAATCCCATCAGCCCCGGCAAGATTAACAGAGCCGCGAGAAGAAAGGGAAACTCTCGCGGCTCTGAAAGCCCGCGCTTTGGGAGGGATTCGGGAGCTGATGCTCGAGGGAGGTTCTGCCGGGCAGTCGGGGCCCGGCGGCATTGACGTTTGATTCTGCCGCTGCCTCGGCGGCAGCAGCAGCAGCCGGTATTTTTTTTTAATCTATCTGGGCTGGTGGGGGGAGGGGGGTTAGGACTGGTAATGGGCTATGGGGGGGGGGGGGGGTTAGGACAAATAATGAGCTATGGGGGGGACTAAGACTGGAAGTGGGCTGAGGGGGGCAGGGGTTAAGGACTGGTAATGGGCTATGGGGGGTTAGGACTACAAATGAGCTATGGGGGAATAAGACTGGAAATGGGCTGATGGGGGAGGGGGTTAGGACTGGTAATGGGCTATGGGGGGTTTAGGACTACTTATGCGCTAGGCGGGTACTAAGACTGGAAGTGGGCTGATGGGGGAGGGGGTTAGGACTGGTAATGGGCTATGGGGGTTAGGACTACTAATGGGCTACGGGGGGGAATAATACTGGAAGTGGGCTGATGGGGGAGGGGGGTAGGACTGGTAATGGGCTATGGGGGGTTAGGATTACTAATGGGCTATGGGGGGCTAAGACTGGAAATGGGCTGATGAGGGGTTAGGACTGGTAATGGGCTATGGGGGGGCTAGGACTGGAATGGGCTGTGGGGAGGCTACGACTGGAAATGGGCTGATGGGGGTTAGGACTGGTAATGGGCTATGGGGGGGCTAAGACAAAATGGGGTGATGGGGGGCTTAGGACTGGTAATGAGTTAGGGGGGCCTAGGACTGGTAATGGGCTATTGGGGGGGGGCTAGGACTGGTAATGGGCTGAGTGAGGGGGCTAGGACAGGACATGGGCTGATGGAGGGCTAGGATAGGACTGGAAATGGGCTGTTGGGTGGCTAGGATAGGACTGGAAATGGGCTATTGGGGGGGCTTGGATTGAAATGGACTCATGGAGGGGTTAGAACTGGAAGTAGGCTCATGGGGGGCTTGGATTGGAAATGGGCTGAATGGAGGGGAGCTAGGATTTGACATGGGCTGATGGTGGGGCTAGGAAAGGAGTAGAAATGTGCTGATGGGGGGCTGGGATTGGAAATGAGCTGATGAAGGGACTCGGATGGGGGAGCTAGGACTGGAAATGGGCTGATGGTGGGGCTAGGATAGGACTAGAAATGGGCTTATGGGGGGCTAGGACTGGAAATGGGCTGATGCGTGGACTAGAAGGGAGCGGATGCTTGGTGGGCTGGAACTAGAAGGGAGCTGATGTTGGGGGAGGATTAGAATGGGATAGAGCTGGGAGAGTGAAAAAATATTTTGTGTGGGAGGGAAGACAAATCTACAATTGGCCGGATATTGGGAGAGTAAGTGGGGATTGAGGATGGAGGGGTAAAATTTGAGTGGATGAAATAGGAATGAGGAAAGAGCAAAAGGAGAAAGATTAGTATGTTAAAGCAGATGTAGAGAGAGAGAATGGAAAAAAAAACTAGAAGAGAGAAGAAAGGACAAATGGACAGCAGACGATGGAGAGTTAGCAGAAAACACGAAGAAACCAGAAGAAAGTGGCTGGAGCAATTGCAACTGAAAAAAAATGCACAAAAGGTTGAAAAATATCTCTTTATTGAATTTATTAACTGAAATATGCCAGCTCTGGGAAATGTGCATCATTAACGTCTGCGCTTTGTTTAGTACAAGAGGAAATTAATTTATAGTTTTATTTCTACAGTGTTGTTGGGCTTTTGGGGTTCCCAGTTTAATTATTGTCTTCCTGTTTCTAAATTGTGATTCCTTGTTTGGTGATGGTCTATGTTCTGCATGTGTAACTGAGCTGAGGTATTCTGTTTATGTAATTCCTATTTGACATTGCCACTTGTTCTCTTTCCCCAGTAGGTCATGTAATGTTATTCTCTGAAATGTATTGGTTTAATATTTTCAGTGTAGCCTTTTGTTAGGTAGGGTCTTGTGCTTTGTGAGTCCTGGTAGTGCTGTTATGATACGGCGGGTTTGCTATGGGTTCGAAATGGGCAGTGTTTGTAGTAGTTCCTAATGTGCCTGGCAGTTGGAACTGGATTATAGTAATGTAGAAATCTTTTAGTCTTTCTTTATCCATACACTCATTAAGAGGCATGTTTACTAAAAGTTAGTGTAAGGTAACATTATGCAAATATTTTTGCAAATGAGTTCCCTTATGCAAATGAGGCCCCGCACCGAGTCTCCGCACATGGCCCTGCACCCCCCTTGGGCCGCCCCTGCTGCCAACTCTTCCTTCAGGTACTTCGCCATTTTATTGAAGTCAGAGTTTTTGAAATCTAGGACTTTAAACTTGCTATGATTGGGCTCCACCTTGGCTTTTATCTCAAACCACACCGTGTGATGATCACTGCTGCTCACAAGGGCACTCACCCAGATATTCGACACGCTATCACTGTTGGTGAGCACTAAATCCCTGGTCTGTTCCATCACCATTTGCCTAAGTAATGCATCTTGGAAGGCATCCACAATTTTTTTACTTCTTTCCATGTCTGCAGAAGGAATACTCCAGTCCACATCAGGTATCAGGTGAATACTCCAGTCCACATCAGGTAGTCACCCAATATGATCACTTCCCCCTTTGTGGCTATTTTTACAATATCAATAATCAATTCACTATCTATTTCTTCGGTTTGAGTTGGAGGCCTGAAGACTACACCAGTATGGATGACAGTGCCATCTCCTCTTTCCAACACAATCCACAGTGCTTCTTTTCCCCAAGTCCCCTGCATTTCAGAAGCTTTAATATTGCTTTTTATATATAGGGCTACTCCTCCTCCTTTTCCACCCTCTCTATCTCTTCTAAATAGATTATAGCCAGCTATAGCTATATCCCATTCATCCGACTCGTTAACCATGTTTCTATAATCGCCACAATGTCCAAGTCCATTTCCACCATTAGAGCTTCCATGTTAGGAACTTTGTTGGCTAGGTTTTGAGCATTTGTGCTCATTGCTTTCTAGCATTTGTTGACTGAATTGCCTGCATTTCGCATGGATTTTGTTCTACACGCCACTTCCCACTTGCCATTGATGTGTGGTTTAAAAGTGTGGCTGTTTCCAATGTTATTATGTTTTTCCTGAGAGTGACATCCTGAACTTGTCTTTCTTCATCCGTCACCCCCTTTCCCTAGTTTAAATGTCTATCCACATACTGCCTGAATTTGTCACTTAGGATCCTTTTCCCTGAACAGAGATGCAGTCCATCAGCACAGTATAGTCTCTTGTTGATCCATCTGTTTCCCCAGTTTCCTATATATCTAAATCCTTCTTGTTTGCACCAGGTTTGGAGCCATGTATTAAAGTTGTTTATGAGATGCAGCCTTTCTGCCCCCTTACCAAGAACAGGTAGAACTTCTGAGAATGCTATAGTGTTAAAAATGGGCTTGAGTTTCTTTCCTAGAGTCTGGAAGTCCTTTTGAACTGTCGAGACACTGTTTCTAGCCAGGTCATTTGTACCCAAGTGGATGACATCATCAATTTTGGAGTGCTCACTTTCTGCACTTTTATGTATTTAACAGGTTTTATATACTGTTTTATCATTTCAATCAAAGTGGTTTACATTGAAATTTAAACTTTGTAATGTACATTAAACAGGGACATTGATAACTTGGATTTTTCTGAAGCAATGGACTATACCAACAATTTCTGAGGCACTAACTATACCAACAATGTGGTTTGTATTCCTGCTGGCTGAAGAGCCTGGGAGGCATTTGATCATCTTTTCTCCTTCAAACTGTGTTCCCAAGTTGGTGTCTCTGATGATGGAATCTCCAAATAGCAGTAGTTTTCTGTTTTGTGATTTATTTTCTTCATATTTGGTGCATTATCAATAGATTGGGCATTGAGACTCTCATTAAAGGGCATGTCATTTTCCACGGATTGGGCAGAGAAAACAGAGAAGGCATTATGCAGGGATATCTCTTGATGTATATGGTGTCTCACATTACAGGTCACAACCTACCAGGGCCCACTGTGATCCATTTGTTCCTGGGCAGTTTGATTCTTTATGGGAGTGGTAGTGGATTTTGTTCAGTTTGTACCCTAGAAGAGGTGTGTTTAATTGCACACCTTCCCTTAGTAATGTCAATTCTTTATGCATAGCAGCATATAGGGCAAGCTCTTAGGTTCCAAATGATTCTTCTCAGAATGAAAGCACCACAGTTATTGCATTTGAAAATACAACATGCTGATTTAGCAGTTCTAGGAGAAGGAGAAAAGGTGGGTTTTACACCTAATTAAAGGACAGATGTCAATGTATATAATGACTATATAGGCAATGCATCCCTGGGGTAGGTGGGTGGGATGAGAGGTAGCGTGGGCGGGAATTTAAGTGTCCCTGGCCAGCAGACCTTATATGAACTGAAGGCACACTCAGATATCTGATTTAAAAGCTATGCAAGGAATGTAGGCATAGCGGGAATTGGATTATCGCCGGTCTCCTTTTTGTACCTGCTCGTTTGGTCTCCTGTGTCAGAGTGAAGGTACTTACTGCTCTCCTTTCCCCACTACAGTCTTCCAATTTATCAAGATCCTCTTGCAATTTTCCACAATCCTCATGGGTTTTAACAACTTTTAATAGTTTTGTGTCATCTGCAAATTTGATAACCTCACTCATTATTCCCTTTTCCAGGTCATTTATGAATATGTCAAAAAGCAGCGGACCCAGCACAGATCCCTGGGGTACACCACTATTCACCTTACTCCATTGGGAAAATTGGCCATTTAGCTCTACCCTCTGCTTTCTATCTTTTAACCAGTTTCTGATCCACAATAGTACACTGCCTCCTATCCCATGACTCTTTAGTTTTGCCAAAAGTCTCTGATGAGGGACCTTGTCAAAGGCTTTCTGAAAGTCCAAATACAGTATATCAACCGACTCACCTTTGTCTATTTGTTTATTCACACCTTCAAAAAAAACATAACAGATTAGTAAGACAAGACCTTCCTTGTCTAAAGCCAAATTGTCTGTCTCCCATCAAGCCATGACTATCTACATTTTCAGCAATTGTGTTCTTTATGATGGTTTCTACCCTTTTCCCGGTACTGACATCAGGCTCACTGGCCTGTAATTTCCTGGATCACCCCTGGAACCCTTTTTAAAAATTGGCGTTACGTTGGCCATCCTCCAATCTTCAGGTATTACAGATGATTTTAATGATAGTTCACAGATTACTAATAGCAGGTCTGCAATCTCATATTTCAGTTCTTTCAACACCCTTGGATGTATACCAAGGGGACATGCAATGAAGCTATAGGGTAACCTATTTAAGACTAATAAAAGAAAATATTTTGTCACTCAACGTGTAATCAAACTCTGGAATTTGTTACCGGAGGATGTAGTAAAAGCTGTTAGTGTAGCTGGATTTAAAAAAGATTAGGACAAGTTCCTGGAGGAAAGGTCCATACACCATTATTAAAAGGGACAAGGGATGTCACTGCTTGACTCAATACAAGCATTGTGGAACCTGTGTCTTTTGGGGAAACTGCTAGGTACTTATGACCTAGATTGGCCACTGTTGAAAACAGGATACTGGGCTTGATGGACCTTGGTCTGACCCAGTATGGCATATCTTATGTTCTTATGCTCTCATGTTCTTATATTCTAACTCTCCCATCTTGTTTTTTAGACTTCTACATACAAGAATCTTAGAGGTTGTATTTTATTCATATTAATCTGTTTATTGGTAGGCATGGGTAATTTGGAATCTTTAAGCTCTGTCTGCTCTGTACGTTAGTAGCAGAACTGGTAAACTTAGATCATTTGTTTACGCTATCAAAAAGTGAAACGACTAGGGACATGCAATGAAGCTACAGTGTAATCTAAGACCAATAAGAGAAAATATTTTTTCATTCAAAGCGTAATCAAACTCTGGAATTCGTTACCAGAGGATGTAGTAAAAGCTGTTAGTGTAGCTGGGTTTAAAAAAGGTTTGGACGAGTTCCTGGAGGAAAGGCCCATAAACTATTATTAAAGAAGATCCAGGTAATCCACTGCTTGCCCCAATACAAGCATTATGGAACATGTGTGTCTTTTTTGGGAAACTGCTAGGTACTTGTGACCTGGATTGGCCATTTTTGGAAACAGAATACTGGACTTGATGGACCTGGGTCTAACCCAGTATGGCATTTCTTATGTTCTTATTATGTTCTTAGTCCAAATAAAGCACATGTACTGTCTCACTGGGAACTACAAAGCACACAAGGATGAGAAAGTAAGGAAGCCCTTTATTTACTGACCCCTACACTGCTATGTTTTGGCGTAGTCTTCGCCAGGGGGTACTCATAGTCACTTTGACTTGTTAGGTAAAAGCAATTGTATAACAATTGTGTGAGCACTATCCTCTGGAAATATCAGCAGCAGAGAGATCCAGAATGCTTTGCTCTATACTTAAGGGCATTTGGGTTGTATTTGTCTTTATTGGAACCTCTCTTTTGATATTCCCTAACTTCAATCTTTTGCTAGTATCCTTCAAGGATCCTTCGTTCTGAACCATGCGCTTTTGGGCGATTATCAGTTTTCCCCAATTTTCTAGTATAAAAGCTGCTCTATCTCCTTTTTAAAGGTTAATGCCAGCAGCCCGGTTCCATCTCGGTTAAGGTGGTGCCCATCTTTTGGAAAAGCCCCTCCTTTCCCCAGAATGTTGCCCAGTTGTTAACAAATCCAAAATCATTTTCTTTACACCATCGTCTCATCCACATTTTGAGACTCCAGAGCCTTTTGGGTCTTGTGTGTGGAACGGGAAGCATTTCGGAGACTGCTATCCTGGAAGTTCTGGATTTCAACTTCCTACATAAAAGCCTAAATCTTTCACCCTCTGAACAAAGAAATATGCTTTCATAGTTTTGCTGAACCTTCCTCCTTGAAACTTCATATTATAATCCCTTGTCCTTGAATTTCCTTTCCTATGGAAAATCTCATTTTCCTACACTGAACAGAGAGTTATTAACTACTTGAATGTTTCTGTCATATTCCTCTTTCCCTTCTTTTCTCCAGTGAGTATATTTTGATTGTTCTAAGTCACTCTTTTTAGAGTTTATGTGGCAAACCTTGTATCATTTTAGTATATCATTTCAGAATTAGTTCCACTCTTTCAATGTCCTTATGAAGGTTTGGCCTATAAAATTCAACAAAGTGTTCAAAGTAGGGTATCACTAGTGACCTATTCAAATGCATATCACCTCAGTTCTTATGATTATGCAACCAAGCATACTGTTGTCTTTTCTAGTTACTTTATTACACTAACTGGCTATTTTAAGGTCATTACTCTAAATCTTTTTTCTTGTTTGATAGTTTCCAGTTATGATCCTTCTAATTGATTTGTGGCTAATGGTTTTTTGCATGTCTAATTTATGATCCTATACTTTATCATTGAAATTCATTTTCCAAACCTTTGACCATTCTTCCAGTATTTTTTTCAAGTCCTCTTTCATTTTTTTTAACTCTTCTGGCATGCCTCCTCTTTTATAAATGCTTACTCTATGAGCAAGCAGACATTTCTCATGTTAGCAAAGTAAATGTGATACAGTCATATAGCAGCTATATTTAGAGGGATGCTAGGGTGGATAAGAGACATAGGGGTATGTTTAATAAACCATCTTAGGGGTACGTTTACTAAACTGCAGTAACGTTACAGACCGCGCGGTAGGTAACATTAACACATGGTAGGTAACGTTAACACGCGTTATGTAACGTTAACGAACGGTAACGTAACGTTAACGCGCGGTAACATTACAACCCGCGTGGAAGCGTTCCACGGCGTGGTAGACACCGCAGAGGGAGGAGAGAGGGCGGAGAGCTGGGGTAAATGGGCGGGGAGTGGGCATGGAGAGGCTCCCTTCACACTAATGCACTGAACTGAAGGGCTGAATCCTACTGCGAATGAAAACCTGCTGTTAGATGCACATTTGCAGGAGAGAGAAACCATTTCAGTGTCAGCAATGTACAGCATAGGCAGGGAGCCCAAGAAAGGTGATAGTAGTGCTCCATTTGCAGCAACAGCATAGTGCCCAGCTATGAAAGGCCACTATGGCGATGGTGCAAATGGGGCATGGGGGCTACAGGCGGGCATGCAGTGGGGGCTATTGGGGCATGGGGTGGACAAGGCAGTTGCCTAGGTGGCACATAGGAATGCAGAAAATGGACACCAGCAAGACAGAAACAGACCAAGGTCAAACATGCCCATGAGTCTGTGTCCCACAGTGTCCCATCCATGGAACATTACCCAGCAGGAACCCCAAGGGGCACATAACATTGACAGGCAGTGCCGGGGGGAAGTGTGGACAGCTATGTAGGCACCCCTACCACAGAACCCACACATTAGATAGCCGCTTACCTGCCCCCTGAATGGCCTAGGACTGCACACCACCGGCACTGACAGCATATGGTCATGGCGGCATGGCAAGGGGGGGGGTGTTTGTACTGGTGGGAGTAGTGGCATCCACCTGCAGTGGACCTAGCCCATGCCCTGTACCGGTACATGGTGTGCAGTGCAACAGAAGAGGTCTGGCTGGGGAACGTAAGGGTAGCCCCAAGGACAACTATGCTGCTGTGGCAACAGTGTGGTGCAATACACTCAGCCAGTATGTCCAAGAGCAGAAGGTTCAAGTTCCATCTGTGGAACCTGCAGAGCATCACCCCATAGTTTTATCCCACAACAACAACATTTGCAAACCCCAACGCAGCAGTGCACAGTGGTACAAACACCCACTCCCATGGGCTCCACTATCCACAGCCTCATGGAGTGTCAGGCTGTTGGCCCCAGCACGGAGCTGCAGTTATCACCAGAGCACTACTACTACCCCCTGCACAGTTTAGCAATGTCGGCACTGTGTTCAGGACCAGTGTGGTGGATAGGCTTGTCAACCACCTCTATCTCTGCACAATGCTGAGATATGTGTGGGAGTGTGCGTATGTCTATCCATTGTTTTGTGTCTGCCAACACCTCACTGAGCCCACATTGCTCACACCGTTTCCAGCGTTAGCCTGCAAATGTGCATAGTGAGGAGCAAGGTATTGTGGGTGTGGCCCAGACAGGGCAGATTGGCCAGGATGCATCTGCACAGGGTGGAGGGCAATGGCTGGGACACTGTGGTGCTCGACCACCACCTGCATGGGCAAGGTGGCCACAGCATGCCACGCTGGTAGGTCGCTCTCACTCTGACCGAGCAGTGGCCATGGCATGTCCATGTTCCCACTTAGTGCCATACATTATTTGTCTCTAGTGATACCTGTGTGTTCCTGCTTCTGGTGCCCAATCACAGAGATACCTGCTTGGTGTTTGTGCTATGCATCCCACCTCTGGGTGCACAGGGTTCCCCCATGAGCATGCATTATGGACTGGCTAGTGGGCTGTCTGCAGTTAGTCTGTGCATGGTAGGACCACCCTGTAGTATGCCACAGGTGCAGTCTGATTGTGCTGGTGGATGGCAGACTGTGGCGTGGAGCCTTCCCCTGCCCACCGCAAGCATCACTGCTGGTCTGCCATGGTTACATGTATGGCTCTGGCCCACAGCCCTGGAGGGCTGTCATCGGCCAACAGGACTGCGGTTTCTGGTATTACAGCCATTCCACAGGGTGCAGGCACCTGTCCCACCACACCCTCATCTACAATAGTGGTGATTGTAGGCCCTTTGGGGTATATAGTGCATACCACTTAGACCCATAGAGGAAGTGCTACCTAAACCTCATGCGAGTCTAGCCCCTGCCCCATCGCTGCCCTGATAACAGGTACCCATGGCAGGCAGACATTGACACTGCGTACACACTAATCTGAGTAGTGTCCAGTCCCACAGGGCCACATGTGACTGCAGAACCCAGATGGTAACAGAAGTACTTTCGGTTGCACTGGTGGGAGCACCTGTCACAAACTAGTAGTGATGGGGATGTGCAGCAGGACCTATCTCTAGCACCACATGTACTGTGGACCTAGTGCTGGGCGCCCATCCTATCCCTCAGGCTGAACACAGAACCTGCACAATGGCATGGTCTGTAGCTACTCTGTGCCAGTATCACACACTGTCAGTCCATCTTACCATGCTGCAGTACCGGTGAGGTGCAGACCCTATTTGGTGGTTAGCTGTAGGCCGCTGTTATGCATGTGCAATGCATCATGGATGCTGGTGAGGTTACCCTATCCTGGCACACAGAGCAGATGGATTGTGCGGTGACCTGCAGTCATAAGAACATAAGAACATAAGATATGCCATACTGGGTCAGACCAAGGTCCATCAAGCCCAGTATCCTGTTTCCAACAGTGGCCAATCTAGGTCATATGTACCTAGCAGTTTCCCCAAAAGACACAGGTTCCGCAATGCTTGTACTGGGTCAAGCATTGATATCCTGGGTCCCTTCTTAATAATGGTTTATTAAGTCCGTCTGTTCCCAGCCAGTGCTGTGCAACAAGCCATAGAGGTATAGCCTACTGGTTAGTACCCTGACGTTCTAGGCCAGAGCTACTCACATCCAGTCCTGGAGGTCCGCAACCCTGCAGGTTTTCGGGATATCCCTAATGAATCTGCATGAGCTATATATGCATTAGATATATCCTGCCAACCTGACTGGTTTGTGGCCCTCCAGGGCTGGATTTGGAGACCCCTGCCTTACACCTCTGTCATTTACGATTGTGAGTGGGCAAGATGCAGATGTCCAAGACATCAAAAAGGTTAGATAGAATTTGTCACATTCCTCCTTGCTTCTCACCACCACCAAAATATTGTCTATTAGACAACTTTATGGTGGTGGTGAGAACTGAGGAGGAATGTGACACATTCTATATCCCTTTTGATGTCTTGCCCACTCACAATCTTAACTGACCAAGGTGTAAGGCAGGGGTCTCCAAATCCAGCCCTGGAGTACCACAAACCAGTCAGGTTGGCAGGATATCTCTAATGCATATATATTTCATGCAGATTCATTAGGGATATCCTGAAAACCTGTAGGGTTGTAGACCTCCAGAACTGGATTTGAGTAACAATGTTCTAGGCAGTGGTCATGGGGTTCGATTTCTCGTTGTTCCTTCCTGTCCATGTCTGATATTTTGTATGCCTGTGACAGTCATATCTTTGCAAATGTTTATGTTTATGTTTATTGACTTAATATACCGCTCAACAAATGCATATCAGAGCGGTTCACATAGTACAAAAAGGAAACCATATGGTAGAGAGAGGAAAAGGAAGTTACAATATTAATAGGACAGCAAACCAGGCAGATTCATTCGACATGACAAGAGGAGAAGGGAGAGGGAGAGGAAAGAAAGGGGATGTGGGCTACACGGAGGGGTCGGGGAGATCGAAGGCAAGGGCAAAGAGATGGGTTTTGAGTTTATTTCTGAAAGTAGTGTGTGCGTGTTCGAGCTGGATAGAGGGGGGTAGAGAATTCCATAGAGCGGGACCGAGGAAAAAGAAAGCAGAGGATCGAGTGGATTGGAGGCGAGCGCAAGCAGGTGGAGGGAGACGAAGGCGGTTGAGGTGAAGAGACCGTAAGGAACGGGCTGGGGTGTGGAAATGAACAATATCAGCGAGGTACTGAGGGGAGTGGAGGTAAAGGACGTGGTGAAGGAGTGTCAGGACTTTGAAGTGGATACGAGATTTGACGGGAAGCCAATGGAGATGGATGAGTAAATGTGTAGCCTGGTCGCGTGGAGAGGAGTGAAAAATGAGACGAGCAGCTGTGTTTTGAATGTGCTGAAGACGGTGAAGTTGAGTGGTAGGGAGACCTGCTAGAATTGAATTACAAAAGTCGACACAGGACATAACCCGGGAAAGGAGAAGGGTGGTAAGTGCTTGTGCAGTGAGAAAAGGCCTGATGGCACAGATCTGTCGGAGCAAAAAGAACGAAGTTCTTGAAACATAAGCAAGATGATCGCGGAAGGAGAGGTGAGAGTCAAAAAGAACCCCCAGATAGCGGAAGGAAGAGACTAGAGGGACAGATGAGCCAGAAAAAGAGGGGGCAATCTGGGGAGAGGTATCACCATGGGAAAACCAGATGGCAAGAGTTTTTGTGAGGTTGAGGTGAAGACAATGGGTAGTGAGCCAGTTGGCAACAGCTTGAAGGCAAGTGTTTAGAGGGGAGAGATCAGGAGAGTGAGGAGAGGTGTGATGGAGAAGAACCAAGTCATCGGCGTAATAAAATGCGGAAATCCCATGTTGCTGAATTAATAATGCTAGGGGGGGTGAGAAAGATGTTAAAGAGGAGGGGGGCCAGAACTGAGCCCTGGGGGACACCGCAGGGGAGAGGAACGGGCTCGGAGGCAGAAGAGGAGGAGGATGAGGGAAGGATGGAGTAGGATCTGGAAGAAAGGAAGGAATGAAACCAGTGGAGGACAGTGCTACAAAGACCCGCTTCCCGAAGTCAAGCCAACAGAAGGGAGTGATCAACGAGATCAAAGGCAGCAGAAAGGTCAAGAGACACCGCCACAGACAGGTCACCGCGATCGTGAGCTGTGTGAAGTTCGTTCAAAAAACCCAGAAGAACCGTCTCAACACTGTGGCCGGGATGAAAACCAGATTGGCGGGGGTGAAGAAAGTGAGTGGAGTCAAGGAAAGAGGATAGCTGAGCGAAAACAGCTTTCTCGAGGACCTTAGAAAGGAAGGGAAGGTTGGAGACAGGACGGTAGTAAGCAGGAATTGTGGGGTCCAGTGAGGGTTTTTTAAGGATAGGACGGACCAAGGCGTGTTTCCAGGGTTGGGGAAAAACACCGAGGCAAAGGCTGGTATTGATGATGGTGAGAGCTGGTGGAATGAGAGCTAGAGAGGGAAAGAGCAGCCAAGAGGAGGGAATGGGGTCAAGTGGGCAGGAGGTTTTTTTGGAGGAGGAGAGTAATGCAATCAACTCGGGAGAAGTGAGTGAATGGAATGAATGCCAGACATGAGAGAGCTGAGAGGAGGGAGGAGGGGAACAGGGAGGGGTACTGGAGATAGGAGGACAGTGGGGCAGAGATTGACGAAGATCAATTATCTTTGAACTGAAATAGGTTGCCAACTGAGAGGGAGTGGGTGAGAGAGGTGAGGGGGGAGATGTAGTGCCGGACTGAAGAGAAGTGAGAGACTGAAGAACTGAATAGAGGTGGCACGTCTGATTGGGTGCAGAAGAGATGGCAGTAGAGAAGTAATTCTGTTTGGCTTTGTGAACCTGGGTTCGGTAGTACACGTGAGTAGACTTGAAACGTGAAAGAGTGTCAGGACAGGGGGACTTGCACCATAAGCGCTCAGCTTGGCGGAGCTGAGTGCGCAGAAGGTAAAGACCGGAGTGGTACCAGGGTTGAAAGGGACGGCGGCCGGGGGGGCAGGGGCGAAGAGGAGCTATGTGATCAAGGGCAGTCGATCCGTGTTGCCAGCCCATAATACCCTCACCACAGTTGCCATCACTCCCTATATGGCGTTATAAGGCACCTTACTAGGCACAGTACAAGGCACATTACAAGGCACGTGTCTTGTACTGTGCCTACTAAGGTGCCTTATAATGTGCCTTATGATGTGTCTTGTATTGTGCCTTTTGACGTGCCTTGTAACGTGCCTTATAATGCACGTTAGCCTAAGGCGTCTTGTAGTGCGCGTTAACTGACACAGCTTGCCATAATGATGCACCGCCCATTCCCTTATATGAGAATCCAGGGAACCTAATGCGAGGAACATTACCGCAGTTTAGTAAACATACCCCTTAATGTTACTGGCGTTAGTTGCAGTCTTACTGTGACGAATGCCATATAAGGTAGTGGACGTTCCGTTCTTAAGGTAGCATTTCGGTTTATCGCGCGATAACATCCGTTATCATGCGATAGAGGGAGCCGTGGCACATTAATGCGTATTAGCCTTAATTAGGCACGCTGACCTAAAATCACAGTAATAGAGATGTAGCACACTGGTTAATACATTGACAGCTGATACAGTGGTCATGAGTTCAATCCTTCAGTGGGCTCAGTTAAAAGGCTTTCTGAGGCAATCCCTTTTCCTGCTTGTAACAGTCAGACACTCCCAACAATCTGCATTGCCAGCCAAAAAAGCCTCACCCCAGTGCTGCAACCTAATGCACCTTTTAGGGTGCACCATAAGGCACATAATAAAGCACCACGTCATCCAAGGCAGGTCATAATGTGCCTCAGAGGGCAGCAGGGAAGGTTGGCACCCTCCAAGACAGCATATAAGGTGCCCCATAAGCTGGCCAAACCTAAGGTGCCGTGAAAGATGCCCCAGGATGCTAAGGTGACACAGGAGATGGTGCCCAGGAGCACAAAGGTGCCCCAAGGTCACAAGCATGAAATGTATGGCTCAAACACAGATGTAACCATAACACTGCACAGAGCACCAAGGAAAGGCAATGAACAAGTGATGGAAGGAAGTAGATGATGGAGCTCATGGACCAGCCAAATCTGCGTGCAGTCCATGTGGCAGCAGGTAAAGTGAACAAACATATCGAGGGCAGCTGTAACAATGTACAGGGTGATGGTAATGTACAGTGCAACAATGACAGTGTGTGGCAGAGGTTGGGGATATATGTCCACCAGAGGAGGTAGAGGTGGCAGGATAAGTGCAATGACAGGAGGACAGAGGAGAGCAGTGCCATGCAGAGCAGACACAGGAGAGGCAAGCATGAAGAGCCACAATGCAGAAAAGTGTGCCAGTTCAGGACATGGGGTAGCAGCCTGTACACTAGGGCAG
This sequence comes from Ichthyophis bannanicus, assembly GCA_033557465.1. Taxonomy (NCBI): domain Eukaryota; kingdom Metazoa; phylum Chordata; class Amphibia; order Gymnophiona; family Ichthyophiidae; genus Ichthyophis; species Ichthyophis bannanicus. The sequence goes on from CM066036.1 coordinate 733,519,445, forward strand.
GATGCCCAGAGCGTGAAGACACAGATAGACTGACAGAAGGATGTTTGGCAACAGTGATGAGGGTATAATGTGCCAGCAGCACAGACCGTCACAGATAGGACTGTAACAGGAATGAAAAGTATGTGTGGATGAGAGGCAAAAAATAACTAGAACAGAGAGGAATCAAACCCATGACCAGTAGCACAAATGGCAATGCACAAATAGGTAGGCTACAACACCAACATGAGTATCACAGCAAAGGCTGCATACAAGAACACTGGAGGGCACCACACCAAAAAACAGCTGGCTGCCAGGATAGGGCAACCCCAACAGTCACGAAGATGCAATGCACATGCAGAACCGGTGTGTACAGCTCATATTACAGTCAGTAATTGTGACGACAGCCACATATAAACACATGCACACACACACAATGAAATGTTATGCAGTGGACATAGTATGCAAAAGAGCAAAGAAGCTAAACCCAATGGGCGGCAGGGGATGCTCTGTGGAGCAGGGCAAAATGGGGAACAGAATGGAAAACGAGCATGTGAGACATGAACCTACAGACAGACATGGACCACATCAGATCAACAACAGCAATGCCAATCCCCCCAGCCGACATGGACAGTACAAAGAAAAAGCCATAGGTAACAGCTAATATGCGACGGATAGGCTGCATCGAGGGCATACTGTGGTGTAAGGTGAAGAGATGGAAGGGTGTGTGGAGAGGTGACCAGTCATCAGGCAGCTCCTGGTCAGGTTAGCACCAAAAAAGGGCAAAGAGAAGGAATATGTGGGACTCAAACCTGCAAACTATGGTGCACCAACACATGTCCGCAACCACTACCCCAAACAACCACAGCAAGCACATCCAAAATATGTCCCCTCAAAGGGAATGTCAGTATGGAAACACGTAGCACCCTGTAATGTGTCAGACGGCTGCCACATAGCCAGCTGCCACCATACAAGGATGTGAGCACAGGTGGGCCATGTACATTACCAGAACATGACGAAAGACATGTGTCAGTGTGGTCAAACAGCAGCAGAGAGAAATGTGGGTCAAGCACATAATTTTATTGTGGTCACCAGTAGACATAACATATATTCTGCCTGTCATCATATCAAGGTGGTTGGTTTACAGTGAACAAACTGAAAACACATTGAGCATGCAAGCTACCCACATGTCACCCCAAAGTCACTGGCATGTCTACAGATGATGGGCAGGAGAGATAATGTGCCGTAGCTGCATGGTGTTCACTATGCAGTATCCCCCCACCCCCACTTGTTGATGCACGTCCCAGATGCCCCAGTCGCATGTAGACACTAGGCAGTGCATGATGAGGGATCAACACACATCAGTCAGGAATTGTACCCAAAAACATATCCGTCTGCCAATACAGGTGGCAAAAGCCTGAAAAGGCATAAGTAGCAACATGTAAGCCAGTGTACACACAGATATAGATATATATTTCACAGCTGCCCCAGAATGCATTATATAGCAATGAAAGTGTCAACAATGGAACCCAAAACAAAGGCCAAATGCAAAATGAGGATAAGGTAACAGGTACAAGAGGCACATGATCCCAGAGAAGACCAAAAAAGGAACCTCACAGACATGCAGAGATATCACCATGCAGCATGTCCCCTGCAATGGGTGGTGCGGATACATGCACCATACACATAAATCACGGTACATGGGATGCACAAATGAAGGATGAAAACGGACAATCACACTGCCATGCTGCAAATGCCATGGGCGAAGGTGAGTGGTGGGACATCAGGGGACAAAGAGGACATGCAATGTTATGTTTGTAAATCAATGTACAGCAGCACGGCTGTACAGTAGCCAAACACAATGACCTGTACATGGAGTGTTAAAGAAAGGTCAAATATGGGCCAGTACCCCACACAGAAGCCACACTGCCACATGCCCTTGTGTACCAACATATGCAGTCACATGCACATGCACCGTGTAGGGTGAACCATGACACAGTGATACCCCACATGCACTGTAACTCCCTTGGTGAGGGCAAACATCAATCCAAAATATTGCCGGCCATTCAACTGGTGTGGTGGTAACAACTGTGTCATGTCCAAGTGCAGGGTAGGCCGACATATACAAGAGTACATATACAATGTTGCCCCTGTGCCACACGCATAGCTGTATGCCCCTGGTACCTCAACAGATGAGGATATCTTGCGGTGCATGCTATACACATGGCCAACACACACTAACAAAATGTCAGATGGATGTAGAACATACAGAGACTATTCCAGTCCGTGATGCACACATACGGACCAGTATACAGTGTCCAGAGTGAAAAGGGTGTCTGCAACCCCAGATGTCCCGTTAAGACTGTCCGTGAATCACTGGGCATGCATAGTCAAGTGTGACATCTCAATGTACCACAGTACTCGAATGGTCATGTGTGTCTTGCGCAATCAACAGGACACCCAGCCAGATCACGGTAGCAACGATGTGTTGGACAGGCCTGTTATACGGAAAGTAGCAGTCAAACAGTAATGTTCATCATAGGCATGTGTCCCACTCACAGAGGTCAAACATCCTATGGCACCATCTCCCAGGGATATTTGAATGGTGTTGTATCCTGCAACAGATGGGTGATGTCGCCCGCAAATGCACATAAGTAGATGTGCTGTGTGTGTCCTCTGCCCTGTATCAGAATAAGGACAAACACTGTTATGGTATGCTGGACGTAACAGCAGGGCACATTGCACCAGTCAAACATCAGTACCGACATAATTAAAAGGCACACAGGCAAACATAACATGATCACTACACAGAACACTGTGCATGTTGTGGGTATTTGGAAATGCAACCACAGACGAGCATGTCCCATGGATATGGTCATGTCCATGCCCAAGTAACACAGGCATATCACAGCTGCACCCCATGTCCATTAACTCTGGTGCACAGAGACCCAACAGGAAAGGCCCATGAAACAAACAGCGCAAAACAAACATATAAAAGCTGATGTTACACCCAAACGAGCCAAGGTGCTACCTACTGTGTGTCTGCAGCAAATGTCTGCTTGGGATCCTCACAGGCAGGCAAAGTCCACAACACGTCTCAATAAAGGCAGAAGATGTCATCAACAAGTGTAGAGTAACCATGTCCCCATGTCCAGCTGCTGTTGCCGCATGTCCAAATTATGGTGATATCTGGGATACATAAATGCTGTCGTGCAGTGGTCTATCAATACACATGAGATAGGTCAACACGCGCACACTGTGCACAAGGTTAACACCAGTAAGGTAGAGATAGCACACTCACCACCGCTCCACAGGTGTGGAGACCCCACCCACCACATGATAATGCAAACTGCATGCGCACTGTATCATAGCAGAGCAACCCACAAACACACACACACACACAATATGAGATTGTGAGTGTGGCACCTGTAACATACGGCCTGTATGTGCACAATTGGCAAATAGTGGATATAAAGGCCTGGCAAATGCTATGATACACTGCTGTTGGCTGATGCTACAATGTCAGGGCAGGGTGTAAGTGCAGCCCACCACCAGAACACCTAGGACCTGTAGACACACGCAGCCCTGTTGGATGTGTCCCAGAGACAGTGCCGGAGAAGACAAACTGTGCACGAACACATGTGGATATGTGGGTCCAACATCAAAATATGGGGTTCAGGGGAGCACGATGAATAGGTTGCCTACAACATATGTGCAGTAGACAGATAACCTGTGACATGTGTTGCTCCTGACTGTCCACACACACAAATCACCTGTATGTCCACCTATCCCAGTGTCCTGCACATTGAATGAGGTGCACACAGCTGCCACTGCACTACAGCAACAGGAACGTCACCAAGTATGTCCTGTGGATTGAGAAGCACAAGGTAAACATACATATGTCATGTTGGAGCTGTGCAGCAAACACACCCGCTTCACATCCTCATCTCTCATAACCCCCTAGATCCGTCACAGTCTGGAAGTTCGTCATGACACTGTACCTAATTGTCCCCACACAAACACGCCACTGACGTGTTCATGGCCAGTTCCAAGGGTCTTTAGCCTGTCCGTTCCCTTTGGGACCTGTTTGCTGCCCCCGAGACTATTGACCACAACCGTCACCACGCTACCCTGTACGTGCTCGGCCCAAAGGTCTTGGTACAAGCCTGCCTCCCCATATGTCTCCCATAGCACCTTCAGTGCATGTTCCTGTGGGTCCACCTCACCTGCTAACCCGCTCCCAGGTGCTGTATGAAAGGGATATTAGAAGGGGCTGCTGCATTCCCCTGACCCCATACCCAGTTCCCTGGTGCAGCAGGCACATCCCCTGGCTATCACCAGTAGCTGTACGCTTATGTGTCTCAAAGATATCTCACCATGATGAACTATGTTGGGCAAACCACACCCCGACCTCAGCTTGCTCTCTGACATTGGTGGCTGCAGGTACCCCCGCTGCATGAGTTGAGCATGGCCAAGACTGGACATCTGGGCATCGCCCCTAAACCCTCTCCAACCTTTACAGTGTCTGTGTATAGGTTGGATACACCTTCTGTCTATGTGTTTGTCAAGGTAGCAGGTCTCTATGACCCCTCGCTCTCCTTCTCCACACATACCCATCATGTAGCTAAGGCCTGCGGTGTCCCCTTAGATAACATCAGCAAGATTCCTGCTGTCACCCCAAAACACACAAATAAAGTGCTAATGCCCCCCTCCATCACCCGCCATCTGGTCACTTTAACCCACACCTTGCTGGTCTGCCTCAAAATCATCTCTGTCCGCTGCAATGTATGCAACACTGCGTTGCATGGCTAAGCTACTGACAGCCTCAGTATGACAATAACACCCCACCTGTCACGACACCTCTCAGGCCTCAGGTGAGGTCAAGGCGCACCTGCTGATCTATACATGCAGTCACACTGTGATTGCCCTGTACCTTGACTCGCACAAACCAAGTTCTACAAATACTACTACTACTGAGCATGTAAACAGTGCTAACACCTGTATGCATCGCCATACCTAAACATGTAACACACAGTCCATGCTCATCAGAGCATACAATCCAACCAATCCCCTCATATCCTCAAAATGTCATCCCCACACGTCAAGCCAACTGGACCTATCTATGGGCCACTCCCCCACTGTTAATGCGGAACCACACACCTGTCATCTTGCAGCACCCAACGCCTAGAACTAACTACCTGTGGCTGCAGGGCAGCCACCCTCACCAACCATTTCAAAATCCTGTGTGGCAGCCCACCACATCACTTAAGTCTAATAATCCTGACCACATTAATCACCTCCGCCCGCTGCTGTCCCCTGCCCACACCTTCTGTGTTAGCGGTTGGACTACATTGTAAGCTTGGATGGCCAGGCATTGTGTCAGCAATGTTAGTGCATTGCTGCGTATGACTGGTAGTGCGATACCAATGCTCAGTAATAGTAGGAGTACAGATATCTATACAAATGTTTCATACAGAAGCATCCAGTACTCACATGAAAATAGCTCCTCAATCAGCTGGCGCCTTAGTGTTGCACCCTCACGTGTGTCACCACGGGCATGTACAGGAGGGCACGTTGGATCGTCTTCCAGATCCCCATTAATTTCAACATCGATATTGTGCCTGAGAGCAATGTTGTGCAGGATGCAACAGGCAATAATGATCTCTGCCACTGTCACGGGTTGGTATTGTAAGGCCCCGCCGGTCCTATACAGATACCTGAAGCGACTTTTCAGAACGCCAAAGGTGCGCTCGATGATGAAGCGACTGGTGGCATGGGCCTCAGTGTATCTCATCTCTGCACATGTCCGTGGTAGATGCACAGGGGTTAGCAACCTGGGCCGACACCCATATCCTGCGTCACCTGCAGAAAGAAATGTTGAATGTTAAAACAGTAGCTGATGTCCACACACATGAACATATGAATGTATGTGCAGACCCACAGCACCTACAGGTCAGACAGAAACATAGAGGAACAATGATGGGACACAACACCTATGCGCCAGTGTCTAGAGGTGTGAAATACAGAGCACGGGGGAGGTAGAAGGAGTGCAAACAACATTAACCTGAACCACAGCAGACACATGGGCAAACACCAGAGGCCAAAAGGTAGTAGCACCGGGCCTGAACACATCAGAGATACACATGCGATGCACCCTAGACAAGGGCAAAGATGCACACATGTGCAAGCATGTGATGGTCATGCTATTACCAACACACAGATGATGCAACAGGAACAGTTACCCCACCGTGGCAGGCAGGATGGCATAGACAACACTACACTGTTGATAAACAGGAAGCATACATGTGTGTCGTACCGTGCCAACCTAAACACACAATGCCAAATGGCGTGAAACGTCAAATGTCAGTGTGCCACCAACACACAGCACTGCAGCACATACGACCTGGCATACTACCCCCCCCCCCCCTCCGGCAGCTCCCACACACACAGATGACACACACACACAACGCAGGACACACTTCAAAGACAGACAGGTGTGCAGACAGATAGCAGGGGTATATGATGTGCATGTCAGAGATGACAAATACCCACCCAGCAGTATACAGTCCTCAAATTGACCGGCCTCAAATTGTCTGTATAGTGCCAAGTGATGCAAGATATAGGAGTCATGGGTGGACCCTGCAAACCGTGGGACCACATTCAGAATACGCATACCTGCATCACATACAACCTGAACATTCAGGAAATGGTAGTGTTTGCGGTTGCAGAACACTGCCTCCCTGACTCTGGGCGGGACCAGGGCAACATGTGTGCAATCAATAGCTCCAATCACATGTGGTAACCTGGCAAATGCCTCAAAGGCCTGGTTCAGGGTCCCCCACTGTTGCCTAGTGTTGGGAAATGCAATGTAAGTCCCAACACCGCTGATCATGGTACGCAGTACTTGGTGGAGACAGCGTGAGAAGGTGGGGCGGCTCATGCCACCCACTGCGGCCACAGATGACTGGAAACAGCCAGAGGCAAAGAAATGTAGGGCACCAAGGAGCTTGACCAAACCTGGTATGGCATGTGACCGACCAGTCATGGGCTCAAGGTCAGGTCTTAGATCTTCATAGAGCTCCCTAATAGCCCCTATGCTCAGGCAGTAGAGGGAGATGACCTGGTCCTCACGCATGCCCTGGAGCTGGGTCCTCCTGGGCCTGTAGAGGCGAAGCTGGCGAGCCTGCAACTCAGCAGGCCTCCTGCGCCATGCCAGCACAGGCCCTGCCTGGGCTGCCCCCACAGCTGCAGGTCGGTGTTGAAGCGGGCCTGCACTCCCGCCCCATGCCCCAGCCCCATGGTCATCATCTCCCTCATCAGGCAACCCCATGCCTTGCACATCCCCGTGTATAGGAAGCAATCACAAAGGCCGCCATAACGGACACTATTAACCCAACTCCCCTCACCTCCCCACCTCATGCTAACCCTGCCACTCACCTCTCCCACCACATACCAACCCAGCCACACACCATATCCACCACCCACCAACCTTGCCACCCACCACCTGTGTCACCTACCTCCCCCAGCACAAACCAACCCAGCCACACACCTCCTCCAGCACTCACCAAGGCCTCCACTCACCTCTCCCACCACCCACCAACCCAGCCACACTACACGCCTAACCTGCCTCTGACCCTCCGTTCACTACACCACCAAAAACGCACGCCATCAAACTCGCTCGCCTGCACTGACCCCTCAGCATGTACCAGGTGTGCGCGTTAATTTATGGACCTTTGAACATCTGTGCATGTGTGTGCGCATTGCACATCTGCACAGTCGATGCGCAGGGTGCGTACGTGGAATCGTGCGCCTCACATGCGTCAGACTGTACGTATCTGCGCATGTGCAGTGCACAGTTCCGCTGACGTCTATCGCCTGTGGGATGGATGCAAAACCAACCACCGCACATGCGCATGTAGACTATGTATTTGCATTGTGGAGGCATACGCATATGAGGCTCACACCATGCCATTCGTTATGGCCTGAACGTATCCTGGCACCACACATGTGCAGATACGTACACGTCTTGCGCATGTGCAGCGTACAGTTCCACTAAGTCTTAGTGCCTGTGGGACGGCCGCAGAACCGTGTGCCGCACATGCACAGATACATACATGTCTGGCACATGTGTGGCACACGGTTCTGCATACGCACCCTGAGCATCAACTGTGCGCATGTGCAACATATGCACACACGCTCAGACATCCATAGGTCCATAAAATAACACGCACACCTGGTACACGCTGAGGGGTTAGTGCAGGCGAGCGAGTTTGATGGCATGTGTTATTGGTGTTGAAGCAAAAGGAGGGTCAGAGGCAGGCTAGGCGTGGAGAGTGGCAGGGTTGGTGACCGGTGGGGGAGGTAGGTGGCTGGGTTGGTGAGTGGTGGGGGTGACAGGAGGCATGGCTGGTGAGTGACTAAGGTGGTGAGGGCTGGTGAAGGTGACAGTGAGGGGGCAAGGGCCACACAAGGTAAGGCAGGTCCGGGATGCAGAGAGAGGACAGGGAGATCAGGGACATGCTGCGGCTGGACATCATAAGTGGAGTATCTGGGGAAACGGCAGGGCCGCAGTCCCCAGAGACGGGAGGGTTGGTTCAGCCTGGGTCTGAGGTTGCTGGCCCATCGGGTATGTCTGACCTGACCCAGGAGCAGCCTGAGGGGTATTCCACAGGCAAGCATAGGCAGACGCCTGTGCCAGATGGGGAGAGGAAGAGGGCGATATGATTTAGCCAGCAAGAAAACCACAACCTGCTGGCAAGTGTCCTCAAATACTATGAGGAGCTGTATGGGCGCAAGAGCTCACGCACAACTGTTAGTATACAGAACCAGGTGTGGGTGGAGGTGCAGGGGGCCATGGCACAGGCTTGGGGGCCACCAAGGGACCTTGACAGCCTCCGTAAGAGGTTCAATGATATCAGGAGGGGGGTCCATGCACACATGACTGCAGAATACTGACATGCTATTGGCACTGGCAGGGGCAGCCCCTTCATCCCAAGCCTCACACCCCTGGAGCAGCAGCTAGCTGAGCGCCTAGGTCCCATCTCTATCTATGGCCTCTCATTGGCGCTGACAAACACAAGAGGCAGGAGACGTAGGATGAGTTGATAAGTCTTTAATAGGAAAAGGGACCCCAACGCGTTTCGGCAGCACCTTCCTCAGGGGGGATATCTCTTAATTAACAAACAAAAACATAATAAGTTAATAAAAAACCAGTTAAAAACAATTAAAAACAAGTGGCATGTTAAAAAATATATATAAAACATGTATACGTGTAGCAGTATAGTTGTATAAATTATATAAATAAATAATTAGATGAATACATGAACAACAAACGCAGGGCTGAGAGACCACAAATAAAGCATTAAAACTTAAATTGTGAGCATATGCATTACACTAAATAATAATAAAAGAAACACTATTGATTGAATATAAATTGTAAGACCAAACACAGTAACTAAGTATAAAATTATACAATACAACCTAAATCGCAATAAAAACATAAATAAATTTCAATTATAATATTAATAGATCAAAATATTACAACAATAAATGTAAAACCAAAATATAAATATGTAAATTATACATATAAGTATGTGAGAAAATGATTGCTGATAACTATAAGGAATAAAACCCTGAAGGTAAAGGGAACAATAAAACTATACTTTCAATGAACACTTAATGCAATTACAGTCATGTCTTTATAAAGACATGTTGGTAGTACATAGACTTAGTAGAGTAAATGTTATAGTGAATCGTAAAACAAAGTTAAAAAAGTGCGCTAGATGGAAACACGTTGACAACCAGTAGACATCTATCATAATGAAGATGTTTTAACCTAAAATATTAAAACATTAAATTAAAGTAAAAAGAAAACTAAAATGATACTTTTAATGAACAATTAATATAAATACAGTTGTGTCTTTATAAAGACATATTGGTAGTGCATAAACTTAGTAGAATAACTAACGCAGTGTGTGGTGAGACAAGGTTAAGAAAGCTACGCTTGATGGAAACAGATGTACATCGACAACAAGTGGACATTTATTCTAGTGATGATGTTTTAACTTAAAATATTCAAATATTGAATTATGACATGAAGTATGGGACATGACTTAATAACATGCCACTTGTTTTTAATTGTTTTTAACTGTTTTTTTATTAACTTATTATGTTTTTGTTTGTTAATTAAGAGATATCCCCCCTGAGGAAGGCGTTGCCGAAACGCGTTGGGGTCCCTTTTCCTGTGAAAGACTTATCAACTCATCCTACGTCTCCTGCCTCTTGTGTTTGCCTGGATAATCTGCAAGAGTTCCTGCTCCTTCTTGTGTATCCTCTCACTGGCGCTGGACATGGCTGACCCACAAGCAGGTATGTTTGAGACATGCAGCACACATACAGCTATCTACCACGCACACGCTGGGCATGCCACGTGGGGTAGCAGGCCCATGTCCTGGCAGCAGGTGTGTCCAATCTAGGAAAACATATATCTGAGTCCGCTCTCCCCATTAGTGTTTGCATGTGGAAACTATAGGGGATAGAATGAAACCTCCTACCCAAAACCTTCCACATATCTGTCTGACAATATGAGTTCTCTCCTATTACCCATTCATGCCTTGGGCAGATGTAGGCATGGATATAGGTCAGGATGTCCTGGACATATCTGAGATGCGGTGAGGACATCCAAGGTCTGGGAGTACCTCACACATGTGCACTCCACGCTCCCAGTCAGACTTGGATGTCCGCACCCCAGATTTGGGTTATAAAATGGGGCAATGCCATCAAATGGGTTAGTTCTGTGCATACAATGTGTGGTGGAGGAGGAACAGGGGGTGAAGAGGGAGCAGGCAGAGGGGTTCCTGTCCCTAGGGCTGACCAAATAAGAGCGACAGAGGAAAGCAAGGTGTACATAAACAAATATGTGTCTACATTACAATGTGCTCTATGTCTGTGTCTGTGACACCCCATATCTACTGTGTACCTTGTTCCCCCCCCCCCCAGGTAACATCCAGGCCATCGAGGCAGCTGAGGAGGACAGTGTCGGTGAGCCAGAGCCAGCAGAGGTCGACTAGCCACCGCATGCAGAGGTTGCCATCAGCGACACCCCAAACATCCCATGGGCCAAGGTGCTGTCTGAGGAGGTGGCCACCCAGGAGGATGAAGGGTCACCCCAGCAGAGCGGGTGCACAGGCCCGAGGATGTGGGGGTGAGCCCCACATTGCCACCGCCAGGGCCATCCACTGCAACAACGGGTGCAGTGCCTGTCATCCTCTGGGAGCTGCAGGCACATAGGACATCGGCACGCATGGATGCTGCAGGTAGGCAACTGGCAGGATGGTTGCATGTGCTGGTGTGGCACACCAACCCCAGACACAGCTGTGGGGCCACACACACACACACGATGACAGTGGCCCTCCACACATACATATGCCCCCCTAGCCATTTCTGGGGCAGTTGGTGTGGCTCAGTGGGAAATGGGCAGGTCATTCACATTGGAGTCTGGGCAACAGATGTCTCACAGGTCACCTTAATCCCCTCCCAGAGGCACTCACAAGGTGCTGATTGGTATACAGGCAGAGATGCGTGGCCAGCAGCAGCTCCAGCGTGCCCAATGCCAGGTGGTGTGGGCCCTCACGCGGGCGGTGTGTGGGCTCTGCAGGGACGTCAGGGAGCACAGCCTGGAGACATGGCAGCTGCAAGGGACTGCTGTGGATATCGCAGCTGGCATAGGCCGGGTGGCGGATGCCCTCAAGGCCATGGAGAGACATATCTTGTGGCCTACAGCAGCGCCAGAGGTGGCAGCAGCAGCAGCGGCAGCAAGGGGTATGGGGGGTCATGGGAGGGGGCATGGGCGTGGGCGGTCACGCAAGCCGTAGGTGTTTGTAAGTTGGACTGACCACCACATTAAATGACACATTACCTTTGTTCACAGATGTGCACGTGTCCTTCTTTGGTGTTGGTTCCTTGAGTGCACAGTCCCAATTGGGGTACCATGGTCACATGTGCCCTACCATGTTACAGGCTGGTGGAGTGTGTGCACCAGAGGCAGTTATGACAGAGCGGTCCACGCATGCCCTATGTTCCATGCACTGTGCCATGTGTTAATGACAATTTATATGCCTGGGGATACACCCCCCTCCCCCGACACCTGCTGTATATGTCTGCTTGTTCAGCCCACATTGTGGGGTATATCCCCCCTCTGTCCTCGCATATCATCCACATCAGGCTATCTACATGGATGACCCATCTGTCAGACACACATCAGGGTCACTGTGGCATACCAAATGCACATGCTTGCCAGGCAGACACGATGTACATATATACCTAGCTGTCATCAGTTGTTTGCCCCCCTCCAGCACCTGTAGTGCACCGCTGCTCCTTCACTCCACCAAACCCCATCTTAGTGAGTCCCACCGACTAATGCACTGAGTGACACGTGGATCCCCGCATGCATCACATCTACGCTGCATCATGGGCATGACATCCACACCTCTCCACCATCATATCATGTGCTGCATCCCTGCTACAGACTGACTATCTGTGCCAACGTGCATGTGTCCATGTCTGTTGGACAGTGCAGCACATGGTTACATCATGATGTCAGCAGGGGATACATCTGTCAACACACACGGCACTCCACGCAGCCTGTTGTGGGGCAGGGGCAATGTATGTTGCACAAATACACACTAGGACATGCACACAGGTGTCACACTCACCACTACAGCATGTATGTACAAAGAACACATTACCACTGCATAATTTGGCTGCTTACACAGTGTTTTAATAAATGTTTGTGTTGGTAGGTGCCATACAAACATTATAACATTAAACACAACAACAGCCTCCCACAGGTGGGTCAACTTTAAAAAAAGGGTTCACATTTGGCGTTAGCACAGCATGGACATCCATCTAACACATTAGTGGGGATACATCTTGCTATTAGGGTTGCCACTGGGAGATGGCCACAGCTGTATATGTGGGTCACACACCCAGGGGCCCGCTGTGGGGGTATGGCTGGGGATGTGCCATGAACATGCCATGGTAATGCTGGTGGCATATCACCTCAGCCATACCCTGCACAGCAGCTGTCATCTGTCTGATGGCATGGCCATGGTTGCTCAGGGTCCGCATAACGGTGCCCATCGCCACACACAGGAGACCCACACCTTTGCCACCACATCCACACCATGTGGCTGTGGTCTGGGTGGTGGCATCTGTGTGTGCCCTGTGCATGTCAATGTGTGGGGGTCCCACACCTGGCCTGATACTGTGGCCATGCACATGGGGCAGGTGGCAGAGGCCCCCAGTTCCCTGTGGTGGTGTGCGGCCGCCCTCAGACACAGGCTCCCTGTCCCTACCCGCCATGGCCCAGCCACCCTCCCCGCCCTGGCTTGACCCCTCACTCTCCCTGCCACCTTCCCACTCCCCTTCCTTGACCTCCCACTCTACCTCCACAGCACCCTCCGTCATCCCCTCCACCCACCCCTCCCCACCCTCCATGTATTCGTCCCCCACATCCATGGTGTCCTCCGCCGCTGCTGCTATGTTCTCCACCTCTGTCCCTCCAGTGGTCATGGGGGGCTGCCACCAGGTGGTATGTGGGCAGTGGTCCCCTCCCCAGCATCTGCAGCCTCTGTGGAGAAGGCAGGAATGAACAGAGCGCCATGCATTTGTTACGGCACAGACACATTGTATGTGGCATCACAGGCTTCCGTGTCACTGGGACATGGTGTGGTGCAATGCATAGGCTGGGACACTCACCATCACCCCCGGCCATTGCCTCCCGCTGCATGTGGTGGAGGTACCCCAGGCAGTGTAGCCGCATCTGTCTGCCCTTCTTCCGTAGGTCTTCTACCTGGGGGGATAAGCAATGTTTGCAAACATTACGGCCCTGTATCCCTGCCCATGGTGAACCACATGGCACACATGTCTGCGTGCAATGGGGGCCGCTCCTGCTATGGGCAGCTGTTCCCATACTAGCTGTGGGCAGTGCTGCCTGCATGTGTGGGCGTGAGGCTGGGCATTTGTGTTGCGACACCTACGTGCCCTGTGGACCGCCTCACAGCCAACCCATGCCATGTCCCTGCCATCTCCTGCCATGACATGTGAGCAACATGGCATGTGGGGCGTTCGAATTGTGGTCTACAGGGGGTTTGATTCCATACCCTCAGTGCAGTTCGGCACACACCTCGGTGTTGGGAAGGCCATCCCACATCAACAGGACCCATCACCATGTTGCCTGGACACTGATGCAGCCTCTTTGGTGCATGCTCGGACACCTGGGGGGTGTGGGACAGCTGGTTACCTGCACCAACATCAGCTACCATTACACTGGGATGCTTGGTCGACCACTGGAATCTGATGTGTTCTCTCCTGGGGATGTGGTGGAACCGGGAACCTGCAACAACATCAACCACCATAACACCAGGCTGTAGAATAGACATCTGTAGTCTGCTCTGCTGCTTCCTGGGGTTAAGGCAGAGCTGAGAAACTGCAACAAGAACAACCACCATAACACCAGGATGTAGAATAGACCTGTGTAGTCTGCTCTGTGGCCTCCTGGGGTTAGGGCAGAGCTGAGAAACTGCAACAAGAACAACCACCATAACACCAGGCTGTAGAATAGACATGTGTAGTCTGCTCTGTGGCCTGCTGGGGTTAGAGCAGAGCTGGGAAACTCCAACAAGAACAGCCACCATAACACCAGGATGTAGAATAGACCTGTGAGGTCTGCTCTGTGGCCTCCTGCGGTTAGGGCAGAGCTGCGAAACTGCAACTGGAGCACCCACCCTGACACCAGGATGTTTGATACACCCCTGTGCGCAGGTCTGTGAGCGTTCGGGGCCAAGGGTGCCACACATCAACAGCACCAACTAACACACCACCAGGATGACTGCTGGACCTCTGTCATCAGATCTGATGCCTCCTGGGGATGGGGCAGGACTGTGGTACTCCGACTGCAGCAGCTACCAGTGCACCATGATGACTACTTGACCTCTGTGATCAGGTCAGATGTCTCCTGGGGATTGGCCAGAGCTGGTAATGTGTCATAGCATCAGCCACCATGGCACAGGGTTGCCTAATATAGCCCTGTCATGGGGACTGCAAATCCTGGGGGTTGGGCAGAAGTGTGCACTGCAACAGGAGCAGCTTACATCACAATGCGCTAACCTCTGCACCTCTGCTTTCATGTCTTTGGCTCCTGGGGATTGGCATACGTGCACACAGCAACATACACAGATAGCTTGATCACAGATTTGCCCACATACACGTGTCTCGCAAATGTGGTGCATATCTTATGGGTTTTGACTGCTGGATATTGTGTTGCACACCTTCCCTTTAGTGACCTGTCCCCATACACTTACCTCACGTGGGTAGTCTGCTACACGGTTAAAGCGCCTTATGATGCACACCCACGCCCTCCTGATGCGTTCCAAATCCTGGCGTTTTGAGGCGCCTGGGAAGAGCCGTGGCTGCCTGGTGCATATTAGGGTTGCCAGCTGTCATAGGTCACAGCGGCTAAAGGCTGGCTTGCGGGATCGCGTCGCCATTTTGGGGGATGCCATGTGTTGATGACACACACGCACGTGCTATATTGTGCATATGCCGTGCCGCGCCCTACTATGCTGCGCATATGACGTGCACGTGTCACGGACGCCACACGGAAAACTATCTCTGGGGCCACATGACTACATGTTGAATACTGTGATTGGCAGCTACGGTGGCTGCCTTCAGTTTACAACATTGCTTTACATTGTCACAACGCCCCCCTGGTGGCACTGGGATGTCACAGCAGGGAGGGTGGACACAAAAATATTTTATGGTGGAGTTTAGCTCAAAGACAGGGCCCAGGTTTTTTATAGTCCTGGTAGCCTTCTGGGTAACCAAAGCTCCAAAGAATATAACAGTCCGAGGATAGGGAGAATAAAGGCTTTTATTTCACGTATTGCAAATAGGTTCAACAGCTCAGAATTTACATCAACACAAAAATGTCCTTGCTTCAGGTTGAAAGAAAAAGAAACATGAACTGAGTTAGACCTGTTAACTTCACAGCAGTACTATAAGAAACACAGATTCAAACCTTCCCCCAGACCACAGCTCTACTCCTCGGCTAAGGGCTCAAAGCTTTCTGCCAGACAATAGCTGCAATCCATCTCGGGGTCCGAAAGGTCATCCGGGAATTCCATCTGCATTGGTTCACAGTCAGGAATATCTAGTGGCTCGCATTCAGGCTTTTTATACAATGTTTGTACGATGTCCCAATGCGCTGCATCCAAAGGTAAGCCTTGGTTTTGTACACCTCTAGAGTGAGAACAGTTTCTCTTGCCTACTGCTCTTATACTGGAGAGTTTCTTGTTTGGCACAGGTTTGTATTTTGTAGCACAAATAGTTCTAGAAGGACAGCATTCCTCTAGGCCCTGCTCCTCCTGCGTCACAGCATTCATAAAATCACAATCAGTAAAATAGTGATTACCTTTCCTTTTGGGTTTATTATGGCCAAGTGAGGGTTGATGCTTGTTCCTGCTGTGGTTTGGCTTCTCTGACACCAAGGTAGGCCTCCAGTTCTCCGGCCGGCCTTCTGCTGGGGTTAAGCCACACTTGCACCACAGCTTCTTTCTCTCTGGGCCAGGAATGTTACCTTTCAAAGTAACTCTTTCACCTCCTTCTTGGTTACTCCTCGTTGTGTCTTTCAAAGGTTGCTGGCCTCTGCCAGACTCAGGTCCAGGACTCTCTGGCACAGTCCTTCTTCTTCCAGGGTTAGCTTCTTCTCTGTATCTTTCCCACTTGGAAAGTGTATCCTCTCCCCTCTTGGGATATTTGAAGCGGATTCCTTCACCTGGTTCTGTTGAGTCTGCTGGGCCGGTTCCTTCTGTCAGGACTCCTATTCCCTGGTCCTTCTCTCCTTCCAGGAAAGCTCTCTTTTCTCCTTCCAGGGTTAGCTTCCTTCCTGTGTCACCTGTGTCTGGGCTTTTAAAAGGAATTCTTCCCTTTCTGGATTGGGTGCAGGCCGGTATTGCATCATTGGTCTGGGGTGTGGCTCCTCAGTCCTCCAGAGGTCCCTCTTGCTCCCCCTATATGGCTCCTCGCGATGCTGCAGCCGGTGTCTGCCTCTTTTTTCTAAGTTAAAAGCATTTTCTTCTGTCTGCAGAGGGTCTGCAGTACCACAACATACACCGGTTGGCCTGGGCCGCATCTGCTGCGCCTCAGCTTTGGGCACCTTATGATGTACTTTTGGCGACGCAACGCCACGTCAAGCCTCTCTTTAGAGGCACGGGACAAAGGTTATATTGTATTAGGCTTGTGTCACTGTTTGTGGAGATGTGTCTGACTGGAACATAGTCAATTACTGTTTATTTCAATTGCTCAAAAACATGGTGCCGATCTAGACAATGTTGTACAATCGGAGCCATCTGCATTGACTGACGGAGACGTGAAGTGTGTACCCCCAATAGAATCTTTATTGCTCTGGTAGTGCTCCCCACATATCTCAATGGACAAGGACATTCTAAAAAATATATGACAAACATAGAAGTGCATGAAGTCTGCCATCGACGATGAAAAACCTGGCCAGACAATAAATCAGACCACGAAGGTCCAGAAATAGTAGTGTTGCAATAATTGCACTGATTACATGATGAATGGAACCCCGATCTAGCCCTGGGACAATCCAGTCTATCCCCTAAGACAGCCGATTTTACCAAGACATCACGGAGGTTTCTCCCCCGAGAATATGAAATCCGCAAGGGCTTATTAAAACAAGGATATAAGGATATAAAGATAGCACTGTCCAATATTTCTTTAGAATATGCGTGACAGCTTTTGAATGACTCATATATGGTAATATACCTGTCAGTGCATCAACCGATCCATTAGGAGATTTAGATTGAATGGGATCAAAATTAATAAACCATTCCCGATGAGAATATAAAGCCCTGCGATAGGCACGGGAGATCACCGACTGAGGATACCCCTTACTTATTGGGTGAACACGCTTCACGTCTCCGTCATTCAGTGCAGACGGCTCCGATTGTACAACATTGTCTAGATCGGCACCATGTTTTTGAGCAATTGAAATGGACAGTAATTGACTATGTTCCAATGGATCCTAGAGGTGGGGATCGAGTAGCGAAGTTACGTAGATTGGACAGCGTTGGATATTCACCTTACGAACTGTTTCTCCTGAGGGTTTGAATGGAGAAATTGATTGGTTAGGATGTTGACGTTATTACCTTTCACTGCAGGGAACCCCGTGATGTGTGGGGATTCCCTTCATGTGATTGGTGTTCTCGGATGATGGACGGTTCTGCAAGTAGCCTATCCTGAGCAGGTATCCCTGATTTGACCGGCCAACTGTTCGGCGTTTTTTGGCGGTTATGAGAAATGGTGGACACACTGAATTTCATTGGGAGCACTTGAAGCAGGGGCTTTGGCCTCGAAACGTGCACGCCGTGCGTTTGATCAGATAAGTGTGGTTTTTAATTTGGTTTGTGAAGAACAGCACCATGAGAATATTTTGACGAATAAAAGGGGCATGTACTGTATGTGAGGGGGAGTGTAATTCTCTTCCTCTTGCGGTTTATGCCCGACAAAAATATCTTTGGGGGACAAGAGGGGGATCTATGGTATTTCCTGCAATTAGAAGGAATACCTTTTCTCATAGCACAGGCTGACTACACAACAACTGCAGGTCAATGCAGTAAATGTCAGCTGTGCTTACCAGGATCGGGTAGACCCACAGCTAAGGCACTTTACAGGGTGCCTTAGTTTTTCCAGCAGAGGTGATGGTTCATTTTTGGTGGACACACTGATATTTGCTATGGGGTATGTATACACCATCCTATTGTTGCCGGCGAAACCCCCAGCGATACCGTGAGCAATGCCATATAGGGAGGTGTGCGTGCCGGCGTCCACGTAGCATGCACTTTGTATCGCCCAATAGGAGACGCGTTGGCTGTTTACACGAGGTAACCTTAACTTCGTGGCAGTGTTAGGAGAAGGTGAAGAGAGCAGTAGCCTACTGGCTAATGCAATGACCAACAAGCCAGAGGTCATGAGTTCGATCCCTCAGGGGTCTCATATGATATGGCTGTCTGGGTCAATCTCTTTTGCTGCATGTAACAGTCTGCACATCTCTACAATCTGTGCTGCCAGCAGAAACACCCTCACCTCATTGCCATCACCTACTGTGCCCTATAGAGCAGGGGGGTGTCTGGACCCACATGTGGATTGGGGACAGCACCAACAGACCCGACTCTCAGGACCAGGGTGGGGGGACAGGATCTGCCACCAACACCCCCACACTCTACATCTTTGCAAGGGCAGCAGTGGAGGGGACATGATGAAGGGCTGTGGGACCAGCTAACCCAGTCCTGCAGGGGAGAGAGTGCCCTCCAAAGCACTGGATGCAAATCTGTTTGTATCACACAGGGCACTGGCAGTAGGCCTGTATTCATTCAGATGCCCCCCACCACCATCTGACATTGACCAGCAGTAGGCACTGTCAGTCTTCACCCTGCAAGGTGCTCCAGCCATACACATGCTAACTGCAGACAATCTTCTAGCTAGTACATAGTGCATGTTCCTGGAGGAATTGTGTGCATACCCAAAAATGGGATGCAAGCACACATACCAAGCAAGAATGTCAGTGACTGGGACCAAAAACAGGGAACCCACACACATCACCTGGAAAAAAATTACGGTATACCACTATGGGGTAACCTAGCCATGCCATGGTCACTGCTCAGTCAGGGTGAGAGTGACCTCACAGCATGACATGCTGTGGCCATCCTGTCCGTGCAGGTGGTGGTCGGGCACTACAATGTCCCAGCCATTGCCCTATGCCCTGTGCAGATGCATCCTGCCCAGGCCGCCCTGTCCGGGCCATACCCACAGTACCTTGCTCCTCATTATGCACATTGGCAGGCTAACACTGGAAACAGTGCAAGCATTGTGGGCTCAGTAAGGTGTAGGCAGCCACAACACACTGGGTAAACATACACCCACTCCCACATCTATTTCAGCATTGTGCATGGATAGAGGTGGTTGGCAGCCCTGGCCGCCACACCATTCCTAGGCACAGTGCAGGCATTGCTATGGTACTCAATACGGTTGGGGTCACTCCCCGGGGTGGTATACACTGTCAGGAACAAACACTGAACCACAATCCACAGATATCAGAAAGGTTGCTATGATGAATCTCTGTCAACAAATTGTGTTTAACATAGGATGTGTTATCTGACATTAATCATAGCAACCTTTTGATATATGTGTAACATGTTCCCAAGTTTAGGACGGCATTGCTAAGGTATGCAGGTGCTAGTATTGGGAGATGCTAGTCTGCACAGGGCCCAACAGCCTGACTCTCCATGAGGCGTTGGATAGTGGAGCCTGTGGGTGTGGGTGTTTGTGCCGCTGCTTTAGGGCAGAAGTTCCCAACTCCAGTCTGGGTGAGCCAAACACAGTTCAGGTCTTCATGCTCTCCCTAATGAATATACATGGTTACATTTGCATACAATGGGGAGGGGCATGTAATTACATCTCATGCATATTTATTAGGGACATCCTGACAACCTGAATGGAGTTTGGCCCTCCAGGCCTGCAGGTGGGACACTCTGCTCTAGGGATTGCACATGTTAATGGTGTCTGTGCTCTGTAGGGTAAAATATAGGCATTTATGGCATGTTTCATTTATCTGTAATAAAGGTTCTGTCTTTCCTACCACGGTTTAGTATTGGGTGAAATATAGGGACATGGTTTGCAGGGGCCACAGCTGGGACT
Source organism: Ichthyophis bannanicus (assembly GCA_033557465.1). Taxonomy (NCBI): domain Eukaryota; kingdom Metazoa; phylum Chordata; class Amphibia; order Gymnophiona; family Ichthyophiidae; genus Ichthyophis; species Ichthyophis bannanicus. The sequence continues at coordinate 733,540,196 of CM066036.1, forward strand.
TGAACCTGTGACCCTCTGCCCCTGAACACTCTGGCTGTGTGTACTGTACCACACTGTTGCCACAGAGACAGACCATTCCCTGGGGATACCATGACTGTATGTCAGACAGATCGTGTCTGTTGCAGTGCACGGCACACACCTAAATGGGGCTTGGCCGTGGCCTACTGTGGGCAGCTGCCACTGCCCCCTCCACCACCAGCACCCCTCTGCCACCATGCTGACATGCCCTTATGCCGGTGGTGCTGGTGGTGCGCAGTCCCAAGGCAGCCAATGTGCCGGTAGGCAGCTGCCTATGGTGTGGGTTCTCGGGTGGGGGTGCCTACATGGACATGCACGCTTCCCCCCGGCACCACCTTCCAATGTTATGTGCCCTTGGGGGTACCTGCTGGGTAATATCCCCTGGGACACTGTGGGAAACAAACTCGTGCCCATGTTGGACCCTCGTCAGTTGCTGTCTTGCTGCTTCACTGTTTCAGCATTCCTATATGCCACCTAAGTATCTGCCTAGTCCGCACTGTGCCCCAGCTGCACCACAGCATGTGCCACCTGCAGCCCTCTGTATCCCATTTCCAGCATCAGTACAGTTGCCCTTTCCGACGTGCCTACTCTGCTGTTGCGGTACATGCGCACGCCATAACAAACCTGCTTAATATAAACGAGACAAAACCCTGATCACTGCTATTTCAATGTGGGATCATTCACTTTGTAGGGGGACAGAGAATAGACCCTTCCAAACATGATATCTTCTTTTTTATGCTTTGTCAGTAGTGTTGCTTTATGTTTATCATTAATATCACTATTGGCCAGCTTGGTTATTGGGATTTCAAATGTGGTTATGGTCATCTTATCTGTTTATTTGCCTTTTTGGTTCCTGCATATGTATCACTACTATCACGTGTTTGGGTTTCCCTGTCTTTGCTGTACATTGCTGACTTAAATGGTTTCTCTGACCTGCAAATGTGCCTAGCGCGAGGTTTTCACTGTCGCTAATTTTCTGAGCTTCATTTCACGGCGTTAGTGTGCAAGGAGCCACTCCATGCCCACTCTCCACCCATTTACCCCTTCTCTCTGCCCCTGGGGAGCCTTCCTCCACCCTCTGGGGAGCCTTACTCCACCCTTGGCGCCCCTTACCGCCGCAGCAGATGTTATCGTGTGATACGTGACGTTATCGCACGATAATGTGCCATTATCACCCGATAACGTCACATATTGTGTGATAATGTCACAGCTGCGACATTAGCGCCGTTTAGTAAACATACACCATAATAGTAGAAAAAAGACAATAAAATCTCAGAACATTGGTCATTGGTGAGGTTTCAGATGGAGTAGTGCTTTCATTTATGGAGGCCATACTTCTGATAGGCTAGAGAGTGTCCAGAGAAAGGAAACAAAAATGATGCTGAGTCTGCACTAAAATTTTGATGAGACTGAAGAAAACCTATGTACATACCCTAGAAGAGAGGCAAGATGAGGGGATATGGTAGATTCTTAAATATCTAAAAGATATTAATGCACAAGATTCAAAATTTTCAATGGAAATTAAGTTGTAGACCTAGGGATCAAAATATAAGGATCTGAAGGGGTAGACTCAGGAAAGTCATGTTTTTCACAGAAAAAGTGCTGTATACCTTGATTACCCTTCTAGAGGATATGGAGGAGACAAATGTAGCAATGAATTAAAAAAATAAGTAATGGAATTTAAAAAAATAACAGAGGATCTTTGGAGGATGTTAATGAAGTGTTGGAGTAACCACCATGGTGCACAGCTCAGCCAAAAAAAAAAAATAGCATAGTCAAACAAAGATATAAGCATCCCCAAGAGAAGAATGGGCATGTGTAGGCCATAGTGAGTCTAGGAGACTCTACCTGAATAAAGTAAATGTCTTCTGCCTGAAAAACACTGTCCTCCATTTGGGCTGAGCCTGCTGGTGCTCGTGACCAGCAGGTTTTCGGCAGAAGGAGTTCACGAGCTGAGCAGAAGGACCTGGAGCCAATTTGAAAAAGGGGTGATAAAGGAGGGTTGAAATAAGCAGTGAAGTGGTTCCTGGAGTTAGATGTCCCACGCAGGAGATGCAAGAAGAAACCAAGTTCTTCTGATAACCTGCAACAAGGAGATCTTAAAAACATATATTCATTCCTAATAGAAGGCAAAATGGCTTCCAGCAGAAAATGTGGGCCCTAGAACTGGGGAGTAAAAGTTATCTTGAACAATCTCCATCCTGACAAGATGGCGATTTGAGCAGACGCTTGCGGCACAGCTCCGTGCTTCCCCTCCTCGTTTCTACTCGTGGTTACCTTTTGGCGCTACTTTTTCATGCCGCACTCCGGCAGGAAAAGAAAGGCGAAGCTGGCTTCCGAATTAAAGGAGGGGAGCTCCGTTGCTGTGAAGGCTGCGGTATCCGGACCCATGGATTCCTTCATGGTTCCGGCCAAGGCTGGTACTGTAGCTCCGGTGAGTCCGTTGTGCACTGCGGTGGCGGAAGGACGGCCCTACAGTGCTGAGGACTTTGAGGTTTCTCTCAGCCCGGATCTTCGCACGCCTCCAGTTCAGCCTGAGTCAAAATCTTCTCAGCTGCAGCCCGGGGTAGATGGTAAGGAGCCGGTGCCTCCCCCGATAGAGTTGTTCGCTGAGCAGTCTGGCGCTGTGGGAAATGTGCAGACGCCGACTATTCAGGTGAATGGCGCTGGAGGAGATAGGAGCTCTATGCAGCAGTTAACTGATCCTGATCGCCGTCCGGGAGAGCTGTCTTCACTTTCTCCGAGGTCTATACAAGGTACTTTTTCAGAAGGATCGGGACAGTGCTTGGTGAAGCCTGCGTTAGTGACTCCTGATTCCCTATGGTCTGCCTTTGCTACAATGTCTCTAAATATTAACCAGCAGTTGCAGTCTATTGTGCAGCAGTTTCAAACATTTGGGCAACAGTTGCAGTTATATGAATCGGGACAAATTGCTTGTGCTGCTAAGGTGGCCTCTTGCGAGGGTCGCTTGGTGCAGCTTGAAGAACTTGCTCAAACTTTTCCAAAAGACTCTGCAATATTATATAGGCGATTGGAATTTCTTGAGAACGCTGCTAGGAGTAGGAATCTTAGGGTCTTAAGTTTTCCTAAGGTTCCCTCGGTTACTCTGATAGAACTATTTAAAAAATTTATGTTGACTACTCTTAAGATCCCCTCTGAGTCCCTTCCTCCTATTTCCAAGGCCTATTATCTTCCTACTGCTAAGTCTGCTCCTGCAGTACAGGGGGAGAATCAGGAATTATCTGCTGATAGCCTTGACCTGTCTGCCTTCTTAGAAAGATCTCCATCAGCGCCTGGTATGGTTGCGACCTTATTGGTCACTTTTGCTTTGGAGGCAGATCGGGACTGGCTATTGAGGTTATTTTTTCAGTCGCCTTGCAAGGTGTTCCTTGATTCTCATTTACGTATTTTTCCTGATGTTGGTAGGGCCACACAGAGAAAGAGGCGTCAGTTTTTGTTATATCGCCCCGGGGTGATACAATTGGGTGGTCTTTTTTTCCTTCGGTTTCCTTGCAAGTGCTTGGTTAAGTTAGATGGGCATAGTTACCTTTTTTTTGAACCTTCCCAATTGGCCAGTTTTTTGTCTTCTAGGTTAGGTTCGGTGCAAGATCCTTCTCATATAGCTCCTATTAATAACCCTCATGTATAGGGGTGTTAGTGTGGTTTAGGTGTAGTTTACCGCCTTGGTTTCTGCTCTATTTCCTTATTGCTGTGTTTGTAATTTATCCTATGATTAGTGACCCATCTTGTCCACTTTTGAGGTCTATTTAGGAATCCATTTGTTAGAGTTTTTCTTTTAGTTTATTTTTCTTATTAGATATGAGGACGATGGATTGTTTTCTCTGTACAAGTTTTTTCTTGTATTGTAATGTAAAATTGCATAAATAAAAAAAAAAAAGTTATCTTAAGGGATTTAAAACTATATTTGCACATACTCAAATTTGATTATTCTGATTGATTAGATTAGATTAAAGTGACATTTTAGAAGGGATGTATAGGAAAAATCTGGGTTGCCCATAGCAGAACATCAAAAATCTGTTGGCAGGACAGCAGTACCTTCTGAAATCCCTCCATTTCCATCCAAAAAAATGAACATCCTCATAACCGATTATGGAAATGGGTGTACTGCAAGGCCAGGTACATATATGGGTGTAGGCCATTTCAAAAATGTGGACATCTCAGTTTTGCAAGGCCTCAGAACTGGGTCTTTGATGTGTCAGCAAACGTATTCCAGAAGGGGGTTGTTTGTGTACTCTGCACCTCCCCTCACCGGCAACAGCACCTGGGTTCTTGATTTCCACACCCGGAGCAATGAGATGGAAGCAAATATGGTTAATAATACAAAACACAATAGACATTTGTATTATAAAAACCATCAAAGCTTTGGGAGGGAAATCAATGTCTCCCTACCATGTCTCCCTACCATCAAAGAGGTTAGCTATTTTATTTATAGGTCTAAATTCCATTACACAGCATAATTTTCACCTTATTGTTCTACGTCAAGCATCGTGAATATTCATAATGTGCATCTCTATGTCTCTATGTCATAGGTCATATCTTATTAGCATAGGTCTTCATGAGGAGACATACATGTATTCCCAGACATAACTTCTTAAACAATAATTCTAACACTAGCAGTTTTGATATCTCTAATTTGAGACTGAACAGACAGCTTCTCCCTGCACTATCTGTTTCATAACAAACTTAGGGGTATGTTTACTAAACAGCGCTAACGTCGCAGCGGCGATGCTATCGTGCGATAAGTGACATTATTATGCAATAATGGCGCATTACCATGCGATAACGTCATGTATCGCGTAATAACGTCTCCGGCGGCATTAAGGTGCACAGAGGGTGGAGTAAGGCTCCCCAGAGGGCGGAGATAAGGGGCCAGTGGGTAGAGAGTGGGCGGGGAGAGGCCCCAGGCATAATAACGCTGTGAAATCAGGGTCTGAAAATTAACACCACTGAAAACCTTGCATTAGAGGCACATTTGCAGGAGAGAGAAACCAGTTCAGTCAGCAATGTACAGCAAAGGCAGGGAGATCCAGATAAGTGATAGTAGTGATTTATGTGCAATAACAAAACATGCAAAAATCAGAGAGATAATGACCAGAACCAAAATAGAAATAAAAAAACACCAAGCTGGCCAATAGAAAAAACTTTGATAAATGGTAATCAATACTACCCATAAAGAATAAAAAGGAAGTTGTCACTTTTGGAAGGATCAATTCTGATTCCCCCCACAAAGTGAATGTTCCAACATTGATAGTGTTGATGAGGGTTTGCTGTGGTGTATATTGGGCGGGTTGCTTATGTGGCTTTCACATGTGCAGCAACAGCAGAGTGGTCACGTAGGAGAGGGCACTATGGTGATGGTGTAAATGGGGTACAGGGGGCTGCAGGTGGCACATACAGTGGGCCAGCTGGGGCACAGGGTGGACTAGGCAGATGCCTAGATGACACATAAGAATGTAGAAACAGAAAACCAGCAAGACAGCAACTGACCAAGGGCAAACTTGTCCACGAGTGTGTGTCCCACAGTGTCCCATGGGACAGTACCCAGAAAGAACCCCAAAGGGCACATAACATTGGCCGGCGGTGCCAGGGGGAAGCGTGGATGTCTAGACAGGTACCCCTACCCCATATGTGTAAATAGTTGTGTAAATAGTTACTTTTCTGTAAATAGTTACTTTTGTTATCCAAGTTGGTTCCCCTGTTAATTGTAAACTCAGACTTATGTACCCTGTCTGATTGTTATGTTCTATGTAAACTGCGCTGATGCTGAATAGTGCAGTATAGGAGAAATTGTAAATAAATAAATAAATATCACGCACCATAGGCAGCCGCCTATTGGCACACTGGATGGCCTGGGACTGTGCACCACCAGCACAAGAGCATGTCAGCATGGCGGCGGAGGGGTGCTGGTGGTGGAGGGGGCAGTGGCATCTGCCCACAGCAGACCAATGCCAAGCCCTGTTTAGGTGGGTGCCGTGCAGATAGTTTGGTGCAGTACACACAGCCATTATATTCAGGGGCAGAAGGTCACAGGTTCAAGTCCCAGCTGTGGCTCCTGCAGACCATGTCCCTATATTTTACCCAGTACTAAACCATGGTAACAAAGACGGAACCTTTATTGCAGATAAAATAAAAATGCCATAAACGCCTATATTTTACTCTACAGAGCACATACACCATACACATGTGCAATCCCTAGAGCAGAGTTCCCCAACTGCAGTCTTGGAGGGCCAAACACCATTCAGGTTTCATGCTGTCTCTAATAAATATGCCTGTGATGCAGTTGTATGCACCACCCCCATTGTATGCAAATGTATCCATGCATATTCATTAGGGACAGCATGAAAACCTGAACCGTGTTTGGCCCACCAGGACTGGAGTTGGGAACCTCTGCCCAAGAGCAGCGGCCAACAGGGGCACACACAACCACACCAACAGGCTCCACTATCCAACGGCTCATGGAGAGTCAGGCTGTTGGGCCCTGCACGGAGCAGCATCTACCAATACTAACACCTGCATACCTTAGTAATGCCGTCTTAAACTTGGAAACACGTTCCACAAAGGTTGTCCAATTTGTTGACAGTGATTCATCATAGCAATCTTTCTGATATCTGTGCAGTGTGTTTCAGTTTTTGTTTCTGACAGTGTTTACCACCCCGGGAGGGACCCTAATAGTACTGAGTACCATAGCAATGCCTGCACTGTGCCCAGGAATGGTGTGGCGGCCAGGGCTGCCAACCACCTCTATATTTGCACAATGCTGAAATAGGTGTGGGAGTGTGTGTATGTCTATCCAGGGTTTTGTGTCTGCCTACACCTTACTGAGCCCACAATGCTTGCACTGTTTCCAGGAAGGAGGAGTGGCCTAGTGGTTGGGGCAAGGTACTACAGGCCGGAAGGTCGGTGGTTCAAATCCCACTAGAGGACAGCAACCTTGGGCCGGAAGGACTGGGGTTTCTAGTCCCACAGGTGCTCCTTGTGGTCTTGGGCAAGCCACTTAACCCTCCATTGCCCATGTTCCCTGTAAGTATTAGTGTATGTGTCTCATATCCCCTTGTGTTAAATGTATCCCCCAACCGCTTTGACCCGGTGAAAAGTGGGATATAAATGCAGATAAATAAATAGCCTGCCAATGTGCATAATGAGGAGCAAGGTACAGTGGGTATGGCCCGGACAGGGCAGCCTGGGCAAAATGCATCTGCACAGGGCATAGGGCAATGTCTGGGACATTGTAGTGCCTGACCACCACCTGCATGGACAGGGTGGCCACAGCATGTCATGTTGGGAGGTCACTCTCACCCTGAATGTGCAGTGACCATGGAATGGCTAGGTTCCCCCATAGTGCTATACAGTATTTTTCTCATGTGATATGTATGGGTTCTCTTTTCTGGGGCCCAGTCACTGACAAATCTGCATGGTGTGTGTGCTCACATCCCATTTTTGGGTATGCACTGTTTCTCCAGGAACATGCACCATGTACTAGCTAGCAGACTGTCTGCAGTTAGCATGTGTATGGCTGGAACACTTTGCATGGTGCAGCAGGTGGAGACTGACTGTACCCTCTGCTGGTGAATGTCAGATAGTGGTGGGGGGCAGCTGAGCTTTTCCAGGCCTATTGCCTGTCTGTCACTGCCCTATATGATGCATACAGATCTGCATTGGCTGCCTTGTAGGGTAAATATTTCCCAGCAGGACTGGGGTTGATGGTCCTCTCTACTGGCACCATTGCAGAGATATAGACTGTGGATCTGCTGGTGGGAGATCCTATCTCCCACCCTGACCCACAGAGAGCAGGTTGGGTGATGCTACATAATCCGCTTTTGGGTACAAACACCACCCTTCACTTATAACATGTGACCATGGCAACTACAAAGGATATGTACTATTCTGGGTGCATCATAGTCCACAAGGGCTAGACATGACTGGGAAGTACAGAGGGACACAAGTGTAGCCTAGGTGTAGCTGCAAGGGCTACCTATCACACACTAGCACTGAGGGGGACCCACAGCACAGCTTATCTCAGCCATGCCATGTGCTGCGGACCTGGTGCTGGGAGCCCCACCTCACCCTCAGGGCGAGCACAGGAACTGCACAATATCACGGGCTGTAGCTACTCTGTGCCAGTAACACACACGGTCAGTTCTCCCAACCAGGCCGGGGTGCTATAGAGGCTCAAACTCCATCTTGTGATCAGATGTAGGCTGATGAGCTGCATATGCAGTGCATCATGGGTATGGGTGGGTTTACCCTATCCTGGTAACCACAGCAGACAGTTTGTGTGGTGACCTGCAGACTTTCTGTAGCCAGCCAGCATTGCATTAGATGCTATAGGGATGTAGCCCACTGGTTACTTCAATGACTGCAAAGGCAGAGGTCGTGGGTTTGATGCCACAGTGGTGTTATTTAATAAGGCAGTCTGGGGCTTTTCCTTTTAATTTAAATCAGTGCTGCCGGCAGAAACACCCTCACAGTGCAGTAGCCTAAGGTGCCTCATAAGGCGCCATATAGGGTGCCCTATACTGCGCCCTGTATGGGCACATTATAAGGTACCTTGGCAGACAGGGCACTTTATAATGTGCCCTATGGAGTGCCTTATAGGGCGCCTTATGTGGCACCTTAGGTTACGGCACTGTGAGGGTGTTTTTGCTTGCAGCACTGATTTAAATTAAAAAAGGAAATGCCTCAGACAGCACTGATTTAAATTACAAAAAGGAAATGTCTCACACAGTCTTCTTACATAACATCACTGCAGGATCAAACCCATGACCTATCCAGGGCTGGATTTGGAAACCCTTACCTTACACCTCTGTCATTTAAGATTGTGAGTGGGCAAGGTACAGATGTTGTAGACATCAAAAGGGTAGACAGAATGTGTCAAATTCCGCCTCAAGTCTCATCACCACCATAAAGTTGTCTAATAGACAATATTTTGGTGGTGGTGAGAAGCGAGGAGGAATGTGACAAATCCTATCTAACCTTTTTGATGTCTTGGACATCTGTACCTTGCCCACTCACAATCGTAAATTACAGAGGTGTAAGGCAGGGGTCTCCAAATCCACCCATGGAGGGCCACAAACAAGTCAGGTTGGAAGGATATCTCTAATGCATACATATTTCATGCAGATTCATTAGGGATATTCCGAAAACCTGCAGTGTTGTGTACCTCCAGGACTGGATGTGAGTAGCTCTGGCATAGAACGGCAGTGTACTAACCAGTAGGCTATACCTCTATGGCTTGTTGCACAGCACTGGCTGGGTACAGACGGACTGCAGGTCACCGCACAAACCGTCTGCTCTGTGTGCCAGGATAAGGTAACCCAACCAGAACTCATGATGCATTGCACATGCAGACCAGTGGCATACAGCTGACCACCAAATGGGTTCTGCACCTCATCGGTACTGCAGCGTTATAAGATGGACTGACAGTGCATGATAGTGGCACAGAGTAGCTACAGACCATGCCATTGCGCAGGATCTGTGTTCAACCTGAGGGATAGGATGGGCTCCCAGCACTTGGTCCAGAGTACATGCGGTGCTAGAGATAGGTTCTGCTGCACAAACCCATCACTACCAGTGTGTGACAGGTGCTCCCATCAGTGCAACTGAAAGTACTTCTGTTACCATCTGGGTTTTGCAGTCACATGTGGCCCTGTGGGACTGGACACCACTCAGATTAGTGTGTATGCAGTGGCAAGGTCTGCCTGCCATGGGTACCTGTTATCAGGACAGCAGGGGGGCAAGACTCGCATGAGGTTTAGATAGCATTGCCTCTATGGGTCTAAGTGGTATGCATTATATGCCCCAGGGGGCCCACAATCACCACTATTGCAGATGAGGGTGTGGTGGAACAGGTGCCTCCACCCTGTGGAATGGCTGTAATGCCAGCAACCACAGTCCTGTGGGCCAATGACAGCCCCCTAGGGCTGATAGGTCAGAGCCGTGTATGTGACCATGACAGACCAGCAGTGATGCTTGGGGTGGGCAGGGGAAGGCTCCACGCTACAATCAGACTGAACCTGCAGCATCCTACAGACTGGTCCCACCATGCACAGACTAACTACAGACAGCCCACTAGCCAGTCCATAGTGCATGCTCATGGGGGGGGGACCCTGTGCACCCAGAGATAGCATGCACAGCACAAACACCAAGCAGGTATCTCTGTGAATGGGCCCCAGAACCAGGAACACACAGGAATCACTAGAGACAAATAATGTGTGGCACTAAGTAGGAACATGGACATGCCATGGCCTCTGCTCGGTCAGAGTGAGAGCGACCTACCAGCGTGACATGCTGTGGCCACCCTGCTCATGCAGGTGGTGGTCGAGCACTACAGTGTCCCAGCCATTGCCCTCCACCCTGTGCAGTTGCATCCTGGCCAATCCGCCCTGTCTGGGCCATACCCACAATACCTTGCTCCTCATTATGCACATTTGCAGGCTAATTCTGGAAATAGTGTGAGCAATGTGGGCTCAGTGAGGTGTTGGCAGGCACAAAACAATGGATAGGCATGCGCACACTCCCACACCTATCTCAGCATTGTGCAGAGATAGAGGTGGTTGACAACCCTGCCCACCACACTGGTCCTGAGCACAGTGCTGATATTGCTAAACTGTGCAGGGGTAGTAGTAGTGCTCTGGTGATAACTGCAGCTCCGTGCTGGAGTAAACAGCCTGACACTCCATGAGGCTGTGGATAGTGGAGCCCGTGTGAGTGAGTGTTTGTACCCCTGTGCACCACTGCATTGGGGTTTGCACCTGTTGTTGTTGTGGCTGCATTGTGGGATAAAACTATGGGGTGATGCTCTGCAGGTTCTCCCCGCCCACTCTCCACCCATTGACCCCTTATCTCCGCCCTCTGGGGAGCCTTACTCCACCCTCTGCGCACCTTAACGCCGCTGGAGATGTTATTGCACGATAGGTGATGTTATCACCTGGTAATGCGCCATTATCGCTCGATAACGTCACTTATCGTGTGATAACGTCCCCACTGCAATGTTAGCGCTGTTTAGTAAACATACCCCCTAGTGTGAAAATCTGCAACCTTTTCACCCCTATCCTGCCTTAGAGATGTTAGTCTCGACCAATCCTTTACAGGGTTACACAATAATAGATTCTAACAATTTTTCTCTACTCAAAACAAAATTATCTCTTTGAGTCTTTTCTTGAAAATCTACCACAGGGTCTGTGAGTGGCCATTGCCAGTTATCTTCACGGATTGGATGAGTAACCCTATGAAAATCAGCTGGATTAAAAAACACAGCTCTAAGCAAATTATCTATATCTGCCCAAGTGGGATTATAACTGTTAATTATTTGAGACCATAAGGACACAAATCTACCAGGGTAATCCCTGTAATTAGGAAAAGATTTAGCCAAATCAAACACTTCTTTAGGGCTCCAGTTTGCAGGCACAGTCATAGAACCTGTCAAGCCCGCTGGGTACAAACGGAAAGGTTACGTAAGCACAATTTCATTTCCTTCAGCTATTTCAGATTTAACTGTGCTAGAACATGAGTTATTTTGCTGGTGCATAGCTTCCTGAATAGAGCCTAGAGCATGATTTAATCTGTCATGCTCCTCTTTGTAGGTTTCATAATGTCTGTCCAAATCTCTCTCAATTCTGTCAATAAGTTCATAAGTAACTCTTAGGGGTATGTTTACTAAACGTGAATAACGCGCGTAGTATGACGTTAACGACCGTAAGTGCAGTGTAATGCGCGTAAACACGCGCCAACGACCGTTAACGTCGTACTACGCGCGGTAACCGCGCTTAACGATCGTAAAGCCCCGCGGCGCGTTAAAACAGCGCAGAATGTGGAGAGTGGGCGGAGAGAAGGGGTAAATGGGCAGAGAGTGGGCGGGGAGAGGCTCCCCTCACACTAACGCGCTGAATTTCTGAGCTCAATTCCAACGCGAATGAAAACCTGCCGTTAAAGGCATTTAAAGGGAAGAGAAACCATTTCCGTCAGCAATGTATAGAAAAACCGGGGAAACCCACAAAACGTGAGCAGTGTGATACATGTGCACTGAACAAAATAACACATAAAACGTTAAAAATGACCACAGGAAACATTTTAAAAAGCATAATACAGCTGGGCAACAGTGATAGCAATGGGCAACAAGGAACAACACTGCCTGGAAAGCACCAAATAAAAATGAAATGATGTGTGGAAGGGTCTACGCTTCACAGACCCTTTTAAATATCATTTCATTGTAATGGATTGTCCTGGGAGTGTTGTGTAATGTTTCCCAATGATATCATTGTTGCCCAGCTTGGTTATAGGTGTGTGCCCCTTTTGTGAGGTATTCTCTGAGGTTTATGTGCACCGTTGTCTGCATACAAGGTAAATAAGGTCACAATAAACCTGTTGCAGAGCAGGGTTTCTGACTCGTCAGGCCGGTTTAACTAACTCCAGGGACTGCACTGTCTCTGTGGCTACAGTGTGGTGCAAAAGACACAGCCAGTGCCTGTAAGACCAGAGGGTCACAGGTTCAAATCCCAGCTGGGGCTCTTGGCAACCCAGACCCCATAGCTTTACCCACTACTAAACATTGATAGTAAAGACACACCTTTATTGCAGAGAACATACGCATGGCCTATATTTTACCACACCAGAAACAGGCACATTACCGTAAAGCAGAGTTTCGCAAATGTAGTCCTGGAGGGCCCCACAACATTCCGGTTTCATGCTGCCTCCAATAAAGATGCCTGTGCTGCATAGCTATGCACCACCCCCATGTTATGCAGATGTAGCTCATGCATATTTATGAGGGACAGCATGAAAACCCGAACAGTGTTTGGAACACCAGGACTGGAGTTGGGGAACTCTGCCGTAAAGCAGCAGCCAACAGGGCCACACACCCACCCACAGGCCCCATTGGCCAATGCCACCTGGAGAGGCAAGAAATTGGGTCCTGCCTGTATCTCCCAATACTAGCAGTTGCATACCTTAGCAATGCCACCCTACACCTGGGTATATGGTACACAGCTATCAAACGTTTGCTATGAGAACTGGCAGATATCAATTCCTCTGTTAAGCACATTTTGCTCATTGAGCTCCACCATAACAATCATTCTGATGTCTGCGGTGTGTGCTGCAGGTCTGGTCTCTGACAGTGTTCACCACCCTGGGGAGTGACCCCCCAACAGTCTTGTGTACCATATCCATGCCTGTACCATGCCCAGGACTGGTGTGGTGTGTATGGCTGCTGACCACCTCTATAGTAGCACAATGGTGACATCGGTGTGGGGGTGGTTGTCTGTCTATCCAGTGTGTGGTGGCTGCAAACACCTTCCACAGGCCACACTGCCAGCAATGTTGCCAGTATTGGGCTGCCAATGTGCATAATGAGGAGCAAGGTACCATGGGTAGAGGCCGAACAGGGTGGCCTGGCCAGGGCGCATCTGCACAGGGCATAGGGCAATGACAGGCACATTGTAGTGGCCGGCCACCACCTACACAGACAGGGTGACCTCAGTATGTGCTGCTGAGAGATCACTCTCACCCTGACTGTGCAGTGACCACAGCATGGCTAGGCACCCCCATAGTGCTATCTAGTATTTCTCTCATGTGATATATATGGGTTGCCTTATGGGGCTCTGTCACTGATTGAACTGTGTATGTTGACATCCCAGTTCTGGGTGCAGGCATCTCCACTGGCCACTAGCAGACTATTTGCAGCTGGTATGTGTTGTGATGGAGTGGCTTATGGCTTGCACCAGGGGAATATCAGATAGTGGTGGGGTGCAGCATGCCATATCTAGGCCTAATGTCTGTCTGCTATTGTGTTCTGGGTGTGTACAGAGCTGCATTGACTGCTCTGTGGGGTGTGTGTCCCTCAGCAGGACTGGGGGTGATAGTCCCCTCTATGTCCACCTTGCAGGGAGGTAGATGTTGTATCTTTTGATAGGAGACCCTGTTTGCCGCCCTGGGGGAGGGAGTGGTGGTGCATGGGCCCTCCTGGGGGGTCCATGGGGGGCTACACCTGACTGATACAGACAGAGATGTCCAAGGTGTTACTGCAGAAACTACCTGTCTCACACTATAACACTGCTGTGGACCTGCACCATGGCCTCTTTCAGCCAAGGACATTGCTGTGGACCTGGTGCTTGGCGCCTCACTGCACCCTCAGGGTGAGCACAGTACCCGCACGCTGTGACGGTGTGTGGCCACCCTGTGCCGGTACAACACACGGTCAGTACCCCCTTACAGGCCGAGGTGCTGTGGGGGTGCACATGGTCGCTTCCCCCCTACCAGACCGAGGTGCTGTGGGTGTGCATTCCCCATCTTGTGTTTATCTGTGGACAGCTGATTTGCATGTGCAGTGCATCATGGGTGTGACTGGCGCAACCCAACCCTGGGGGAATCCAGCACCTGCTCACAGGCTTTGATAACCCATAGGCCATCCCACGTACATCTGTTAGCATTGTGCATAGGTGCAGGACACCCTACCGAGTCTGTCATATATGATACCCACACAGGTAAAAACACACATACCCACGCACGATTGTACGCGTGACGCTACGCGCGACGCTACGCACACCCCAACGTACATTGTTACACACACTGCGAGGGTCTCTTTCTGTATGGAGTACTCGACGTAAAGGAAAACATGCCCTCTCACAGCACACTGGGGACTCGAACCCATGCTGCCTGTAACAGTGGTCAGTACACTAACCATTGTGCTATAGCTCTGTGTTAGTGCTCCTTCTCTGTACATCTTCCTACGATGTACGTCCGCAGCAACGCACGCACGTACGCCCACAGCAACGCACGTGGCCACGCCCCCAGCAACGCACGTGGCCACGCCCCCAGCAACGCACGTGGCTACGCACCGAGCAACGCACGTGGCTGAGCAGCAAAGGCATTTGCAAGAAATGGCATCTATGTCGAGGAAGCCTCCCTTCAGCCAGCGTGACATATACCTGCTGACAGAGCTGTTCTGCCTCCGCCAGCAGAGGCTCTTCCCTGGCTCATCCAGGAGGCAGAACCTGGCAAGGGTCAGGAGGGCCTGGGAGCGCCTGGCCCATAGGTTCAACAGGAGCTCAGACTACCCACGTGAGGTAAGTGCATGGGGACAAGTCCCCCAAATGATGAGACAAAACAAACACACCCAGTAACGTCAGCACAAATACACAATGCACTGACAGGGAATAGCAGGTGCTGACACATCCTGCGGCTAGCAAAGTCTGCCACACACCCCTGAAAAAGGCACCCCTGCCCCAAGGGGGTAGCTGCAACCATGGCAGAGCAGCACCACAGATCACAGAGGTATGGTATAGGGTGCCTTTGCAGGCCAGGGATGTCCCCCATCCACAAGACACCCCAGTCCCACCTCTCAGGCCAACAGGAAAGGAAGGGGATCTGCACCATGTCTCCTTTAACCAACACATTTGCAAAATGCATCCTCTGATGCTGCAAGCCCCAAATGAGGGCATCTCTCCCCCACCCTGCCCATTGTCTGCTGGTGCCTTCTGTGATCACAAAACACAAACCCCAGCTCCAAGCAGATATAGGCCCCACATGAGGGCAACTCCCCTCCACCCTGCCCACTGTCTGCTGGTGCACTGTGTGATTAAACAATACAAACCCCAGCTCCAAGCAGATGTAGGCCCCAAATGAGGGAATCCCCCCTCCACCCTGCCCACTGTCTGCTGGTGCCTTCTGTGAGCACAAAACACAAACCCCAGCTCCAAGCAGATGTAGGCCCCTAAAGGGGTCCCCAGCACCGACCCTGTTCCCTGGGAAACAGGCCCTGTATGGGATCACAAAGGAAAAACCACAGCCTAAGGGCATCCTAGTGAGGACTGTAGGTGACAACCTCCCACCCAAAAAGTGGCTGATTGGCACATGCAGATGTGTGTAGGTGGCACACACAGCTGTGATGTGTTATGTACGTGGGCCGCACATACAGTGCACATGGTGCACCGACCAGGGTGATGTGTGTGTGGCCCACACATGGGGCTGTCACACGTTAACGCAAGGGGGCATGAGCGCCCACCCAATAGGGGAAGGCGCTTGTTGTATGCAATGAGAGTGGTAGATGCAGAGGCAGGGACCCACCACGTGTCCCCACGGTAGCTAAGGGCAATGTTCGTTGTCACCCCTACAGGTGGAGGACCTTCGAAAGAAGGCTCGCGAGCTGAGGGCCCGGTACCCCCGCTTCATTGCCAGGGTGCAGCGCGAGAGGATGGCACAGCAGAATGGTGAGTACCGCGACATGGACATGTAGGGGAACGAGTGGTGGAACCACAGGTCCACAGTGACAGGGGAAGAGGATGTTTCCCCAGGGGATGACATGTGTTATCTCTCCCACAGCTGATGCACGTGCAGCCAACGTGGACGAGGGGCCGGAGGAGCCCCCAGACGTTGCGGCCCGGGAGGGAGACCAGGAGCAGCACGAGGATGAGGATGGCGGACCAGAGCGGGGAGCCGAGGATGGGAATGAGCGCGCATCCCCACGCCATGATGAGGGGGAGGAGGGGGGTGATGATGGGGGCCAGATGGGAGGGAATGTGGGGGATGCTAGGGAAATGGGGACTGATGGTATATATTGCACTGTTTATTCTACATTTAATATGATGTTCCTTGTAAATAAGTTCTGTTATATCTCAATGTTCCATGTAAAACAAACTTGCTTTGTTAATTGTTGTTAGCTGTAAACCGCAACTGAACTTTGGAAGATGCGGTATAGAAATATGAATAAAATAAATAAAAATAAATAAATAAATAAATGGTGTGGAGCCTGGGGAGCAGGATGAGGAGGGGGGGGGGGATGTGAGTGGAAGGGAAGAGGAATGGGGGGAGGTGGGTGGCAGGGAGAGGGAGGGGGAGGCAGGGGGGGAGGGGGATGGGGTTGTGGGGAGGGTGTTGGGGGCAGGGGGGAGGGAGGGGATGTCCAGCGGAGGGGGTGGGGCGAGGGCAGTTCCCCAATGGCACGCTCCGCCACAGGGCACTGGGGGCACCAGCCACCTGCCCCATGATCAGGGCACGGCAGGCCCTCTGGACGTGTGCCTGCCACACATGGCCGCAGGCAGGTCTGCTGTCCATGCAGCCACACAGACACGGGGAGATGTGTGTCTGTGCGGCTGCATGTGCGGCCTGCGCCTGGCTGCAGCTGTGCGTGCCCAGGCACAAGCCCAGAGGCAGTTCGCCCTAATCCAGGGCCAGGTGCTGGCAACCCTGTCCATGGTGGCTGACCGTCTGCGGGAGCGGGATGACCGCCCTGGCCGTTCCGCAGACGGTCAGCCACCATCCAACAGGGGTCCCCAGGGTGTGTAATGTGTGGGGACACATGGCACACCCACCCTGTGACGCACCGTGCCATTGAATGTCCACCACATTGGCCACAGGGATGGGAGCGGACACTGCAATTTGCAGTGGCATCCGTGTTTGGCCATGCCGGCCATCAACTGACAGCATGGGCCATGTCAGCCGGATGTCACGTGTCTGTGTAACTGTAAATAATGTAAATATGTTTTAAAAAAGAGTTATAAATGTTGGTTGAAACATATGTACCTGTTGGTCAGATGTCCCTCATTGCCTGATGACAGTGGTGTGCGAGTGATGGGTGTGGCAGTGGGCACTACTGGGGCCAAGGGTGGACGTCGAACAGGTAAGGTATGTGGCGTGGGCACCCCCCACAGACATGTCACAGCTACGTTGCTGTGTGGGTGGCCCACCAAGAGGGGTGGGGAGTGGCGTGCCTGACTGACGTGCAACAGCATGTGTGTTGGTAGGTGCGGGGCAGACAGCACAGAGTGACAATGGGACATATGGCGGGGGGAAGTGGATGGCCTGTGTATCCTATCCAGCCGTGTCCCATATTGGTGGCCTGTGGTGGCAAGGGGAGGGCGGCTGAGGTGTGTATGTACCAGTGGGGTTAGGGGGGAAACACAGAGGGTGCACCCAGGGCCGGCCCGTCCATTGAGCAGGAATGTGTTTTGCACAGGGCCCAGCGTTTCGGGGGGCCCCACGCAAAGAACATTCTTCCCTTTCGTAATTGGTAGAAATAAAATAAAAGTGGCCGCTGCTGCCGCGGCGGCGGTATGGTGTGTCCCGCGGGGCTCCCTCTGCCCGGCGGGACTCTCCCGGCGCGGCTCAGCCCCTCTCTGCCGGCTTGCAGATATGCGAAGGGAGAGAGTCTCCCTTGCGTCTGTTAAGCCCGCAGGGGCAGATGGAAGATTTCCCATCAGCACCTGCGGGCTTAACAGAGACGCGAGGGTGACTCTCTCTCCCTTCGCGTATCTGCAAGCCGGCAGAGAGGGGCTGAGCCGCGCCGGGAGAGTCCCGCCGGGCAGAGGGAGCCCCGCGGGACACTCCATGCCGCCACCGTGGCAGTGGCAAGCGTTATTTGGTTTTTAAATTGCCATCAGCCGAGGGGGGGGGCCGGTAGGACTGGCAAAGGGCTAGGGAGGGAGGGGGGTTGAGACTGGCAATGGGCTGGGGGGGGTTAAGACTGGCAGTGGGCTGATGGGGGGGTAGGACTGATAATGGGTTATAGGGGGGCTAGGACAGAAAATGGGCTGATGGGGAGGGGTTGGGACCTGAGGTGGGCTGATGTGGTCAGGGCTGGTAATGGGTTATAGGGGGGGCTTCAACTGAAAATGGGGTGATGGGGGTTAAGACTGGGAGGTGATTGACGGGGGGCTAGGACTGGTAATGGGTTGGGGGGTTGCTAGGACTGGAAATGGGCTGATGGAATAGCTAGGATAGGACTGGTAATGGGCTGAGTGGAGGGGAGCTATGCCTTGACATGGGCTGATGGTGGGGCTAGGATATGACTAGAAATGGGCTGATGGGGGGGGGGGCTAGGATTGCCAATGAGCTGTGGCACCAGTAGTCATGGGTTCAGACCCACAATGGACTCCTTTTATAGGGGTGTCTGCCGCATTATATCTTTTACATACGCAGGACTACTACCAGCGACAGCCTCTCAAGCGTGATATTACCGTAATGAGCATCATAGGGTGCGCCATGTGTCACCTTATCTGGCTCCCTTTATGTTCCCTTATGGACTGCTCTATGGGGGACATTTTGATGTGCCTCTGTGGACACTCCACTTTATAGTGTGGCCTATGTTGTGCGTTATGGAGTGCCTTCTGCAGCAACTTTGTGGACACCACTGTGTGGGTGTGTTTGCTAGCAACCTTGCAGCACATACATGAAAAATAATATAGGGCCCCTCACTCACTATCTGATGTGTGGGTGTGTTTGCTTGCACCCCTCCAAAAGGAAACAAATAAATGCCCCTTCCCTCACTGTATCATATACAGGTTACTATATCAGCCAGCCTTCTGCATCTGGCACCCTGGGGACTCGAACCCATGCTGCCTGTATCAGCAGTCACTGCAGTAACCATTATGCTACAGCTCTATATGGGTCAGGTATGTCTATGAGGCTTCTTATGCTTAACGCGCGGTGACTCCTCTAACGCGCCACGTAGCGCTCGTTAGTTCTGTACCGCACGTTAGATCTTCTGTTGTCCCGCCCATCTCCTTATTTGGGGGTTTGTCTTATTAACGCGAATACTAACGCGAACTGCACTAACGCGATTTAGTAAACATCCCCCTTAATTCTTTTGCAACAGTAACACTATCACCTATTACCACTCTTAAGGTCCCTATTGCATGTGCAACACTTTCTGTTTCTCTGTCCACATGTGCTCTCAATTCTTTGAGCTGGGAGACATTACAAATATCCAAAATACACAATTCTACTCTCCCTAACTTCTATTTCTCGTTAAGTATTTCTTCACTTAGTTCTGCTGTACAAGTGACCCGCACTCGCTCAGCTGGTCATTAGTTATATTTCCTAACACAAACAAATTTGTTTAAAATCTTGAACTTCATTCCTATGTTTTTCTTCATGTGCCATCCATTCCCACCATGTAAGCACAATCCATTCATGACTATTGCACGATTTACCTTTAACCGCCAACTCATATCTCAGGTAATGGACCTTATCTACAGAGAAAGTTCCCTCCAAAGGAAATTGCAAATTCTCATTACCTCTAGTCACTGAATCCCAATGTGCTACAGAATTGATGGCTACATCTCATACATACAAGAGAAGCATAGAATAAAAAGGGCTACCATTCTTAAATGCTAAAGCCCTAGCTCTGTCATGCCATTCACGCATCTGAGACAGAGCCTGTCTACTTAACAGATTACCCATCACTGGTAATACTCACAAATCTTCTGGCACCTTCTTTCCTTGCCCCGAATGCAGAGATCCGTATCTGGCACGGCACCAACTGTTTGTGTACTCTGCACCTCCCCTCACCGGCAACAGCACCTGGGTTCTTGGCTAACGGATTTCCACACCCGAAGCAATGAGAAGGAAGCAAATACGGTTAACAATACAAAACACAACAGACACTTGTATTATAAAACCAGCAAAGCTATGGGAGGGAGATCAAAGCTTACACCATGGGGTATGTTTACTAAACTGTGTTAACGTAACTTGCGTTATGTTCCGCGGTGATGATACAGATGCCCATACAAGGGAGTGGGCGGGGCATCATTATGGCAAACCGTGTCAGGTAACACGCTTTATAAGGCGCGTTATAAGACACGCTACAAGGCACCTTATTAGGCACAGTACAAGGCACGTGCCTTAACATGCCATGTACTGTGCCTAATAAGGTGCCTTGTAACATGCCTTATAACGTGCCTTGTACGGTGCCTAATAAGGTGCCTTGTAACGTGCCTTATAACCTGCTTTGTACTGTGCCTAATAAGGTGCCTTGTAACGTGCCTAATTAGGAGCCTTATAATGCCTTATAAGGATTGTTGGCAATGTGGTGAGGGTACTATGGGCTGTCAGCACGGATCTGCAAATATATGAATGTCACAGGCAAGCAAAATATCTGCATTGGATAGGAGGGAACAATGAGGAATCAAACTCATGACCTCCACTTAGAACATCTGTGTACTAACCAGTAGGCTATACCTTTATGGCTTGTTGCACAGCAATGGCTGGGTATAGAAGGACTACAGGTCACCACACAAACCATTTGCTCTGTGTGCCAGGATAGGGTAACCCCACCAGTACCCATGATGCATTGCACATGCAGAACAGCAGCCTACAGCTGACCACCAAATGGGGTCTGTACCTCTCCAGTACTTAAGCGTGGTAAGATGGACTGCCAGTGTGTGATACTGGCACAGAGTAGCTACAGACCATGCCATTGTTCAGGTTCCGGGTTTACCCTGAGGGATAGGATGGGTGCCCAGCACTAGGTCCACAGTACATGTGGTGCTAGAGATAGGTCCTACTGCACGTCCCGATTACTACCAGTGTGTGATAGGTGTTCCCAGCAGTACAGCCAAAGGTATATCTGTTCCAGCTATGTTCTGCAATCACATGTGGGATTGGATGCCACCCAGATTAGTGTGTACCCAGTGTTAAGGTCTGGCTACTATGGGTACCTTTGATCAGGGCAGTGGGGTGTCTAGACTCGCATGAGGGTTATGTAGCACTACCACTATGGGTCTAAGTGGCATGCACTATATACCCCAAGGGGGCCTCAATCACCCGTTTTGTAGATGAGGGTGTGCAGGGGGTAGTAGTAGTGCTCTGGTGATAACTGCAGCTCTGTGCTGGGGCCAACAGCCTGACACTCCATGAAGCTGTGGATAGTGGAGCCCTTGTGAGTGAGTGTCTGTACCCCTGTGCACCGCTGTGTTGGGGTTTGCCCATGTTGTTGTTGTGGCTGCATTGTGGGCTAAAACTATGGGGAGATGTTCTGCAGGATCTACAGATGGGACCTGAACCTCTGCTCTTGGACATGCTGGCTGAGTGTACTGCAGCACACTGTTGCCACAGCAGCATAGTGGTCCATGGGCTACCCTTACATTCCTCGGCCAGACCTCTTCTGTTGCACTGCACACAACGTACTGGTATAGGGCATGGCCTAGGTCCACTGCAGGCGTGTGCCACTGCTCCCTCCAGAACAATCACCCACACCCTCTGCCATGTCGCCATGACCATATGCTGTTGGTGCAGGTGGTGCACCATCCCATGCCAGCCAGGGGGCCTAAGGTGTGGGTTCTGGGGTAGGGGTGCCTACATAGATGTCCATGCTTCCCCTGGCACCGCCTGTCAATATTATGTGCCCCTTGGGGTACCTGCTGTGTAATGTCCCCTGGATGGGACACTGTGGGACACAGACTCATGGGCATGTCTAACCCTGGTCAGTTGCTGTCTTGCTGGTTTCCATTTTCTGCATTCCTATGTGCCACCTCGGCAACTGCCTAGTCCACCCTGTGCCCCAGTAGCCCCCACTGCATGTCCCACCTGCAGCTCCCATGCTCCATTTGCGTCATCGCCACAGTGGCCTTTCATACCTGGGCACTATGCTTTTGCTGCAAATAGAGCACTACTATCACCTTCTTGGGCTCCCTGCCTATGCTGTACATTGCTGACACTTAAATGGTTTCTCTCTCCTGCAAATGTGCATCTAACGCCAGGTTTTCATTCGCGGTACTTTTCAGCCCTTCAGTTCTCCGCATTGATGTCGCGGGAGCCTCTCTATGCCTATTCCCCGCCCACTCCCCGCCCATTGACCCCTTCTCTCCGCCCTCTCTCCACTCTCTGTGGGACCTATTGCGGCCGGTGACGTTAACGCGCCTGAGGTAACGTTAACGCGTGTTAATGTTACGTTGCATTACGTTAACGCACGTTAATGTTACCTAACGCGCATTAACATAGCCGCTGCTACGTTAACGCAGTTTAGTAAACATACCCCATGTCTCCCTACCATCACAGAGGTTAGCTATTTTATTTATAGGTCAAAATTCCATTACACAGCATAATTTTCACCTTATTGTTCTACGTCAAGCATCGCGTATATTCATAATGTGCATCTCTATGTTTCTATGTCATAGGTCAGATCTTATTAGCATAGGTCATCATGAGGAGACATACATATATTCCCAGACATAACTTCTTAAACAATAATTCTAACACTAGCAGTTTTGATATCTCTAATTTGAGACTGAAGAGACAGCTTCTCCCTGCACTATCTGTTTCATAACAAACTTAGGGGTATGTTTACTAAACTGCGTTAATGCAATTCGCGTTAGGAGCCGCGGTAGTGACAGAAACCCCAAATAAGGACATGGGCGGTACATCGTTACCACTAACGCGCATTCCAAAAACTAACGAGCGTTACAGGGTGCCGTGGCGCGTTACTGCACGTTAATCGTAAGAAGGCGTACAGACACAAAGCACGGAAACAGAGCTGTAGCACAATGGTTACTGTACTGACCGCTGTTACAGGCAGCATGGGTTCGAGTCCCCAGTGTGCCTAACGCAGAAGGCTGGCCCAGGCATCACCCTGTACATTACATAGGGAATGAGGAGGCATGTTTTTCTTTACGTGGAGTAGTGGTGTCAGAAACACACCCTCGGAGTGTGCCTAGCCACGTACGTTGGTGCGTGCGAGGCTGCGTGCGTTGGTATGGGCATAGCCCCGTGCGTAGCTGCGTGTGTTGGTGCGTGCGTACAATCGTGCGTGGGTACGTGTGTTTTTACCAGCGTGGGCACCTTATATTACAGACTCTTTAGGGTGTCTTGCACCTATGCATTATGCTAACAGATGTACGTGTGATGGCCTATGGTTTATCAGAGCCTGTGAGCAGGTGCTGGATTTTCCCAGGTTTGGATTGTGCCAGTCACACCCATGATGCACTGCACATGCAAATCAGCTGTCCACAGATGCACACCATGGGGAATGCACCCCCACAGCACCTCGGCCTGGTAGGGGGAAGAGACCATGTGCACCCCCACAGCACCTCGGCCTTGTAGGGGGTACTGACCGTGTGTTGTACTGGCACAGAGTAGCTACACACCGTCACATTGTGCGGGTACTGTGCTCATGCTGAGGGTGCAGTGAGGTGCCCAGCACCAGGTCCACAGCACCGTACATGGCTGAAAGAGGCCATGGTGCAGATCCAAAGCAGTGTTAATGTGTGAGATAGGTAGTTTCTGCAGAAACACCTTGGATATCTCTGTCTGTTTCAGTCAGGTGTAGCCCCCATGGACCCCTAGGTGGCCCATGTACCACCACCACCCCCCCCCAGGGCCGAGGGGGGCAAACAGGGTCTCCTAACAATACATCCACATTCTACCTCCCTGCAAAGGTGGCAGTAGAGGAGAACATCAACCCCTGTCCTGCTGAGGAGCAGACACCCCACAGGGCAGTCAATGCAGCTCTGTACACATCCATAACACAATAGCAGACAGACATTAGGCCTGGATATGCTAAGCTGCACCCCACCACTATCTGATATGCTCCTGCTGCAAGCCATCAGCCGCTGCACCCTACAAGCCACTCCATCAAGACACATACCAGCTGCAAACAGCCTGCTAGTTAGTCCATAGTGCATGCACCCAGAACTGGGATGTCAGCATACACAGCAAGCAGATAAATCAGTGACTGGGCCCCAAAAGGAAACCCATATCTATCACATGAGTGAAATGCTATATAGCAATATGGGGGTGCCTAGCCATGCTGTGGTCACTGCACAGTCAGGGTGAGAGTGATCTCTCAGCAGGACATACTGAGGTCACCTGTCTGTGTAGGTGGTGGCCGGGCACTAAAATGTCCCAGTCAGTGCCCTATGCCCTGTGCAGATGCACCCTGGCCAGGCCACCCTGTCCAGCCTATACCCATGGTACCTTGCTCCTCCTTATGCACATTGGCAGCCCAATACTGGTAACATTGCTGGCAGTGTGGGCTGTGGAAGGTGTTTGCAGCCACCACACACTGGATAGACAGACAGCCACCCCACACCTATGCCAGCATTGTGCTACTATAGAGGTGTTCAGCAGCCATACCCACCACACCAGTCCTGGGCACAGTACAGGCATGGATATGGTACGCAATACTGTTGGGGTCACTCCCCAGGGTGGTAAACACTATCAGAGACCAGACCTGCAGCACACACCTCAGACATCACAATGATTGTTATGGTGGGGCTCAATGAGCAAAATGTGCTTAACGTAGGAATTGATATCTGCCAGTTTTCATAGGAAACGTTTGATAGCTGTGTACCATATACCCAGGTGCAGGGTGGCATTGCTAAGGTATGCAACTGCTAGTATTGGGAGATACAGGCAGGGCCCAATGTCCTGCCTCTCCAGGAGGCATTGGCCAATGGGGCCTATGGGTGTGTGTGTGGGTGTGTCTGCCCCTGTTGGCTGCTGCTTTACGGCAGAGTTTCCCCAACTCCAGTCCTGGTGTTCCAAACACTGTTCGTGTTTTCATGCTGTCCCTCATAAATATGCATGAGCTACATCTGCATACCATGGGGGTGGTGCATAGATATGCAGCACAGGCATCTTTATTAGAGGCAGCATGGAACCTGAATGGTGTGGGGCCCTCCAGGACTGCATTTGCGGGACTCTGCTCTAGGTTATGCGCCTGTTTATGGTGTCTGTGTTTGGTGTGGTAAAATATAGGCGTATTAACCATGCGTATGTTCTCTGCAATAAAGGAGTGTCTTTACTATCACTGTTTAGTGGTGGGTAAAACTATGGGGACTGGGTTGGCAGGAGCCCCAGCTAGGATTTGAACCTGTGACCCTCTGGTCTTACAGGTACTGGCTCTGTCCATTGCACCACACTGTGGCCACAGAGACAGTGCAATCCCTGGAGATAGGTCAACTGGCCTGACGAGTCAGAAACCCTGCTTTGCACAATTACACTGTGGGCTCATTTACCTTGTATGGAGACAAAAGTGCACATAAACCTCAAAAAAGACCTCGAAAAAAGGGGCAAACACCCATAACCAAGCTGGGCAACAATGATATCATTGGGCAACATTAAAAAACACTCCCAGGAAAGCTCCCATAAAATGAAATGATTTTTGAAAGGGTCTACGGAGCGTAGACCCTTCCAAACATCATTTCTTTTTTTGGAGCTTTCCTGGGAGTGTTTTTTATTGTTGCCCATTGCTATCACTGTTGCCCAGCTGAATTATACTTTTTACACTGTTTCTTGTGGTCATTTTAAAGTTTTATTTGACATTTTGTTCTGTGCACATGTATCACACTGCTCACGTTTTGTTGGTTTCCCCGGTTTTGCTGTACATTGCTGACGGAAATGGTTTCTCTTCCCTTTAATATGCCTTTAATGACAGGTTTTCATTCGCGTTGGAATTGAGCTCTGAAATTCAGCGCGTTGGTGTGTGGGGAGCATCTCCCCGCCCACTCTCTGCCCATTGACCCCTTCTCTCCACCCACTCTCCACCTTCTGCGGTGTTTTAACGCGCCGCGGGGGTTTACGATCGTTAACTGCGGTTAACGCTCGTAACGTACACTTAACGATCGTTTGCACGTCAGAACGCGCGTTCTGACGTGCGAACGATCGTTAAATGTACGTTACGCGCGTTATTCACGATTACCGCAGCTTAGTAAACATACCCCTTAGTGTCTTTGTTATAGGAAAGTTCAGCCTAGTTATTTCAGTAGAGTCGTTCAAGGTTGTTAGCTGAGTAATAGGCCCTGGAATGTCTGAGTTACTGAATCTGTGGTGTTAACTCTTTCTGAAGACTTTCAGTAATATAGGGGCTTGTTTACAAATCCGTGGTAGCGGTTTCCAATCCTGATCGGAGCTGCAGCCCCATTGAAATAATGATTTCAATGGGGCTGCGACTCCGATAAGGATCAGAAAACGCTACCGCGGCTTTGTAAACAAGCCCCAAATGTTATTAAGTACCCTCACAGTGTACACAGCCCTGTACAGGCAAGCTTTATGAGATTGAAAGTCTTCTGCTGCATGTCTCATACTTAGACATGCAGCAGAAGGGCACTAAAATATTTGGAGTATGTATTTATGCTCGGGTGTCTTCAGGTAGGAAATAATAACTGTGGCAATGCAAGAACATTTTGTGTTTACCTCTGGAAGCAGTACATCCATGGAATGAACACCTTTTTTCACCTTATTCATGGTCAGGAGACTGTATAAGCATGGCTGTCTCACCAACCAGGGCCAGATGTGATTGCACCATTCTACGATTGGAATGTGATATGCATCTCCCTTGCTCCACCCAGGTCATGCCTCCACACACACCCCCATGCTACATGAACATTCTTGCCCGGGGGGACACCTATCTATCCAGCTTCTTAAATGGCTTCAGGGACATCTCTGTGCTTTGCCAGCTAAGTGCCCATTTTTAGATGTCCAGCTTATGAATAGGGTTTTAAGAACATAAGAACATAAGATATGCCATACTGGGTCAGACCAAGGTCCATCAAGCCCAGTATTCTGTTTCCAACAGTGGCCAATCTAGGTCATATGTACCTAGCAGTTTCCCCAAGAGACACAAGTTCCACAATGCTTGTACTGGGTCAAGCATTGATATCTTCGGTCACTTCTTAATAATGGTTTATGGACCTTTCCTCCAGGAACTTGTCCAAACCTTTTTTAAACCCAGCTACAATAACAGCCTTTACTACATCCTCCGGTAACAAATTCCAGAGTTTGATTACACGTTGAGTGAAAAAATATTTTATTTTATTAGTCTTAAATAGTTTAGCCTGTAGCTTCATTGCATGTCCCCTAGTCTTTCTATATTCTGATAAGGTAAACAATAGATCTACGTCTACCCGTTCCACTCCATTCATTAATTTATAGACTTCTATCATATCTCCCCTCAGCCGTCTCTTTTCCAGGTTAAAGAGCCCTAACCTTTTTAGCCTTTCTTCATAGGAGTATCCTTCCATCCCCTTTACCATTTTGGTGGCTCTTCTCTGTACCTTTTCTAAAATCGCTATATCCTTTTTAAGATACGGCGACCAGAATTGCACACAGTATTCAAGGTGCGGTATCACCATGGAACGATATGGAGGCATTATAATATCTTTTGTTTTATTTTCCATTACTTTCCTTATCATACCTAGCATTCTATTTGCTCTCTTGGCCGCCGCTGCACACTGGGCCGAGGGTTTTAACATGGTATGAACAATGACGCCTAAATCTTTTTCCTGGGTGGTGGTTCCTAATGTGGAACCTTGCATCGTGTAACCATAGTTTGGGTTGTTCTTCCCTAGGTGCATAACCTTGCACTTGCCCACATTAAATTTCATCTGCCATTTTGATGCCCAGTCTTCCAATTTATCAAGATCCTCTTGCAATTTTCCACAATCCTCTTGGGTTTTAACAACTTTAAATAGTTTTGTGTCATCTGCAAATTTGATAACCTCACTCGTTATTCCACTTTCCAGGTCATTTATGAATATGTCAAAAAGCAGCGGACCCAGCACAGATCCCTGGGGTACACCACTATTCACCTTTCTCCATTGGGAAAATTGGCCATTTAGCCCTACCCTCTGCTTTCTATCTTTTAACCTGTTCCTGATCCACAATAGTACACTGCCTCCTATCCCATGACTCTTTAGTTTTGCCAAAAGTCTCTGATGAGGGACCTTGTCAAAGGCTTTCTGAAAGTCCAGATACACAATATCAAAAGACTCACCTTTGTCCACCTGTTTATTCACTCCTTCAAAAAAACATAACAGATTAGTAAGACAAGATCTTCCTTGTCTAAAGCCATGTTGGCTGTCTCCCATTAGGTTGTGACTATCTACATGCTGAGTAATTTTATTCTTTATGATGGTTTCTACCATTTTTCCCGGTACTGACGTCAGGTTCACTGGTCTGTAGTTTCCAGGATCACCCCTGGAACCCTTTTTAAAAATTGGTGTTACATTGGCGATCCTCCAATCTTCAGGTATTAGAGATGATTTTAGTGATAGTTCACAGATTACTGATAGCAGTTCTGCAATCTCATATTTCAGTTCTTTCAACACCCTTGGATGTATACCATCTGGCCCAGGTGATTTGCTACTCTTCAGTTTATCTAATAGTTGTAAGACATCTTCCCGATGTATCAATATTTCCTTCAATTCTTCCGCACCTTTAAATACCATTTCAGTCATGGGTAACATCCCTACATCTTCCTCAGTAAAGACCGAAGCAAAGAATTCATTCAGTCTCTCCACTATCGCCTTGTCGCCTCTTAGTGCTCCTTTAACCCCTTTATCATCTAATGGACCATCTGACCCTCTCACAGGTTTTTTGCTACGAATATACTTGAAAAGGTCTTTATTTCGCGTTTTTGCTTCCGCAGCAAGCTTCTTCTCAAATTCTCTCTTGGCCTGCCTTATCAAGGCCTTGCATTTGACTTGCCAGTGCTTGTGCTTTTTCCAGGTTTCATCGTTTGGCTCTTTTTTCCATTTCCTGAAAGATGCTTTTTTGGCAACAACAGCCTCTCTGACCTCACCTTTAAACCATGCTGGCAGTTTTTTGGACTTCCTTCCACTTTTCTTAAAGCGTGGAATACAGCTGGTCTGGGCTTCCAAGATAGTATTTTTCAACAACACCCAAGCTTGATGTATGTCTTTAACCTTTGCAACTGCTCCTTTTAATTTTTTCTTAACTGTTTTCCTCATTTTATCATAGTCTCCCTTTCGAAAGTTAAAAGGTAGTACTGTGGATTTCCTTACTATCCCTCCTCCACTAATTAAATCAAAGGCGATCATGCTATGATCACTATTGCCAAGTGGCCCCAACACCCTTATCTCTTGCACTAGATCTGGTGTTCCAACCCTATTGACCCCCTTTGTCTTTATCTATAATCATTTGCTAACTTATTATTTTATTAAAATTTTTGAAAATAAGAAATTCCAGTATCAAGCCCTAAGTTATCTCGTTGGTCATTTGGTTTTTTTCAAGTATTGACTCCATTTACCATCATTATCTGCATTTTGCCACTCCCTAGTTCCTCATGCATCCTGCAACATTTTGGCCTACTCCCTTACTAACTATTTTCCTTACCATTCTTCTGTGGAACAGTGCCAATGTGTTTATTGATGTCTGGAGAGACATGAAGGCACATTTTAAAAAGGCCATCTAGGTGCAAGCTGGAACATCCAGGGCAAAGCATCTCAAATAGGGGTGGCGGCAGTGCATGTTGGCACATGCAAGTATCTTCTAAAATTGTTCTACCTCCACCCTGAAAGATACACATCTCCATAATCATGAGAGGGGCCATGCATAAGGATTGGCAGGATAAGTGCATATTTCCAGCCGATTTTAAAAATTTGCATGTGCCCGAAATACACGGTGGTAGACATGGGTACATAGACATGCCTAAAAAGGTATTTCAGGATGGGGACATCTATACATGCCAGATACACATCCTGACCTGTCATTTTAGAAGTGCAGATATGCAGTGATGGGGTGCAAAATTAAAGATGTGTTTATTTACATGGATGTTCCTTTGACTTGGAAAAAATTATTGGGGAAGTGAGAGCACCTCTACCTCTTCTCCCTACTAGTGTTGCTTTCATAAAATGAACACTTTTCTGCTACTTATTCATGCCCTGAAGTAAGACATGTCAGTACCATGTCCAGACAGGTATGGGGCTTTTCTGAAATCAAGAGTGGAGTAGAGGAGTGGCCTAGTGGTTGGGGCAAGGTACTTTGGGCCGGAAGGTCGGGGGTTCAAATCCCACTGGAGGACATCAACCTTGGGCTGGAAGGACTGGGGTTTCTAGTCCCACAGGTGCTCCTTGTGGTCTTGGGCAAGCCACTTAACCCTCCATAGCCCATGTTCCCTGTAAAATAGTTCTCTGTGTGCTGTGCTTTCCTGTCTAATCAATGTGCTTATACCTCAAAAATTTCCTGTCATGATTTGACAATTTCCAATCTGTAATCAAACCACTGCTGATCGCTGGAAGTAGCAGTATACAAATGTATACTAAATAAATAAAAAGAGGACATGTGCATCTTCTTAAGAGCACTCAGGCCACACCTCCACCATGCTGCCATTTGACATGGACAATTCGTGCATATCCCAGGCTTTCTAAATGATTCCTGCAATATCTTTGTGACTGGTACTTCTGAATGGCCATTTTCCAGCATGCAAATCACTAATAGTGCTTATAAAATACCTCCCTATGCTTTCTATAGCTCCCTGAATCACCATTATTACTTCATTCAAGAAAAAAGACAAAGAAATGAAGAGACCACAGCAGTAAAACAGGAATATCCTTCAATGGAGATTTTTTGGGAGGAGCTAACTCAGCTGAGTTTCAGCAAATCACACCTCCATTAGGGGTCTACAATGCACATACACAAAAGAAGGGAATCATAACTTAGAACAGAATGGCATGGGACAGACGCAGTGGATCCCTTTACAGCAACAGGATAAAATCAAAATAAACATAACTATCTAAGTTCTCATCAAAGGGTGAAACTTTTCTTAGCCCAGATGCATGCTGGTACTAGTGGTCCCTTTCTTGAAATAATTAGTTGTGAAAGCCATGTGTAAGGTACAGGATAAGGTTTATTCCCATAATGCACAAACAAAGGTTCAACGAAGGAAACAGGATTCTCACCTCATTCAGGATTTTCAAAAAAGTATTTACAGAATTCAAAAGTTAGACGTGCTTCACAGTCTTATTAGCTATGCAGGTGTTAGAACAACCCAGTTCAGGCAAACAAAAGCAAGCTTCTTATTTTAGCTTATCAAAACTGTATTTTAACGTATACCCTGCGAGCTATACTTCTGCCAAGGATTCTAAACTCCCGGCTAGACAAAGTGTACAATCCATGAGACAGTCAGGTAGCAATGAATCGGGTTCAACAGGGTCCATTTGCATCTCCTCCTGTTCTGATGATATATCTGCTGGCCCTGAGCTTTCTTCATGTAATTCTGGCTTCACTTCAGAGTTTCTCTCTAAAACTCTCCAGCCTTGCTCTACCTGATCTGGAAAACAGGTAACAGGACTTTTAGTTAGCACTTTTTGTACAGGTTCCCAAACCTCTCTCCAGCTCTGTTTACTGCACCTACGGCTCTCTGGCTTCCATGCCTTTCTAGGGCTTGGCCACAGTTCCCGGTTCAGTGTTGTGTTTCTCAGACTCCTGGGCTGAGTCTTGTGCACCCACCTCTGAACTCCTTGTAGCTCACGGTCAGGAAAGGAAGTACGCAGGTACCTCTGCTCTCTGAGCTGTGCTTCTCTGGTACTTTCTTTACCAGGCACTTTCCAGGTCCCTCTCCTTTCTCTGTCTTCCTTGAAGACCTCTCCCTGGAGATTTTCACTGTGGAACTGTTTCTCTTGGAACTTGTTCCTTCTCTGTAAGGACCGCAAATCCAACTGCCTCTCCTTCTCTCCTCAGAGCCGTCTCCTTCCTCTCTCTTCTGCGTCTGCTGCTGCTCCCTCTGTCCTGTCTAAGCCCTGCTTATAAAGCTGCTTCTCAGTTAGGGTTTCTCTCACCCTGACCAGGTGTGTCTGATTATCCCTTGAGTTAGTTATTGCATCATCTAAGCTTGGGTCTGTCAGCCTACCCTCTGATTCTTCGTGCTTCCTCCCTCTGGCTGCACTTTGCAGTAAATGCAGTTTAGGTTTGTCACTTTCTTTAAAGGGATCAGTGATTTTTCCTATTTCCATAGGTTCACTGGCCTCTGCTTTATCACAGTACCTGGAATGTCTAAGAGACATGCAGTGGTGGTTCAAACACAACAGAAATATCCTGATCATGCTACTAATATCATTGAGATCAATGACAGTACTTGGAATGGCGGAGTGCTATCCTCTCTACACTCTACAGATGTTTTAGTGCCGAAATGAACTCTTTCCCAATGCTTATTCATGCCTTCAGCAGGTCTAAACTTGGACATGGGTACAGATGTCCCTAAGTGTTCTGAAATTTTTGTGAAATAAATTTTATTGAGCTAAAACCAATACATCCTCAAGCATTTCAGAAAAGACACCAAAAAGAAAAACACAAGCATACTGGACTTATCGCAATCAGCAAAAATCTGCAAGCATACAGCAATTATAAAAAACAAACACCAAAAAAAAAAAAACCAAACAAACAAGTTGCCTCAGTCCAGAGGGCTAGTGGTTCAAATCCTACTGGAGGACAGTAATGGCAAGCTGGAGGAACTGGGGTTTCTAGTGTCACAGGTGTTACTTGGGCAAGCCACTTAATTTTTTATTGCCTCAGATACAAAATATAGATTGTGAATCCTTCAGGGACAAGGGAAATAAATACTGTACCTGAATGTACACTGCTTTGACCCAGTGAAAAGCAATATATAAGCATTGCTAAATACATAAAACCCTGTAACACAGCCCATCTGAAATATCACAGGAATTTGAAAACACCCAAGAGCTCTGAACTCTATAGCCAAAACACATCTCTCCAGGCTGCCACCCCCAACCCAATACAGGCAGGTAACTAGCAGACATCTTAGGAAAGAGCAGAGGCTCAAAGAGAGTGACAAAGGAGAAA
Organism: Ichthyophis bannanicus; assembly: GCA_033557465.1. Lineage (NCBI taxonomy): Eukaryota > Metazoa > Chordata > Amphibia > Gymnophiona > Ichthyophiidae > Ichthyophis > Ichthyophis bannanicus. Next base: position 733,573,541 of record CM066036.1, read on the forward strand.
ACAAAGGCTAAGGATCCCACTGCTATTAAAAGAGGCAGAAAGCCCAAGAGACATACAACTGCACTCATATGGGAGCCAGACCAAGCACTAAAACAGGAGAGGCAGATTAAAGGAAAAGAAGAAAAAGAAAGAAAAAGCCTAGAGCAAGACCAAAGCACAAGGATGATATTGAAATAAAGTCTATTTCAGTTCTCAAGCAAGAGGACTCAGGTCCAGAAAGGTTGCAACTCAAATGACTTGCCATTAACCTGTGCTGTGAGCTTTTCCAAACGATAAATATCCCAAACTTTAACCATCCATCTTTCAAAGGAAGGTGCCTGGGATCTCTTCCAGTACTGTGTTATGACTGAACGATATGCGAAAAGCAGACAATTCAACAGACGATGAAGTGGAACAGAGAGGAGGTCCTGGGGTAGAAAACTAAGCAAACAAGAATCAATGGCATAGGTGAAATGTATGTCCAGAGTACGTGTAATATGCTCATAGACAAGGGAACAAAAAGCTTGCAGGTAGGGGCAAGACCACCACATATTTTCAAAATCACCTCTCCTGCCACAAAGCCTCCAGCAAAGTGGATCATCAGCATGCTACCAATGGAAGAGATCCTTCAGAAGGATGAACATATGGAATAAAATTTGTTACCACTTATTCAGTAGAGAAAGGGAGATAGAACAAGAATGCGAGTAGCGATACACTTCTTCCTAAAATCCATTGGGCCTGTTAGAGCAGAACTCAACTTCACACGATGTGTAGGAACACTAATGGCATAGGAGGAGTCTGAAGTGATAGCTTTATATTAACAAGCCAGAAAGGATTTGAAACATGTTGACTCAAAAAGTACACACTCCCAAGGCCAAGGAGAGCGCAACACAGCTGATAAATAGGAGAGAGCACCAAAGAAGTGATGCAATTGAAAATACTGATAAAAGGATAGTGGTGTCCCCAGAGTTGGTCTAAGTGATCCTTCAAGACAAAAATGGAGTGATAAAAAAAAGACACTACACACAGGGACTGACCCAAATCCAATAAACACTTTCCAAAATCTAAGACAAATGCAAAGGAGGAAAGAAGGATATAAGGTGAAAATTGCAAAGACAAGCAAAACCAATTGCAAAGAGCATTCCATGCCCTCCACAATGGCTGATAAAAGGATGTGAGAGCCCTGAGCCTTTAGCAGCTGAGCCCTGGAGAAAAGGAACAGCAGCCACAGGAACATCCACTCCCTTTCTAATGTGATCCACGCAGAAGTGAATGCAGTGGACCATAGATGTAGGGCCCCCAGAAAAGGGCATCAATAATATAGTTCAACGTCCAGAAATCCAAGACTACCAGAGACTTTGGGGTATACCAGGACATGCCAACTAACTCATGTTTTTTTACCTTGCCTAATGAAGCAAATGAAAGCACTGCGGAGGATCTTAACCCTTTCCAGGCCAAGCCCAAAACTCTCGGGATCCAAAATTCTGACTAAATATTCCTATCAAATGGTATATAATACATGACCATAGCAGAAGGAAAATCACTATTAGAACATATTGAATAAGACGGGTACAATTTTTCTGAAATATGCAAAAATTAACCCAGCTGCAGAATGTGGATTAAAATTCTAAAGTAGGTCTTCAACGGGTTAAATAAACTATGCAGTACCGCAATTGGTTACTGAGTAAACAGAAAAAGAAACTTTGGAAGGAGCAACATCTTACTCATATTGATCCATCCCAGCTAAGAGACAGAAGCAGACTGGCATGACTCAAGATCCCTGGAAAGATTTCATATAATAGCACCATAATTGAGTGAATAAAAACAAGCCAGATCCTGGTGAATAAGAACACCCAAGTAGCAAAACTGATCAACCATCTGAAAACAGGAGATAGAAGGCTGCTGTTGCATACAGAAGAAGAACTGATTTCTGCTTGTTGACAGTAAAACTCAGTAATTTGGAAAAATAATCCAGAAGGTACATGGCATGCGGAAGAGTAGTAGTAGTAGTAGACTCACAGAGGTAAATCCATGCGTCAGCAGCATAAAGAGAAATTGCATGGTGGCAATTGCCCAAGGGTATTCCAATGTCCACCGCACACTGACAGTTGTGTACAGCAAGAGGTTCAATAGCAAAGGCAAAAAGGAGCAGACAATGGGTATCCTTGTTGAGTACCACACTTGAGGCCAAAGGGAGAAGAGAGAAAGCCATTCACCAAGACCGATACCTTAGGACCAGCATACAGAGCAGCATTGCAACCTCTGAAAGAAGGACCAAAATCAAAAGAATCCAAAACTTCAAATAAATATAGCCACTCCACCTTATTGAATGCCTTTTCTGCATCCAGTGATAGAATCACATAACTCCCAGACACGCCCCAAAGACTATGCAATATATCAACGAGTTGCCAAACATTTTCAAATCCATAGTGATGTTTTATAAAACCTGTTTGGTCTGGATGAACAATGTCCCAAATCTTAGATTCAAAACGATGAGACAGAAGTTTTGCAAAAATTTTATTATTGATGTTCAATAAAAAAATGGGACGATAACTGCTACACAGAAGAGGATCCTTGCCCTCATTTGGAAGAACCATCATGGCATCATAAAAAGAGGCAGGGAGACAGTGCTTAGGTAAAATGTCATTAAACACCCAGGCCAAAACAGGGGCAAAGACATAGGGAAGAGTCTTATAAATGTCCACAGAAAGCAAGTCCAGGCCTGCAGTTTTAGAGACCTTCAAGTTACAAATGGTGAATTGCCCTTCCACAAGTGAAATGAGGTGTTCCAAGGTGTTGCGAGCCTCTGGGAAAAGTCAGGGCAAGTTAACTTCCTTCAACCACTTATAAATAATTGGTTGGTCAGCAATCAGGTGAGAGGAGTAAAATTCCTTATAAAATTTTGCAAAGAGAGACGCCATATCTGGAGAATAATGCATGGGGTCAACCTGAGCCAAGACAAAATGGATATCTTGTGTTAATGTCATTGCCTCTTTAGCTGCCATAAGAGTAACTGGTTCACCTTATTACCATGCTCATAAAAACATTTCCAAGTCCAGAATAAGAGTGATGCAATACTCTCAGTTTCCATAGCAGCTAGTTCCCCTCACAAGCAAACCAGTTGGTGCCAGATGCTGGGGCCACCTTCTTTTCGGTGAAGCTGTTCCAATGCGATAATATCTCTCCAGGGTTCCTCCTGCCAACCAGTAGCCTTATTTTTAAACATGCTAGAGAGGGAAATAAGCTGCACATGGAGAACCACCTTACCCACTTCCCAGAGTGAGAAAATTGAAGTTTCCACGGAGCCATTGAAGTATAAGTATTCTTGCCACTCCTTATGTATGGCCTCTAAAAAATCTCTTCCTGATCAGGCCATGCTGGAAGGCCCATGTGCTGGGCAGAACCTCTGCTGCAGCCTCAGATAAGTCTAGCAAAAAATGGCATGATTGGAGGGTCCCCTAGTGCCAATGGTAAGCTGGGTGATTATAGGGAGAAGGTCCAAGAAACAAACCACATGTCAATGGAGAGTGGTTATGATGCTCATGCGAAAAAGAGTGAAATCATGCTCCTGATCATGAGAGCTCCTCCAAGCATCACAGAAATGCAGACCCAAGACCAAATCCAACAGCTGGGCCGGCTTCATAGAGGTGGACTTTCCCTTTCCATTTCAATCCAAGGGAGACATCACAAAGTTGAAATCCCCTCCAAGTAATATCTCATCCTGATGAAAGTGCTTCACAGTCTCAAACACCTCCCTAGGCAAACTACTGATCAATGAGGGAGGGATATAAAAATTTACTAACATAAGCAGAGAGCCCTTCATGGATCCTCTGAGGATAAGAAATTGACCCCCTGGGTCACTATATTGGTCAATCAATTGGAATGGACTGTTATGAGAGAACAGAATAGCTGCCCCCATTTATGGGAAGAAAATTTGGTGACAAAAACTTGGGGAAATTTGTGTGACAGCAACTTTAAATGATCTTGCTGAACAAGATGAGTCCCCTGTAAAAATACTTTATCTGCCCTCTCATGGAGTAGCTGGTCCATGACACGACAGCATTTAACCGAATTGTGAAGCCCACAAATATGCCATGAGAGAAACTTAACCATACCTCTGCTGAGGATATATCACAAAGAAGTCAAGCCAGTGAAAAAGAAAAAAAAAAGGTTTCCGAGGTTTTCCTCCTCAAAATCCCCCTGAAGAAGGCCTGTTGGCCGAAACGCATAGGGGTCAAACCTGAAACCTAAAATCTGCCAGTCTTGTGTACCCGCTCCTTTTGGTCCGTAGTTGCATTCTGCAGGTACCTTTGTTGCTCTATTTGTTCAAGAAAGTCCATACAGTCAGACAACTCTGATATCTCATGCGAGACATTATTCCACTCAAAAATTAGTGCAAAGGGGAAACCCCATCTATATTTCACAGACTTTTTCTGCAACACCTGTGTTAGGGATTTTAAACTTTTCTGCCTCTCCAAGATGAACTGGGACAGGTCCTGAAAAATCTGGATCTCATAGTTGTGAAAGAAAATGGAGCATTTACCTTGAAGACTGTGAAGAAGGGCCACTTTGTCCTCAAAGAAACTGAAGCAGGCAATAATAAGATGAGGATGGGAACCCCATCCCTGTCTTAGACCCAAGGCTGTGATGTGCTCACCCTAGCTTGACAGGCCTGAGTGCACCCGGAATGCAGAAGGCATATAACTCCTGAATAAGGGCTACTGCATTCTCTCTGTCCTTAAGTTGTTCAGGTATCCCCAGCACGCAGATATTATTTTGCCGTTGGTGGTTTTCCAAGTCACCATGCCTCTCTTTAAGATCCTTAGTGAGTTGATCCATCTTATGTAGCTTAGACTGAAAAAAGGCAGTGGCATCGAGTAGCTCTCCAATATTTATTTCATTCTGCGTAACTCAGTCATCGAGCAATTTAAGATCTGCCTAAATATAACTCACTGCTTTGAAGAAATCCATAAAGAAGAGACACAGCTCCTGCAGAATTTCCATGAGATCAGCCTTGGTTGCAGGCTGGGAAGACCCAGAAGGAGCACTCTGAGAGACATTAAGGGTACCAGTGGAATCCGGAGTAGAGGTTGCGTATAACACAGGCTCAGGAGGGCGAGCATATTTAGATAGGGCAGTAGGATATGAATTTTTGTTGGCCATGACTATGCAAAGATACCCCCGTGGTTTTCCTCTGTGTACTTTGCTGCACCCCTGCTTCCTCACTGAACCCTTCTGTACACTGTTTCAGGAATAAGTAGTAAGTAGTAGCTGATTATCCTAGAAAAGAATTTACCAGCTCATCCAGGAAATGACACAAGACCGGCAGACGTCGACTTCCGTAGCAACCGAGAGACAAATGTACTGTCTCTGTCACCAGTCTCTGAGCAAGAACTGGACCTGCTGGTTATTGTTTGCATCTGTTTATTTGTGTAGTAGTGTATCCTGTAATTTCACCTTATTCAGTTTTCCTTTCCTTTCTTCTCCTCTGTATTTGTATTTTTTTCTCTTTTCTTCTTCTTTTGTCCTTGTTCTTGACCTTTTTTTATTCCTTAATTTTTCCCTTCTTCACCTGCCTTCTTTTGATTTTACCTTTGTGTTTCTTTCCCCTCTTTTTTCTCCTCCTTTTAGTTCTATTCCTTTTTATCTTTTCGCTGTCCTTCCTTCCATGGTCTCCTTCCCTTTTTTCTTCCTCTCCTTCTTTCCTTTTATCCTCTCCTGTCATTTTTATTCTTTTAATTTGTTTTTGTCTTTTTCCCTTAGCTCCTTCCTTCTCTTTCCTCCTTGTTTTCTTTCTCTTTTTTCCATTCCCCTTTGTTGTTATCTCTCTTTGTCCCTCACAGTCTCTTTAAACGTCCTTTTTTCTATTTGTTTTTCTTTATATGTTACATTTAGCTGTTTGTTTTGTTCTCTCCTCTCTTATTCTCTTCTTTTACCTTCTAATCTGTGTTACAGGCTGACCTGGCACAGGCTCCAATGGGCGGAGAAGAGCAGCCTCAGGAGATGAAGGGGGATACTAGCACATTATCAGTGGTACAGTATCACCGAAAAGTCCCATAAACACATTGTGCTCTTTGCTGCTGCATGTGCTCTTTACACTTGAAGTATAGCTGGGAGAAGGAGAGTTATGCAGGAACAGTATCAGCTATCACCAGGGAAGTGAAATGAGCAGGCACAGATAGAAGATGATAGACACAAGAGTTTTCCCACCAAGACCCACTCCATCTGTATATCAAGAATGCATTCCACTGCTCAGATGATGGCACTTCTGACAGGCCAACCATTGTTGCTGAGTCTGACAAGAAAAATGGAGTGCAAATAGATGGGAAGTGGAGAACACTGATAATGGATTTTTAAGCGCCAAATGGGCATGGAAGCATGCCTCCAAGTAGATCCAGCTCACTTCAAATGGAGCCAAGCGTGCAGCACCAGTCTTCCAGCGGCCACACAGGTGCTCACTATAGGCACAAATTGTCAGCAGGAGAGAAGGAGATTGCATTGGTGTATGCCATCCAGACAACAGACAGGCTAAGCAGGAGGCTAGACTAAAAGGGAGGGTGCTCTTTGACCAACACCAAACATCATGTATGACAAAGCATCAGAAGCAGGTCAGAACACCAGAGCTAGGAGCCGGAGCTCAAGACAGAGGAGAGCATTTCATCTGGGAAAGCTCAGCACAATGGTTCTTACCAAGGTCAGAACAGGTAAACGTAGATCATGTCATCTTAAAAAGACCACAGGAGATGTGATTTCACCTGCTAAAAGGATTAGAGCTAAGGAGAGCTCCTCTAATGTGTGGCCATCTTCCTCAGGCTCACAAGTGCCCCCAAGGGTTCTGAAATTTATCAGGGACATCTATGTCCATCGCGCCACCTTGGCCACACTCTCTGACACATCTCCTGCCTAATTGGACATGCTTGCTCTGGAGACATCCCCAGACCCACTTTATAGAATGCATGTAGGGACATCTTCACAATTTGTACTCCACGTGCACATTTTTTGACACCCAAATCACAAATAAGGCTTCTAAAGTGACTGCCACTGTCTCCATTTGTAAGTACTAAATCCTTTTTCACCCTTCCCTTCTGGATTCCATCACCATTTACTTAAGTAGAGCTTGAAAGGCATCCAAGATCTCTCTACTTTGTTCAGATTCTGCAGATGGGCTACTCCAGTTCACACCTGATATGTTAAAATTGCCTAACAACAGCATCATCCCTTACATTCTCACTTTTTGGATATCTATCACTAGATCTCTGTCACTTCCTTCATTTGAGATGGAAGTCTGTAAAGAAACATATTTGAGACATGCTCTGAATTTATACATGTAAATTAACGTTAAAAAAAAACTACACAAAAACGACATGCTTATAGCACACAACTTATGCCACCATTTTGAAATGATTAACGGTGCATGCTTATCTCTACCTGCAAATAATTCAGTATTAAAAGTAATTTTTATGGATACCTTGCACTTGAAAATTGGGTTGTTTTGCGCCTGCTTACTAAATATGTGTAACTTGGTAGGGATGTGTACACAAAAATATTATCTGTTTTCATGTTGATTTTTTTCTCTCATTTGATTTCAGATCACAAAAAGGCTTTTGTAAAGATTCCTGTGGGAAACATACTAACTCAGTATGTGTCAGGCAGTAGGACCATACTAGCTTAGAGTAGTGAGGAAGTGTGTACTATTTTGCTATAACAACCTTTTCTAGGAGAGCTGCAATGGTTCTGGCTAAGACAATATAAGCCAGAGACACCCAAGTGGCAATGCGTGGACTTTGATTTGGATTTTCTGGAAGCAAGATTCATTTCTTTTGTGAAATAGCTTTCTTTAAGTTCTGAGTTTATGTCCTTCATGAAGTCCATGTGAAAAGACAGAGGTTTACGTACCCCTCTTCCTGGCTGCAAAACAAGGATAGAACTGGTTAGTCTACAAATACACAGGGGAGTATGTTTACTAAAGAGTGTTCTGGTGTTATCAGGCACCCTTGAGTGCTTAACGCTGTGGAAAGGGCCGATAATGCTGCACGAACGTGTGGAAACGACTCCCTTAACATTAAGGGAAAAAGAGATGGAGAGAGTGTTAATGGGGTGGAAACTGGGCAGGGATAGTGGGTGCTACCATGTGTTAGAGCTTCCTGCGCTAAGAATCCTAACGCTATCAGGAAGCACACGGTAAGGGCTATATTACAGGGAAGAGAGCCTATTTCAATGTCTGCAATGTGCACCACCCACTGTAGGTCCCAAATTAGTGAGAGTAGTGTTCCATTGGAAGTAACAGCATGGTGCACCAATAATAAAAGGCACTCTGTTGTTGGTGTCAAATTGGCAAAGGAGGTGGCATGTGGGTGATGCAGTGGGGCTGGCAGGTTCACTAGGCTGACAAGGCGGCTGCCTAGGAAGAACATCTGTGATGGCTGGTAGGACTCTGCTGAGACAGCGGCAGCACACATACATGCTGACGCAGTCAGAAGGTAGTTGTGCCACCCCCATTACTACCATGCTTCCATGTCAGTATTGTGTGAGGTTGGGGGTGGGGTTGCAGCAGCTGCAGCCTGATGCAGGAGAAATATGTGTCCTGACGCTGTGTTCCAGGTGCAATGTGCATTTGTTACTGTCAGTGGGATGCCAAGCATGTCCACAGCAGGTACAGCAGAGCACATCCTGCTCTCTCCCTTCCAAGGTCTAAGGCAGCAGTACCTGTGTCCATATTCCTCAGTGGAGGGGGGCAGGAGCAGCATGTTGTGACTAGCTGCATGTATGCCACCTCAATAAGACCACTGGCAGCAGTGGTCTTATTGAGGTGGCATACATGCACCGGCTTGCAGGGATGGAAGGATTGGCTACCACTATCTATTGACCCTGGCACATGGCTAGTGTGCATACTGGATGTGTTAGCCCTGGGAAAAGGATGCCTCCCACTTGCGCATATTAACTGGATATGTGCATGTGGAACTAAGAAATTCCACTGAGACAGGGATACTATATAATATGAGAACTGTCCATGTCAAAGGGAAAAATGAGCTCCCTGCTCTCTCGCCTACAAAATGATGACAAGAAGCTGTGTGTGAACATATGACCCCTCCATAAGCCAATACTCAGTTGGTCACAACCATCCAAGCCACATGCGATTCTAGATTAACTTCTGTGGTCTGCAACATATGACAGTAGTCCATGACTAGCCCACAAGCACACATCAGGAAATGGGTATGTTGGTCATTTTTCTTGGACACCTGTTGGCTGGAATGTGTGTGTTTATGTATCATGACCTGCCCCTTTGACTGGACAGATTCCATATCTATGACATACATGTCAGTTGTACTAGCAGACTAACAAGGCAGTGCAACATACAGACCTCAGAAGACATCCCTTTCACACACCTGCCTGACCTACCCCTTCGGACAAATATGGCACAGAGCCTGCAGACAGCTAAGCAGACATAGGCACACCCCAAGTAATACCCGCAAGCACTCTGACAATTACCACATATATACCCATGGATTGATGACTCCACATGGTGGCTCTGTGGCTCCAAATGCATGGCCAGTATGTATATGAGTAATTGGTTATGGGTTCGAGGCCAACTTGTAGACTAAGAATGATATGTCCAGAAGTGTTAACTTTATCATACCTTCCCATAACTGTAGCATCATATGCAATCCTCCAAGTTTCATCCAACATGAGTCCTCACACTCAGCTGCTACACTGAGAAGCTGTGAAATCTAAGGCTGTATGGCAGAGCACACTAACAGCACCAGCACACTGAGAGGGTGTAGATAGCACCAAAGCATTGCAGAGCATGCTAATAATGCCTGCACACTAAGCAGGCATTGACAATGGTGGGGCATTAATGAAGCCCCAAGGGGCAGGTAACAATGGCAACTTGCACCAATTTTGGACAGCAGGAGTGTGTGTCCCCAGAGGACTGTGATCTGTAGCAATGCAGTGTGCATGGGTTTTATGTCTATGCATACAACATGCTGCAGGTCAGCTATTCAGCAACTGTACATACAGTGTGAGACCGCATGTATAAGCTGCCATGCTTCAATGTACTCTTGGGGGAGGGATTTGCCACGTAGGATGCCCATGGATTAGTCAGGTCCATTAGCTCTTACCTTTCCTTCCCTCCATCAGCTTTAACGTGACTTACGCTGGGGCTCCCTTATCCTACGTTAAGGTGACAGCCATTTTCAGGCATTATGATGCACACTTGTCACTTTAACACCCGATGCCCTGTTAGACACGATAAGTGAAGCCTAGCGCCCTTACTGCCAGAATGCTTATTCCCTGCCCAGCCTTTAATGCATGGAAACACCGTTATTACTGCCTTTAATGCTCATTATCCACAGCTCGCTTACCGCCCTTTAGTAAACATATCCCAAGGATTGACAGAGGAGAAAGCACCAGATTGGAGTTTGACTAATTAAGGAAAAATATTGTGTAGGAATTTTCTGTTTGGAGAGAGTCTGTGTGTGAAAGATGATCTCATAATGGAAGCAAAAAGCCCTTGCAAGTTTATACTGAAAGCTGAAGATACTAGGTTTAACCAGCATTCAGGGAACCACTGACCTAAAAAGATTTGAGAAAAGTGTAAATGGATCAAGGACACAGATGAAGGATCTATATTGTATATTTTGATATGAGGATGTGTATTCATGATCGTTCATTTAGTTCCTTTGGCCACTTAAACAGTGAATGTTCATGCAAATGACTTGTGCACCTGTGAATTCATGTGCACAACTGACTTGCATGCTTAAAAATATTCTAGCGCACATTCAGTGCACATAAATCAAAAGCCCAAATAGATGAAATAATCACAAAAAAAGTTGAAAAATTTGAAAAAAATTGTTTAAAATGAACACAAATTGTCCCTGTTGGTGTAAACATGACTATGAATTGTTCACACATCCATAGTCTGAAGCATTTCTTACCTTGAAGATTCTAGTTACCCTGCCTTTATCTTTAATACGGTTCCCTTTTCATGTAATCTGTTTTAAAATATACTTAGATTTAAATGTTTTTGTCTTACCTTTTTTTTTTTTAATTTTCAAGTGCCTTCAAGTCAATGCTGACTCCTGGCACCCCAACAGTCCCTGGGTTTTCTTGTTAAGGTATGACTGGAAGTAAACTGTTAGGCCTTTTTTTCTGAGGCAATGGAAGGTAAAGTGACTTGCCCAAGGTCACAAAATATACAAATGGAAATTGAACCCTGATCTCTGGGGTAAAGGCTGGATCTCTAACCACTAGACTACTCTGCCACATGTGTATGTTTTGTGACAAGACGATATGCTACATTGAATTCCGAGTGGGAGCGTTTGTCATTTAAATCACCACTAGTCAGATGACTATCATGCTTTTAGTAGCTAGCTAGGCTGCTTTATTATCCCTGAATTATAAAGTATATTAAAGATTTTAGATTAAAAAATCTATGCAAATTCCATGATACATACACACCATTCAATGTGCTTGCATTTTAGTAGAAAGATTCTTTTTGAAGATCAGGTTTGAGGCATTAAGATAGGCAAGAACCCAGCCCATAAGAAAATAAAAGTTCCCATCCCTGTCCCTTTTTTCCCTCGGTGGCATTCAATTTATTCTTTTCAGAGATGCTTTTATTTTCTCCTTTGGGAAGATTTTATCTCTACTGTCTTTGCACATTTACCAATATAGATTTCTCATTTATTTATCCACAATTCCCTCACATAGAACTCTACAATAAGCTTCATCTATTTTCCGTATGCTCTGCGCTTCTTCTGTCAACACACAAAGCTAATAACTTTCTGTGTTGATTGTTTAAACACAGAAGAGAGTGTTACAGGCTTTTTTTTTTTTCAATGTAAAAGTTCTAGAAATAACTCACTGCAAAACAAAGTTGCTTGCATATAAGAGGTTTCCATATACTCCTGTTAAAAAGGATAGGCTGAGCTAGTGATCATTTTACTTACAGTACAACCAATGTTCCCTCTAATTTTCTGTAGGCTGTGTGCGCATAAAATATCAGCTGTGTGCAGCTTTTGAAGGAAGGTTAAATTTTTGTGCGCCACATAACGACACTCGGAGTTATATACTTTAAAATTTGACTACACGTCAGAATACAGTATGTGCACCACATTGATTTTAATCAAATTAAATGAAACTAGACGATTACTAAATGAAGCTGGAAATTTCTAGTAATTACAATCATAACTTTTAAATTTTAAGACGTCTGTGTTATTTTCTACCAGAATCAGAGCCATAATTTTTGTGCGCTCTGTTGTAAAGTATGTGCGCTCGCTCGGTGAGGTGTGTGCGCGCGCACACGCGCACAGCTTAGAGGGAACAGTGAGTACAACCATGGATTTGCAGTACCTGTTTTTCCTTTGCCTGTCACTACAAGTTCACGGATGAAATGTGGGTAAAGCCAGAGCAGATTTAGCGGGTCTCCTTTTTTAATTTTAAAAGGCTGACCCTTATTTAAATACCTTCAAACATTGTTAATAAATATAATGAAAATATGTGTATTCCCTCTAAACAGCTTAAAGATAACATTACAAAGGGCTATACGTTAACATGGGCTTGAGTCATTAGAGTTAGACATTTCTTTCTAATATAAAATAATGTGCTAGGCCAACATAGTCTTTGGGACCTAGCTGTTCTAGGATATCTAAAATAAATATGGATGAGCAAGATTTGCATAGAAACAGAGAAACATGACAGCAGAAAAAGACCACATGGCATATCTAGTCTGCCCTTCCATATCAATTACTACAATAGTCCCCTTTTTTTCCTTTAGAGATCCTCTGTGTTTGTCCCATGCTTTTTTTAAATTCAAATACTGTCCTTATCTCTACCACATTTATTGAGAAACCTCAACGCATTTCAGCTGAACACCTTCTTCAGGGGGTATTGGCATCAAATAAAAACATGTTAAAAGAAACATTAAAAACATAAAATACATAAACATAAATAAATATATGAGTGTAAATAGAACTCTATAAAATTCATGGCATACTCTTGTTGGAAAAGTAAAAGGAAGGGAGAGGGGAAAGGAAAGAGGGTGTGAGTGGGAGTATTGCAGGACAGAGGAAGGAAATAGAAGGAGGCATAGGAATGTGTGCAGGAGAGAGGGGAGGAGGAGAGTTTAAAGTTAATGGATGAGTAGAAGGCAGAGGAAAATGGGTAAGAGACCATGAGGGGGTAGAATAGTAAGAAAGAGGAATAATAATACCACATTATACGTCTTTCTCCATCACACCATCCCACTACCTGTAAACAACCCTACATCCCCAATAGCCCCCATAAATCTTATTCCTATAAGACACTTGCACATACAGATCCTCAACACACGGTCCCTCCCCAGCCACTATCCAATCCCACCCAAACCAAAACCCCAGCTCCACCCAACATATGACACCTACAGTATCTACTGTATCAAACATCCACACAAATATATACCTACTCTCTCTCCATAGATAAGCACAGCTGGCAATTCCTGTATTCTCATACAGTTTTGTGATTGTAGACTGGCCTCTTAAAGATCTTTAAAAACTGGATGCATGAACAAGAAAACTTCTCCGTGCCTTAGAAACACATGCACAGTATGCCATGTGCAGGCATATAGAATTCATACATAGCATTACTCACAACAAAAAGATCACTCACCCACCCACACTACCTCCTGTACTCTATTGAGACACACTTTTCTATTTATCTCATTCCTCAGTCCTCCAGAAATACAAATCTGGGTTTGCAAATGGACAAAGGAAAAATGCACCATTGTCCCACCCTGTAAGTTTGCACTCTTCAACTTGGTGTCTTGGCTCTACTACCTTCAAACAGTGCCATATATTTCGCCCAAGTAGTTCCTGCCACGCAAGGAGGGGCCTGGTCAGGACGGGGGCCCACATGGCGATGCTAAGGCAGAGCAGCAAACTTACTTTAATGGATTTGCTGCACTGCCTCCGCTTTTTCAAGCTTGCTCCAGGCCTAGCGGCTGTTACCTAGCAGACTGAAGTCTCGTGATAACAGATGCACTGTGAAACTTCAGCCTGCTACATAACAGCAGCCGGGCCAGGTAGGAACCTAAAAGACCAGAGGCAGCATGGCAAACTTGTTAAAGTAAGTTTGCCACTACCACCATAACAATGAGGGAGGGGGCCATGTAGGAGGGCATGTCACCTTGATAATGGGGGCCCTCAGCAAAATTTTGCTTGCGGGCCCTTCATTAGAACTTATGACACTGCTTTCAACCAACCTCCAAACTCAAGGAAAGCATTCTATGAAAAAGGGGGAAGAGCTTTTATTGGACTTCCCTTCCTTAGTCTAGTTCTCAGTATTTGTAGTCTGATCATCTTCTTTCTTTAAATTTGAATTTCCACTGAGTTTACAAACTATATTCAATTAGTCAAGTTTTCCTATACAAGTAGGATTAAAATTAAATGCAGTCTGCTGACTAATGGACTCAATCTCACATGATACCTGTGAGTATATATGTAGTCTTAACAGATTTCTACAGCTGGTGCCGAGACCGGCCCTGTCACATCAGAGCTCTCAACTTCCTTAATTGCAGTACAGACATTTCAGGCTTGTCCTAGAAGTAAGACAACCTCATTTTGGTGCATTATGGGTGGATAACATTGATGTCAATGGCTAGAATCAAAAACTCTGAATATCCTACTGCTTTGGAGATGCAAGCTGTAAATCAGGACTGGCCTAAAATCTCCATGTTAGAGTAAGGTGAGTTAGTAATTCTGTCACAATAACACTGGACAACAAATTTGTTCAAAAGTTTTGCTTCCTGGAGAAAGTTTTAGTGATTATGATAGACAGCTTCAAGCTGAACACAAATATAATTTCAGATTGACCTTATCATGTAGGAATTTGGAAAAACATGAAATTAAATTTTGACTGAATTTAGCATGTTTAATAGCATAATGATGCTGATATATTGTACTGGTTCACCTGAGCTAAAAATGTTTTGCTTCTGATTTTCATTGTACTCAGCATCTGATGCTTCTCGTCTCAGTGTCCAACAATAGTGGCCAGCATTGATGGGTTCCAGTTGCTCTGATACCGCTTTTCCATCATGCAATGTCCTAGTGAAAACTTTCACCAATTTTGTTGCTGACTGCACCAAGATTAGCAAGGAAGAAGTCCAACTGTGAATGCAGAAAATTAATCTTCAGTGACATGTTGCACTTCATGGTTTTGTATGCTTAAAGCATATTGTCAACCAGTTAGACGTAGTTTGGTGCCCTGCAATTGCCAAGAAAATTTTCAACAACACCCCCAAATGCCTTCCATACAATTTTTTCAGGCCCCACTAACAGATCTTCAAACCACTTGTCATTAATGACATGTCTGACTAGTGAACCCATAAAAATGTCTTCCTTAATCTTGGCATCAGTTGTTCTTGGAAACATCTGTCTCAAATACCAAAATCCTTCCCCTTCCTTGTTCATCGCTTTCACAAAGTTTTTCATCAGTCCGAGTTTTACATGAAGAGGAGGCAAAATTATCTTACCTATGTCGACAAGTGGTTTGTGTGCCACATTTTTCTGTCCTGGAATTAAACAGAGTGGCCAGTTCTTTTTAATGGGCACAGCAGTTCCGTTTGCAAATGAAACAGTACTTGGTATACCTGAGCTGCATCCCTAGTAGCAGTGTCACTACTTTTAGATCACCATATATGTTCTAGTTGTACTGTATGTGTTTCAACAACAGTTCCATGTTTTTGTAGATTTCTTTCATGTGTGTTATATAGGAAATAGGTATTGAAGGGTTGCCATTGTGTAAGAAGGCAGCTTTCAGGCCTAACAGGGATAAATTGTTAAAAAGGTGCCATTGTTGTGGGTCATGCTTACAACCCAAAGCCATGAACAACCCATCAAAGTCAGGACATCAACCTGCGCAAAGAAATTTTTCATGTCTTCTTGGCGGGTCCAAAAGACAGAAATGTTCATACCTGGTGACAGCAAACCCCATTCTTACAATCTTGAACCAAGTAGTTCAGCTTTTGTTTTTAACAAACTTAAGTCATTGAATCATGTTCCCTGTAAAATAGTTATCTCCAAGTTATAATGCCCTGTTCAATGTAATTTCAGTTTGTTCAATGTAAACCGCACTGATGCAGAATAGCGCGGTATATAAGAGAATGTAAATAAAATAAATAAATAAGTCACTCATTGGGTCATTCAGTTCTGACTGTGTTATCAGATGAGGCACACTGAACATAAACTGTTCAAAATCTGGATCCATGTCATTTTCCACGTCTGGGTTGTGTATTGAAGAATCTTCATCTGCCTCATCTCGGCTCCATGTCTCTAGTGGCTTCGGTACTGGCATACTGTCATCATGCGGCACTGGTCTCACGGCTGAAGGCAGGCTGGGGTATTCAATAGATTTATTATTTTTAGCAGAGAAGCCAGATACATTGTCAGACAGAAGTAACAGTCTGTCACGTGATCCTGCTGTTCTAGCCATATCATCAGGATTGCAAATGGCATTGACTTCCGAATACGTCTGAGCCAAGCTCTGAGATGGATAGCACATGTTGCACAGCAAATATAAGAAGCCCAGGATTTGTCTCAATCACCAACTTTACAACAGATGTAGAGCTCATACACTTTCTTAATAAGTGCAGTCATGCTGCATCTTTGAGGCTTAAATCTATACTCACCACAAATGTAACAGAATGTATCGCAGCTGTTGTGACATTGACGAGACATTTGAATCATTGTCTAGACAAGAGGCTCATATGTAAATATTGTTAAGTACACAAACTGATATCAATGTCATGCATAGCAACTGTGTATGAAAACTCACTTTATAGCCTGTACTGCCAGCATCCATCCTGACTAAGCATATCCACGCATTCCTGAGCAGTAGCATTTCCACTGCACATTGTGAGCCTACACTGAGTACATGTCCAGGCATGCCTGGACTAAACAAAACAGCTTACTTTATAGGCAACATATGAGTAGACTTAAAATATGCAAGGAAATCACAAAAAAAGGCAATTGCAAAAAAAATGGTGCATGATAGGAAAATTTCAAGGTAATTTTCATGATCAGCAACCCAAAATCCATACGATACATCCAAAAGTGTTCAGGAAGCAAAATCTTCATTGTCCAGTGTAATCAATGAGATTATCTATCCAACAACCTTTACTTGGAAATCCACAATGTTTTCAATTACAAATAATCACATGGAAATAGTGATAGTGTATTTGACTCTGCCACAACTACATATTTGCTAAGTCTATTGCAAAGTGATTCCTGGGCATTGTGTGGAAGAATAGTGAGAAACAAAAATCTGAATGAGCAAGAAAAGGAGGAGCCACTCATGGTAAATCTGTCTTAATTTTATTTATTTATTTATTTAAAAACATTTATATGCCATTATCATGTAAAGAATTCTAAGCATTTAACAATTCAAATATACAATATAAAACACAATAAAAATAAAAAATACAGTAGAACTAACCGACTGTCACCTCCCACCTACCTGGTCATCCCCCACCATGAAACTTCTCCACAGCAGCCTAACTGGGGAATAGAAACATCTTTAAGTACTTCCGGAAGAAACTGAATAGCTATGCTCAGCAAGAATAGCTTCAGCTTTCAGATTTGGGGCTTTTTCCCAGTTTTTGGACTTC
Source organism: Ichthyophis bannanicus (assembly GCA_033557465.1). Lineage (NCBI taxonomy): Eukaryota > Metazoa > Chordata > Amphibia > Gymnophiona > Ichthyophiidae > Ichthyophis > Ichthyophis bannanicus. The sequence goes on from CM066036.1 coordinate 733,591,161, forward strand.
TTTTGGTTTATCTCACACAGTAGTGCTAATAAAATCTTTTTAGCACATTAGAATTTTTAAAATTGGACTTCATGGAAATAATTTTATAAGAAGCTGTGTATTTTTAGGCATCAACTATGCACCTCATGGGTGTTATTTTACTCATTAACACATGTATGTGACCTCATACCCACATTAATGACCTCTTATACAATACCGAACAGCTTCAATGTATGTATCACACAAGATGCATAATGGTGCATATTTTGCAAGTGACATGCAAATAGGTGCATGCATAGATCATAAAATGCTATATGCGCAGTCTTGCAAACATCTAGAAATGTTTGTAATCTGCCTAGATAATATAGTGTGGAATAGAAGCCTTTTAAATAAATACCTAACTATCTAATCGGGGCAGATACTCTCTCCCAACTTGCTGTACTTCCATGTATATAAGCAAGAGACCAATATAATTACAAATTCTTACCATATAACAATCTAATGTAAATCATACACTCGTTGTAAAGTTTATTTAAATTAAGTTTGTTGTAAGCTGAGTTATGTTACTTTTGAATGTGAATTAAGTTCTCTGTACACCACTTTGACTCTTAAATAAAGCGGCATGAAAGAATTGGTAAATTAATGAATGACTGAGCAGTTACACCAGCTGTATGGCAAGTGTAAATGCCCATGTCTTAACTTAAGGCAATGCCCCTCAGCCTTTTTTATTTTATAGCATATATTTTGGGATGGCCAAACCTTACGGCACACCAAACTCAGTTTTCCATGATCCTCACTCTTAGACAATCCCAAAAGCAGATTAGGAGTAGCACTTTTATCCTGATTGTGTCTTATTCTGCTGGAATCAGCCTGATCTATGAATATATGAGGTTGGCAAAGACATGCACAGGAAAGAAACATTGTCCTTTTTCTATCACGGGAGGCATAGTGGGGAGTAAGACCACCTGATTTCCTGTGCTAGTGATAAGCAAGCAAGTCAGTTTAGAAAGCAGAGGACTTTTCTCTAGTGCACTGTCCAATAGAAATGGGGTAAACACCTCATGAATCCATATCTAACCATGCACCTATCAGTGACCCTAAGGCACACCAAGGACTTTCCAAAGGTGCACCAGTGTGCCATAGCGCACTGCTTCAGAAGCACCAGCTTACAGTAATGTATGACTTCTGCCACTTAGGAAAAGTAAGCACCTACTTGTTTATATAAAATAGGCACCCCCTTATAAAATCACTCTCTACTGTACATGTTGACGTTGATGAGTTCTATGAACAAGTACAAGCTGAAATTGACAGACCATGTGAACATAAGAACATAAGATATGCCATACTGGGTCATACCAAGGTCCATCAAGCCCAGTATCCTGTTTCCAACAGTGGCCAATCTAGGTCATACATACCTAGCAGTTTCCCCAAAAGACACAGGTCCCACAATGCTTGTACTGGGTCAAGCATTGATATCCTGGGTCCCTTATTAATAATGGTTTATGGGCCTTTCCTCCAGGAACTTGTCCAAACCTTTTTTAAACCCAACTACACTAACAGCCTTTATTACATCCTCCAGTAACAAATTCCAGAGTTTGATTACACGTTGAGTGAAAAAATATTTTATTTTATTAGTTTTAAATAGTATACCCTGTAGCTTCATTGCATGTCCCCTGTTGTTGTTGTTGTTGTTAAGTGCCGTCGAGTCGGAGTCGACTCATGGTGACCCTCTGGATAGCTATCCTAAATTGTGTTCGGTCTTCAGTCAGGCAGCTCATTGTTGACAGACTGGTACCTGTAGCTGCTGTTATTGTATCGATCCATCTCATTGCTGGCCTTCCTCTTTTGCCTTGACCTTCTATCTTGCCAAGCATAATGTCTTTCTCTAATGATTTCTCTCTTCGCATGATGTGTCCAAAGTATGAAAGTTGAAGTCTTGTCATCTGAGCTTCTAAAGAAAGCTTAGGTTTGATCTCCTCTAGTACCGACTGGTTTGTTCTTCGGGCAGTCCATGGTATACACAGTATTTGCCGCCAGCACCATAATTCAAAGGCATAAATTTTTTTCCTATCTGTCTTTTTCACTGTCCAGCTTTCACATCCATATGATGTTATTGAAAATACCATGGCTTGAACAAGTCGAATCTTTGTATGGAGAGAGACATCTCTGCTCTTGAGAATCTTATCTAGGTCTTTCATAGCCATCCTGCCAAGAGCAATGCATCGTCTGATTTCTTGACTGCTTGCTGCTTCTTTATTGATAGTTGATCCAAGTAGGTTAAAGTTGTTCACAATTTCAATTTTTTCTCCTTCAACGATGAACCTGTTGATTATGCCAGTTGTCATGATCTTTGTCTTCTTTACATTAAGGTGCAGGACCATTTTGAGACTATGTTCTTTGATTGTGAGAAGCAAATGTTTCAGATCATCTTCACTTTCAGCCAATAATGTGGTATCATCAGCATAGCGAAGGTTGTTGATGAGTCTTCCACCAATCTTTACACTCTGTTGTCTTCATACAATCCTGCTTCTCTGATGATTTGTTCTGAATATAAATTAAACAGGTAGGGGGAAAGTATGCAGCCTTGTCTTACACCTTTGCTTATTTTAAACTATTCTGTTTCTCCTTGTTCCGTTCGAACTGTTGCTTCTTGATCAATGTACAGATTGCGCAAGAGAACGATCAGGTGTTCTGGTATACCCATGCTTCTTAATGTGGTCCAGAGTTTCTCATGGTTTACACAGTCAAAAGCCTTGCTATAGTCGATAAAGCACAAATAGATATACTTTTGGTATTCTTTAGTCTTTTCAAGGATCCATCTCACATCTGCAATGATGTCTCTCGTTCCTCGCCCTTTCCTGAACCCTGCTTGCACTCCAGGTAGTTCTTGTTCCAGTTATGGTTGTAGTCTCTTTTGAATAATCTTCAGTAAAATCTTGCTGGCATGTGGGATCAGAGCGATTATGCGATAATTTCCACAGTCAGTTGGATCACCTTTCTTTAGTATTGGTATAAACACAGATCTTTTCCAGTCAGATGGCCATGATGTTGTCTTCCATATTTCTTGGTAGAGACTTGTGAGTACGACAACAGCTGCATCAGATTGCTGCAATACTTCTATGGGAATGCTATCAATGCCTGGTGCTTTGTTCTTTGATAAGGCTTTCAATGCTGCTTCAACTTCTTCTTTCATCACCAATGGTTCCCGATCATAAGGTATAGGTTGAAACGGCTGTTGGTCCACTTGATCTTTATCATATAAAAACTCTGTAAATTCCTTCCACCTTTTCTTGATCTTCTCAGCATCATTCAACATAGAACCTTGAGCATCTTGTAACATTCCAATTCGAGGCTGGAACTTTTTCTTTAACTCTCGCAGCTTTAGGAAAGCCGATCTTGTTCTTCCTCTAATAGTTTCTGCTTCTATTTCCTTGCAAGTGTCATTGTAGTACTTTTCCTGTCCCCTAGTCTTTCTATATTCTGATAACGTAAACAATTGATCTACGTTTACCCGTTCCACTCCGTTCATTAATTTATAGACTTCTATCATATCTCCCCTCAGCCGTCTCTTTTCCAGGTTAAAGAGCCCTAACCTTTTTAGCCTTTCTCCATCCCCTTTACCATTTTAGTGGCTCTTCTCTGAACCTTTTCTAATATCGCTATATCCTTTTTAAGATACGGTGACCAGAATTGCACAAAATATTCAAGGTGCGGTCGTACCATGGAACGATACAGAGGCATTATAATATCCTTTGTTTTATTTTCCATTCCTTTCCTTATGATACCTAGCATTATATTTGCTCTCTTGGCCGCCGCTGCACACTGGACTGAGGGTTTTAACATGTTATCCACAATGACGCCTAAATCTTTTTTCCTGGGTGGTGTTTCCTAATGTGGAACCTTGCATCGTGTAACCATAGTTTGGGTTGTTCTTCTCTAGGTGCATAACTTTGCACTTGTCCACATTAAATTTCATCTGCCATTTTGATGCCCAGTCTTCCAATTTATCAAGATCCTCTTGACATTTTCCACAATACTCTTGGGTTTTAACAACTTTAAATAGTTTTGTGTCATCTGCAAATTTGATAACCTCACTCGTTATTCCACTTTCCAGGTCATTAATGAATATGTCAAAAAGCACCGGACCCAGCACAGATCCCTGGGGTACACCACTATTCACGTTTCTCCATTGGGAAAATTAGCCATTTAGCCCTACCCTTTGCTTTCTATCTTTTAACCAGTTCCTGATCCACAATAGTACACTGCATCCTATCCCCTGACTCTTTAGCTTTGCCAAAGGTCTCTGATGAAGGACCTTGTCAAAGGCTTTCTGAAAGTCCAGATGCACTATATCAACTGACTCACCTTTGTCCACCTGTTTATTCACACCTTCAAAAAAACATAACAGATTAGTAAGACAAGATCTTCCTTTTCTAAAGCCATGTTGGCTATCTCCCATTAGGCCATGACTATCTACATGCTGAGTAATTTTATTCTTTATGATGGTTTCTACCATTTTTCCCGGTACTGACATCAGGCTCACCGGTCTGTAGTTTCCCGGATCACCCCTGAAACCCTTTTTAAAAATTGGCGTTACATTGGCGATTCTCCAATCTTCAGGTATTAGAGATGATTTTAATGATAGTTCACAATCTCATATTTCAGTTCTTTCAACACCCTTGGATGTATACCATCCGGCCCAGGTGATTTGCTACTCTCCAGTTTATCTAATAGTTGTAATAGATCTTCCCAATGTATCAATATTTCCTTCAATTCTTCCGCACCTTTAAATACCACTTCAGTCATGGGTAACATCCCTACATCTTCCTCAGTAAAGACCGAAGCAAAGAATTCATTCAGTCTCTCCGATATCGCCTTGTCGCCTCTTAGTGTCCCTTTAATCCCTCTATCATCTAATGGACCAACTGACTCTCTCACAGGTTTTTTGCTACGAATGTACTTGAAAAGGTCTTTATTTCACGTTTTTGCTTCCGCAGCAAGCTTCTTCTCAAATTCTTCCTTTGCCTGCCTTATCAATGCCTTGCATTTGACTTGCCAGTGCTTGTGCTGTTTCCAGGTTTCATCGTTTGGCTCTTTTTTCCATTTCCAGCAAGATGCTTTTTTGGCAACAACAGCCTCTCTGACCTCACCTTTAAACCATGCTGGCAGTTTTTTGGACTTTCTTCCACTTTTAATAAAGCGTGGAATACAGCTGGTCTGGGCTTCCAAGATAGTATTTTTCAACAACACTCAAGCTTGATGTAAGTCTTTAACCTTTGCAACTGCTCCTTTTAGTTTTTTCTTAACTATTTTCCTCATTTTATTATAGTCTCCCTTTCGAAAGTTAAAAGGTAGCACTGTGGATTTCCTTACTATCCCTCCTCCACAAATTAAATCAAATGTGATCATGCTGTGATCACTATTGCCAAGTGGCCCCAACACCCTTATCTCTTGCACTAGATCTGCTGTTCCACCGAGGACTAGGTCTAATATGACTTCACTCTGGTCGGTTCAAGAACCAGCTGCTCCAAGAAGCAGTCATTTATTTCATCTAGGAACTTTATCTCCCTAGCATGTCCTGCCGTGACACTGACCCAGTCGATACCGGGGTAATTGAAATCACCCATTATTATTACTGCGCTGTAACATTTGTTAGCTTCCTTAATTTCTTTGAACATTTCATCATCCATTTGTTCATTCTGGCCAGGCAGTCGATAGTACACCCCCACTGTCATCTCCTTCCCCTTTTGACATGGAATTTCAATCCATAGATATTCTTCAGCAAATGTTGTTTCCTGCAAAACTTTAATCCTTTCTGACTCAATGCCCTCTCTATCATAGAGCACAACCCCTCCACCAATTTGATCAGCTCTATCATTACAATATAGTTTGTACCCAGGTATCACAGTGTCCCACTGGTTGTCCTCCTTGCACCATGTCTCCGATATTCCAATCATATCTAACCTCTCCTTTAGTGCTATATATTCTAAATCTCCCATCTTATTTTTTAGACTTCTAGCATTTGCATACAAGCATTTTAGAGACTGTATTTTATTCATATTAATTTGGCTATTGGTAGACATGGGTAATTTGTGATCTTTAAGCTCTGTCTGCTCCATACTCGAGGGCATTTGGGCTACTTTACTCTTTTTTGGAACCTCTCTGCTTTTGGTAGTATCCTTCAAGGATACATTCTTCCGAAGCATCCGCTCTTGGGAGACTGTCAGCTTTCCCATATTATCCAGTTTAAAAACAGCTCTATCTCCTTTTTAAAGGTTAATGATAGCAGCCTGGTTCCATCCCGGTTAAGGTGAAACCCATCCCTTCAGAAGAGCCCCTCCTTTCCCCAGAATGTTCCCCAGTTCCTAACAAATCCAAAACCCTCATCTCTGCACCATTGTCTCATCCACGCATTAAGACTCCGTAGCTCTGCCTGTCTTTTGGGTCCTGCGTGTGGAACGGGAAGCATTTCGGAGAACGCTACCCTGGAAGTTTTGGATTTCAACTTCCTACCTAAAAGCCTAAATTTTGCCTTCAGAACCTCCCTACCACATTTTCCTATGTCATTGGTATCGACATGTACCAAGACAGCAGACTCCTCCCCAGCACTATCTAAGACCTTATCTAGGTGACATGTGAGGTCCGCTACCTTCGCATCAGGCAGGCCTGTTACCAGGCGATCCTCACGTCCACCAGCCATGCAGCTATCTACATGCCTAATGATCGAATCACCAACTATAACGGCTGTCCTAACCCTTGGTCATGTCCTTCCCTCATGGGCACATGGACCTGGAAAAACCTCCTCGGTGCGAGAGGGTTTTACATCACCTGGAGGACAGGTCCTAGTTACAGGATCACTTCCTGCCACACCAGGGTGATGCTCTCCTTTCACGTGACCTCTCTCCTCCATGGCAACAGGGATGCTGCCAGACTGGAGGTGGGACTTCAGGACTATATCCCTGTAGGTCTCCTCTATGTACCTCTCTGTCTTTCTTATGTTTTCCAAGTCTACCACTCTAGCCTCTAGAGAACGGACTCATTCCCTGAGAACAAAGAGCTCCTTGCACCTAGTGCACACGTAAGACCTCTCACCAACTGGGAGAAAATCATACATGTGACACTCAATGCAAAAGACTGGAAAGCCCCCATCTCGCTGCTGGACTGCTGTATGCATCTTAATTTTAAGCTTGTGTTTAGATCTTTAAGTTCTTTACTTACTAAGGGTTGATATGGATATTTATACTAATAAAACTGTACCTAATAAAACTGTACCTAATACGTTTAATATACATTGTTCACCTGAAGATTAATTAATCTCAGGTCCTTAGTGTATGACTGATTTGGGTAACGAGCTTCACCTGAGAGCACCTCCTGTCTTTTAAGATGTGTAAGTTCCTATAAAGCTATGATTATCCCAGGGGTGGGTGGGTGTTGGGGAGAGAGGGAGGGAATTAACACTTATTAAAAGAGGGCTGCTACACAGTACCCTGTCCTGTGCTGCTGAGGTAAGCTGTAGTCAGATTTGATTTGAATTATAGCTCTTTGTTGCTGCTAGGCTCTAACTTATTATGAAATTTAAACTACAAGCTCTCTGCTGGGTTCCAAATTTAACCAGAAACCTCTCTTCTGTGTTTTAAATTTAAGCTAAAAGTACTTTGCTGATGCTAGGCCCTGAGTGACTATTAAATTTAAACTACAAGCTCTCTGCTGGGTTCCAAATTTAACCAGAAACCTCTCTTCTGTGTTTTAAATTTAAGCTAAAAGTACTTTGCTGATGCTAGGCCCTGAGTGACTATTAAATTTAAACTACAAGCTCTCTGCTGGGTTCCAAATTTAACAGGATATTCTGATAGTCATGGGCAACTGGAACACAAACGTTGGCAACAAAGAAGAAGGCAGAGTGGCTGGAAAATATGGACTTGGCAACAGAAACGAAGCTGGAGAAAGACTGATAGAATTCTGCAAGACCAAAGATCTATTCATCTCAAACACCTTCTTGCAGCAACACAAGCACTGACTGTACACATGGACTTCACCCAATGGATTGTACAGAAATCAAATTGACTACATCTGTGGAAGAAAACGATGGAAAAGCTCGATAACATCAACAAAGATAAAACTTGGAGCTGACTGTGGTACAGATCACCAACTACTAGTATGCAAACTCAAGCTAAAGTTGAAAAAGAGCAAGTCACTCATGAATGTAGCAAACTATAACCTTGAGAACATACCACAGGAATTTAAAGATTTCCTGAAAAATTGATTTGCTGCTTTAGATACAAATGACAGAGTTCCAGAAGAGTTATGGGATGACATCAAGAAGGTTGTTTTGGAAGAAAGCGAGAAGTCTCTACATAAGGTGAAAAAGCAAAACGTCCAAAATGGATGACTGAAGAAATTCTGAAAATTGTCCAGAAATGCAGTGAAGCTAAATTCAGAGGCAATCAGAGAACTCAACAGAGATTTTCAATGTGCAGCAAGACAAGACAAGGAGAAGTACTACAATAACACATGCAAGAAAATTGATTCAGAAGCTATTAGAGGAAGAACAAGATCAGCTTTTTTAAAGCTATGCGAGTTAAAGAAAAAATTCCAGTCTCAAATTGGAATGCTACAAGATGCTCAAGGATCCATATTGAATAATGCTGAGAAGATCAAGAAAAGATGGAAAGAATATATAGAGTCATTATACCATAAAGATCAAGTGGACCAACAACCATTTCAATCTGTACTTTATGATCAGGAACCATTGGTGATGAAAGAAGAAGTCAAAGCAGCACAGAAAGCCTTATCAAAGAACAAAGCACTTGGCATTGATGGCATTCCCATTGAAATATTACAGCAATCGGATAAAGCTGTTAATATACTTATTAGGCTCTGCCAGGAAATTTGGAAGACAAATTTATGGCCAACTGACTGGAAAAGATCTGTGTTTATACCAATACTGAAGAAAGGTGATCCAAATGACTATGGAAATTATCGCACAATCGCTCTGATCCCACATCCCAGCAAGATTCTACTCAAGATCATTCAGCAGAGACTACAACCATACCTGGAATGAGAACTGCCTGAAGTGCAAGCAGGGCTCAGGAAAGGGTGAGGAATGAGAGACAATATCATGGATGTGAGATGGATCCTTGAAAAGACAAAAGAATACCAAAAGGATATCCATATGTGTTTTATTGACTACATCAAGGCTTTTAATTGTGTAAACCATGAGAAACTATGGGCAACATTAAGATGCATGGGTATACCAGAACACTCGATCGTTCTCTTGCACAATCTGTGCATTGATCAAGAAGCAACAGTTTGAACGGAACTAGGCGAAACAGAATGGTTTAAAATCAGCAAAGATGTATGGCAAGGCTGCATACTTTCCCCCTACGTCTTTAATTTACATGCAAAACAAATCATCAGAGAAGCAGGACTGTATGAAGACAACCGAGGTATGAAGATTGGTGGAAGACTCATCAACGACCGCTATGCTGATGATACCACATTACTGGCTGAAAGTGAAGACGATTTGAAACATTTGCTTCTCAAGATCAAGGAATATTGTCTTAAAATGAGTCTGTACCTTAACACGAAGACAAAGATCCTGACAACTGGCAAAATCAATGTTCATCATTGATGGAGAGGAAATTGAAAGAGTTGACAGCTTTAACTTACTTGGATCAACAGTCAATAAAGAAAGGACTAGCAGTCAAGAAATAAGATGACATATTACTTTTGGTAGAATAGCTATGAAGGACCTAGACAAGATCCTCAAGAGCAGAGATGTCTCTCTCCATACAAAGATTTGACTAGTCCAGGCCATGGTATTTTCAAGAACATCATATGGATGTGAAAGTGGACAGTGAAAAAAGATAGACAGGAAGAAAATCAATGTCTTTGAATTATGGTGCTTGTGACGAATACTGTGTATACCGTGGACTGCCCGAAGAACAAACCAGTCAGAACTAAAGGAGATCAAACCTAAGCTTTCCTTAGAAGCTCAGATGAAAAGACTTCAACTTTCATACTTTGGACATATATTATGCAAAGAGAGAGATTATTGGAGAAAGACATAATGCTTGGCAAAATAGAAGATAACCATAAAAGAGAATGGCCAGCAATGAGATGGATTGATACAATAAGAGCAGCTATGGATACCACTCTATTAATAAGCCGCTTGCCTGAAGATCAAACAAAATTTAGGTCAACTACCCAGAGGGTCTCCAAGAGTCGACACCGTGTTGTTGGCATTTAACAACAACAACAACTGTATATGTTATAATTTGGAGGTTTGCAATGTGATACTGACTCCTGGCAACGCAGCACCTCCTGGGTTTTCTTGGCAATGTGAATGGAATTAGATTGCCAGGCCTTTCTTCTGAGGTAATGGAGGATTAAGTGATTTACCCAAGGCTACAAGGAATGCTAGTGGGAATTGAACGCTGGTGTCTTGATCACCAAGTCAATGTTCTAACTATTAGGCTACTTGTCCACTCCAGGTTTGCATCTGTTAAATTGTTTTTGGGTGCACTGAATTATGACACACTAGAGAATCAAATGTGTTCTAACAAATACACATACTTAGAACAAAGCAAATATAACACATTGGAGCATGTTTACTAAAGTGTGGTAGGGAGCACAGGATTAATGCATGAAATTCACATGTATGTACCGCACCGGAGCTCAGCAGTAGTGGTAAACACAAGGGGCATGGCTAGCCATGGCACTAGTGCAGTAGTAGTATACACCTGGCCTAGCACATGCACACAGTGCATGCGGTTTCCACGCATGTCTGACAATAGAATGCTGCAAGTGCAATACTGGGGCATATGTGGACCTTGAATTCACTGTGGACAGTAAGAAATATGCCCCTAGCACCCATCCAGGAAGGTAACAACTGGCCAGTCCAGAGCACAGTGATGATTGGCAGTGGGCGGAACAGCCTGCACAACTGAGAGCACAGGAGCTAAGTTCAAGAGGGTGAGATATGCAAATCAGAAAACAAACACATACAGAAAACAAACACATACAGAGAGTATGTGCTGCTTCTCAAACCACAGAGCTAACCAGGCAGCATCCAAAATCGCTGCTGCCTGGTTAGGCTCGGTGGCTCTCAGGCTGTGTGGCGAACCCGGATGTTCATTTCCGTCACTACGGAAGTGAAAATCCGTGGTTAAGGGGTCACAGGCAGAGCTATGTGGCTACAGCACTTAGCTCTGCCCAACTGAAAATCGGGCCCAGTAATTTAATTTTGGTGTTATAAACTGCACCGTGGTTCTCGCTTTTTTTGTTTTTTTGCTCCTGGGAATATGATCACCTTGCATTTCCTTTGTCTTTTTCTGAATATATATTTATATTAAATACCATGCTGGTCCAGTGTGTAGTGTCAGAAGTTGATACATTTTATATTAGATTCCCAATCAACATAATTAAAATGCTACAATTTTTGCTGTATATAAATATTATTGCAAAAAATTATATGGCCTGGGAATATGTTGCTTTCTTTAATCTTAGGGCAACTGCCTGACCAGTGTTCTGAGTGAGGGGACCTCCTGCTCCCCGACTAGTGCTCTGGGAGGGGGACTGCTTGCTCATCTCTCGCCTCAGACAGCAGATTGTCTTGAGCCACCCCTGGGGGCAGTGGCTTCTTCTGCTGGTGGCCGTTGGGGAGAAGGAGTTGGTAGCAGAGGGAGAAAGGCAGTGCAGTCAGAACCGCAACCTCATGAGAGGAAGAAGAGAAGCCAGTGGCCAATGGGGAGAGGCTGAGCAGGCTGGATCAGAGGCCCAAGGAGTCCAGGCAGCAGCGAACCTCAGAAGGATTTCCACTCTGGCTGTAGACCTGATACATTTAAAACACAGCGATGGAGCAAAATGATCAAGGTGAAGGAAAGTGCTGCATGGGAAGGGGGGTTGGGTTACAGGGGACACCTAGGGCCATATGGCAGAGGAATGGAAAAATACTAGAGCTGCAAGACACAGAGGAGGTAAAATATAGAGAGGAAGGGGTGGATATTAGACAAAAGGGGAGGTCATTGGCAGAGGAAGGAGGATGCTGGACACAGGGGAAGGGAAAATAGGGAGATAGAGAAAAGATGCTGGACATGGAGGAAGTTATAGGGACATGGTCATGACAGGGAGAAGGGAATGATGCTGGACACAGAGGGGGGTGGGAACAGGGAGATGGAGATATGTTGGACATGGGGAGGGTTGAGAGGGAGGGGAGATGCTGGATACAGGGCAATGCTGGACATGGGAGAGGGCATAGAGCTACAGAGGGAAAACTGAACTTGACAGGATGTAGGGAGATGCAGTGGAGATACTAGACGTGGTAGATAACAGGGAGAAGTGCATGAATGCTGGACACAGGGAGAGAGAGAACAGATAGTTTGGATACAGTAGAGGGATATGTTTAGAGTAAAAGAGAGGTGGAGATGCTGGATGGGGAAAGAGAGGAGGCAGATATTGGACAGTGGGAATAGAGGGAGGGTAGATATACTGGACACAGCAGGGGAGAATTAGTGATGGATTGGGGAATAAGACTGGGGGAAGAGAGAGAGAGAGAGATGGGGAATGGGTAGGTTAGGGTTAAGGATGAAGAGTTGTAGATTGAGAGCAGGATGGTAAGAATGAGAGAAATGTTCCATAGAGAGATAAAAAAAATTATTTGTTTATTTATTTTAGTTATTTAGACAGCTTTGTATACCACCTTATCCTTCAATCAAAGTGGTCAACAAGATATTGGGAGGCATACCTTCAATAGGAGGGGATACGATTCACATACGTAAAAGGCTATCTACTGTGATAAGGAAGCTTATCATAGCTCAGGTAGGAGCTATAGAAAAGATGATGTGACTCTGAACAAGCAACCTGTCAGTTTTGGTAGAAGTAAGAAAACAGAGTTTTCACATAAAAGACTACCAGTCCCAGAATGCACCAGGTTTCCAGCAGCCATGAGAGGGGCTGAAGTGAGAAAACGTGTGTGCAATCAAGAGAGCTATGAGGTAATCCCTAAGCACTCATCTCAAAGGGCAGGGCCTGATTCAACACAGCTGCGCTGTGTTAGGGAGGAGCACACATTAGGACAGCATAAGAATAGAGCTTATTCTTCAGATAACAGCTTCAGACACAGATACAGCAACGGCTACAAGCTCAAGCACCAGTATCACCTGGAGAAACAGAAGCCAAGCCAAGCGGATAGAGAAAGAAGGAAACTCTCTGGAAGGAAGAGAAGAAAGCCCATTGGCAGGTCTGGGAGAGTCCAAGGCAGTACCCATACTGGGAGGTATTCCAAATGCCAGCAGAGTCCATTGGACTGGAGTCAGCCAGAGGAATGGAAGGGCAGAGATAGGAATCACCAGTGGCTACCTGGAAGAGAGAAAAAAAAAAGTTGAAAAAACACACCTGGTTGGAAGGTGCTGCACTTTGGTTTTTTTTTTTTCTTTATTTCTTGCAGGGGTCAAGATGGATCCGAGGGAGATGGCTCAGTGGATGGCAGCCCAATTTAGCAAGCAGCAGGAGCTATCACAGCAGGCCCAGGACACTGCTATGAAGGCCTTAATGGAACAGCAGAAACCAGTGCTTGATCTGGTGCAAGCTCTAGTTCAGCTGCAGAGCCACAGTGGAACAGATGCAAGACCAGCAGTTAGTACTGGTACACCACATGTGGACACTGTGGGACTCAATCAAGGGATTGGGGCATTTAATTTTGGGAAATTAACTCCAGATGATAATGTTGATGATTTTCTAGAGTCTTTTGAAAGAGTGGCACAGGCTCTAGCATGGCCAGAGACCCAGTGGGCAGTAAGGCTGGCAGCCTCATTAACTGGAGAGGCACTTGCAGCTTACAGAGCAATGCCAGCAGCCCAGGTTTTGATTTATAAGGATGTAAAGGCAGCTATTAGAGATCGCCTAGGGTTGTCTATTTCAGAGTATAGGCGAATGTTTAGAGCTGTTACATTGAAAGTGGGTGAGACACCCAGGGCTCTGAGTCAGAGAATCAGAGGTTTAGCTGTAAAATGGTTGGAGCTTGAGCAAAAGACAGTAGAAATGTTATTAGATATTATAATGCTGGAACAATTTATGCTTGGGGTACCTAAAGATTTGAATGTTTTTCTTATACAGCAAAATTGCCAAAATCTTGGAGAGGCAACCATGCTAGCAGAGAGATTCTTGGAAGCCACGCAGGCTTGCCATAGAATGGGTGGCCCTCTAAAGATGGATGCTGAGGCTAAATGTGCTGTATCAGAAAAGAGAATAATTAAGAATGTTTCTGAAAATGAATGTACTGTATCAAACCAGATGACACAGTGGAATAGAAAGAAATGTTTCAAGTGTGGAAAAGTGGGACACTTAGAGAAGAGATGCCAGACACACACTAGTTTAATGGGTCTGGATTTAAAACAGCCCAAGGAAGGATTTCTTTTGATGGTTGATGTGCAGGGAATTACCACAAATGCATTATTAGACTCTGGGGCAGACCAGAGTATGATGTCAAAAAGGCTTTGGAAGAGGATAGAGGCCCAAGAAAGATTTGTGCCTAGAACCCCTGAAAGCCAAGTTCACATCAGATGCATTCATGGTGCTGCATCATCATATCCCACCTATAGGCTAAAGGTTAAGTGCCTAGGGAAACAAGAGGAAGTCCTGTTAGCAGTGGTGCCTAGGCTACCCTTTGATTTGGTTCTAGGAAGAGACTGGCCAAGATTTAAGCAGGGTCTAGTGGAAGGACTAGGAAAGAAGGAGGGAGAAGGTTTAATGGTAGTAGCTCCCGGGCCTTTATTTGGAAGTCCTCAGACCCCAGCTAAAAAGATGGTTAAGCGTCCAGAAGACCAAGCTACCCCAAAGCAGATATTCGTCCTAAAGTACCACAAGGTCTCAGAGAAGGCCCAAGCTCCTAAGCGGGCAACCCCTCAATCTGCTGGGTTTGACCTGTGCAGCATAGAAAATGTGACTGTACCTAGCCAAGGGAGGGCCCTGGTTGACACCGGTCTCCAAGTGGAAATACCAATTGGATGTTATGGGAGAGTAGCCCCAAGGTCCGGATTAGCCCTTAAATATTTCATCGATGTGGGTGCGGGAGTAATTGATCCCGATTACAGGGGCAATATTAAAGTTCTGTTGTTTAACTTTGGACAGAATGAGTATCACGTGAAGACAGGAGACAAAATTGCCCAATTGATTTGTGAGAGGCTGGGTTTTCCACCTGTGGAGGAGGTCACATCCCTAGAGAATTCTGAGCGTGGAGCCAGAGGCTTTGGTTCTACTGATGTCAAAGGGGTTAAAAGCTTAGCTGCCACCTGTGCCCGAGAGAGGGAGGTGAGTGAAGAGGAAGATTTGGGACCCCAGGTATCTGATTGTAAAGAAAAATAAGAGCCCCAAATAGGTGAGGACCTGACAATGGTACAACAGGAAGAAATTAGGAAGTTGCTTAAGGAATTCCCAGATGTGTTGACACCCATACCTGGGGAGACCCATTTGGTGGCCCATGAAATAATAACTCCACCTGGGAAATTGGTTCGTCAAAGGCCATACCGCTTGCCTGAAGCCAAAAGACAGGAGGTAGTGGCACAAGTCCAGGAGATATTGGACATGGGGGTAATAGAGGAGTCAAAGAGTCCCTGGAATAGCCCCATAGTCCTGGTGCCGAAGCCTGATGGATCCTTAAGATTTTGTATTGACTTCCGGCAGGTAAACGCCATATCAGTTTTTGATGCATATCCAATGCCAAGAATTGAGGAGCTGTTAGACCAGCTGGGACAGGCTCAATACTTAACCACCCTTGATATGACAAAAGGATATTGGCAAATCCCTCTTACCAGGGAGTCGAAGCCGAAGACTGCGTTCAGCACCCCCGTTGGCCTTTTCCAGTTCAAGAGGATGCCTTTCGGACTGCATGGAGCAGCGGCTACCTGCCAAAGGTTAGTGGATCAGGTACTTCGACCCCACCAAAGTTATGCTTTTGCATACATGGATGATGTCATAATCCATAGTAACACCTGGGCGGAGCATTTGAAGAGGATCAGGGCAGTCTTGTGCTCTATGAAGCAAGCGGGAATCACTTTAAACCCGAAGAAGTGTGCCTTTGCGAATAAGGAGGTAAAATACCTAGGCCACCTAGTGGGAAGAGGAAAAATTAAACCTCTATTAAGCAAAATAGATAGCATCAGGAATTTTCCTCCTCCAACAACAAAGAAACAACTAAGAAGTTTCTTAGGACTTATTGGATACTACCGCCGGTTTATACCGCAATTCGCAGAGAAAAGTGCCATTTTCACGGATATGCTGCGAAAGAATTGTCCAAACCAGATAAAGTGGACACCAAAAGCTGAAAAAGCGTTTTCAGTATTAAAAGAAAAATTGTGTACAGGACCGGTACTGAAAGGAGTAGACTTCAAGAAACCCTTTCTGGTTCAAACCGATGCATCGGATGTAGGGCTAGGAGCGGTCCTATCCCAGTGCCATGATGGGGAGGAGCATCCTGTGATGTACCTGAGCAGGAAGTTGTCACCGGCTGAACAAAAGTATTCCACGATAGAAAAAGAGTGTTTGGCTATCAAGTGGTCAGTGGAGGCGTTAAGGTTTTACCTTACTGGGAGAAAGTTCCAGTTGGTCACGGACCATGCCCCACTTAAGTGGTTGCAGCAAATGAAGAACCACAATGCCAGGTTGACACGCTGGTACATGGCCTTACAGGCGTTTGATTTCCAAGTTGAACATCGTGCCGGGAAGTTACACAAGAATGCGGATGCACTTTCCCGTATTACGGACTGTAGAGAAGAAGTTTCACCAGTAAAACCAGTCCGTAATAACTTAAGCAGGGGGGTATGTGATAAGGAAGCTTATCATAGCTCAGGTAGGAGCTATAGAAAAGATGATGTGACTCTGAACAAGCAACCTGTCAGTTTTGGTAGAAGTAAGAAAACAGAGTTTTCACATAAAAGACTACCAGTCCCAGAATGCACCAGGTTTCCAGCAGCCATGAGAGGGGCTGAAGTGAGAAAACGTGTGTGCAATCAAGAGAGCTATGAGGTAATCCGTAAGCACTCATCTCAAAGGGCAGGGCCTGATTCAACACAGCTGCGCTGTGTTAGGGAGGAGCACACATTAGGACAGAATAAGAATAGAGCTTATTCTTCAGATAACAGCTTCAGACACAGATACAGCAACGGCTACAAGCTCAAGCACCAGTATCACCTGGAGAAACAGAAGCCAAGCCAAGCGGATAGAGAAAGAAGGAAACTCTCTGGAAGGAAGAGAAGAAAGCCCATTGGCAGGTCTGGGAGAGTCCAAGGCAGTACCCATACTGGGAGGTATTCCAAATGCCAGCAGAGTCCATTGGACTGGAGTCAGCCAGAGGAATGGAAGGGCAGAGATAGGAATCACCAGTGGCTACCTGGAAGAGAGAAGACTGCACGTGGAAGGGACTTTCAGACCTATGCCAGAAGGTATGTGAGAGAGGATCCAGTGTCCAGGGATCAAGATTGGAAGGCTGGACATCAGAATTGGATTACATACTGGCCAGGCTATACAGAGAGGAATTATGATAGCAGGAGAGGCTCAGGTATGAACACTGATCCAGACCCTATCTATAATAGAGAATGGCAGCAAGGAAATAAGCATTCTCATGATAGTGCCTTAATGAAAGACTCGTCTGTGCCAATGTATGATAGTGACCCTATGCTGATTGATGAAGGGGGAGATACAGCAGATGAAACTATTCATTACATGGACTGTTCTCTATCTAAATGCTATTGCTAGCTTTCTGTGAGCAAACACCTCAGCCATCACAAAGAAACCTAACTTTGTTCTTTATTTCCACTGCAAACAGCTCTTAAAGCAGGATTTGGGTTCACACAGTAGCAGCCAGCCAGCTAAAGGGTTTCAGCTGGTCAATTGATAGTAATTATAGCTGCACCTGATTGTGTGTGTAAGCAAGGGAGAATCACTGCTGGGATCTGCGTGGAAAATAAGCAGAAGTTAACCTAACAAGCAAAGTTTATTCATTTCTTTGTGCCTTTTTTTTATTTGGTAATTATTTGCTAAGAAAACATTAGCTAATTGCCTGACAAGCTGAAGGTTGTTTTCTGATTTGCTTTGTGACTTTATGTTATCCATTTAAACACTGCAAGCAAGTAACCTCATTTATATTGCTACCAAGCATATTTGTGCTGGGTGAATTAAACCCCATCAATAAAAGAAGTATTTTATTGGCCTTACCACTGGTATCACAACTCAATTATTGTCTTCAGCTGTGTTTGGGAGTGAAAGAACTACATTACCCACAATACCTTGCAAGAATCATATGAATATATGCATCGTCAAGATTGTGTAAACTCTCACCCTAGGCAGCCGTCTGACACTACTTATAGGTCTAAATGGGGATGGGCAGTTGGGGCTAATTTGTAAAGGTAGCTAGTGGGCCACTTGGGTAGTATCTAATGCTTGGCAACTTAAGGTGGTTGCTCATAGGCAACAGATTGGTCTTGAGAGCTTTGCGGAAGTCCTTGGTATCATTTAGGGTCCTTAAGTCCATGGAGAGGGAGTTTCATAATGCAGGCGCCAGTAGCGAGGGAGCTCTCTTAGATGTTACTTGCTTAGTCTTGTGATAACATGACTAAGAAAGTAAATACATGGAAAAAATCTGAAAAGAAAAAGATCAATGTCAAAGGAAGATGTAGAGGGAGGAGTGGCTCAATGGTTGGGACAGGTTACCTCAGGCCAGAAGGCCAGGGGCTCAATTCCCCCATGGGGACAAGCAACCTCAGGACAGAGGGACTGGGGTCTCTAGTCCCATGGCCACTCCTTGTGGCCTTGGGCAAGCCACTTAACCCTCCATTGCCTCAGGTACATTTAAATTGTGAGCCCTTTGGTGACAAGGGAATAAAAAGTACCTGTTAGTATACATGTAAACTACACTGATTCTAAAGAGCATGGTATAAAAAAGAAAAAGAAAAGAAGTAGCAGATGGACTTGAGACCCTGAAAAAAATGAGAGAAGATGTAGGAAAGCAGAAACTAGAGTCTGGAACCAACACAATTAGAGCAATAAAACTGCCACACAACAAAGTTAGAAAAAAGTATTTTGTTTTCAGTTTGGGGCATATTTACTAAGCTGGGCTAACAGCATACACTGTTTGTGACTAGGTCCAACATGGGACCTAGTCACAAACAGCACATGCTAACCACTAGCCCAGCTTAGTAAACATGCCCCTTAGTGATTGGAATATAGCAGTTTTTGTCATTTACATGTGCTTTCTTTATATGCATCTTTCTAGTTCTCTGGTGTTTTGCTACATGCAGAATGTGGCTTCTTGGAGTTTCAGTTAAATTTTTGTCAACATACTTCAATTTTATTGTTTGACCACTTATTCTGTACTTGGTGAGGGTCTATCTAAGGAGTATGCTTACTAAGCTGGGCTAACGGTTAGCCTGTGCTGTTTGCAAATAGCATGGGTTAACTGTTAGCACAGCATAGTAAGCAAACATGCACCTAGGGGAAGAGTAACCTAGTGGTTAGAACAGTGGCTTGATAACCAAGAAACCAGAGTTTGATTTCCATTAGTTGTCTTTGGGCAAGTCACTTAACTCTCTATTGCCTCAGGAGAAAGGTCTGGCAATCTACTTCCAGTCACACTACCAAGGAAACCCAAGAGCTTCTAGGTCACCAGGAGTCATCATTGACTCAAAGGCATGCATTGCTAGTGTGTGATTGAGGTCAGGTATCCTGTTCATATGAAGATTCTATGCAGGAATCTGACTTGTTCAGTTTTCCCAACAGGTATATGGATGTTCTAGGTTCCATTGCAATATTTATGATGCCTCCCTTTACTGGCTATGCTCCTTGTTGTATGCGTTTTGGAAGTTAGTGCTGTTATGGAATGGTAGGTTTGCACTTTGGGTCCTGTACTCTGGTTCTTGGTGTACATTCAACTGTTCTGTGTTGGTTGGGGGGTACTAGAATATGGACTGTCTTTGAGATTTGCAGTTTTTCGTTCTTGCTGATGCCGAATGAAATTTAAAATCTTTTATCAGTTCAGATTCAATGAAATCTCAAATTTTAAGCGAATGTCTCAGTTTAATTTTGCTTAGTAGCCTGATAGCTTCACTGCTGCTGAGTTTTGAGCTTTTCCAGCTCTAGCACAATCCAATCCAGCCTGGGCACTATGATCGTGAATTCATGGCGACCAGGATTAGTTTTTATCATCTTATATCTTCCCTCCTCATCAATAATCTAGTCAGAGCAATATAAATCTGCCAATCAGATATTTATAATCATTTGATTTGGGAGTGGGGGGCTTTGTAAGTGGTTTTAAGTATAATTTGTTTCATGATTATTATTATGTTTATTTTATCGTACCATTGGTTTTAATAAATTGTGTATGTATGTTTGGAAGCCACCTAGGGTTTTATATGGATGGCATATACATTTTAAAACAAACTAAATGTATGCAAATTATGTCAATGGATATGTAAATATGTATGCAAATTAGGCCCTCAGTGAGTCTCTACATATGGCCTCGCATCACCCTTAGGCTGCCCCTGGAAAGGTACCCTGGTTGAGATCCTCCTTTCCTTTACCCTGATGAAGGCCCCCCCCACACACACACACAAAAGCAGACAAACCAGTCCCTCCTCCCCAAACTCCCTCCACACTTAGAGCAGCACCTCTGGTAATCTAGTTTATAGTGCAGAAGCAGTCTCCCTCTCCTCCTGCCTCTTCCTTTGCTGGGCTTCAAAATGGCAGATCTGACCCCAAGCCTTATTGGGCAGATTTCCCTCTAGTGGTAATACTGAGGGACTACCACTGGGAATCATTCTGAACTCCAGTAAGGGCAGAGCCATGTAGTATAGGATTAATTTTTAAAATAAGCATGCACATATGCACTTTGTACACAGACATTTATACCAATACCATGCAGATGCATTCACCTGTGATTGTTGCAGTTTTCTGAGGCTATGTTATAAGGATGTATAGATGCCCATAAAATAATCCCACAATAGGCATGAGCTTGGACTTCCTACCGCAGTGACCTGTTATAAAATTGTCCTTGAAATGTCATATTTACTATTTTATGACAGTGGTTATTTTAGAAGCCTCCCCATTTGTGAATTGGAACATTTACATATGTAGATTTGCATACATATGTAATTTTATAAGAGGGATATTTACATGTGTTGATGCACACCATGTCTAGTTTGTCAGGAGGCATGGGGAGGGCATGGAAGGGGCACCCAAAATGGTCTTACCCTTATTTGGCAGCCTTACCCCTAGCTGTGAGTTTACTATTAGGGGTCACGAGTGCCATTTTGAACCTGAGACTAAGAGGAGCGGGAGTGACTGGGGATCATTTCTGCTCCACTAGACACCAAGGAGCCTGGGAGCCCATTGGGAGTGGGGTAGGAGGGTTGGGGAAGCGTGGGGGAGGGGTGTCTGCGGGAAATCATAGGAGGGGGTTCTTTATGCCAGGGAAGTTGGGTTCTGTGATACTGAGGCCAAGGGATGATTGGATGCGATGGGGGAGGGGGGGTTAGGGGTGATCAGGGGGATCACTGTTGGGGGTGATTGTAGGGGGAAACTTGTAGTACTGGATCAATGTATTAATATCATGCTCTTTGGGATGGTCCAAAAGGCACATCCATCTCTCCTTCCATCTATAGCACAAAAGAACTCTGGAGTTCTTGTTTTGTTTTATTTTTTTTGTGCTGACTATACCATGATGATTCTTTCATCAGAGTTCTCCCTAGACAACATCATATTTCTGTCTTCCTTTTATCATTTCCACAACATTTCCCTCAGTTTACACTTTAAAGTTGCCACCTTTAAAAACAAAATACTTTCAAGTCGACTGTAAAAGCTTCACTTCTGAATTGTTGCCCTTTCTTTTAGCTTTTCTACCATATTCTTTCTGAGAATTTCTTGAATTTATTCTCAGGGGAAGCCTCCCAAGCTCTAAACAGCAGAGTATTTGAAAAAAAAAAATCCCCACACTTTTAAATAGGCCAAGCTTAAGAATCCTACTTCAGAAATCAACTAAACTGCAAAATCAATTAAAATCAATTAATGGTGCCCTTTTCCTATGCTGAAACACTTACTCTTAATGAAACAACATTTTAATCTCAACCTTGTTTTTACAACACCTTAGTTATAACATTGTTTGTAAATGAGGAATGTATTCCTTGAGGGTTCAAATACTTAAAGCATTAGTAAATCAAGTTTCTGTGTCTTGGCATAGACAAAGTTTGTTTTTTCCCTGTGCTTTTCTTGAAAGTGATGCAAGTGACAATACATTGCATAAGCAAAATCTCATTAACTGTTCTGGATCAATTTGTCCACAAAGATACCTTCAGTGTCAGGAATACATTTGTTTGTTGTCATTTTCTTTTTCCATAAAGAACATATATATTTTGATCACTGCTTATACTTCTCTTTCTTTTTCACACTATTTTTTCATTCATATATCTTTCTGAGGATTTACTGACGGGGCTTGTAGCACATAATTACTTCAGTCCTGACAGATATCGGTTAGGGCTCCAGCTGCACAATACACATAAAGGGGCCTGTCTACTAAGCATTTTCCCCATAGGCAAAATATGGGAAAAATCCTTTAGTAGGCAGGCCCCATAGAACAGTATGAAAAATATCTTTTGCTCAATGCTATATGCCTCCAGTTATGGTATAAAATTGTAAACTAAAGTATGTAAAATGTTTTAGATAATTGCTAGAATGCCAGAAGCTGGGGTAGAAGGGAACAGGAAGGAAGGACAGCACCTGTGTGTGGCCTACTCTAAAAATCTAGTAGAACAAATTGTTAAAAAAACTGTGGGAGATGTTTACTAGAGGGTGTTAGTTGTCATCAGGGAACTGACGTGGGTTAGATTGAGCCACGGTCACATGATTGAATTGCAGCTTTCACAGACAATTTTCTGCAATAGTTGCATTTTGCACGGTAGAGGAGGAGGGAGGCGGGATTGGGGCAGGAAAAAGGCATGGCAATAAGGGGCAATTGTTGTATGTTGGCATCCCAAATCATCACCATTGTGTCTGCCGATAACACCACCACAGAAGATAGTGTTACCTGTAGTCAGGCCTTCAGTGCTGTTGCCAATTGTGACACCTTTGCAACCCCTCCCTACAGCCCCCTTAGGTCTCCCCTCCCTTGCAAAAGTGTGCCAGTGCTTTGGATCATCTGATATGGGGCACCAGCAACAGTGAGAGTCACCCCTCCTTTCAGCCTCCCTCTGGCATCCCTTTCAGCCCCCCATCTGGCATCCCTAAGGGATGTTGTTGGGGGGGGGGCTTTTTGGGGACACCCAGCCCCCCACTGACTCAAACCTCTTAGCTAGATAGCCAAGTCTCCCCTCCTGGCCCCCACCCATGGTAACTAGGATCTCTGTTAGTCAGTTGGGATCACCCCTAAGTGTCCCCTAGCCCCCTCCCCCCCCACACACACTTCTCCATCCCTTACCTAATAGATCTATGGTCTCATGGTGCTGCTCCCAAGCAAAAAGACTCCAAAGTGAATGTAATCTCACTAGGGAGCAGCACCCTGAGATCAGTGCCATTTTCCTTGTTATAACAATCTATATGGGCGGCCAAGAGAGCCATGAGAAAACTCCTCCAACTCAAGTGTGTGAGGGCAAATCACACAATGTCCACATACACGGTGGCCCTGACCCGAATAAAATGTCTTGTGAATCACAGGGAGTGATCTATGTGGTGCTCTGTTCATGTGAAAAGTTATATATTGGACAGACAACCAGACAATTTAAAACGTGGATGATTGGACACCTTTTGGCCATATGATGGGAAGTAGTATCTGTCCCTCTAGAAGAACACTGACAGAGTTTTCAGCATCATTTGGATAACTTTAAATGCTGCATGCCAGATCAGTTAAGAGTGGAGGGTGGAGGGGATCTGGTCTTAAGGTTATTGCAGTGGGAACAAAAAGTTATTTTTCGGTGAGATGCACAGTACCAGCAGGGCTGAATTCCATGGTCGAGTGGCAGTGGTTCTACTAATGAAAAAGATTGGGAGTTTCGACAGAGTGAGGAAGTGTGTGTGTGTGTGTGGGGGGGGGGGGGGTTGTTTTGAGATAATTGTGTTACAGGTTGGGTTTGGTGAAAGGAAAGGCCCAGGGGGTTGCCCAATGAAGTCGGGGATTGAACTTGCATGAATAGGAGTTTTAAATACATTGAATGGCTGAGTAGTATGGTTTTTTTTTTAAGTGTGCATGGGATATTTTCATTGGGATTGGTGTTGTGATTGGTGGAGCGAGATATTTTGGTGGTGACTTGGCTTCTGCAGATAAGAGGGTGTTGTCCTTTTAAACATTAAGGTAGGCATTGGGTGGATATCTGTGTTCCGAGGATTTGAACTGTGAAAGGAAAAGTAGCTTCTAAAGCAGTAAGTAGTGTTTAAAGCTTTTCTAAGGGTATAACTGGGATGGTGGAGTGCAATCTTAAGGTGTTAGTCTATAAGCTTCTTTCTTCTCCCCTCTTTTCTTGCACAGCCATAAGCTGGCGGTGTTTAAGTCCTTTGACAAAGTCATTGAGGAGATGGTGAAACCAACGGGTCAGGTTTAGTGATTTGCCGTGTTGAAAACAGGGAGAAGCAAGATTAACAGTGCGACGAAAGTGAAAGCATTGCAGGGTTGAAGATTTTTGCAGTACTGAAGACTGCTTGTATACAGGATTGGGAGAAGTTATCTTGAGCAATTGGAGTTTGAACAATGCAAATTTTAAAATTTTTTTGATGAGATTATATATATATTTTTGAAAGTATTTTGGACATATTATTATTCTTAATAAAATTGTGGAATCGTTTGAGGGGTCCCAATAGTTTTTGCAATTTGTTAATTTGGAATTTTTGGCACTGGGTGGGTGTGGTTTTTTGGTTTGTCATGAATTTCTAAATGTTAAAATGAAGTAAGACTTGGGAAGCATTGTCCTACAGTGTCATCTCCTTTCCAAGCTGCAGGAATGGTTGGTGGGCTTTTCACTTGAACTGGCCCTTGCTTTTCTAGCAGTTTTATGCCCCTCAAGAAGTCCCTTGAATTGAATTTAAACTCCCACAATCTACTTTCTTTAAATGATGCCACTCTTTGGGTTTCCTACACAGCTGGACTGAGGAACCTTTCATCCTTGAGAGTCACAAACTAGTTGGGTTTTCATGATATCCCTATGCATAAAACTTGCACGCAACTGAGAAAAAAGCTAGTGGTTAGAATAGCACGTTGAGCATCATGGAAACCAGGTTCAAATCGTGCTTCTCTTTGTGACACTGTTATGGAATGCTCTGTGGCCTCAGGAATAAAAATATAGTTAAACAGAGTAAATGATGGCAGATAAAGACCATATGATCTGTTGAGCTATACCAATTACTAAACTTGATAATTCCTTATGCACATTATTTTACTGTGGGTTCCATTTTATGCAATGAGGCCTATTTAATAATAATGCACATAAAGATCGGCAGCACCTGCTAGTTTATGGTTATGTTTATTAAAACTTTATATATCTCCTTTTCTGTACTTTAGTTGTAAGGTTAAAATATTTTTTGACCAGGGAAATACCTAATGTACCTAAATGTACATAACTTACTTTGACCTCAGATTTGGAAAGTTAAATATTCAAATCGAAAATCTAAGGGGTCAATATTCAGCGGCAGCGGTTAGCATATTTAAAGTGCCTGGGTGCTGCCGCTTTAACTAGACCCATATATTCATCACAGATGTTTTGCTGTCCAGTGAGTGGAGATATGCAGCCACTAACGGGATAGCAAAACCACATAAGCTTAGGACTGCCATTGACCTGTCTAACTTTATACAGTTTAGCTATCCACTTAATTGCTGAATATCACCCTAACAAGATAGCTGCCGAGACATAGGGGCATGTTTACTAAACTGCGGTAACATTACAGACCGCGCGTTAGGTAACGTTAACGATCGTTAGGTAACGTTAACACGCGATATGTAACGTTAACGCGCATTAACGTTATCTATCGATCGTTAACGTTCCCGGCTGTGGTAAACACCGCAGAGGGTGCAGAGAGGGCGGGAGGAAGGGGTCAATAGGCGGGGAGTGGGCAGGGAGAGGCTCCCTGCATACTAACGCGCTGAACTGAAGGGCTGAATCCTACCGCGAATGAAAACCTGCCGTTAGATGCACATTTGCAGGAGGGAGAAACCATTTCAGTGTCAGCAATGTACAGCATAGACAGGGAGCCCAAGTAAAGTGATAGTAGTGCTATATTTCCAGCAACAGCATAGTGCTTAAGTATGAAAGGCCACTATGGCGATGGTGCAAGTGGGGCATAGGGGGCTGCAGGCGGGACATGTAGCGGGGGCAGCTGGAGCACAGGGTGGACTAGGCGGGCACCTAGGTGGCACATAGGAACATATAAACCGGAAATCAGCATGACAGAAACTGACAAAGGCCAAACACAATCCACCTACATCTACCTGGTCCACCCGAGCTAATAGTTGCTAAGGCACTGACCTGACATCCCCCCAGCCAACCCTCCCCCAAGCGGAAGGGACAGACTATTGGTAGGCGGTGATGGGGGGGATGTGAGGATGCTCATGTATGAGCCATACCCCAGATCCCGCTCCCTAAGCGACCACCTACCCACACAGTGGATGGCCTGGGATTGCGCACTACCAGCACTGACAGCATATGGTCATGTCAGCATGGTGGGGGGGGGGGGTGCCTGTGCTGGAGGGGGCAGTGGCACCTGCCTGCAGTAGATTTAGGCCATGCCCTGTACCAGTATGTGGTGTGCAATGCAACATAAAAGGTCTGGCTGAGGAAAAGTACAGGTAGCCCCAGGGACCACCATGCTTCAGTGGCAACAGTGTGGTGCAGTACACCCAGCCAGTGTGTCCATAAGCAGAGGATCACAGGTTGAAGCCCCAGCTGTGGTTCCTGCAGAG
This sequence comes from Ichthyophis bannanicus, assembly GCA_033557465.1. Classification (NCBI taxonomy): domain Eukaryota; kingdom Metazoa; phylum Chordata; class Amphibia; order Gymnophiona; family Ichthyophiidae; genus Ichthyophis; species Ichthyophis bannanicus. Next base: position 733,618,063 of record CM066036.1, read on the forward strand.
CATGTCCCTATGTTTTACCCTACAATGCAGATACAACAGCAACATGTGCAAAGCCCAAAGCAGCGGTGAACAGGAATACAAACACCCACTCACACAGGCTCCACAATCCAAAGATGCATGGAGAGTCAGGCTGTTGGCCCCAGCATTGAGCTGCAGTTATATCACCAGAGCACTACTACTACCTCCTGCACAGTTTAGCAATGTCGGCATGTGATCAGGACCAGTGTGGCGGGCAGGGTTGCCAACCACCCCTATCTTTGCACAATGCTGCAATAGGAGTGTGTGCGTGTATGTCTATCCATTGTTTTGTGGCTTCCCACACCTCACCGGGCCCACAATGTCCCACTGTTACCAGCATTAGCCTGAATATGTGCATAATGAGGAGCAAGGTGTTGTGGGTATGGCCCAGACAGGGTGGATTGGCCAGGATGCATTTTCACAGGGTGGGGGGTAATGACTGGGACACTGTAATGCCCGACCACCACCTGCATGGACAGGGTGGCCACAGCATGGCATGCTGGAGGGCACTCACTCTCACCAAGCAGTGACCATGGCATGTCTAGGTTCCCACATAGCATTCTATGCTATCTGTCTCCAATGATACTTTTGTGTTCCCAGTGCTGGGGCCCCAATCACTGAGATACCTGCTTGGTGCACTTAGTTTCTCTGTGAGCATGTACTATGGACTGGCTAGTAGACTGTCTGCAGTTAGATTGTGTATGGTTGGAACACCTATAAGGTGCAGTCTGACTGTGCTCTCTGCTGGTGACTGGCAGATAGTGGTGTGAAGCAGTTGGGGTTTTCCAGAGCTAACCCAGCATTGCTACTGGTCTGCCCCAGCCACAGGTATGGCTCTGGCCCACCAACCCTGGAGGGCTGTCTTATACCAGGAGGATGCTTCATGGGGGCTGGGGCACCTGCCCTTTACCTACAAAAAGGGTGATGTGAGCCCTTTGGGGTATGTAGTGTATACCACTTTGACCTATAAAGGCACTGCTACACAAACCTCATGCAAGTCTGGAAACCTCTCTGCCCTGATAACAGGTGCCCATCTCAGCCAGACCTTAATACAGGGCACACACTAATCTGGGTAGTGTCTGGTCTCAGAGGGACACATGTGACTGCAGGATAAAGATGGACACTGAATTATCTTCAGATGTACTGCAAGGAACACCTGTCACACACTGGTAGTGAGGTGGATGTACAGCAGGGCCTATCTCTAGCACCACATGTACTGCGGACCTAGTGCTGGGCACTCATCTTATCCCTCAGGGAGAACACAGAACCTGCACAATGGCATGGTCTATAGCTACTCTGTGTCAGTATCACACACTGTCAGTTCGTCTTTCCAAGCTGAGGTACAGGAGAGGTGCAGACCCCATTTGCCGATCAGCTGTAGACTGCTATTCAGCATGTGCATTGCATCATGGGTACTGGTGGGGTTACCCTATTCTGGCACTCAGAGCAGACAGTTTGTGTGGTGACCTGCAGTCCTTCTGTACCCAGCCATTGCTGTGACATACACCACAGAGGTATCGCCTACTGGTTAATGCAATGCCATTCTCGGCAGTGTTCATGGGTTCAATTCCTCATTGTTTTCTCCTCTCATGCCTATCCTACTTAAATAGTGTGCATGCCTTTAACAGTCATATTTTTGCAGATTTATGCTGCCAGCCCATAATACCCTCTCCACAATTGCCAACATTCCCTCGGTCCGTCTATCTGCATCTGAGCTGTGTAGAGTCCTGTCTGCCTGTGCGGGCTGTCACCCCATGTCCTGCACTGCTACCCTTTCCTGCATTGTGCCTCTTCATGCTTGCCTAGCTTGTGCCTGATCTGCATGGCACCACCAATCCTCTGTCCACCCATCATTGTAACTATCCTTCCACCTCCGTCTCCACTGGGGGACATGTATTCCATCGTCTGCCACCAACTGTCTTTCCAGTACTTTATATTGTCAACACCCTGTGCTGTGGTACAGTTGCCTCCACCATGTTTGTCATCAGTACTGGCAGCCACATGGGATGCCCGCAGATATGGCAGGTCCAGCGGCTCCCAGCTCTCCCTCCTTCACTCACCTGTTCATTGCCTTTCCTGAGTGATATATTTAGTGTTAGGGCTACATCTGTCTCTGTTCCTCACAGGTCATGCATTTCATCCTGAAGCACCTTGAAGCCCTTAGGCCACATTAACCTAGGGCACCATAACCTTGTTAGGCCACCTTAACCTATGGTTTCGTAACCCAGGGTGCCTTCTAAGGTGCCTTGTGCAGGGGTGCCTAATATGGTGCTTAGCCTAAGGAGCCCTACTGTATAGGGCACCTTATAAAGCGCCTTATGAGACACCTTATAAGGCACCTTATAGGGCACCTAACAAGGCACCTTACAAGGCTCCTTACAAGGCGCCTTGTAATGTGCCTTGTAAGGTGCCTTGTAGGGCACCTTGTAACGAGCGTTAGTCGAAGGCACCTTGTAACATGCGTTAGCTGATACGGCTTGCTTTAATGATATACCGCCCACGCCTTTATATGGGCATCTGTACCTTTACCGCGGAACCTAATGCGAGTGACATTACCATAGTTTAGTAAACATACCCCATAGAAACATAGAACTATGACGACAGAAAAAGACTACATCCCCTATCTAGTCTGTCCTTCCATATCAACAACTACAACGGTTCCCTTTTTTCCTTTAGAGATCCTCTGTGTTTGTCCCATGCTTTTTTGAATTCAGATACTGTCCTCATCTCTACCACCTCCATTGGGAGACTATTCCACGGATCCACCACTCTTTCCATAAAGATATATTTCCGCATATAACTTCTGAATCTATCCCCTTCACCCTAATCCCATGTCCCCGCATAGCAGAACTTGCTTTCAATTGAAAGAGGCTCTCCCCCTGTACATTTATGCCACAAAGGTATTTAAACATCTCAATCATATCACCTCTATCCCGCCTTTCCTCTAAGGTGTACATATTAAGATCCTTAAGTCTATCCTCACATGCTTTATAATGAAGACCACTAACCATTTTAGTAGCCACCCTCTGTACTGACTCCATCCTGTTTATATCCTTTTGAAGGTGAGGTCTCCAAAATTGCACACTATACTCAAAATGAGGTTGCACCAAAGACTTATATAGAGGCACTATCACCTCCTTTTTTCTGCCAGCCATTCCTCTCCGTATGCACCCAAGCATCCTTCTAGCTTTTGCCATCGCCTTTTCTACCTGTTTAGCTAATTTAAGATCATCAGACACAACTACGCCTAGGACCCGCTCTTCTTTAGTGGGCAAAAGTACTTCACCCCTATACTATATTGCTCCCTTGGATTGCTGCAGCCCAAATGCATGACCTTACATTTTTTAACATTAAATCACAGCTGCCAAATTCTAGACCATTCTTCAAGCTTAGCTAGATCCCTCCTTATGTTATCTACACCTTCCTGGGTGTCTACTCTATTGCAGATTTTGGTATCATCTGCAAAGAGGCAAACCTTACTAGACAGCCCTTCCGCTATATCACTAACAAAGATGTTAAAAAGAATCAGACCAAGGACAGACCCCTGGGGCACACCACTGGTAACATCCTTCTCCTCAGAGTGAGCTCCATTTACCTGTACTCTTTGTCACCTCCCACTCAACCAATTTCTAATCCAAGCAGTAACTTTAGGGTCCATCCCTAGGATGCTCAGTTTGTTTATAAGTCACCTGTGAGGAACGGTGTCAAAGGCTTTACTGAAATCTAAACACACCACATCTAGGGCTCTCCCTCGGTCCAACTCCCTGGTCACCCAGTCAAAGAAATCAGTCAGATTTGTCTGACAAAACCTGCCTCTGGTGAATCCGCTGGACTCCAGAAACCTCACTATTTTCTCTTTCAGCAGCATTTCCAATAATTTACTCACCACCGAAGTTAAATTAACTGGCCTGTAGTTTTCAACTACATCCTTACTTCCGCTTTTTTATAAAGGCACCACATGAGTCTCTCTCCAGTCCATTGGCACCACTCCCGACTCCAACGAGGCACTGAAAAGGTCAGTCAGTGGAGCTGCTAGAACATCGCCAAGTTCCCTCAGTATTCTAGGGTGTATCCCATCCGGTGCCATTGCTTTGTCTACTTTAAGTTGAGCTAGTTTCTCACAAACACAGTCTTCTGGAAATTGTTCAAAATGTCTCTCGCGTCTGTTCCTTTTTGTGGGTGTTTTCTGAGGTCCTGCTCCTGGTTCTTCATCTTGAATACAGAACAGAAATCTTAAGCAACTCCGCTTTATCCTCATCAGCTTCTACATATTCCTCCCCTTCATCCTTGTGTCTGACAATACCACTTTTGCCCTTCCTCTTCTCACTAACATATCTGAAAAATGTCTTATCCCCCTTTTTATTGCATTGACGATTTCCTCCTCTTTTTGAATCTTTGCTTTCCTGACTACTCTGCTAGCTTCTCTAAGTTTTTCCAAATATAGATGCCTCTCTTCCTCTCTCTGTGATCTCTTGTATTTCATGAAGGCCTCCCTCTTTTTCTTCACCTTTTCAGCTACTTCTTTCGAAAGCCATAGCGGTCTCCTTTTCCTTTTACCTTTATTTACCATTTTAACAAAAAGGTTGGTTGCCCTTAAAATACCCCCTTTCAGTTTTGCCCATTGTTTTTCTACATCCCCCAGCTGTTCCCATCCAGCTAATGACTCACTGAGGTATTGGCCCACCTTAGCAAAATTAGTCTTCCTAAAGTCTAAGACCCTCGCCTTTGAATGGGTTCTAACAGTCCTAGTCCTAATACTGAACCACACCATCTGGTGATCACTGGATGCAAAATGATCTCCCACTATAACATCAGAACACTTTCACCATTGGTAAGCATCAAGTCCAATATGGCCCCTTCACGTGTTGGGTCTGTTACCAATTGCCTGAATAGTTCAACCTGTAGAGAATCCAAGCTCTCTTTACTTCTAGATGATACTGCAGCAGGAATGTGCCAATCAACATCTGGCATATTGAAATCCACTATCAGTAGCCCTTCCCCTTTCCTAGCAATGGTGCATATGTCTTCAATTAACTCTCTGTCCACCTCTTCCTCTTGTGAAGGAGGTCTGTATATCACGCCAATGCAAATAGATTTCTCTTTCCTTCTTTCTAGTTTAACCCACAATGCCTCCTCTCTCCCTTTTAAGCTCTGTAATTCCAAAGCTTTAATCCTCCCCTTCTTCCTACTCTGTCCTTTCTGAATAAAGTATAGCCAAGTATAGTTACATCCCAGTCATGGTTTTCTGTGAACCATATTTCTGTAACTGCCACAAAATCCAAGTCAGCCATTCCCACCAAAGCTTCAACATCAGGGATCTTATTTCCCATGCTACGGGCATTTATACTCACTGCTTTCCATATGATACCCCTGTTACCCATTTCCATAAAGGTATTTAATGGATTATTTACCTGGGGGCTTTCACTTACCTGGAGGCTTTCTTCACCCATCCCCAACAAATCTAGTTTAAAGCCCTCTTCAGTAGATTAGCCAGTCTACTACTGAAGACACATTGACCTTTCTTGGACAGATGGACACCATCTCTGCTCTGCAACCCTTGGAACAGAATCCCATTGTCCAGGAATCCAAAACGCTCTCGATGACACCATCAACACAGTCATGTATTCATCTCCAGGATGTAAGCCTCTCTGCCTTGGCCTTTACCCTCAACAAGGAGGATTGAAGAGAACACCACCTGTGCATCTAACTGCTTCACCCTCTGTCCTAGAGCCATGAAGTCACTTTTGATATGCTCAGAGGGATACCTGGCAGTATCATTTGTTCCGACATGGATTAACAACATTGGGTAATAGTCAGTGGGCTTGATGAGTCTCGGCAAACTCTCTGTAACATCTTGGAGTTTGGCACCAGGCAGACAGTATACCTCTCTGGACATCAAGTCTGGTCGGCAGATGGACGCCTCAGTACCCCTCAGAAGAGAGTCACCAACCACCACTACCCTTCGCTTCCTTGTGGTCACTGATTCTGCAACTTTGGGGTACTTGAGCTCTGGTTCTTCCCTTTTGAGAGCTGCTTTCACCTCCTCCACTTCCAGGACTGCATAGTGGTTCTTCAATTCAAGGGCTGTAGAAGTTGGATTGGTGATTCTGCAGGCCCTGGTGACTTGTGTCCAACCTTCATCATTATGTCGGCATCCATCTTCTCCTCTGCTGGAGAGCTTGGTTGCTGCAAGAAGCATCTCATCAATGTACTTCTCATTGTCTTGAATGCTCCTCAGCCTTGCCACCTCCTCTCTGAGTTCCTCCACTTGTTTCCTCAGAGCTTCCACATGCAGGCACCCTGCACATGGAACCGGTCCTTCAACTGGCATTGGGACCTCTGTCTGGACAGAGGCAGAAACTGTAACGGGGACAGCTTTAGCGATATGATTTTTTCCCATTCATTGTTCTGTCCGTGGAGCTTAGGTATCTGTTAAAGCAAAAGAGTGAGATCTACCAAAGTACCAGCCGGTTTCCCAGCTGTCCTTTCAGAGAAAAAACAGTTATATCTCTTTAATTTCATTCAAAATATGCTGTTCCAAGTCCACCAGCAGACCACTCCCGGAATTAACCAGGGGTACTGGGTCTTTACTGCAGTCTTTGAGAATATTCAATGGTACTATTTTGATAATGTCACTGAATATCAGAAATGCCAGGGTTTATGCAGATTGCAGATTGAATATTGACCTCTAAATGCCCTATATAGTCATTGGAGATATCCTGAATACTTGATCAGTTTGTAGTCTGAGGGCCAGAGTTTATTCACCTTGACTCTATATTCTGTTTGTCTATTTGCTATTTTCCATATCCCTAAATTGTTCCTGACAGTGTGGAGTATCCATCTTATCACAAGAAATGTGACTTCTTGAAAAAGAAATTCTGTGTACATAATGCAAGTATGTGTATGTTAGTGTGGATTAATGACCAAAGCCGCTTCAGAAAGAAAGACAGACAACACCAGATAAGAGAGAAAGACAAGTGTATTATGGTATGTAAAATTTCCTAGCAGAAGTAAATTTTACAAATACTGACAAATGAAAACAAAGAAGTCTGGAGGTGGAGCACTTCCAGAGAGAGATAGAGAGAGAGAAAAAATAGGATAAGACAGAATACAGTGAACTTACACATCTGCTTGATTTGTTAAACTAAGGTCCTGACTCTTAAAAGCTCTTCTCCTATTCAGTGTCTATGGAGAAAAATCTTGATGAACCTGGCCCTAAATAAATAACATAGCAAATACCTGCTTTGGCAATATAAATTGATTTTCTCCAAGAATTAGAGATTGAAATTTATTTTTCTTATCTTAACAGGTAAAAATCAAGATTAAGCCTATAATGCCAATTCTGTAACTCTGTTCTTTTGAACTCTGACCCCATAACAACTAAGTAGGATTAGGCTTTGATAGTACAGGAAGATAGAAGACTTTCAGAGACACGCTGAGAGCTGTAAGAAATAATACCAGTGATTTAGTGAAGGACATCTTGGAAGCATTACCAAATAATTGTTTAAGCATGATATCAGATGACATTATGTTTTCAGATCACATGTTATGTCAAGGTCATAGTTGATCTATAAATGTAATGTTGCATTGCTACATATAGAAAGATGGAGTTTTAAATCTTAGAGGCATGTTTACGAAAGTGCTGTGAGTAGCAAAGGTTAAACACACAGTGTGTGAATATACTATAGATGGGGCATAGCGACCACGGTACAAGCAGGGAGCATGGCTGCGGTAGGGATGTATGGCGGCAGTAGTAGGGTACATGCACCTATAACACATGTGTACTACGAAGGCGCTTGCTATGAGTGCCTTGCTATTGCGCACTACCTAGGCAGTGCTATGGCCAACAGTAAGCCACCCAAACCCTGCAGAGTTGCCAGATGCAATATCTAGGCCCTGTCCTAATATCAGGGCATGTAGTAAGTGGCCAGTGATGAATAGAGAGAGGGCTAACCTAGGAATAGGAACATCCTGCTGCACAACTGAGAGCAACGGGCTAAAGTACTATGGCAGGGCATGCAAACCAGGGAATCAAACACATGCATAGAGACCATGCTGCAGTTATGAGGGAGATAAGGTGCAAAGCAGGGGACCCTGTATGGGTGCCGGCAGGGTGCCAGCAGTGGCCACCATGTGGCAAGGGTGCATGAACTCTTCTCACCCATTTGTCCACTAGATATTCTCCCTGTCTTTCCCCTTAGATGTATGACACAGTGTTCTTGCTACCCAGGGGAGCTGCCTTAATGGGGAAGAAAGGGGGTGCTAGAGGGGATCTGCAGGCTCAACACAGTGATCACGCACATGTGAGGGAAATATGGCTGGGGGACTCTGCCACTCAAACATCTACCCCATGGGATTCATGGTTCCCAGATGCAACCCCTTTGGCCACCACATAGGACACTCACCCTTATGACCTAACCTCAGCCAGGGAATATGGGAGGCAGTTCACAAAGGGCATCTATACTCCAACCATAAGGAAAGCTCTAGGGACATACCACAGGACACCTACACACGCCCATGGAGACATGCAACCCCAAGCAGCTACCAGCAAGAGGATGACAGTTTAAAGGAAATGCAGCCCACATGAGCTCTCCAAGTCTGTGGAGTGCCTCACCCCCTGGGAGGGGTGGGGGGGGGGGGAGGGCATTAAGCAGGGAACTCCAACCAAGCAAGCTCTTATTCAGTGATAGGAATGAGTTAGGTCAAAGACATGTCCTCCTGTGGTCAGAGTATTTAATTATTTATACCATGCTCTTTAGAATCAGTGTGGTTTACATGTATACTAACAGGTACTTTTTATTCCCTTGTCCCTGAAGGGCTTACAATCTGAGTGTACCTGAGGCAATGGAGGGTTAAGTGGCTTGCCCAAGGTGTGGCCATGGGACTAAATACCCCAGTCCCTCCAGCCCAAGGTTGCTTGTCCCCATGTGGGAATTGAACCCCCAGCCTTACTGGCCTGAGGTAACCTGTCCCAACCACTGAGCCACTCCTCCCTTTAAGGGTAAAGGGCCTTCTGCTGACAGGAGCATGCCTTCCAGGTATTATGCATGCATCGCTATATGGCTCCTCATGCAGAGGAAGTGGCGGTCAGACTGCACATATTGGGGCCAAACCTTAATTTTACTAGTTGTTGCAACACCTCTTTTGCCTGATCACCTACAGCTGTATTCTACTGTCTCCAACTCTGACTATATGGCCATTACTGGATGTTTCACTGAGTACAGGGCTTATCTACCAAGTCCTCTCCAGCTCATCACACCAGCAGTCTTCCTACATCTATCTGGTGCAAATGTATACTTGAACAACAAATTTGCATAAATATGTGTGTGCCAACTGTCACAGCAGATACACTCATGTGTTGCCCTGGTTTTGTGTCTGTCATACTGCAATGCTTTGCTGCTCTAGCAGATAGGTCATACTGCCTATCCAATACTGATGCCCTAGGCGAGCATCTGGTTCAGTTCTGGACATTGCCAGTCAGCATTGTCAATGATGGCATATGTGTGGGAGCATTCAGGCCTTTAAACCTTGTGACATCCTCGCTCGGCATGTGCTAGCAATGTGGGTGCAACTACCACCCGGTTGGAGGCTAGAGATAGTTGCACCCACACTAGCGGCATCTTTGTGCCTCTAGCACTCCACTAGCATGGATGCACCAGCTGTGCACTACTGATTCCACCCACTCTCCACTCCAGCTCTGCTCTAACCCTGCCTATTTGCGTGCTGCTCTGGTAGCTCATTGTTTTTAGTGAAGAGGTCTTCTGGCCACGCTGTCCCGAATACTAAATGGACAAAATGTGCATTAGCCCCACGCTGAACTCCAGGCTCCTGGATACTGTAGTTTAGTAAGCATACTGTCTGTTTTAATTTCTTACAAATGCTACAGAATCTTGCCCATGGAAATCTCTGCTATGGAAAATTTAAATAGGCTGAGATAAGCTCTGTTTCCTTCAGCTATATGCGTCTCCTTATTAAACTAAAAGAACTTCACTTTTGATAAAAGTCCTAAATAAAATAATAGAAAGGGGCTGATCTGGTGACAGTGCTGTCCACTGGCATGCATAAGGTCCCTAATTTGATTCTTGGCTTGTGTTTTCTGCAACCCTGGACTGCTGGGACTCGGAATTCTGTGAAGGCAACATGTCCATCCACCAAATCTAAGTCAACTATTGAAATATGGATCTCAGTTCAAATCAGGTTGCAGAGGACTTGGAAATATGATACAAATTTGATGTAGACTGAGACCAATAGAGCTAAAACTGAAACAAGGATGTAATGGGCTCACTCATCCCTCTAATAGAACACTGCTAATTGCCATACAGTAAGCCTGTTATTGCGTGTGTTGGGGAAGGGGGGTGGGGGGAGAAGACATGATCTAATAATCTGAGTATGGAACTAGAAATCAGAAGAAATCCTGTAAATATGTATTCCCTCTTTGAGATAGCAGCTTGCTGTGTTTGACCCTGGCTACTCACTGTAGCTGAATAATACATGGGATAAAAACTGTCATTTTTATTTTCACCTTTAACTCATAGGGCATACATTCCAAGTTCTCCAAGCTGATTGCATGCAAATTTATTCTATTTCAGTGAATAATGCCATACTAAGTCAAGCTATTACTAATTGCATTTTAATTACATTACCACTAAAGCTGTGGTTCATATTTATTCATTTACATTCTCTTATATACATGTACTGCACTATTCTGCATCAGTGCAGTTTACATTGAACAAACTGAAATTACATTGAACAGGGCATTATAACTTGGAGATAACTATTTTACAGGGAACATGGGCTATGGAGGGTTAAGTGGCTTGCCCAAGACCACAAGGAGCACCTGTGGGACTAGAAACCCCAGCCCTTCCAGCCCAAGGTTGCTGTCCTCTAGTGGGATTTGAACCCCCAACCTTCTAGCCTGAAGTACCTTGCTCCAACCACTAGGCCACTCCTCCACTCCAGACATCTAGACATTTTGTTTATTCATGTTTATTTTCAAACTTGTCATGATATTTTACTATGTTATTGCATGCATTTCTTCTATCAGAACTGCTACTCCAGTTAAAGCAATATAGCATGGTGCCTTAAAAAATGACTTTGTATTACTGTTTATCATGCCAAGATGTCCCATAATGTACATTGTTCCTAAGTAGTATTTTTAAAGGAACTTACAGTATCTTAGTAAGTATTAAAACTATCAATCTGCTGTTCTGCTTCTTGGAGAAGGTAACTTTCAAAGCCATTTACCCAGATAAATAGGTATTTATTTGATTAAATTGGCCTTAATGAAGATTACCTTCTCAAATATCACTAAAAGAAAGCACCAGGTTGACCATATGAATATTAATTCAAATAAAAAATGGGCATTCCTTTGGGCATGTTTAGGTGAGGGCAGAAAAATAAATGCAGTACATGATCAGGTTGATATTAAAAAGAGATTATGGGGCATATTTACTAAACCGCATTAGCCACTACCGCAGGACTGATGTGGTAATATCGCCCGGAGGTAGCAGCTAACACAATGGGAATGCAGATATTGCAGGCACTTTTCTGCAATAATTGCATTGGGCATGGTGGACCAGGGGAAGGGTTGGAATGGGCAATAGGCATGCCGATTGTCAGCAGCCCAGAAGCCATCATGCAAAACTATGTCTCGCAATGTCTGACGAATCGAGCCTCATCATGGCTGCAAATAACACCAACTCAAGAAGTGGTGTTAGCTACAGCTGACTCTGCTGTGATCGCAGCTGCAATGGCCTCCTCAGCGCCGATCAGGTCCCCACCCGATCAGAGAATATTGTTGGTGCTGCAGAAGTAGAGATCTATGGTGCTGACAATATCACCAAACCTGGCCTGCCCCATCATTGATCCCTACGGAGAGCTCCCAATCCTCATCAGGAACTCTCACAGGAGGACCAGAGCTCCCCTGACAAAGGCAACCTTCCCAGTTAGCCAGTCAGGACCAAAGGCCCCCCCTTCTGATCCTTTTTACAATATCTCAGCTAGACAGTTTGGGTCCCGATCCCCCCTCCACCATTAAAACAAATAATCCTGGCTAGCCCGTCAGCTGTGGGGGGGTTCTGCTGGCTCCCTAGTTGAACCCCCCGGGTCCATACCTTATTTCCCTGGTGGTCCTGTGGTGAATGGGGACAGGAGTCGTCCTCCCCGTTCCTGTTCCTATCATCATGCCTTTCCAAAATGGCCACAATCATGAGATTCTGCCTCCTGTCCTCACACTAGGGACAAGCGCCCATATTTATTTACATTCTCTCTCTTATTGCTGAGTTACATTAAGGAAAGCAAGAATGGTCCTCTAATAGCTCTGTCCATCTGATTGCTCCCTGTCCTCCCCTTGTATTTACCATGGAAACCTACGTTACGAGGGGAGCTGATAAGTCTCTGGCCTTGTAATAAACAGAAAGCTATGGGTGCACTTCAGTTCCGGAGGGCCGAAAGATTTCTCTGCAGTTTTGTTTTATTTGATACCAAATAAAACAAAACTGCAGAGAGATCATTCAGACCTCTGGAACTGAAATGGGCATGTAGCTTTCTGTTTCATTACAAGGCCAGAAACTTATCAGCCCCCCTCGTATCTCATCAGCAGGCATCACCGGATTTCCCATGCTACCTGTTAATGCAGGTAACCTGGGTCTTCACTGAAAATCCAAAACCTCCATAGTATCTGCAGGGGGAAAGCTGAGAATGCCCCCTGCCGATACCATGGAGGGTTTGGATATCGCTGTGACCTTTTGCGATTATCACACCACAATAGCTGCAAAAGGCTACCGCGTTTTAATAAACATGCCCCTATAATGTTTAGTAATGACCGGTGAATATGTAAGTTCTCTATCTGTGTATTTTAAAAACTTATACGAGTAACACTAAAGCAAAAATCAGATTGAAAAGTCTGATACAATGTGTCATATGAGACCTGGTATATGATGAAGCATGGCCAAGCTAAAAAATTATCTAAATAATGGCAATATTCAGCCACTAGGTGGATAACTGTAAGCTCTGATGAGCAGGGACAGTCTCTTACATCTATATGTAGAGGCTTAGTGAGGTTAAACCTGCTCTGTATCCTAGCCTCACTAAGGAGAGCAACCAAAATATTAAAACCCCAAAACAAAATAATAAATATATTTTCCCAATTTAATTTTCTTCTTCTTCCCCTCATCTTTCCCTACTCATCTTTCTTCATGTCAGACTGTTCCTGATTCATATGTAGAAGGAGAAAAAGATCCATATTTCTCCCATGCAGTTTCTTATGCTGATGTTTCCAAGAAACCTGAGTCCCCAGTGATATAATAGCACCAAAAATGTGGCCACCCTGCCCAGAAACTGAACAAGCAACACCTTCTCAAGCCCGAGCATCACCTTCCTAAGCCCGAGGATCAGACATAGAAGAAGACCCCCAGTCCAACATTCAACTTGGAGTCAGAAGAAGAATTAGGTGAAAATATCAAAGAATACAATGACTCAGAAGACTCCCAGACACCTTGTCCAATATCCCTGCACTTGGGCTTCTCAAAATCTAAGCACTTCACCACACGCCTCAAATGGTGCATGAATGTTTTATCTCTCAAATGCTTGTGCAAAGCCCCCTCTACCTTAACCCAACCCTTACTATCAATCCTCACAACCTCTCTATCAGCATTATCAGGAAGCACATCCCCTCCAAAGCAGAATGCTGACTGTCAAACGATGCCAGATCTTCATTCTTAGTAAACTCCTCAACGGAGCAACCTTCTAACTGGATTGGGAAGTCAATCCACTGGCTTTAAGCCTATGCAACCTCTCAACAGATGGGTAACAGGTGCCCAAACAGCTGTTGCATCCTGAACTTTACCTTCACACCCCCTTTCTGTACTTGCTCCCCTTTCATACGCTGTTGCATACCACTAGATGCCTCATTTCCTTCATCAAATGCTTTCTCACAACAGAAATGTAGCCCCACTCTACAGGTCGCAGCTTCCTCTTTGGTGCCATGACACCACATGACCATATAACTACTGCTAAAAGCCCACCCTGAGTCCAGATCTGCCTTCTGCACAAAATAAAGCGAACCAAAAAAGTCCCAACCCAAAAACCCTATAATCAAATATCAAAAAACACAAGCCTCCTTGAGGTACCACAACTTAAAAACAACAGAATTAAAACTGAAGCTGGCAGACACTAGGAACCTACAGAAGCCTCAAAAAACAAGCTCTAGTCAGAAAAGAAGTGACTCCAAAGCACCTGATAATGCTGTTCTTTCCGGCTGAAAAAGGAAACAAATGAGCCCACCAGAAAGGAAGTAAAAAATACCACAGCCATCTTGGGCAGCATAGTCAAGCACCTCGTAACCCAGGGCCAGTGCTAGGGTTCCTGGTGCACTTCCCCTCATTCTTATTTATTCACCTCAACATGTGGCGTCAGTTGCACCTGAGGACATTTTGTCACGTTGAAGAGTGGTAACTGCAGGGAGATATACCTGTCTTTCTACAGTTAGCCTACAGATCTGCATTTGTAACAGGGACCACACATGCTACCAGCATGGAACTTAAGAAACATGCTGCTAAATGTGCCAGACAACAAGAGGGACTCAACACCACCAACGTGGCACCTTCCACTTCCACAAAAACAACAAGAGCGGCTTGGCAGCCTCAATTCAGTATTTTCTACCTTCACAAAAACAAGAGATGCTCAGTGGCTCCTACAAAGCACTTCCCACCCTCACAAAAACAAGAGGAGCTTTGTGACGCCAACACACCTCCCTCTCCAACATAAACACTAAGAGGGGCTTGGCAACCCCGACATAACTACTGAAACTGCACATTGCACCAGCATGGTGTTAATGTAAATATAAATTCTGCAAAAAAACAAAGGAAATTCAAAATGTTTGCACATTAAGGAGCTAAAAGTAAAAGTGATACCCACAGCACCGTTTATAATACCAAATTATAAAATGTTAACTCATTTTATTTTGTTGCTATTTACTGTGTTATGGTTTTTGCTTTTTCTTTTTGAACATATATTCTGCATCTATAGAAACCCCTCCCTCATCATTGAGCGCAGAGCAGAACTAGGACATTCACCCACAGAACTCACTATATTAAAAAAGAAAAAAAATCTGATTCTGGTTATTTCAGTAACAACAACACAAACATTCTCCAGTACCAGGCATGTAGTGAAATAAGGTCCAACTGTAAAGCGGAGAAGAACCCCAACAACACCAAGGATATCTTCAACAGCTGCTTTATTAATGGACCCTCCCCAAGTACATAATAAGTGACCACAAACCTAAAATAAAAATAAAAAATATGTAGACAAAATTAAACTAAAACCCAAAGAAGCCATATTCTGCATGCAGTGCAACACTACAGATGCACTTCTCTGTTCTGTGCAAAATATAAAGAGAGCACAAAATCTAATTACTAAATTGAAAATAACATTTTTTTCTACTTTTATTGTCTATTTTAGTCTCTGATCATGCTGATCCCAATCTGAAGTTTCTGCTTTCCAGTCTTCTCTTAGCTCTCTTTCTACAATCTCTAGTCCATCTGCCATTTCTTATCTTCCCTTTTGTTTTCTTCACTTCCTTCCATCTTGGATATTGATCTTTTCCTTTCAGCTTTCTTCCGTTTGTTTTTCTCTCTCCTTGTCCACTCATATTTCACTACTCCTTCTTACTATCCAGTCCTCAATCCCCTATATTTTACTCCATCTATCTACCGCTTTTCACCCCAGTCCTCCCATACCCCATTTCTTTTTCCCTGGTCCATTATTCCCCAGTGTTTTACTCACTCTCTCTCTCCCCTCCATGTCTAACACCTCTCCTGCCCCCTGTCTCTCTCTCTCTCTCTCTCTCTCACTCTCACTCTCTCTCTTTCCCTCCATCCAGTATTTACATGATCCTTCTCTCTCCCTATCCTTCCTTGTCTCCCTCTCCATTCTTATCCCCGTGTCCAGCATTTCCTCCCATCTGCATATCCCTCTGTATGCAGCATCTCTCCCATCTCTGTACCATCCCATCCTCTCCCTATTACTTCCATGTCCAGCATCTCTTTCTCAACAAATTTCCCCCATATCCATTTCCCCCCTCTCTCTCCCTATTACCCCATAAGAACATAAGATATGCCATACTGGGTCAGACCAAGGTCCATCAAGCCCAGTATCCTGTTTCCAACAGTGGCCAATCTAGGTCATACGTACCTAGCAGTATCCCCAAAAGACACAGGTTCCACAATGCTTTTATTGGGTCAAGCATTGATATCCTGGGTCCCTTTTTAGTAATGGTTTATGGACCTTTCCTCCAGGAACTTGTCCAAACCTTTTTTAAACCCAGCTACACTAACAGCTCTTACTACATCCTCTGGTAACAAACTCCAGAGTTTGTTTACACGTTGAGTGAAAAAATATTTTCTCTTATTTGTCTAAAATAGTTTACCCTGTAGCTTCATTACATGTCCCCTAGTCTTTCTATATTCTGATAGCGTAAACAATCGATCTACGTTTACCCATTCCACTCCATTCATTAATTTATAGACCTCTATCATATCTCCCCTCAGCCGTCTCTTTTCCAGGTTGAAGAGCCCTAACATTTGTAGCCTCTCTTCATAGGAGTAGCCTTCCATCCCCTTTACCATTTTGGTGGCTCTTCTCTGTACCTTTTCTAATAACGCTATATCCTTTTTAAGATATGGCGACCAGAATTGCACACAATATTCAAGGTGCGGTCGTACCATGAAACGATATAGAGGCATTATAATATCCTTTGTTTTATTTTCCATTCCTTTCCTTATGATACCTAACATTCTATTTGCTTTCTTGGCCGCCGCTGCACACTGGGCAGAGGGTTTTAACATGTTATCAACGATGACTCCTAAATCTTTTTCCTGGGTGGTGGTTCCCAATGTGGAACCTTGTATCGTGTAACCATAGTGTGGGTTGTTCTTTCCTAGGTGCATAACTTTGCACTTGTCCACATTAAATTTCATCTGCCATTTGGATACCCAGTCTTCCAATTTATCCAGATCCTCCTGTAGTTTTCCACAGTCCTCTTGGGTTTTAACAACTTTAAACAGTTTTGTGTCATCTGCAAATTTGATAACCTCACTAGTTATTCCCTTTTCCAGGTCATTTATGAATATGTCAAAAAGTAGCGGACCCAGTACAGATCCCTGGGGTACTCCACTATTCACCTTTTTCCATTGGGAAAATTGGCCATTTAGCCCTACCCTCTGCTTTCTATCTTTTAGCCAGTTCCCTATCCACAATAGTACACTGCCTCCTAATCCCATGACTTTTTTTTTTTTTTAAACTTTTATTTTCATTTTGGAACATCGAAATAAAAGGACATACAGAATAGAAGACATGAACAAATAATATTATACAATCACGGACAGTAAACCCCCACCACCCCCCTCCCCCCCTGCTTCTTCTCTGGGATACGTAACAATCCAGTATCGGGTGTATATACACATTATTATCTTTCGAGATAATATAATTATCTGCAACATGACGAGTGTAGCTATACGGTTATATTGGAGCATCTGGCAATCTGAACATAGTCATTAAGCATCTGCCACTTAGACAAGTGAGAGCAGTCCTGAACCTGGGATGCCATCCGACGAGGTATCTGCTCATATGTACTATATAAGCAGACAGAATTCCACCATTCGGTAAAAGTTAGGCGGGAACCATTCTTCCAATTTTTCGTGACTAAGCATACAGCCACACCCAACATAAAATCCAGGAGGAAGCGGCCTGTCCTGGGAAGAGAGGGGATCCCCGCCACAGAGCGGAGTCCCACAATCTTCCAAGAAAGGGGCTCCCGGAAGTGTAGGATGCTTTGTATCCGGTCCCAAACCCGCCCCCAATATTGCTGTAGTGCTGGACATTCATAGATAACATGGGCGAAGGTACCCACCGCTGTATGGCATGACCAACATCGATAGCTTATATTGACATTCCATTTGGCCATCTTCTCAGGAGTATAAAAACATCTGTGGGCAAAATAGAAGAGCGTTTGAGTGATAGAGGCGGATCTAGAGACCCGCACCACTTTGCTCCAGACTATCTTCCATTGCTGGGGAGTTAAAGTGATGTGCAATTCGCGCTCCCATGCCTGCTGGGCCCTAGGGGTGTCCCTGCCTGGACTATGAGTGAGTACTTTATAAAAGTTAGATGCCACCCCTGGTAGACTACCGATACAACGAATCACCTCTGACAGCCCTTCCACGCTAGTAGCAGAGCGCGGAATGACCCGAGCGCCTTTAAGGCAATGTTGGAGCTGCACCCATTGAAAGTAATATTTCGCTGGTAGACCAAATTCCGATTGTAAAGCATTAAAGGTTTTCCAACGATCCCCAGCAAACAGCTGCTTAGGTGTCCAAATCCCCCTGGAGTACCAGGGTCTCCATGCTATCGTTTTTTTGTTAATTTGAAATCGAGAGTTATGCCATATCGGGAGATGGTCCGGGGGGCACGCCTGCGGACCCAGAGATTGAATGAGGGCATTAAAGGCCACTAGAGTGTCTACAACCATTGGTGAATGGCGGGAGTCTGAATGATGGCACATTCCGGGGAGGTAGGCCAGCGGAACTGGTCCACTAAGCTCTTCCTCAATATCTAGCCACACCGGGCGGCCTGCTGCCGGGGTATCCAACCAACGGGCACCTTGCTTTAAGAGGAAGGCTTTATGATATTTGAGAAAATCGGGAAATCTAGCTCCTCCTCTCGCTTTATCAGATTGCAAGTGTTGTTTAGCTATCCTGGGTGTTTTACCCTGCCATAAATAACGGATAAGAAGGCCTTCTATATCTTTGTAGATGTGTCGGGGCAGTAAACATGGTAGCATTTCGAGAATGTAGTTCACTTTAGGAACTATCATCATTTTCACTGTTTCCAAGCGGCCCCACCATGTAAGGGTTAGTGGAGACCACCGATTGGTAAGTTCACGGACTTTGGAGATTATCGCCTTGGCGTTGAAACTAATAGTGTCCTCTAAAGGATAGCAATAATAGACCCCGAGATATTTCACCATACTATGCTGCCAGAGAAAGGGAAAGGCTTGCATGTCGGCCGCATGTACCCGGTGGTTAAGTGGGAAAGCAACCGATTTGGTCCAGTTGATCTTATAGCCCGAGAGCTGCGAATACCTGTCTAGTAATTCTAAGACTACTGGGACCGAGTCCAAAGTTATAAAAAGCATAAGATCATCCGCATAAGCGGAGAGTTTGATCTCTCTGTGTCTAAAGGGGGCACCTCGGATGTCTGCGGACTGCCTAAGTAACAGGGCTAGAGGTTCGAGCGCTAAGTCAAAGAGCAGAGGAGATAGGGGGCACCCTTGGCGTGTACCTCTTTGAAGGCTGAATGGCTGAGATTTGATAGCATTCACACATATACTGGCTGTGGGTTCGGCATACATGACTTGAAGAAACCGGAGAAAGCCCTCCCCAAAGCCGTACCAACGGAGAACAGCAAATAAGAAGGGCCATTCTAGACGGTCGAAGGCTTTCTCGGCGTCTAGGGAGAGGCCAACTAGTGGTAGATCTAGGCTTGCAGCATTAGTCAAAACATGACATAAAGTCCTAGCGTTGTCGGCAGTGGATCTTCCGGGTATAAAACCACATTGATCAGGGTGGATTAATGTAGACATTTGGTCAGACAGTCGAGAGGCTAAGATAGTCGCAAAAATTTTATAGTCTGCGTTAAGAAGGGAGATTGGGCGGTAGTTAGCTGTTAACAGCGGATCCCTCCCTTCTTTATCAAATACTACCACATTCGCCGCCGAAAAGGATCCCAAGCAAGATGTGTCGTCAGCCAGAGCAGTGAAATAGAGTTTTAGGTGGGGGGCTAGATCAGCACTGAACGTTTTATAAAATTCGGCCGGAAGACCGTCAGGGCCTGCGGCGCGTCCCGAGGCCACACGTTTGAGGGCAGAGTGAATTTCATTAGTAGAGAAGGGTTTATCCAGCGCAACCCTATCCTCTTCAGAGAGGGTCGGCCGTTGGATTCCGGATAATAATCGCTCAAAAGCCTCTGACGTGAAGTCACATTCTGATTTATAAAGACGAGTATAAAAATCCCGGAAGAGCTCTACTATCTCTGTATTATTTGTCACTATGTCCCCTCCTACCGGGTCTCGGAGAGCCGCTACCCGTTTGGCTTCTTTTTGACCTTTCAAGGCATTAGCTAAGAGTCTACCAGCACGGTTGCTTTCCCGATAGTACATCCCTTGCTGCGATGCGATATTTTTAGAAGCTGCAACAGACAGGATTGAGTTATATTGAAAGCGTAGGCGTTGCAATCGTAACAACACACAAGGATCAGTGCGGGAAGTAAGAACCCGTTCCCCAGCTTTAATTTGTTGCTCTAATATTAATAGCTGTTGCTTACGCTGTTTCCCCAAGCGAATTTGATAGCTAGTAATGGTTGCACGAATGGCAGCTTTAAAGCCCTCCCACCAAGCCCAGCCCATGGTATCATGTGGTAAGTTAAAATGGAAATAGTCCTGAATGGCGGCCCGAATGTCTAACTGAAACTCTTGTTGCTCTAGCAGGGTCCTATCAAAAAACCAATTTCCCGGATTCCCACTGGGCAGGTTAGCTTGCAACTGGAAGGAAATGGCAGCATGGTCTGAGATATGTAATGGGTGAATCATCGCTGTGTCTACCTGAGATACCAGCACTTTAGATATTAGGAAAAAATCTATTCTGGACTGTGATAGATGGGGGGGAGAATAGAAAGTAAATTCCAGTTCAGCAGGATGCAACAATCTCCAAAGATCCACTAAAGCGAGATCTTTGATCAAGGAGGTGAGTGTGAGGGAGCTCTTGGGCAGGCCACTCGTTCTAGGCGGTTGCCTATCTATCAGAGGATCGACGACTTGATTAAAGTCGCCACCTATTATCAGTGAGGTGCTAGCAGAGGCTTGTGCAACCTGAGCAATGGTAGCAAAAAAGGCAGGATTATCCACATTGGGGGCATATATACATATACATGTTAGTTCAAGGTGTCCAATTTTAAAATGGACGCGGGACCATCTGCCCTCCGTGTCAGAGCTAGTGGCAATAATGGTGACAGGCAAGGATTTCCTCACCAGAATAGCTACCCCACATTTCTTAGAAACAGCCGGAGAGTAGGCAGCTACCATGTAAGGTTTAATATTGAGTTTCAGAGTTTCGGTAGAATTTAAGTGCGTTTCCTGAAGAAAAACCAGATCCGCCTTTTCATGACTCAAATAGCTAAGGATTTTCTTTCTTTTAATCGGATTGTTGATTCCCTTTACGTTCAATGAAAAAACCTTACATAGGGCCATAAGACATTGTCATACATTTGAAGTAAATGCGCAGGCGAGTATGGAATATATACCACATCTGTATAGCTATGTCATACACATCAATTAAGATACCAGAGACACCCCATATGAGAAAACAAGCACCGAAGTGCCCCAGAGAAGAAGCATAACCCCAAATATAAATGGCGACCATATGTCTGCGGGAGGAGGCCCTAGAGAGTGCGATTGTAATATTCGAACCCTTCTGTTATTATAGTCTCCGATCTCCACCGAAGTAGCTGTGGGCATGATAGAGCAGGGCCATCAAGGCTAGTGAAAGCCAAGGCTGTGAATTACCAAGGCAGTCTCTAAGGTAGAGAGCGTCCGAAAACAATATGGCGGGTTTTACCAATATAAGGTCAATTAGCTAAGTGTTCCTTGGATCAACGCATCTGATCTGCCTCTTTGGACTCCAAAAATTCCGCAAGTAATTCAGGATCATCAAATGTTCTGGTCTGGTTGTGCAGCGTTACCCTGAGTTTAGCCGGGTACATCAGGCCATAGCGAGCTTGCAGTTGTTGTAGCCTCGGTCGAAATTCCAGGAATCGCTTTCTACGATCAACCGTGGGCTTAGCCAAATCAGGAAAGAAGGATATCCGGTGGCCCTCAAACTCGATGGGGCCTTTTGCGCGAGCGACATTCAGAATTTGCTCAACATGTTGGTATCTTAAGAGCCGAAAGATAATAGGCCGCGGGGACTTCCGATTGAGCGCCATATTTGAGGGCACACGATGAGCCCGGTCAATCTCCAGATCTTTAGCAAATGTGATCCGAAGTAGGGAAGGAAGCGCCTTACAAAGAAACTCCTTCATGTCTCCAGACTCAGCTCCCTCCGGTATGCCCACGAGCCGTATGTTATTGCGGCGGGCCCGATTGTTGCCATCTTCCACTTCTTTCTGAAGGGCCCGTATCTGGCGCTCTACTTTGTCAAGTTTCGCCAACCGGACCGTGTGTGAATCCAGTATGCCTTCCATTTTGTCTTGTCGTAGGGAAAGCCCTTCAAGTTTGCTTTGCAGCATGCTGAAGTCTTCACGCAGCGCTCGGAGTGACTCCCCGTTGGATTGCACAAGGTCTTTTACCCCTCGTATTTCAGTGAGGATCTCCTGCTGCATCTCGGGACCTTCCCGAGGTGCGGGCTGCTTCTGCGGAGACGGGGGCTCGGTTTTGGAGCATTTACCATGGGAATTCGTTGGGGTCCCGAAATCTAGACGTGCTGGTTTGGTCCCCGCCATCACCCCAAGGTACCCCGGTAGAGTCAAAGCAATATTCAGAATTAAAACGGTTCAAAATTCAGGAGTCTTGGTAGGCCTCTCGGGAGCCTCAGCGTTATGCGACTATCCCGCTGGACATCAGGCTCCGCCCCCAATCCCATGACTTTTTAGTTTTGCCAAAAGCCTCTGATGAGGGACCTTGTCAAAGGCTTTCTGAAAGTCCAGATACACTATATCAACCGACTCACCTTTGTCTACCTGTTTATTCACACCTTCAAAAAAACATATCAGATTAGTAAGACAAGATCTTCCTTGTCTAAAGCCATGTTGGCTGTCTCCCATTAGGCCATGACTATCTACATGCTGTGTAATTTTGTTCTTTATGATGGTTTCTACCATTTTCCCTGGTACTGACGTCAGGCTCACCGGTCTGTAATTTCCCGGATCACCCCTGGAACCCTTTTTAAAAATTGGCGTTACATTGGCGATCTTCCAATCTTCAGGTATTACAGATGATTTTAATGAAAGTTCACAGATTAGTAATAGCAGGTCTGCAATCTCATACTTCAGTTCTTTCAACACTCTTGGATGTATACCATCCGGTCCAGGTGATTTGCTACTATTCAGTTTATCAAATAGTTGTAATACATCTTCTCGGTGTAGCAATATTTCTCTCAATTCCTCTGCAGTATCACCTTTAAATACCACTTCAGTCTTGGGTAACATCCCTACATCTTCCTCAGTAAAGACTGAAGCAAAGAATTCATTCAGTCTCTCCACTATAGCCTTGTCTCCTCTTACTGCCCCTTTTACCCCTCTATTATCCAATGGCCCAATTGACTTTCTCACAGGCCTTTTGCTACAAATGTACTTGAAAATGTCCTTATTTCATGTTTTTGCTTCTGTAGCAAGTTCCTTCTCAAATTCTTGCTTTGCCTGCCTTATCAATGCTTTGCATTTAACTTGCCAGTGCTTGTGCTGTTTCCAGTTTTCGTCGTTTGGCTCTTTTTTCCATTTCCTGAAAGATGCTTTTTTTGGCAGCAACAGCCTCTCTGACCTCACCTTTAAACCATGCTGGCAGTTTTTTGGACTTTCTTCCACTTTTCTTAATGCGTGGAATACAGCTGGTCTGGGCTTCCAGGATAGTATTTTTAAACAACACCCAAGCTTGATGTAAGTCTTTAACCTTTGCAACCGTTCCTTTTAGTTTTTTCTTAACTATATTTATCATTTTATCATAGTCTCCCTTTCAAAAGTTAAAAGGTAGTACTGTGGATTTCTTTACTGTCCCTCCTCCACTAATTAAATCAAATACGATCATGCTATGATCACTATTGCCAAGTGGTCCCAACACCCTTATTCTTGCACCAGATCTGGTGTTCCACTAAGGGCTAGGTCCAGTATGGCTTCCCCTCTGGTCGGTTCATGAACCAGCTGTTCCAAGAAGCAATCATTTATTTCATTTAGAAACTTTATCTCCCTAGCATGTCCTGCTGTGACACTGATCCAGTCAATACCGGGGTAATTGAAATTACCCATTATTACTCCTCTGCTGTGACTTTTGTTAGCTTCCTTGATTTCTTTGAGCATTTCATCATCCATTTGTTCATTCTGGCCAGGCGGTCGATAGTACACCCCCACTGCCATCACCTTCCCCTTACCATGTCCTTCATCTACCCTCTGTCCCCCTATATTCCACCCCATGTCCAGCATCTCCCCATAGTATCCCTATTACCCAGTGTCCAGCATTACTACGCCATCTCAAAAATCTCACTCTCTTGCTTCTCCCCATGCTCATTCTCCCTATGCATCCTTTCCAAGTCCAGTATCGCCCTTCATCTCCCTAGTCCCCAGGGTCTAGCATATTCCCTCTGCCTCCCTATTCCCCCTATGGTATCCAGCATCTCCCCTCCACCTCCCAATTTCCTTCCATGTCCTGCATCTCCCTTGTTTTCCTGTGACTCCCTCCCTCCTTGTTTAGTATCTGTCATAGGACATGCTGCTCCTGCGGGTCGGATCCACCTCTCTGGGCTGCAATTATAGCCTTGTACTTCTTTCTGCCCATGGCACCACACTTGCCATTCTTCTGGGGAAGGGTAGGCAGCTAGCAATGGTGTCCCTCTGACCTCAGCACCCCTTACCATGCTTACCGGACTTACCATGTAGCACCAGCCCTGCCACCATCAATCTCAAAGCAAACCATGAATTACCACAACCAGCAAAAAGCAAATATCAGCACTATAGGAGGCACTGCCACTTAATACAGCTCAAATATGACCATGTTTAAATAAAATAACTTCCTGCCTAGTGCACCCACAACAAAGAAAGCTTCCCTTCAGCCATTCACAAGTGCTACCTCACACAAGGGTTTAGAACAGTGGTTCTCAACCCAATCCTCTGGGACTCCTAGGCCAGTCAGGTTTTCAGGATATCCACAATGAATATGCATGAGATAGATCTGCATGCATCACTTTCATTATATGCAGATCTATCTCATGCATATTCATTGTGGATACCCTAAAAACCCAACTGGACTAGAGTTCCCAGAGGACTGGGTTAAGAACCACTGGTTTAGAAAGCAAACTCAGCTGGTGTTGCTCCTTTCCAGCTGACTCTGAAGCTTCCTTTTATGCCTGTTTATTTATTTAACTAGTTTTATATACCATCTAATCTAAAAGTCAAGGCAGTTTACAAGTAACAGGTTACATAGAACTTAACATTATGGGGGTCATTCTAGAACACAAATAAGGGATGTCTTCATGCAGCGGGGATATGTATGTGCAGAAAACATCCCAGACTGTGTTTCGAAACACTGCTGACATGCACATCCACGGTGTTAGCACGGGGATCTAAGAACATGGGTGTGAGAGGGCAGAACAGGGGCATGGTCAGCCACAGAGATGTAGAAAGTGTATTCAGGAAAGGCCTGTGTACATATGAGGTATACCCAGAAGCATCCATGTTATTCCTGTTGAAAGGCGGTATAAGGCTAGGATTTAGAAATCATTCAGCTGTGCTCTGCAATGCATACTATATAGAAGAATGGCTGTGATAAGTAGGTTTATGTTTATGTTTATGTTTATTACATTTGATATACCGCTCAGGCCAGAGCAGGTTATGTAGTGTCACTGTGTAGTAGCTGATAAGAATGCAATAAATAATACCCGGAGTCAGGCAAAGATTCAAGCCGGTTTAATGTGCACAGACTCAGATTGCAGTAGCATTCAAAATGGTCTGAGCACAGAGCTCAGAAAAATGACAGTTTATATACTTTTCTTCTCCAGTCTAATACAGGCAAAACTCCTCATTGGCCACAGTGGCCCACTTACTCTCATCCAATAGACATCTCTGACCGGGCCCAGGACTCGCTCCCCCTGCTTGGGTCTTACTAGCCACGGGTCAGCAACTAGACATAACACTAAACATAATACTTTTACTACAGTATATTTTGCTACTTCTGCAAGGTCAGTTAGCTTGCAAAGATAGTGGAAGGCATATCAGAAGCATTCTTAACAAACGCAAAACAAAGCGAGGCCAAACAAAGCAAGGCTAAGATGTGTCTCTAGCCCTGGCTCAAAACACTAAACAATCTTCATAATGCTAGACAAAATATTCTTACATTGTTCAGCTTCTCTGCTATATTTTCATCCTAATTACGAGGTCAGTGCACATCTAGCAAAGATACAGTGGCGTGGCATTCTACTGAAACAGACATCAGACATCTAAACAATAAACAGTAAGAAAGTATTTAATTCTCTTATCTCCAGGAGAACAGAACATGTTATCAAACTAGAATAGAACGGTATTTCTTTCTAACAGCCAGCTAACAGCATTCTGTAATTTTCCAAAATCAGCAATAACATTTTAAAGCAGGAGGAAAAGGGCTTTCAGACCTAGCTCTGCTACATACTAGGCCATCGCCTATCACATTCCCTCCTTTTGATTATTCTCACC
Organism: Ichthyophis bannanicus; assembly: GCA_033557465.1. Classification (NCBI taxonomy): domain Eukaryota; kingdom Metazoa; phylum Chordata; class Amphibia; order Gymnophiona; family Ichthyophiidae; genus Ichthyophis; species Ichthyophis bannanicus. Next base: position 733,644,565 of record CM066036.1, read on the forward strand.
TGCAAGTGAGAAAGGGTGTGAATCAAATCACACATATAGTATGCCATACTAGGGTGGAGGGATCATTTTGTGGTATAGGGTAGAAGCCCTACGTTGCTAGGATTCAAACAGCCACAATCAATAATACATTTGATCTTTGTCAAATCATATAGCATGCCTAGTGTATAAGCGGAGGGGCAGGAGACATAGGAGGAACAAATGACATATATACTGTTCATCATAGCAATAGGCCCGTTCTCATTGTTCCATTGCAGTTACCATAACAGGAGAGGAAAGATTCTGGCGGGGGTTGAGACAAGTCCGGGTATTCCCTGTTGTGCAAATACTGGGTTTGCAGGCTGCACAGGGAAGTAGGGCAAGAGTCAATTCAAAGCACCCCAAGGCTGCCGCCAGAACGAAGCAATAATAAGAATTCATAATGGGCATAGTCTCTGGAAAATTGGTGGAACTGTCGGCATCCACAACAGGTAGCAGACGTAGCGTTGATTGTAGGTCCTCAAGCTTCTGCCATACGTAGACCTACCAGCTTTGTGGCAGGAGTAGGGCTGTAGATTCCAAAGTATCACTGTCCTCTGGGATGTCTCAGGTTCTTAAAATATCATAGTACAGTCTCTCAGGCTATAATTGCCTCCTTAGAGCAGTTCACGTTTTAGGAGATCAAAACATTTTTTTCTTTTTCTTTTTTTTTTCAGAGCATTTGAACACAGTCTCGTAGAAGACTCAATTTCTTAACACAACACAGTCTATTTCTGATGATTTCAGCTTTCTCCAGATGCGAGGCTTACCTTCGGATAAACAAACAGTCTTGAAATAGTGCAGTTTCCGAGGGACCAATAAGTCTTAGGTCCGTGGCTGTTGTCGTAGGGTGAGGCGCAATGGAGTCTCAGGATCACTTATGGAAGTCCACGACCAAGTTCAGAAGCGGCTGCTGGAATGCAAAACTGGAGGACGTCTGTTCCTTTGACGTCCAGGAGCAGGTTGGTAAAGTTCTTACGATGACGGATCTTTTCTTTGCAGTGTGAGTTGCAACAGTGATGCAGGATTAGCGATCCAGGTCCAGGGGCAACTCTCAGGAACTGCTGCTGGTTTTACACGACTGTGGTGATTCCAGGAGTCGATCTCTGCCACTTTAACTGCTGTTGGGGTTGATAACAAAACAATATATGGCCCTTTCCAATGGGGCGCCAGCGGTGTCTTCTTCCACTCTGTCACCCACACTGAGGCTCCAGGCTTGAAAGGATGCAGGGGTTTGGATGGGCTGATCTCGTACTCACGCATGAAGACCCTTCAAAACAGAACTTAAAACCAATAGTGCTTATCTAGTAACTTCAGATCCTATCTGTCATACATCTCCTTTTACTCTCTATACAATAGGCTACAGAATCTCAGAATCTCAAAAGGGGAAACTCCTAAAGACTTAGCAGGGGCTAAGTATATCCTATGAAGGGCTATAGGAAGAACCTGGGGCCAGGGCTGAGGACTTAACTACTAGATCAAGGGTCACCACTGCATATTTAACACAACTATGTCCATTAATGATGACAAGACTGCTTTCATCCACAAAGAAAGTTTTGTCTGGGCGGTCCAAGGGGATATCAGTTGAGTCTAGGCAACTTGAGCACACAATGTCCATTACTTCCAAGCAATCATGTCAGGAGGGCCTGGACCAACGGGTAATAGGGTGGCTGGGTTTAGAGTTTGGCTGAGACTTAATTGCAAGTTAGGATTCTCACATAGCATATTTTGATACTTCAGCATTCAGGCATTAGTGAGCCAATGGCTTCCTTTATGTTCCATCAGGGTTAAAACAGAGTGTGGTACAGTGACTTGAAGATTTTGTCCTAAGGTGAGCTTGTCAGCTTCGCTCACTAAGAGGGCCGTGGCTGCTACAGCTCTCAGGCAAGGTGGCCAGCCTTTGGCAACAGGATCCAATTGTTTCGACAGGTAGGCCACAGGTCGCTGCCAAGACCCAAGAGGCTGGGTCAAGACTCCCAATGCATTTCCACTTGATTCATGGACATACAGACGAAATGGTTTCTGCACATCCGGTAGGCCCAAGGCTGGGGATGACATCAATGCTGTTTTCAGTGATTTGAATGCTTTATCTTGTTCTGAGCCCCATTCCAGGGGAGATCGTTCCATTCCTTGTGTGACTTGGTACAAGGGTTTCGCCATGAGCGCAAAATTTGGTATCCATATTCGGCAGTAGCCTGCAGCTCCCAAGAAAGCTCGCACCTGTTTCCTAGTAGTGGGGGTTGGGATGCGGCATACTGCTTCCTTTCGCTTGAGTCCTAATGTCCGGGTTCCTTTAGACAGGTGGAACCCTAAATATTTCACTTCTGTCTGGCACAGCTGCGCCTTGGCTCTGGAAACCTTGTATCCAGCTTCATTCAAAAGGTGCAGGAGGTCACTTGTAGCTTGTATACAATCAGATTTGTTATTGGTGGCTATGAGCAAATCATCTACATATTGAAGCAAAATTCTTTTTCCCGGAGTTACAGAGTAGCTTGACAGATCTTGACTGAGGGCTGCACTGAAGATAGTGGGTGAGTTCTTAAATCCTTGTGGTAATCGAGTCCAAGTGAGTTGCCCTCGTCGTCCTGTGGTAGGGTTTTCCCATTCAAATGCAAACAAAAGCTGACTGGCCTCTGTCAGGGGTATACAGAAAAAAAGGCATCTTTTAAGTCCAAAACAGTAAAGTGAGTGGCTTCTGCTGGAATCAGTCCCAGGAGGGTGTAAGAATTTGGTACTACTGGATGTATGGTTTCAACTGCACTGTTCACTCGACGTAGATCCTGCACTGGGCGGTAGTCACCTGTCCCAGGCTTCTTGATTGGGAGAAGGGAGGTGTTCCAGGGTGACTGGCATTCTCTTAGAAGTCCGTACTGCAATAATTTCTTCAAATGGCGATGAATGCCTTCAATTGCTGGTCTCGGGAGGGGATACTGACGCACATGCACTGGTTCTGCTCCTGGCTTAAGGGTAACAAGTACAGGAGCTATATTCTTTGCTAGGCCAGGTGGATTATTCTCTGCCCGTACTCCAGGTGGGGCTGCAATGCTGGTAAGTATACAGGAACTTGCTGGCCTGATTGGAGATGCACTATAGAACCGCTACTCTTCTTCTCGGGGAACAGTCAGCACTATCAATCCAGCTCCTTCGATTAGGAAAACTTCAGCAAGAAGAACTTCTCTCTTCTCCATCTTACATTCACTTTCTCTGTCACATTATCTCCACAATTCACAGACATTCTGAACAACTTAATCGTGCTGTATTCATGCCCGCAAATCCATCTCGTTTCTGCAAGTTCTGTTTTATATCTCCCTGGGACTGACTTGACAAAAACTGCATTTACCAGGCGCAAATTCTCCTGGGCTGCTGGATTGCATGGGGCATATAGTGAGGGCTGCCTGCACTATTTGGACTCCACTTCATGTTCTCGGGCGCTGACTGTGGGTGACTCTGAACTGGTAAAATGAATCCCTGCCTGCAGTGTCAGCGGTGGACTGTAGCCCCCACATGTGCTTGTCAACAGACAGAGGAACAATCTAGATAGAGTCCTTACAATAGAAAACTACACTTCTGCAACATGTTATAATAACAAATCCTAACAGAAAGAACTATAGTTCATAACATGACGACTACATAGCTGTTACGTATAACTGGAATAAAATTACTTGGCAAAAAACTAACTGCCAGCCGTAATCAGCTTGGCTTTACAAAAGAAATTACTTTCAATTTTACAGTTTCTAGGAAGCAGAGATTCAAAAAGCCATTCATTCTGGATACATTTTCCATAAAGCAGGTGGACATACACATTTTCCTTCCTAGTTTATTTTATTAACAATAAGCATGTCTTCTATGAGGCGCTTGCCGCTATGTATCAGGAACTAAAACTCATACACGATTAACCCCTCATTCACTCAGGATTCAAAGCACTTTCAAGTTGCGATCTGCAGAGTTGAAACCTGAACCCTACATGATTTATGCTCACTTGATCTGCACAGGAATTCAAGTAGGAAAGTAACCCTTTCCAGGCTAAGTACAATACTATCGAGATCCACAATCCTGACTAAACATTCTTATTAAATGATATATAATACATGACCATAGCAGAAGACACATCACTATAACAAAATATTGAATAAAAACAGGTATAATTCCCTAAAATAAGCACCCATTAGCCCAGCAGCAGAACGTTGAAAACATGCCGTCATAGGGTTAAAACATTCCTCTGCACAAACACGCCTCTTGTGCTGCAGCTGAATGAGAGAGACAGCTTCTTGCTTTTACAGTGACTCTTCTTAACTATACTTTTACTATTTCATATGCGGTAAAGTGTCACAAATTACCCAACAGAATATAATCCTACCCTTATACTAGAAGGGAAACTCGTGGTTTCAACAGATAACAAAGACAAACTCCCAACGCTTCCTCCTTTTCACAAGCATTCTTCACACAGACAAACATGCTAGCATTTTCCAAATTCCGAATTCCCGGGCTGACTGACAAACCAGAATTACTGAAACCGAAAGGGCTGATGGTTTCGCCCCACGCACTACTTGCAGGGGTACTAGGATCGCCCGTGGAAGTTGATCAGACTTCCTTTACCTATTACTGTACCAGAAGTGTCTCGAGACTTTCCCAAAGCTATCTGACTAAGAATCAGAAAAATCAATACTCACCGGATCCGGTAGCTAATGTGCTGCGCAACCAATCCCTCTTTGGGTTGAATCCTGGACCCCCCTCGGGTTCGAGGTGTTGGCCGGCCAGAAGCAGCAACCTGCGGAGGCAAGGAGGAGTCCCCTCCGATACAAAAGGACCAGCGGCGCCAGAGACCCTCCTGCGGTCAGTCAGGCTCAGCTCCAGCCGGACCAAACCTGTGAGGCGAGATGTCGGGGCATATTCACTTGCATACCATCCCCCACTCGCACATTCCCGGCCAATACACCAAGAATATGTAGTAGCTGATAAGAATGCAATAAATAATACCCGGAGTCAGGCAAAGATTCAAGCCGGTTTAATGTGCACAGACTCAGATTGCAGCAGCATTCAAAATGGTCTGAGCACAGAGCTCAGAAAAATGACAGTTTATATACTTTTCTTCTCCAGTCTAATACAGGCAAAACTCCTCATTGGCCACAGTGGCCCACTTACTCTCATCCAATAGACATCTCTGACCGGGCCCAGGACTCGCTCCCCCTGCTTGGGTCTTACTAGCCACAGGTCAGCAACTAGATATAAAACTAAACATAATACTTTTACTACAGTATATTTTGCTACTTCTGCAAGGTCAGTTAGCTTGCAAAGATAGTGGAAGGCATATCAGAAGCATTCTTAACAAAAGCAAAACAAAGCGAGGCCAAACAAAGCAAGGCTAAGATGTGTCTCTAGCTCTGGCTCAAAACACTAAACAATCTTCATAATGCTAGACAAAATATTCTTACATTGTTCAGCTTCTCTGCTATATTTTCATCCTAATTACGAGGTCAGTGCACATCTAGCAAAGATACAGTGGCGCGGCATTCTACTGAAACAGACATCACACATCTAAACAATAAACAGTAAGAAAGTATTTAATTCTCTTATCTCCAGGAGAACAGAACATGTTATCAAACTAGAATAGAACGGTATTTCTTTCTAACAGCCAGCTAACAGCATTCTGTAATTTTCCAAAATCAGCAATAACATTTTAAAGCAGGAGGAAAAGGGCTTTCAGACCTAGCTCTGCCTACATACTAGGCCATTGCCTATCACAACTGCAGTCTAGACAAATACATGATGCAGTCTTAAGGTACAAGAAGTAGAAGTGAGGGTATGTTGTAAGGTAAACATTTCTAAACACCTTTTCAGAAATATTAAGAAGAGCGATGGTGTCTATTCAGGCCATGCACCTATACGCTGTTTGTGCCAAAAGAGACAATCTATGGGACCCTAACAAATCCTATGTACAGAAAAATGGGACTGCTGATGCAGGGATAGTATGGATGTGAGCAGGGAAAGGATATCTTTATTGGTGAAAAACGGCGATCACATATATGGCCTGGTACCCCATGCACATATGTTATGTCATATCTGATATGTATAGGTGCAGAGCATCCTTTTGACAGAATCATGTTGTTGTCACAGAAAATGAGAGTGTGCATGTTTGTGGTCTGAGGGGTGCAGGGCCGGCCCGTCCATTGAGCAAGAATGTTTTTTGCATAGGGCCCTGCGCTTCAGGGGGCCCCGCGCAAAAAACATTCTACATTAGCACAAGCACATTAAAAAAAAACAAAAATGGCTGCTGCTGCTGCTGCCGCCGTGGCAGCGGCAGAATCAAATGTCCCACCGCGGGGCCCCGCCTGCCCGGCAGAGCCTCCCTGAGCTCCTGAGTCCCTCCCAATCCGCGGGCTTTCAGAGCCGCGAGAGCTTCTCTGACCTCTCGCGGCTCTGTTAATCCAGCCGGGGCTGATGGGAAATCCCATCATCCCCGGCGAGATTAACAGAGCCGCGAGAAGAAAGGGAAACTCTCATGGCTCTGAAAGCCCGCACATTGGGAGGGACTCGGGAGCTCAGGGAGGCTCTGCCGGGCAGGCGGGGCCCCGCAGCGGGACATTTGATTCTGCCGCTGCCACGGCGGCGGCGGCAGCAGCAGCAGCAGCAGCAGCAGCAGCTGGTTTTTTTTTTAATCTATCAGGGCTGATGGGGGGAGGGGGGTTAGGACTGGTAATGGGCTATGGGGGGGTAGGACTGGTGATGGGCTATGGGGGGGGGGCTAAGACTGGAAGTGGGTTGATGGGGGGAGGGGGGTTAGGACTGGTAATGGGCTATGGGGGGCAAAGACTGGAAGTTGGCTGATGGGGGGTTAGGACTGGAAATGGGCTTATGGGTTAGGATGTAATGGGCTATGGGGGGGCTAAGACTGGAAATGGGCTGATGGAGGGGGGTTAGGATGTAATGGGCTATGGGGTGGCTAAGACTGGAAATGGGCTGATGGGGGGTAGGACTGGTAATGGGCTATAGGGGGGGCTAGGACTGGAAATGTGCTGATGTGGGGTTAGGACTGGTAATGGGCTATGGGGGTGCTAAGACTGGAAATGGGCTATGGGGGGCTAGGACTGGAAATGGGCTGATGGGGGTTAGGACTGGTAATGGGCTATGGGGGGCTAAGACTGAAAATGGGGTGATGGTGGGGCCTTAGGACTGCAAGTGGGCTGATGGGGGGCTTAGGACTGGTAATGGGCTATGGGGGGCTAGGACTGGTAATGGGCTGGGGGGTGGCTAGAACTGGAAATGGGCTGAGTGGAAGGAGGGCTTGAACTGCAAATAGCTGATGGGGACGGGGGCTTGGAATGGAAATGGGCTGTGTGGAAGAAGGGCTTGAACTACAAATAGCTGATGGGGAGGGGGGCTTGGAATGGAAATGGGCTGTAAGGGGAGGGAGCTAGGACTTGAAATGGGCTGATGGGAGTTAGGACTGGTAATGGGCTATGGGGGCTAAGACTTAAAATGGGGTGATGGGGGGCTTAGGACTGGAAGTGGGCTTATGGGGGGCTTAGGACTGGTAATGGGCTATGGGGGGGTTAGGACTGGTAATGGGCTGGGGGGTTGGCTAGGACTGGAAATGGGCTGAGTGGAAGGAGGCCTTGAACTGCAAATAACTGATGGGGACGGGGGCTTGGAATGGAAATGGGCTGAGTGGAAGGAAGGCTTGAACTACAAATAGCTGATGGGGAGGGGGCTTGGAATGGAAATGGGCTGTGAGGGGAGGGAGCTAGGACTGGAAATGGGCTGAGTGAAGGGGGGGCTAGGACAGGAAATGGGCTGATGGAGGGCTAGGATAGGACTGGAAATGGGCTGTTGGGGGGGCTGGGATTGGAAATGAGCTGATGGAGGGACTCGGATGGGGGAGCTAGGACTGGAAATGGGCTGAAGGTGGGGCTAGGATAGGACTAGAAATGGGCTTATGTGGGCTGGGATTGGAAATGAGCTGATGGAGGGACTCGGATGGGGGAGCTAGGACTGGAAATGGGCTGATGTGGGGACTAGAAGGGAGCGGATGCTGGGTGGGGCTGAAACTAGGAGGGAGCTGATGTTGGGGGAGGATTAGAATGGGATAGAGTTGGGAGAGTGAAATGGAGAGGGAAAAAATAGTTTGTGTGGGAGGGAAGACAAATCTACAATTGGCCGGACATTGGGAGAGTAAGTGGGGATTGAGGATGGCGGGTTAAAATTTGAGTGGATGAAATAGGAATGAGGAAAGAGCAAAAGGAGAGAGATTAGTATGCTAAAGCAGATGTAGAGAGAGAATGGAAAAAAACTAGAAGAGTGAAGAAAGGACAAATGGACAGCAGACGATGGAGAGTTAGCAGAAGACATGAAGAAACCAGAAGAAAATGGCTGGAGCAATTGCAACTGAAAAAAAATGCACAAAAAGTAGAAAAATATCTCTTTATTTAATTTATTAACTGAAATATGCCAGCTCTGGGAAATGTGCATCATTAACGTCTGCGCTTTGTTTAGTACAAGAGGAAATTAATTTATAGTTTTATTTCTACAGTGTTGTTGGGCTTTTGGGGTTCCCTGTTTAATTATTGTCTTCCTTTTTCTACATTGTGATTTCTTGTTTGGTGACGGTCTATGTTCTGCACGTGTAACTGAGCTGAGGTATTCTGTTTATGTAATTCCTATTTGACATTGCCACTTGTTCTCTTTCCCCAGTAGGTCATGTATTGTTGTTCTCTGAAATGTATTGGTTTAATATTTGTAGTTTTGCCTTTTGATAGGTAGGGTCTTGTGCTTTGTGAGTCCTGGTAGTGCTGTTATGATACGGCAGGTTTGCTATGGGTTATAAATGGGCAGTGTTTGTAGTAGTTCCTAATGTGCCTGGCAGTTGGCACAGGATTATAATAATGTAGAAATCTTTTAGTCTTTCTTTATCCATACACTCTTTAAGAGGCATGTTTACTAAAAGTTAGTGTATGGTAACATTATGCAAATATTTATGCAAATGAGGCCCCGCACCGAGTCTCCGCACATGGCCCCACACCCCCACTTGGGCCGCCCCTGGAGGGGTGCACAGGGGGAATCTAGTGTGGCCAGCAGCAATGAAGGGGGGACATGAAAGCCTGGCTAGTTCCTGATTGAATGGATGACCACAGCATCACCAGGTGCCAGTGTGATGAGGTAGCCAAAGACAGAGAGAGTTCACCATAGTCAAATGTCAAAACATATCCCCAGCAATGATAAGGGACCCTCATAATAAGGGTACTCAACAGTGCAAACAGTACTAATGCATGCCCATGATGAGCGTGTAGTAGTGCTGTTTGTACTCCTGAATGCCCTTATTCTGAGTGACCCTATTAATGACAGCAATATCTTTTCACATGTAGCCATACGGGAACCTATGCTATTTCCATTTGGAATATTCTACACAGGGTACTCTATATACAGCAGATAGAGTTGGCAGTGTGATAGGGCAGCCACATATCCATGGTGTCTGCCACTGGGAGACACGACTGATGTAGTGCCAACATTCCCCAGATTCTCCATTGCAGTGCACATCCCTACCCAGGCCAGGATAAATGAGAGCTGTGAGAGTGGTGATATATCAGGGATCTGACAACTTGATGTGATGACATAGGGTTCTCCCCCCTCATGCCCACACAGCCATGACTGGGGAAGCAGTGCCACAAAGCTGGCTGTGGGAAGGCAGACAGGGTTGCCCCACAGATAGTGGATGTATACAGATTGACATATGCCAGATGGGATAAGTGTAGCTGCTGTAAAGAATGCCAGTACCCAGATAGGTGGGCCTCAGATGCCATAGCCAGAATGTCCTACGACAGCCACAGTAACCACTACTGATCATTTCTATAGTACTACAAGGTGAATGCGGTGCTGAACAGACATATGTAACAGTTGGTTCCTGCTCAGCGGCATGTACAATCTAGCCGGGACAGATAACACAGCAGTTGTGTACAGGATATGTCCAGGGGGAATAGACAGGAAACATAAGGGAGCCTAGGAGGATCTGACCCAAAAGCATCACCAATGAAGTGGGTGCCCAGCCTGGATGTGATAGGGGCCAGGGACAAAGCATGATATACTGACTCAGGTACTTTGTTTCAGGAATATGGAGCAGCAAGGTGAGGGCAGCGATGTCTGGATATGGCAATAGAAGTGAAGGAAACAGATAGAGGCAATCTGACAGAAGAGCAGTGTTCACGGGAAGGGGTATAGGGAGAGATATGAGGGGTATGGGAGTTCAGAGCAGCAGAATGCGTGCACATATAGGACAGAGGCACGAAAAGGGCAGACATGTGTAGGTAAAAAATAGTAGGCATCCTTTGGGGACCTACATCCCTTGAAGTTATGTGGACCTTGTGAGGGTCCATCCCTAACCATTTAAGGCATGTTTGTAGAGATTACTAGGGTAGAAATCACTGGGGCCACTTCCTAATATCACATACCATTTGATGCAAGGTATGTCCTGATATATATGTTCACTTTTGCATTCTGGTATGCCATATTGGTTTGTACTGGGCTTACCTAATGCTCTTCAGGGCATGAGGGGGACTGACATATGGTTTAGGTTGCAGCAGCTGTCATTTTTCATTGGTAGTGATGTCTACTGTGCATCAACATACTGCTGTCTGTGAAGGGCAGCCTAAGAGATTCACATTTTACCCAAGGGACTTGGCGTCAGCAGTTACATTGTGGGGATGCGCAGAATCAGTGGAGTGGAGCAGTGGCCTAGTGGTTGGGGCAAGGTACTTCAGGCCGGAAGGTCAGGGGGTTCAAATCCCACTAGAGGACAGCAACCTTAGGCCGGAAGGACTGGGGTTTCTAGTTCCACAGGTGCTCCTTGTGGTCTTTTTAATGCTTTTTAAAGTTTTAAGGTTATGTGTGTTTGGGAAGGGGGTAGTGATATACTGTGTTTCTGTTTCAATTGTAGAACTTGACGGGTGAGATCTCCTGATGAAACTGTGGCTATGAAACGCCTCAGTGGTGCCCAGGTAGAGCGTTGAGATTCTCCCGGAGCTGAGCTTCAATTGATAATCAGCCCTCACTCATAAGAAAGCTAAGTTGCACATTATTGTCTTCTGTGGACATGATTATGAGAAGAAAAGGTTAAGCCATGCAGTATGGAATGATGTGATGAAATATTGCAGTTATTATTCTGCCATACTAATTATGGAAGTGTTCAGCAATTTATTGGCTTTCATGAGGGGGGCGATAGTTTAATTAGTTTAATTAATCAAATAAAACAACATGATAACGGCAGAAAATTAATAGGAAAGGTCATTGATGTTCCAAGACACCATATCAGTAGACGATAGTCTCATGGTGGCTAAAGTTCTGAGACCTGTTTTCCGCTGGGTAAATGTTGGTTTAATTAAGGATTTTGAGAACCTAATATTCCCATAGTTTGGTATCATTGAACGTATCCATTTCTAGAGTGACAATACACGTTCAGAGACAGACCATTTTTTGCAACTAACACCCTGGCAAGATCAGTTGTGGACAGATCCTCAGGGCAAGCACCTAATTTTATGGTAGTGGATGTGTGTCCAAGCAGACCCAGATGGGAGGAGGGTGTGACAAATGTAACAAAGGTCCCAGCAGGGACAGATGCCCCAGGCTTGCGGTGATGATGGCAAGTGCCCTCAGCAATGATTACCAAATGTGGCACAGAGAAGCAATGACCAGCAGACTGTTCAGCAGACTGTCCAACTGACCATCCAGCAGACTGTCCAGCTTTGGTTCCTGGTGGCACACACACCAGGAACCAAAGCTGGACAGTGTGTGTCAGTTAAAGACATATCAATGTGCGAGTACTGCAGCACCACATGAACATATGTGTCCATTGCCCACAGAATGGTTTGTTCCCTGCACCTACCCAAGGCCAGACCTATGAGGGGGTGCTATCCTGTGGTCCCACTCACTCCCCAACCACCCATGCCCACCCACATGCCACAATGTCACACAGACAGCCCTGGAATGTGACTGACACCCATCCCACACACTCCTGCACAATCCCACACTGCCTGTACACCCCCATGGGTCCAACCCCCACCACCAATCATGCCCACCCCCAACCCTGGTGCTACATGACTCCCCTGTCACTCCAGTGTCCATCCCCATCCCCTCCCCATCCCTGAGGGCACATGCACTTGTGCCTCGGTCACCACAGTCACAGGTATGCATGGTGGTGAGTCCTCAGACCCAGAGGTGTCACAGCTCGTGACACCTGACTCCATGATACCCTCACGGAATGGGTGAAACACCATCCAGGGGCCACTGCCCAATGGAACTGGCCAACAACAGCGTGGTGATGTGCTAAGGCCTGGATTGTGACACCACTGCAGCCCAGGTATGGAGGCACAGGTGCACATGCCATGAAGGCAGCTGCAGCTGTGAGAGCTGTTCCACCATACCCCTGCCCAGACCTCATGGGAGGCACACTGGAGTGTGCATGGGGCAGAGTAGGGGCAAGCAGCTCATGGACATGGCACAGCTCCAGCAGGATCTCCACCATGGTAGCCTATAGGCTGCTGGTAGCCATGGTCAGCTGCTCTGTGGCCATAACATGCTTCTCCTGCAATGTAATAGACTGGCTCAACAGTTCCAGCTATTGCTCAGACCATACCTGCTGGGCAGCACTGTGAGCAAGCAGACACTCAGCATAATGATGCAGGTATCACTGTGCAACCTTGTGGGTACACCCCCCAGGTTGTCATCGTCAACAGGCAGCTGTGGTGGAGGCAATCGAGAAGGGACCTGGAGCTCAAGATCATCTGGGCCAAAACCAGCAGGCGGCTGCTGCAGTGCTGTAGCACCAGCAGGGGACAGCAGTGGGGCATCAGGTGAGGCCCCCTCCCCCTGTCCTGTGGTATCCTCCCTGGACACTGTTGGCAGAGCAGGCTCTGTTGCCTGTGGAGCTACAACAGGGACACCTGTGAAGACACAGACAACATTGAGAGGTCAAATGTCAGACCCTTCAACTGCCACCGGAGACAACACTGGGGTGGCAGTGTGGCAGCCATGCAGATGGGAACAGAGGAGCTGCTGACACAGTTGGGCACATACTCTGGCACTAGTTACAGACCACCCTGTGCCCTGTACAGTCAGCCCCACCACCACTAGCTGGCATGCATGCTGCCAATGCCCTCAACACACAGGACACCAATGGAGCAGGCACACACAATGTGTGTGAACCCAGTAGAAGCAGCACAGATGGGACAACATCAGCCAGTGGTGGTGACTGTGTGCACGCATATGCATGCACACAGTGTGAGGGATGTACAAGGTACACATGTACCTTGGTCCTGGGATACATGAGATGTATCAAGAGGGCCTATACCCTCTGAAGTGACTGGATCAATAGTAACAAGGATGCGCTGTTCGAAATCTGAGAGCTGCTCCCCTTGCATATCCTGGGCCTAGCACTGAGCCTTCTGGGTAGTGTTCTGGTATACCTGCCACCACCTGTGCTTGACATCCTCGATGTTGTGGTTCCGGTGATATATGGCATTGATACTTTGGAACAAATCAAGCCACTGCCGCTGCTTCTAATAGACACTCACATGTGTGGATACGTCATCCAACAATTATGGCAGCTGCTGGAGGATCTCCTTCAGCATGAGGGTCACCTCACCCTCCAAGAACCTTGCCTTCCTGCTAGTGACCTTAGGAGCCATTACCGGGACAGTCTGTGACACAATAGAAATGCTCAGAGGTCAGGGACGGGCCCATCTGGGACGTGCATGGCAGAATCTGAAAACATGTACATCCCTGCATAGATGTGCCCATGCCCACATGCTCAAGTATCCATGACCGCACATCTCCCCATGGGAATGCAACCGCACAGATTACTGGGGATGTCAACAGCATGGAATGCAGAAGGTCAGTGATTTGCCTCCCATAGCTGGAGCGATAGATAGAAATGCCAGTGGACCAGAAGCTGTCTGCATTGATGAAGCAGCCATATGTGCATATGAAGAAGATACAGGATGTGGTGTGGGCTAGACACATGCAGACAACTTTTATGCTGCATCGACAGGCCTGCGGATGCGCGGCAGCATGGCTATATATGTGTGCATGTTGTGCGCATGTCTGGGAATGTGTGCTTCTGTGCATGTATTGTAAACACATCCACGCACCCTGGGGACTGAACAGGACTGTGGCAGAATTGTCAAAGTGCAGGAAAGTGATGGTGCCACCTGAAGCTGTCTGGGAAACACAGACACCCACGACCATGTGTGTAATGTGTGTCCAACCTTATACAGCCAGCTGGTTCGAATGGGACAGCATGCATAACATCCATGGATGGTACACACTGTCCCTGCTGCACAGCTCTGACCATGGAGGCCAGGACGTGGAGTGGAGGTGTCCACACACAAGTGTCCCAAGGCAGAGGGTCTGGTGCATGGACATGACTGACGCAGCCTGTGAGACAAGGTACCAATTTGAAAGGGCTGCCATACATGATCTCTGCCAGCAGCGGGAGCCATGGCTTGTAAGCCCCACGCAGAGGGGACAGCCAATACCAGTACATCTGAAGGTGACAACAGCACTTGCCTTCCTGGAGATAGGCTCATGCCAGAACGTGCTGTCAGTTGCTGGGGGACTCAGCCAGCCTGCAGTATCATGATGCCTAACACAGTTCCTGTGCGCCTACCTGTGGTGCATGGCACAAACCATTGGCTTCCCAGACACACAGCAGCAACAACACCAGATCATACAGGACTTTCATGTTGTTGCAGGGTTCAAATCGATGCTAGGCATTGTAGAAGGCACACATGTCGCCCTCCAGCCCACACGATGGAGTGAGGCTGCCTACTGGAACTGCAAGGCATTTCCATTCAGTCAATGTTCAGGTGGCATGCAACAGGCATGGGGAACATAAGAACATAAGGTATGCCATACTGGGTCAGACCAAGGTCCATCAAGCCCAGTATCCCGTTTCCAACAGTGGCCATCCAGGTCACAAATAACTAGCAGTTTCCCCAAAAGACACAGGTTCCTCAATGCTTGTATTGGATCAAGCAGTGATATCCCGAGTCCCTTTTAATAATGGTTTATGGACCTTTCCTCCAGGAACTTGTCCAAACCTTTTTTAAAACCAGCTATACTAACAGCCCTTACTACAACCCCCGGTAACAAATTCCAGAGTTTGATTACACGTTGAGTGAAAAAATATTTTCTCCTATTAGTTTTATATAGGTTACCCTGTAGCTTTATTGCATGTCCCTAGTCTTTTTATTTGCTGATGACGTAAACAATCGATCTATGTTTACCCGTTCCACTCCATTCATTAATTTATAGACCTCTATCATATCTCCCCTTAGCCGTCTCTTTTCCAGGTTGAAGAGCCCTAACCTTTCTAGCCACTCTTCATAGGAGTAGTCTTACATCCCCTTTACCATTTTGGTAGCTCTTCTCTGTACCTTTTCTAATAGCGCTATATCATTTTTAAGATACAGCGACCAGAATTACACGCAGTATTCAAGGTGCGGTCACACCATGGAATGATACAGAGGCGTTATAATGTCCTTTGTTATATTTTCCATTCCTTTCCTTATGATACCTAGCATTCTATTTGCTCTCTTGGCTGCCGCTGCACACTGGGCGGAGGGTTTTAACATGTTGTCCACGATGATGCCTAAACCTTTTTCCTGGGTGGTGGTTCCCAATGTGGAACCTTGCATTGTGGAACCATAGTTTGGGTTGTTCTTTCTTAGGTGCATAAATTTGCACTTGTCCACATTAAATTTCATCTGCCATTTTGATGCCCAGTCTTCTAATTTATCAAGATCCTCTTGCAATTTTCCACAATCCTCTTGAATATTCACAACTTTAAATAGTTTTGTGTCATCTGCAAATTTGATAACTTCATTCGTTATTCCCATTTCCAAGTCATTTATGAATATGTCAAAAAGCAGCGGACCCAGCACAGATCCCTGGGGTACTCCACTATTCACCTTTCTCCATTGGGAAAATTGGCCATTTAGCCCTACCCTCTGCTTTCTATCTTTTAACCAGTTCCTGATCCACAACAGTACATTACCTCCTATCCCATGACTTTTTGTTTTGCCAACAGTCTCTGATGAGGGACCTTGTCAAAAGCTTTCTGAAAGTTCAGATACACTTTATCAACCGACTCACCTTTGTCTACCTGTTTATTCACACCTTCAAAAAAACATAACAGATTAGTAAGACAAGATCTTCCTAGTCTAAAGCCATGTTGGTTGTCTCCCAATAGGCCATGACTATCTACATGTTCACTAATTTTCTTCTTTTTTTTTTTTATTTTATATTTATTACATTATTCAATACAACAATTGAAAAAATATAAAGGAAAAAATATGGGTTACAATTCACAAAAGAAAAAATCAAAACCACAAATACTTCAAAATACATGTTCATCCCAATAAGTAGACTCCCCCAAAAAAACCCCGATATGGTTCCAAAAAAGAAAATTCAAAAAAGAAAAAGAGAGACCCCTCTATCATATGAGCACTGATGACCTTAATGGCTGCCAGTAGAGAAGCTACCCTTCTACCCCCACCTCCCTCGCCTGAAGAAAATCTAACAATTGTTTAGGCTCAAAAAACAGAAAATGCTTAGTCTGAAACAACACATCACACTTACAAGGATACCTCAATTTAAATTGGGCACCCAAGGCGAGGGTTCTCTGGCGCAAGGCCAAGAACTCCTTACACCTCTTCTGGGTGTCACGAGACAAGTCAGGAAATATCAAAATTTTAGAGCCCAAAAATTGAGAAAAAAAAATCCTGCGGAAATACAGTCTAAGTACAGCATTGCGGTCAGACTCGAAAGCAAAGCTTACCAGCAGAGTTGCCCTGCTAGTTACAACCTCCAAGGAACTCTCAAGGAAATCAGACAACCCCATTTGACCCTCCCCTGCTGGACCCACAGCCCCCTCCCCACCAGTAACCCCAGAAGAAATTACAACATATTGAACTTTAACAATAGGAGGTAAATTATCCTGAGGCATCAATAAAACTTCTGTAAAATATCTACGGACAAGAACTAGGGGGTCCAACAGGGGCGAGCTAGGAAAATTCAAAAAACGTAAATTGTTCCTCCTTAATGAGTTGTCCATATATTCAAAACGCCGCAAGGAAATCAACCATTTCAACGGCGTCTTTGGAGCCCCGGGTGATTTGCGGCTTAAAGAAACGGCCAAAGTAACTTTAGATAGCTTATGGGAGGCTATCTCTTCTCTTCAGAGCTCCCTTGCTCTGGTTGTGGGTACCTTATCACAAGAATTTTCGTTGGTGAAAGCACGGTGTGTAGCGGTGGAAACAAAATGTGCTGAGAAAGCTGGTAAAGTAGCCAAGCTGGAGACAAATGTATCAGAGTTGCAAGTTTTGGGAGATACCTTCTCCAGGGACCGGTTGATTTACTAATTTTCTTCTTTATGATTGTTTCTACCATTTTTCTCAGTACTGATATCAGGCTCACCGGTCTGCAGTTTCCTGGATCACCCCAGGAACCCTTTTTAAAAATTGGCGTTAAATTGGCAATCCTCCTATCTTCAGGTATTACAGATGATTTTAATGATAGTTCACAGATTACTAATAGCAGGTCTGCAATCTCATATTTCAGTTCTTTCAACATCCTTTGATGTATACCATCCGGTCCAGGTGATTTGCTACTCCTCAGTTTATCAAATAGTTGTAATATATCTTCCTGGTGTAATGATATTTCTTTCAATTCTTCTGCAGTATCACCTTTAAATACCTCTTCAGTCATGGGTAACATCCCTATATCTTCCTCAGTAAAGACCGAAGCAAAGAATTCATTCAGTCTCTCCGCTATAGCCTTGTCCCCTCTTACTGCCCCTTTTATCCCTCTGTCATCTAATGGTCCAACTGACTCTCTCACAGGCTTTTTGCTACAAATTTTCTTGAAAAAGTCTTTATTATGCATTTTTGCTTGCACAGTAAGTTTCTTCTCAAATTCTCTCTTTGCCTGCCTTATCAATGCCTTGCATTTGACTTGCCAGTGTTTGTGCTGTTTTCAGTTTTCATCATTTGGCTGTTTTTTCCATTTCCTGAAAGATGTTTTTTTAGCAACAACAGTCTCTCTGAACTCACCTTTAAAACATGCTGACAGTTTTTTGGACTTTCTTCCACTTTTCTTAAAGCATGGAATACAGCTGGTCTGGGCTTCCAAGATAGTATTTTTAAACAATACCCAAGATGTAAGACTTTAACCTTTGCAACTGCTCCTTTAGTTTTTTCTTAACTATTATCCTCATCTTATCATAGTCTCCCTTTCAAAAGTTAAAAGGTAGTACTGTAGATTTCGTTACCATCCCTCCTCCATTAATTAAATCAAACACGATCATGCTATGATCACTATTGCCAAGTGGCCCCAACATCCTTATCTCTTGCACCAGATCTGGTGTTCCACTGAGGACTAAATCCAAAATGGCTTCCCCTCTGGTCAGTTCATGAACCAGCTGCTCCTAGAAGCAGTCGTTTATTTCATCTAGAAACTTTATCTCCCTAGAATGTCCTGCCATGACACTGACACAGTCAATACCGGGGTAATTGAAATCACCCATTATTACTACTGTGCTGTAACTTTTGTTAGCTTCCCTGATTTCTTTGAGCATTTCATCATCCATTTGTTCATTCTGGCCCGGTGGTCGATAGTACACCCCCACCGCCATCACCCTCCCCTTTTTACATAGAATTTCAATCCATAGTGATTCTATGGATAATTTTGTTTCCTGTAGAACTTTAATTCTTTGTGACTCAATGCCCTCTCTAACATAGAGTTCAACCCCTCCACCAATTTGATCAGCTCTATCATTACGATGTAGTTTGTACCCAGGTATCACAGTGTCCCACTGGTTGTCCTCCTTCCACCATGTCTCTGAGATACCAATCATATCTAACTTCTCATTTAGTGCTGTATATTCTAGCTTTCCCATCTTATTTTTTAGACTTCTAGCATTTGCATACAAACATTTTAGAGACTGTATTTTATTCATATTAATCTGGTTATCTGTAGGCAGGGGTAATTTGGAATCTTTAAGCTCTGTCTTCTCTGTACCCAAGGGCATTTGGGCTACCTTTGTCTTTATTGGAGCCTCTCTGCTGATGTGCTCTAACTTCATTTTTTTGGTAGTATCCTTCATGGATACACTTTACTCTTTTTTGAACCTCTCTGCTTTTGGTAGTATCCTTCAAGGATACATTCTTTCGAACCATCTGCTCTTGGGCGACTTTCGGCTTTCCCCTATTATCTAGTTTAAAAGCAGCTCTATCTCCTTTTTAAAAGTTAATGCTAGCAGCCTGGTTCCAATCCGGTTAAGGTGAAGCCCATCCCTTTGGAAGAGCCCCTCCTTTCCCCAGAATGTTCCCCAGTTCCTAACAAATCCAAAACACTCATTCTTGCACCATCGTCTCATCCATGCATTGAGACTCCGTAGCTCTGCCTACCTTTTTGGTCCTGCACGTTGAACGTGAAGCATTTCAGAGAAAGCTACCCTGTAAGTTCTGTATTTCAACTTCCTACCTAAAAGCCTAAATTTAGCCTCCAGAACCTCCCAACCACATTTTCCTATGTCATTCGTACTGACATTTACCAAGACAGCAGACTCTTCCCCAGCACTATCTAAGACCTTGCCTAGGTGACGCGTGAGGTCTGCTACCTTTGCACCAGGCAGGCATGTCACCAAGCAATCCTCACATCCACCAGCCACCCAGCTATCTACAGCTATCTAATGACTGAATCACAAACTATAATGGCTGTCCTAACCCTTCTCTTATGATCACTTGGCCCTGGAGAAACTTCCTCAATGCGAGAGGGTTTTACATCAGCTGGAGAACAGGTCTTAGCTATAGGATCACTTCCTGCCACACCAGGTTGATGCTCTCTTGTCACGTGACCTCTCTCCTCCAAGGCAGCAGGGATGCTGCCAGACTGGAAGTGGGACTTCAGGACTATATCCCTGTAGGTCTCGTCTATGTACCTCTCTGTCTTCCTTATGTCTTCCAAGTCTGCTACTCTTGCTTCCAGATATCGGACTCGTTCCCTGAGAGCAAAGACCTCCTTGCACCTTGTGCACACGTAAGACCCCTCACCAACTGGGAGAAAATCATACATGTGACACTCAATGTAAAAGACTGCAAAGCACCCATCTCATTGCTGGACTGCTGTCTGCATCTTGGTTTTTAAGGTTGTGTTTAGATATTTAAGTTCTTTACTCACTAAGGATTGCTGCTGCCACAAGCCTGTGCATGTCCACACCATCCAGACATGGCCTGGGTGGCTGGGCCATGCATCTGTGTGTCATGCACATTGCCTGCCAGGGACATTGAGCACACCAGTGTGCCATCATGTCCCACTGGTATGGACACTTCCTCTGGGTTTGAGGTGTCAGGGCCCACCCTTGCCAACATTCTGGCAGCCTCGTGCCCATGTGTGCTGTGCCATGTGACTAGTGGTGGTTTCCAATGGTGCTGTGTGGGGGGTCCACATGGCCAGACATATGCATCCGTGCCATGGTGCCTACTGCAGCTACAGCTGGGACACATACATTGTATAGTCCACCTGTCCCCTGTGCGTCCATCACCCGCTTGATGCCAGTGCTCTACACATGGTGGCTCTAATGGGGGGGTGGGGCATGTGCATGGGGCATGGTGCATGGCATGCACATGGTATCCCCAGCATGGGTCCATCCAGTTGCAGTCCTAGTCCCAGGGCTGTTCCTGTCACCATAGGTTGGCATGGCCACTGTACAGACAGTCCCACACATGGGAAAGTTATCTGTGGCAGCATGTTGCCCCTGCCCCCTGCACCTTCTGCTGCCTCTGGCACCACTGTGCCACAGCTAACCTCCCTATGGTGCACTGGCTTGCACAGTCCACATGTGTCACACACCTGTGATCCCCATCCACCAAACCATCACCTCATGCTATGCCTATCATGCCATCGGTGCTGATGGATACTCCCAGACCCCCTTCTATCTGTGGCGCTGCACAGTGCAGCGGATCAACTGCCAAACCTGCCATGCGCATCACCGCAAGCAGCATACAGCATGTCCATCTCCCATTCTGTTTCCACATCCAGGGCTGCTGTCGCATACAGCTCCATCTGTGTGGTCGGTCCGCTGTGTCTCCCAACCTTCCCTGTCATGGTCCCTCTACATCCATCCTCAGGGAACCTGCACATCTGGCCTGCTGCTGTGATCTGTATCTGCCACATTCATGGCTGTCTCTGGGCCATGCCCCTCTCCCCATCCTGACCCCTCTGTCTGGGACTCACTACCAGTGTATATGCAGCAGGCGGCCCCCATCATCCTAGGTCATGGTGAACCTTTGGACCGTTGGCTGTGCTGCTGCCACATGTTCATGTATTTTGTGGAAATTTCTAAGTACTTGGGACATAAATTGGCCACTGTTGGAAACAGGATACTGGGCTTGATGGACCTTGGTCTGACCCAGTATGGCATATCTTATGTTTTTATGTTCCTATGGCTCCACTCCCCTCCCATGTAGCGCCTTTCCATTCTCCCTGGGTGTTTGGTCTGTCTCTTGCTACTGTGTTGGCCATTCTGCCTGGCTATTTGGCTCTGGTTTGCATGGACTACTATGAACATATGGCACTGCAGCACTGCATCTCCCCTGCAGCGCTACACATATGTACTGGTTTGGTTTTGATCAGGGTTGCTGTGGGTCACAGCCATATAGGTACACAAGGCATACATGTAGAACATCATAAAACTTTATTTGTCCAGCAAACATGCATGGGGCAGACACAGAATATGGGCAAAAAGTGCTCATACACACAGGGAAACAGTTGTGCCCCATGGCACCCAACCCCTGCCCCTGTTGCAACTACAGGACCAATACCACTGCAGGACAGTCTGCCCTGGTGGCTGTTGCTGCACCAGTGGGCATTGGCATGGCTCATGCCACTTGGTGACACAGCTGCTCCTGTACACCTCCCAGATGGTGGATGGAACAGGAAATGCTGTTTCCCATCAGCGCCTGCGGGCTCAGCTTTAACAGAGCCACGGGAAAGGGAAACACTCTCCCTTTGCGCGGCTCTGCAAAGCTGAGCTGGTGCGGGGGGGGGGGGGTTGTGCTGTGTGAGGAGTCTTCTGGAGAGGCGGCCGCCGCGGGGCACTTCATGCTGCCGCTGCCACCGGTGCAGTGGCAGCAGCAGCAGCAGCTTTTGCAGTCAGGATTTTTTTTTTGTAGTTCCCTAAAGAAGGTCTGGGGCTGGGCTGGGCTGGGCTGGTGGGGGGGGGGGGGATTAGCACAGAAAATAGTAATGGGCAGATGGGGGGAAGGCTAGGACTGGAAATACTGTCTCTGTGTCCCCCTGTGCCTTCACTGTGGGCCTGCTTGCATCCTGTTCTCCCTTGTTTCCTGGGGCTGCTCTGTCCATGCTGTGCTGTGCTGTCAATATGCTGCCTGCATGCTTTCTGCCAGTGGCAGGTCCTGACCTCCCCTGCCCTTCCTCTCCACCTTGGTGCATGTCTGTCTCTATGCCAGTTTGTGTGCTGCTCCAGCCTGCCCACTTCTCTCTGCTTCCAGGTTTGTCTGTCTGTGTTGTATTTTACTTACTGGGCGAGGATGGTACTGATGTGTTCCCAGCCCCTGCGTGCTGTTGTGTGGGCTGGCCGCCTCTGCCAAATGGGGAGAAGAGTCTCCTCCTGCTCCAGGAACATGGTCATCAGCAGCCTCGTCTCTGCCTCACTGAAATTAGGCTGCTTGGTAGCCAGGTTAATTGTGTGCATTATGAAGGTGGGGGGGGGGGGGCGCCTTCTTCCTGATTCCAGTTGTGTGCGATCTGCATGATATGAGGTTGGGGACCTTTACAGGTTTGCACATGGATGGAGTGACAGAAATAACACAGGCAGTGAGCGCATGGCTTAAACGTGTATGTGACTAGGCACAGTCCAATAGGCTGCCAGTTAGGCATGCTTCTCCGGAAATGGACACATGCTAATTCTACATTCCCGTGTTCATGTATACATGGGAATTGTGGAATTGGTGCTTTGCATGGACGTTCTCTTTGGGGATGTGCACGGAGCATGGACATGCCCATTTTGGAATCGGGCTCTATGTTAATAGTTCCCTCCTTTAAATCAAGGAAGGTCAAGGAATTATACATGATATCTCCCTCACCCATAAGACTTAAGTCTTTAAAGGATTCCGTTTCAGTTGTCACATCCAGTCCACTATTTAATCTAGTTAATAATTCTTGTTGATTTGGGCTACATTGAATACATAGTTGGATATCTTCTGCATTTATATAAAAGGTAATCTCATTTTTTTCTGATTAAATTTAACTATAAGTCACGTTTAAATGTTAAATGACACAGAGAACAAACAGATCCTTGGAGGACTCTACAGGTTAATTTCTAGGAAAAAGAACATTTTCCAACCACAACCTTATGTAAATGACAGTCCAGAAATAATTTTAATAAGATAAAGAGGTGAATACTAAAGCCATTTAATGAGGAATAATGGCAGTATCTTTCTGCGGATTGGTGGCACATGAGTACTTGACCCCTGGCTTGAGAATCTTGTTATGTTGTTATGTTGTCACTAATTTCTCAGTAATGACCATATTTGTAAGCCTGTTAAATAAATTCAGCAAAAGTCATCTAATCAATACAACCAATTTATCAAGGGCTAGAAAAAGAATTGCATGTTTTTATTAAAGATTTCTGCTTATATGTTGGTTCATAGACAGCTCTCTGTCTGTTGCATATTTTGGTCACTACTCATTTCCAGCAGATATTATTTAACTCTTAGCAACTTGATTTATTAGAAACTCTCTATATCACCCGTCAAACATCAGAGCGATTTTACAAATAAAAAACAATCATAAAAGTAGGAAAGGAACTCCAATTAAAATAGCAAGTAGAGCCAAGTCTAGACAGAGCACATGTATACATATATAAACAGCATGGAACACAGTATGTGAGGAATAGTTATGGTTCAATATTAAAGGCCTGTCAGAAAAGGTGTGTTTTTTGGTCCGTCTTAAATTTGCAATATGAAGATTCCTGGTGGAGGTCAGGTGGGAGAGAGTTCCAGAGAGCTGGGGCACAATAGTAAAAGGCAGATTGTCTGGTTGAATCATAATGAGCTTTGGAACTTGGGGGGAGAAAGAGTCGGTTAGTATGAACAGAGTGAAGAGTTCAGCTTGAGGAGTGTGGAATAATGATAGAGGCAAGATAAGAGGGAATACATAAGAACATAAGATATGCCATACTGGGTCAGACCAAGGTTCATCAAGCCCAGTATCTTGTTTCCAGTAGCAGCCAATCTAGGTCACAAGTACCTAGCAGTTTCCCCAAAAGACAGGTTCCACAACGCTTGTATTGAGTCAAGCAGTGGATTTCCAGGGTCCCCTTTAATAATTGTTTATGGACCTTTCCTCCAGGAACTTGTCCAAACCTTTTTGAACCCAGCTACACAAACAGCCTTTACTACTATTTTCTCGTAGTCTTAAATAGGTTACACTGTAGCTTCATTGCATGTCCTCTAGTCTTTCTATATTCTGATGATGTAAACAATCGATCTACATATACCCATTCCACTCCATTCATTAATTTATAGACCTCTATCATATCTCCCCTCAGCCGTCTCTTCTCCAGGTTGAAGAGCCCTAACCTTTTAGCCTCTCTTCGTACCAGCGTGAAGAGTCCTGTGCATGACAGTCACAACATGAGCATGCTTATCATTAGGCGAACTATAAATGACTACAATTTGAAATTAATGAATAATTTAGCATATAACCAAATGAGGCTCCTAGCTAGATTTGTGCGACAAGGTGGTGGCCAAACTAGAAGGATGCTGTGTTGCATACAGAGAGGAATTACCAGCAGAAAGGAGGACATATTAATGTCACTGTACAAGTCACTGGTGAGGCCTCACTTGGAATATTGTGTTCAGTTTTGGAGACTAAATATCACAAAGGATATAAGAAAACTTGAAAGGTTTCAGAGGAAGGTAACAAAAATGATTTGCAGCCTGCGCAAGAAGACGTATGAGAACAGACTATAAGACCTAAATATGTATACGCTAGAGGAGAGGAGGGACAGGGGAGATATTATACCCTTTAAGTATTTAAAGGTCTGTATTAATGAACAAACAAACCTTTTTCAAAGACGAGTAAGCTGTGAAACTAGAAGGGATAACATGAAGCTGCAGGGGGTAAATTGAAAGGCCCCTCCTCCTCAAAGGGAGGAGTGGCCTAGTGGTTGTGGCAAGGTACCTCAGGCCAGAAGGTCAGGGGTTTCTAGTCCCGCAGGTGCTCCTTGTGGTCTTGGGCAAGCCACTTAACCCTCCATCACCCATGTTCCCTGTAAAATAGTTATCTCCAAGTTATAATGCCCTGTTCAATGTAATTTCAGTTTGTTCAATGTAAACCACCTTGATATCATGAAAGGCGGTATATAAGAAATAATAAATAAATAAATAAATAAACATCAGAAAATACTTTTTCATTGAAAGGGTGGTGGATGCTTGGAATGCCCTCCCGATGAAAGTGGTGAGGGCTAATACAGTGACAGAATTCAAAATGGCATGGGATAGACACGGTGGATCCCTTTATAGCAACACAATAAAATAAAAATAAATTTAATTATCTCTTATATCTCAACAAATAGGGGTGACCTGCACAGAGCAGTGGGTACACCCCTAAACAAAGGCATGGAGAGGGGTGACCTGCACAGAACAACAGGTGCACCTATTCCTGCCACTTTGCTGGGCAAACTAGATGGACCATACTGGTCTTTATCTGCCGTCATATACTTTTATATACTTTGTTATGTGAGATTTTATCCCTTACATATGGCATTCGACAACCAGCTAATGTTTAAAGAGTAAGAATTCTGAATCTTACACCTGAAGGCACATTTTAGATAGTATGTGGAGATGGAAATTGAGACAGCAAGGTCACAACACATATAGTTCAGGCAGTATATTAAAAAACATGGAACCTTTTCTAAAATATGAATCAAGAAGTGCAGAAGCACATATGTATGCGTAGATATGTCGAGCCAGAGGAACCATTTTGCAATGTTACAAATGGACAAAATCAACAGAGAGAACTCAACAACTTACATGTGTAAGTGCCAACAACCTCGTACATGTGGAAATTGGTATTTCACAATTTCCAAATGAATGTTGGTGATTTTTTTAAACCTATGAGGGCAGTTCTAATTTCCCATGCAATGACCGTTGTCACGCCACCACCACTCGCCTCTAGGTTAGAGGGGTGTGGATTATTGAAGGAACTTTCTGCTGTATGCTTTTTCAGCTTTTTTAAAACTATTTCCCTGCAATGCTCTCTGGAAAATGTAGTCCTTATTCAGCTGTATGAGTGCACCATGCAGAAAGCTGTAGTCAGGCTCAAGTAGGTAAGGCAAATGACAGAAATTTATTATTTTTATATACACAATGGTTTGATCATACCACACATAGGATTGTTGGTTCAGGACTCTTGGAAGCAAAAATTGTCCAAAACATCTCCAACCACAAAATGCAGTTTTAAAGGTTCTCTCTATTGCAGGATACACAGTCTTTACCAGCAAGCCAATTGTATTCCCTTCTTAGCCTTGCTGGCTAAAGCACCAAACAAAAAGCACATTTAAAGTCTGTGATAAACTTCCCCTTTATAAACATATGGGGCTCTCAGTTATCCTGCTTGTGGTATAAGGGTACCTTTTTCCTGGGAGACCTTCTTTCAGGACTGGCTTGCTTTTTCTACGTTCCCCAGGTTTATAGCTTGGCACAAGGAACAGTCCATGGGAGTGTCCTCCTCAATCAGCTTCACCTCAGGCTCTCCCAGCTGCATAGGCTCTGACTCCCTGTCCTGCTCAGCTTGCTCAGCTAACAGCCTCCCGGGGGATTTTGGAGTCTCTCCTGATCCTGGCTCCAAACTGTCCTGCAGCCGTGCTACGTGCCAAATAGCACTCTCTCCAGCTGGAAGCTTCGTTCCTCTGCTCGGCTCAGCCTGGCTTCCTGCTTCTGCTCTCCTCCTTTCTGCTAAATCATACTCTGCTCTGGGTTTATACTTCCAGGGCTCTAGTTCCAACCCCACCCTACTCAGGTGACGGCAATCAGCCTGACTCCGGGCACCTGAGTGCTTGAAGCATTCACTGCCTACAGGGTTCTGAGCCTTGTATCTTCTCCCCTTCATTTCATTAGGGGGAGCCTGAAATGTTTTCCACGTGGAAGTTTTCTGATCCCTGGAGGTGTTTATGGCTTTCCTACCCTGTCTTGGTAAAAGGGGGCCCTTTACTAGGGTGAATTCCCTGTCTCTTTGTCCTCCCCTGGACTCTGGATAGGCCTCCTTGCCACACCGTCTGTTACCACACACATATGACGAGCCTATTGCATTTTATAAAATAGATGCCTACCAACATACCTTAATCTAGTTGTGGCAGTTACACCTGCTATAAAGCAGCTATTAAATGCCTATACTAGATTTGGAGAAAACATGCACAAGTTATAATATGCTATAACTGACACCCCTCATACAGACCCTGCTATTGGCCTCTATCCAAAAGTACAATAGAACTTATCTACATGCTTATAGAATAGGAACTGCCTATTAAAGCATGTATGTCAGTGCCTATTCACGTGCATACAGTAAGTCCTTTAAAATAGGGATTTACATACATAAATAGTGCATAACTTTCCACATACTCCTTATAAAACTCCCCTCATATGTATAAATTCTGCCAATTACTAGCATAAGCGACAGAGAACATGCCTTAAAATAAGGTGTGATTACGTAATTCAGCTCTAGAGCTGGTGTAAATCAGCACGCCTACTTTTGTAAGTACGCGCGTAAATTATTGTATTCTATAATCAAAGGGCATACTTACTTGCACTGTCCAGGCTCCACCCAAATTCTCTCCATTTGCATTCCCACAGTGAAAGTATTTGCTATGTAAGCAATGTGTGTAATTTCACGCTGGGAGGTATTTTATAAGAAGACATTTACATGTGTAAATGGCCACTTTTAGACGTAAATGACTAAAATACAGACATTTATGAATATTGTTGGTTTCTGAAAATAGGTGCCTCCTTCTAAAATTACTCCCTTGGAATCTGTCAGCTGGCATATAGAGATGACTATGCCTGCGCTAGGTGTGGTTATTCTGCTCCATTACCACAGTAAGTATTTGAAGCCTTTACCTTGTAGAGCTATTGCTTCTTTCAATGCATCACTTCTTATAATTATTTGGGTTTTGAAAATACAGCTCTTTCCATATTGATTTGAGTTAAAGGTGCAGCTTTGAACAGAAGATATAACGGATTGTAGCAATGGTGCCATTGCTAGAGATTGCATTACTCTGAAACAACATTGGAAATGTCAATGTAATTTCCTTTATTGTGTTATATCATTTTTGATCCAAATGTGACACTGAAAAGTCTGAAATTCAGTTCCCTCCCCTCTCCTCTTTTAGTTTAATCACAGGCCAACTTCCCAATCAGCTTCTCGACGATTTCCAGGTGTACAAAATCACTTCTTATGCACAGAGGGAGGAGTAGCTCAGTGATTGGGACAGGTTACCTCAAACTGGAAGGCTGGGGGTTCAATTCCTGCATGGGGACAAGCAACCTCAGGCCGGAGGGGCTGGGGTCTCTAGTCCCATGGTCACTCCTTGTGGCCTTGGGCAAGCCACTTAACCCTCCATTAACTCGGGTACAGTTAGATTGTGAGCACTTTGGGGACAAGGGAATAAAAAGTACCTGTTAGTATACATGTAAATTGCACTGATTCTAAAGAGTGTGGAATAAAAAATAAATAAATAACATAAGTAGAACTGCTTGCACATACAAACCCATTAAAGATGCTGCTGGGTTTTTTAATGCATTGTTTTGTAAAAGGCTTCTTTTGATGTGTGTCACAATAAATATTTGGGAGATTTGGTAGCACTACACATATTTCATTGAAGTTTCTATGTTTTGAATGTAAAGACCTAAACATTCATTTTCCCTTACTGTGGCTAGAAAGAGGGTGAAAGTTGTTTAAAAATGGAAGAAAATAATCTTGCTTCTAAGTTGTTCAGCTCTGCTTCAGAGTTTAAAATGGGGGAACAACTGATAGCAGGGATTCCTGCTTCGGTAAGTGGCAGCTGTGAGCTATGGAGGAGGGTCCATTTGGAGTTGACGCCTGAGACTATTTGGGCAGCAATAGTTTCTTTGGGAAACACTTTACTTCCACAGATGTCTGCTTTGGCCACTCGAGTGTCGTCCCATGCTACAGCGATTGATGGGTTAAACTCTCGGGTTAACACTGTATAGACTTTCTTCTCTGAGACTAAAACTAGAGTGGATGTTCTGGAGAATCAGGTTCAAGATACTGTTAAAGGTTCTACTACTATTTTGGTGAAGATTGAACAGCTAGAAAATGCTTCAAGCGTGGCTAACTTAAGGATTATTAACTTTCCCAGGTCTGCTATGATTTCTGCACGTGAAATGTTCAAGAAATATTTGTCTGACATTTTGGCAATTCTGAAGGAATCACAACCCCCATTGGTAAAATTGTATTATTTACCTGTGAGCAAAAATAAATCGTCATCTGAGGATACTGGGACATGCCAAATGGATGTCTTAAATGTGTCAGAGCTGTTGGAAACTTTTGGACTGGAAATGGTAATGTAATCTACATTGCTTGTGACTTTTGTGTTAGTTTCAGATAAAGAATGGATGTTGAAACTTTTCTTTAAGAAGAAGAATGTTCTAAGTCATGGTTTATTGGTTAGGATGTACCATGATTTGTCTAGTGAGACACAGAAATGACAGCTTGATTTTTTTATTCCTCCGTCCAGGGGTTCAACAAATGAAGGGGCTCTTTTTTATCAAGCATCCCTGTAAATGTCTGATTAAATATCAATCTATTTTTTATATATATTATGAGCCCTTTCAGTTGTTGTCCTTTGTGAATGCCCGGCGTCTGGAGGCCGCAATTGACCCTCCAGTAGTGTGCAAGTAATTGCTTATTTTGCCTGTTGTTGGCTCAGTAGGAATTTTCTTGCATTTTTGGTATAGAATTTACTGTCTTTAAAGTATCCTCCTCCTTGAGTGAGGGCTAGAGAGCATTAGTTTTGTTATATTGTTTATTGTAAAGGGAATATTTTGGGGTATATTTACTAAACTTTCTTAACATGTGCGCCGCATTAGTGTGCAAGATGCCATATAAGGAGTGGGTGTTTCAGTTTAAAGTAACAAAACATGATTAGCGCGCGCGCTCTTGTGCGCCGCGCGCATTAGCGCACGAGTAATGCGCGCGGGAAGCATAAGCACGCGCGCTGATGTGTAAACAGAGGAACAGGGCTGCAGTACAATGGTGGCGACACTGACAGATGGTGTAGGGGTCATGGGTTCAATCCCCCACTGTGCCCAATGAATAAGGCTAGCTGAGGCACTACCATTTATGTGTAATATTGCATTATGAGGCATTTTAATTTTATTTTAATTACTGCTGCTAGCAAACGCACTCTCAAAGCGCTGTAACATAAGGTGCTGCATAAGGCACCCCATAAGGTACCCCAGAGGGCACATTTTAAAGTGCACTGTCCGCCACGGCACCCTACAATGTTGCATAAAGGGTGGCCTATAGGGCGCCATATAGGGTGCCCTATGAGGCACGGCAAGGTCATAGCACTGTTTTTGATGGCAGCACTGTGCATTGTAACGCATGGAAATGTTCAGTAGGTGCGCTGACATGCAAGGAGAAACAGCAGTGTAGCACAATGGTTAAGACACTGACTGATGGTACAGGGGTTATGGGTTCAATCTCCCACTGTGCCCAATGAATAAGGCTGGCTGAGGCACTACCTGTTATGTGTAATATTGCATTATGAGGCAATTTAATATTATTTTAATTAGTGCTGCTAGCAAACACACTCTCAAAGTGCTGTAACATAAGGTGTCGCATCAGCCGCCCCATAAGGCACGCCAGAGGGCATACTATAAAGTGCACTGTCCGCCCAGGCACCCTAGAATGTTCCTTATAGTGCGCTTTATAGGGTGCCGTATGAGGCCCCACAAGGTCATAGCACTGTTTTTGATGGCAGCATTGTGCATTTTAACGCATGAAAATCTTAAGTAGGTGCGCTGACATGCAAGGAGGAACAGCAGTGTAGCACAATGGTTAAGACACTGACTGATGGTGCAGGGGTCATGAGTTCAGTCCTTCAGGGGGGTTAATGATTACCTGTCTCAGGCATTGCACTTTATTATACAGCAGTGCTGAATGAGGCATAGTGTTTTTTAATGTACATCAGTGCTGCGTGAGGCATATGTCTTCTTACGTTACAACAGTGTTACCTGAGGCAGTCTCCTTTCTACATTACAGCAGTGCTGCCAGGTGAAACACCCTCACAGTGCTATAAATGTCATGTGCAGTGCAGCATAGTTACAAATGGATCAACCCTACCCTGGTAACCTCAGCACACAGTCTGCAGGATTCCTTCTGTAGCCAGCCAGGCATCTGCTCTCAGCTGTAGAACTGTGGCCCACAGGTTACCTTGCTGCCTGTGGAGCCAGAAGTTGTGGGTTTGAATCCACAGTGGGATTATTTATGAGGGCTGCCTGTGGCAGGTTTTTAAATTTAAATTAGTAGTGCCAGCTCAAACACCCTCACAGTGCTGTAATCTTCAGGTGCCCCATAAGGCACCTTATAAGGCACCTTAAGGTTACAGCACTGTGAGGGTGTTTCTGCTGGCTGTACTACTTGAAATTACACACAAACTGCCCCATACAGCCCCCCATGTACCCTGTAAAATAGTTATCTCCAAGTTATAATGCCCTGTTCAATGTATGTCCAGTTTGTGCAATGTAAACTGCAATGGTGCAGAATAGCGCGGTATATGAGGGAATGTAAATAAATTAAAAAAATAAACCCACTGTGGATTCGAACCAACAACCTCTGGCTCCACAGGCAGTGCAGTCACCAGTGGGCTACAGCTCTATAACTATAAAGAGATGTCTGGCTGGCTACAAAATAACTTCTGCAGACTGTGTGCTGCTGTTACCAGGGTAGGGTTAGTCCTCTCACACCCATGATGCACTGCACATGCAAAGCAGCAGTCTATAGATGATCTGAAGATGGGGTATGCACCCCCACAGCACCTAGGCCTGGTAGGGGGTACTGACCGTGTGTGTTACTGGTACAGAGTAGCTACAGACCGTCCCAGTGTGCAGGTCCTGTGCTCACCCTGAGGGTGAGGTGGGGTGCCCAGCACCATGTCCACAGCACCTGTCCCAGCTGAGATAGGCTATTTTGCAGGTCCCCATTAGTGCCGTTGTGTGATAGGTGGTCCCATCAGACACACCTATGATACACCTGTCTCCATCTGTATATCCCAGTCACGTCTGGGCCTTGTGGACTATGATGCCCATGGAATAGTGCATATCCTCTGTGGGTGCCATGGCCATATGATATATGGGTGGGGTGGTGCTGTTTGGACCCATAGGCGGAGTGTGTCGTACCACCGAACCTGCCCTCTGGAGCTCAGGATCCCCAAGCAACAGATCTACATTCTATATCCCTGCAATGGTGGTGGCAGAGGGGACCATCAACCTCAGTCTGGCTGGGGTACAGACAACCTACGGGCACTCCATGCAGTTCTGTACGCATCCATACTTCAATAGCAGACAGACAGTAGGGCCTGAAAAGCCCAGCTGCCCCACCACCATCTGACATTTTGCAGCAGCGAGCACAGTGAGTCCCCAGCTGCTGCACCCTGCACGGTGCTCCAGCCATACACATACCAACTGCAGACAATCTGCTAGCTAGTCCATGTTACCAGAGGGGATGTGAGCACACCCACCAGGCAGATATGTCAGTGTTTAGGCCCCAGAAAAGGGAACCCATATATATCACTTGACAGATATTCTATATAGTTAAATATATAGTGCAGCTCTACTCTTCACCCGTAAGATGATCTATAATGTAGAACTCCCTAAAATATAACACATCCTTAGCTTTTTAAGCAACTGGGTCTCAGAATCAGAATGGAGCGACTTATGGAACACACTTTTTCATGTGGAAACTGCGCCCAAACCTCACATCAATGACCCTTCTTGGTTGCTCAATTTTATATTAAAGCTAAAATAGATGTTATGACTTCCAAATTGTTAAATTCAATATTATAAGCGTGACTTTAATCTGAGGATGCTTATCTGAAACACGATGAGCTTTTCTCCCAACGCTTGAATAATGGCGCCGTAGCGTTTCACATTCAAACGTTTCTTCAGGGGATACTCATCAGCTCTGCTCCAACTTAGTAGCGATCCTTATTTGAAATCCCGTGTCGGCTGTTGCTGTTCTCATCAAAAAACGCGCGTCGCCCCATTCTGATTCTGAAACCCAGTTGCTTAAAAAGCTAAGGATGTGTTATATTTTAGGGAATTCTACATTATAGATCATCTTACGGGTGAAGAGTAGAGCTGCACTATATATTTAACTTGACAATTTTTACAGCTCTGAGAAGTGACATTACGTTATACTTGTTTGGAAATATTCTATATAGTACTATGGTGGAACCTAGCCATGCCGTGGTCACTGCTCAGTCAGGGTGAGAGTGACCTCCCAGCAGGACATGCTGTGGCCACTCTGTCTGTGCAGGTGGTGGCTGGGCACTACAATGTCCCAGCCATTGCCCTATGCCCTGTGCAGATGCATCCTGCACAGGCCGCCCTGTCCGGGCTATACCCACAGTACCTTGCTCCTCATTATGCACATCGGCAGGCCGATACTGGCAACAGTGCTAGCAGTGTGGGCTGAGGAGGGTGTTGGCAGCCACCACACACTGGATAGACGGACACACACTCCCCTCACCTATGCCAGCATTGAGCAACTATAGAGGTGTCTGGCAGCCCTGGCCACCACACCAGTCCTGGGCACAGTGCAGGCATGGCTATGGCACGCAATACTGTAGGAGTCACCCCCCAGGGTGGTAAACACTGTCAGACAAAGGACCTGTATCACACTCCACAGACATCTGAATGATTGCTATGATGCAGCTCACTCAGCATATTGTGCTTAACTTAGAAATTACCATCTACCATTACTCATGGCAATCTTTTGATAGATGTGTACCGTATTCCCAGGTGTAGGGTGGCATTGCTAAGTTATGCAAGTGCTAGTATTCGGGGAAGGAAACAGGGCCCGAAGCCCTGCCTCTCCAGGTGGCTTTGGATAATGGGGCCTGTGGGTGCAGGCGTGTCTGCCCCTGTTGTCCGCTGCGCTGGGGCAGAGGTTCCCAACTCCGGTCCTGGTGGGCCAAACACTGCTCGGGTTTTCATGATATCCTTAATGAATATGCATGAGATACATCTGCATATCATGGGGGCGGTGCATGGTGATGCAGCACAGACATATGTATTGGAAGCAGCATGGTGCTTGGCACTCCAGGACTGCCTTTGGGGGACTCTGCTCTAGGTACTGCACATGTTTATGGTGTTTGTGCTCTATGGGGTAAAATATATGCATTTGAGGCATGTTTCTGTTCTCAGCAATCCAGGTTCAGTCTTTACTACCATGTTTTCTTCATGGATAAAATAAGGGGACTGGGTTGGCAGGAGCCACAGCTGGGACTTGAACCTGTGACCTTCTGCGTTTGAACACACTGTCTGTGTGCACTGCACCGCCATGTTACCACAGATGTGGTATATTCCCTGGGGAGTCCATGACTGTACATCCGACAGAGCCTGTCTGTTGCAGTGGACGGCAACCGCCTGCACAGGGCTAGGCCACTGTCTGCTGTGGCCAGCAGCCACTGCCCCCTCCATCACCAGTACCCTTCCGCCAACATGCTGACATGTCCTTATATTGGAAACAGCATATAACCTGATTGATTTATGGCCCTCCAGGACTGCATTTGGGGGACTCGGCTGTAGGTAATGTGCAGTTTTATGGTGTGTGTGCTGTATAGAGTAAAATATAGGTGTTTGACCCATGCTTATGTTCTCAGCAATAAAGGTTTCAGTCTTTACTACCATGTTTTCTTTATGGGTAAAATATGGGGACTCGGTTGGCAGGAGCCACAGCTGGGAAATGAACCTGTGACCTTCTGCTCTTGAACACACTGTCTGTGTGCACTGCACCACCATGTTGCCACAGATCTGGCATATTCCCTGGGGAGTCCATGACTGTACATCCGACAGAGCCTGTCTGTTGCAGTGGACGACACCCACCTACACAGGACTGGGCCTGGACTGCTGTGGGCAGCTGCCACTGCCCCCTCCACCACCAGTACCCCTCTGCCACTATGCTGACATGCCCTTCTGCTGGTGATGCTGGTGGTGCGCAGTCTCAGGCCATCCAGTGTGCGGGTAGATGGCTGCCTATGGTGCGGGTTCTGAGGTAGGGGTGCCTGCATAGACGTCCACGCTTCCCCCCCAACACCTCCTGCCACTGCTCTGTGCCCTTGGAGGCCAATACTGGCAACAGTGTTGGCAGTGTGGGCTGTGGGGGGTGTTTGCAACACCACACACTGGATAGCAGATACACACTCCCACACCTATGCCAGCATTGTAGAACTATAGGGGTGTTTGGCAGCCCTGGCCACCGCTCCAGTCCTGGGCACAGTGCAGGCAGGGCTATGGCACGCAATACTGTTGGGATCACTCCCCAGGGTGGTAAACACTGTCAGACACAAGACCTGTAGCACACTCCACAGACATCAGAAAGGTTGCAATGATGCAGCTCAATCAGATAATTGTACTTAACCTCGGAATTGCTATCTTCAGGTTATCATAGCAACCTTTTGATAGCTGTGTACTGTATTCCCTGGTTTAGGGTGGCATTGCTAAGGTATGCAGGTGATAGTATTGGGAGACGCACGCAGGGCCCAATGTCCTGCCTCTCCAGGAGGCATTGGATAATGGAGCCTGTGGGTGCGGGTTTGTCTGGCCCTGTTGGCTGCTGCTTTACGGCAAAGGTTCCCAACCACGGTCCTGGTGTGCGCAACACTGTTCGGGTTTTCATGCTGTCCCTCATGAATATGCATGGAATACATCTGCATACCATGGGGGCGGCACATAGAAATGCAGCACAGGCATCTTTATTAGAGGCAGCATAAAACCTGAATGGTGTTTGGCCCTCCAGGACTGCATTTGGGATACTCTGCTCTAGGTAATGCACCTGTTTCTGGTGTCTGTGTTCTGTTGGGTAAAAAGTAGGTTTTTTGGGCCTGTTTACTTCATCTGCAATAAAGGTTCTGTCTGTAGTAGTACGTTTCAGTTGTGGGTAAAATATGGGGACTGGGTTGGCAGGAACCATAGCTGGGACTTGAACCTGTGACTTTCTGCTCCTGAACATTCGTAGCAAAAAACCTGTGAGAGAGTCAGTTGGTCCATTAGATGATAAAGGGGTTAAATGAGCACTAAGAGGCGACAAGGCGATAGCGGAGAGACTGAATGAATTCTTTGCTTCGGTCTTTACTGAGGAAGATGTAGGGATGTTACCCATGACTGAAGTGGTATTTAAAGGTGCGGAAGAATTGAAGGAAATATCGATACATCGGGAAGATGTATTACAACTATTAGATAAACTGAAGAGTAGCAAATCACCTGGGCTGGATGGTATACATCCAAGGGTGTTGAAAGAACTGAAATATGAGATTGCAGACCTGCTATTAGTAATCTGTTATCATTAAAATCATCTCTAATACCTGAAGATTGGAGGATCGCCAATGTAACACCAATTTTTAAAAAGGGTTCCAGGGGTGATCCGGGAAACTACAGACCGGTGAGCCTGACGTCAGTACCGGGAAAAATGGTAGAAACCATCATAAAGAATAAAATTACTCAGCATGTAGAAAGTCATGACCTAATGGGAGACAGCCAACATGGCTTTAGACAAGGATGATCTTGTCTTACTAATCTGTTATGTTTTTTTGAAGGAGTGAATAATCAGGTGGACAAAGGTGAGTCAGTTGATATTCTGTATCTGGACTTTCAGAAAGCCTTTGACAGGGTCCCTCATCAGAGACGTTTGGCAAAACTAAAGAGTCATGGGATAGGAGGCGGTGTACTATTGTGGATCAGGAACTGGTTAAAAGATAGAAATCAGAGGGTAGGGCTAAATGGCCAATTTTCCCAATGGAGAAAGGTGAATAGTGGTGTACCCCAGGGATCTGTGCTGGGTCCGCTGCTTTTTGACATATTCATAAATGACCTGGAAAGTGGAATAACGAGTGAGGTTATCAAATTTGCAGATGACACAAAACTATTTAAAGTTGTTAAAACCCAAGAGGATTGTGGAAAATTGCAAGTGGATCTTGATAAATTGGAAGACTGGGCATCAAAATGGCAGATGAAATTTAATGTGGACAAGTGCAAGGTTATGCACCTAGGGAAGAACAACCCAAACTATGGTTACACGATGCAAGGTTCCACATTAGGAACTACCACCCAGGAAAAAGATTTAGGCGTCATTGTGGATACCATGTTAAAACCCTCGGCCCAGTGTGCAGCAGCGGCCAAGAGAGCAAATAGAATGCTAGGTATGATAAGGAAAGGAATGGAAAATAAAACAAAAGATATTATAATGCCTCTATATTGTTCCATGGTGAGACCGCACCTTGAATATTGTGTGCAATTCTGGTTGCCGTATCTTAAAAAGGATATAGCGATTTTAGAAAAGGTTCAGAGAAGAGCCACCAAAATGGTAAAGGGGATGGAAGGATACTCCTATGAAGAAAGGCTAAAAAGGTTAGGGCTCTTTAACCTGGAAAAGAGACAGCTGAGGGGAGATATGATAGAAGTCTATAAATTAATGAACGGAGTGGAATGGGTAAACGTAGATCGATTGTTTACCTTATCAGAATATAGAAAGACTAGGGGACATGCAATGAAGCTACAGGGTAAACTATTTAAGACTAATAAAATAAAACATTTTTTCACTCAACGTGTAATCAAACTCTGGAATTTGTTACCGGAGGATGTCGTAAAGGCTGTTAGTGTAGCTGGGTTTAAAAAAGGTTTGGACAAGTTCCTGGAGGAAAGGTCCATAAACCATTATTAAGAAGGGACCCAGGATATCAATGCTTGAACAAATACAAACATTGTGGAACTTTTGTCTCTTGGGGAAACTGCTAGGTACATATGACCTAGATTGGCCACTGTTGGAAACAGAATACTGGGCTTGATGGACCTTGGTCTGACCCAGTATGGCATATCTTATGTTCTTATGTTCTGTGTCTCTTGTTGAAACTGCTAGGTACATATGACCTAGATTGGCCACTGTTGGAAACAGAATACTGGGCTTGAGGGACCTTGGTCTGACCCAGTATGGCATATCTTATGTTCTTATGTAATGTTCACTGCACCACACTGTGGTCACAGAAATGGTGCAGTCCCTGGAGATACCATGGTTGTTTGTCAGTCAGAACCTGTCTGTTGCAGTGCATGGCACCCACCTACACAGGGCTAGGCCATGGTCTGCTCTGGGCAGCTGCCACTTCCCCCTCCACCACCAGTACCCCTCCGCCACCTTGCTGACATGGCCTTATATTGGAGACAGCATAAAACCTGAATGATTTGTGGCCCTCCAGGACTGCATTTGGGGGACTCTGCTCTAGGTAATGTGCATGTTTCTGGTGTCTGTGCTCGGTGGGGTGAAATATAAGCGTTTGAACCATGCGTATGTTCTCTGCAGTAAAGGTTTGTCCTTGCTATCACGGTTTAGTAGCGGGTAAAATATGGGGATTGGATTGGCAGTAGCCGCAGCTGGGACTTGAACTTGTGACCTTCTGCTCCTGAACACACTTGCTGTGTTCACTGCACCACACTGTGCACACAGAGACAGTGCAGTCCCTGGAGATACCATGGTTGTTTGTCAGACAGAGCCTGTCTGTTGTAGTGCATGGCACCCACCTACACAGGGCTAGGCCATGATCGGCTCTGGGCAGCTGTCACTGCCCCCCTCCACCTCCAGTACCCCTGTGCCACCATGCTGACATGCCCTTCTGCTGGTGGTGCTGGTGGTGTGCAGTCTCAAGCCATCCAGTGTACAGGTAGGCGGCTGCCTATGGTGTGTGTTCTGGGGTAGGGGTGCCTGCATGGGCGTCCACGCTTCCCCCCAACACCGCCTGCCAATGTTCTATTCCCTTGGGGGTACCTGCTGGGTACTATCCCCTGTGACACTGAGATAAAAACACTCTCGTGCCCATGTTGGGCCCTCATCAGTTGCTGTCTGGCTGCTGTTCAGTTTCAGCATTCCTAAGTGCCACCTAGGCATCTGCCTAGTCCGCACTGTGCCCCAGCTGCACCACTGCATGTGCCGCCTGCAGCCCTCTGTATCCCCTTTCCCAGCATCTGTCCAGTTGCCCATTCCGACATGCCCGCCCTGCTGTTGTGGAACATGTTCATGCCATAGGTAACCTGTCCAATGGAGAGGGAAACCCTGATCAGTGCTATTTTACTGTGGGATCATTCACCTTGTATGGGGACGGAACGTAGACCCTTCCAAAATTCATATTTATTTTTTGGGGCTTTTTTGGGAGTGTTTTTTGATGTTTCCCATTACTATCACTATTGCCCAGCTTGGTTATGTTTTTTGTATATTTTGTTGGGGTCCTTTTCAATGTTTATTTGTACTTTTGTTCCGTGCACATGTATCACACTTATCACTTTTTTGGTTTCCCTGGTTTTGCTGTACATTGCTGACAGAAATGGTTTCTTTTCCCTTTAAATCAGCTCTAACGTGAGGTTTTCACTTGCGTTAGTTTTGGCCTCGAATTTCACATCGTTAGTGTGCGGGGAGCCTCTCCCCTCCCACTCTCCACCCATTGACCCCTTCTCTCCGCCCCTGGGGAGCCTTCCTCCGCCCTCCGGGAGCCTTTCCCCGCCTTCAGCGCTCGTTTGCGCCGCTGCGCGCATGAGCGCGCACTACAGCACATTTTTTGCCTGGTAAAGCATCATTAGTGTGCGCTAAGGTACCTTAGCGCGTGCTAAGGTACCTTAGCGTGTGCTAAGGTACCTTAGCGCACGCTAATTGCACGGCGCGCACGTTAAGAAAGTTTAGTAAACATACCCCTTTGTCTTTTTCTTCTGTTTTCTTGATATTGCTCATTTTCTGTACCAGATTTATTCTTGGATGTATATTGAAACTTATAAAGATTTAAAAAAATCAGAAAGATCAGTATGTTGAAGCAGATTATGTTGGCTTTGGGAAATCTGCATCTCTAATGTCTGCATTTTGTTTAGTTCAAGAGGAAATTAATTTATAGTTTTATCTCTCCAGTGTTGTTGTACATTCCAAGTTTGGCTTTTGGGGTTCCCAGTTTAATTATTGTCTTCATATTTCTAAATTGTGATCCCTTGTTCTATGTTTGGTGATGGTCTATGTTCTGCTTGTGTAACTGATCTGAGGTATTCTGTTCATGTAGTTTCTATGTGACAGTGCCACTTGCTCTCTTTCCCCAGTAGGAGATGTATTGGTTTAATATTTGCAGTGTTTGATAGTTAGGGTTTGGTGCTTTGTGAGTCCTGGTAGTGCTGTTATGATATGGTGGGTTTGCTATGGGTTCTAAATGGGCAGGGTTTGTATTACTTCCTAATGTGCCTGACAGTTGGCACTGGAGTATAGTAATGTAGAAATATGGTAGTCTTTCTTTATCCTCACTGCCCATGAAAATGGTATTCAAACACTCATTAAGAGGCATGTTTACTAAAAGTTAATGTGCATGTTGATGTGCGTGAAGTACAGGAACACCCTTTATTTTTAGTGGTGCAGTGGCACCTAACGCATATTAATATTTAATAAACATGCCCCTAAGTCCATTGCCAGGAGAAAAAAGGTTTGTGAAAGGCTCCTTTGAAAGCCACCTAAAATTTTAGATGGGCAACATATACATTTTAAAATAAATAATATTTATGCAAATGAGGTCCCACAATAAGCCTCCACACATGGCCCTGCATCACCCTTGGGCCACCCCTGCCTTTACCCCTAGAGATAGTTTCATGATGCTTAAATAAAAGGACCCCAACAAAAGTGGAATCCACCCGACTAGTTAGTATGATATTCAGCACTAAATGGAAAAATGTATCTTCTAGGGTTGTGTATTCATTAGTACACATTCAGTTTGTTATTGCACCTTAAAAGATTTAGTGCATGCTAAATTAATTTTATGCACACCAATCAACTTAGTGCACCTTAATTCATTAGTTATTGTGGGTTAACCCAACGTTAAATATTCCTTATTAAAATAAATGTATGAAACGTACTGAAAAAAATCTAAAGAGTTATGAAAAATGAAAACTAACCAAATTTTTCATGCCAATGCACTCCCTAATATCTTCCAAGATGCAGCTGTACAAATGGCTCCCCTATATCTAACTGCAGACTCCCTGCTTTTCTTTTTTTTCTTCTGGCGCTGTCTGCCTGGCATAAGCTCCCTGAACTGGTATGCTTTGCTCAGTCAGTCTCTGGATGTGTTCAAGTCTCACTTAATAACCCATTTGTTTGAGATGGCTCTTAAATCCAAAAACCCTAGCTGTTGCTCATCTTAGCCTTTTCACTTAAAAATGTTTTACAGAAATAGTTAAGTGATTATTATAAAATTGATGTCATATTGCTGATTGCTAGAAAATTATTTTCTTATCTGTGTCTTGCCCTGATTGCAAGCTCCATAGAACACAGGCTGTCTTTTATATATTTGGACAGACTATACATGCCTGGTAGTGCCGTAGAAATATTAAGTAGTAGAAATGATAGAAATAAATGGAAAAAAACAACATTCACACCATGGGGAAAAAAAGCTTAATGCATAGTCAGAAAGCAGACTGCCAATTCTTTAGCAAGCTGCAGGGCATAACAAACTGTTAGCGTGCAAGGCCAGCATATGTCCAAATGTAAAACAAAAATGTTTTTTTTCTCATATTCACATTGTCTATTCCACATCTTTACCCACAACTGCTCTCTCCATAAAGGGACAGAATTGACAAGACACTAGTCACACATCTTATCACTGCACACACCATACAATCTTCAACCACTGCATTGCTGTCCTAGTCTCATAACCTCACAACCCCCTTTCACAGAGGTCATCAATGCTTAGGGCACCAGTCACTGACACCTCGTTTGTTACACGCAGTGTCCATCATTGCATTTATTTATTTATTTATTTTACAGTTTTTATATACCGCGCTCTTTGGTATCAGTGCGGTTTACAGATAACAAATTTCGCATTAGAACAGTCCTTTGCTTACATTATAACAGGGTCTTTTGCTTACATTATAACAGGGTCAGTAACTTGGAGACAACATGGTAAACTATATACAAGCTATATACAGAAAGATATATTACCTCTGGAAATTTACAGTTAAAGTGGGTCGTAACTTTGGGTGTGCAGAGCGTCTAGGTCGTGTTCTGTTATGACTATGTTGTTGGAATGTCAGAGGCTGTGAGAGTGATTTGTGAGATGGGGGGAGGAGGTGTAGGGTTAGGGCCTAAAAGATGATGACAGAATAGGTAGTGTTTGAGGGCCTTTCTGAATTGAGAGAGGTCCTTTATTGATCGGATATGAGGAGGGAGATTATTCCAGCAAGTTGGAGCGAATAAGGTGAAAGCCCTGTCTCTGGTTGTTTGGTTACATTTAGTGTACTCCTTTGGTACGACAAGAGTATTGGCGGCTGCGGATCTTCTCAGTCTGTTCGTGGGGGTGTTGATAATAAGTGATGAGAGGGAGGGTGGGGCTATTTGATTAATTGCTTTAAAGGATAGCAGGAGTGCTTTGTAAGTTATCCTGGCTTGTAGGGGTAACCAGTGAAGCTCTGTTAGTATGGGGGTGATGTGGTCTCTACTGGAAGTGCCGCAGAGGATGCGGGCTGCTGAGTTCATCGCCTACCATGAATTCCTAACAGTCATGCCATAACAATGGGGGTTCTGCCTATATGCATCCCACTCCTACAAGCAGCCTTCTGTCTTCTGTAATACTACCATCAATACTTCCTCAATAGGGCGGGCCCATCCACTAGGCAAGCTAGGCTGCTGTGTGGCTTTGTGCCACTGTTTCATTGCCTGCTCACAGGCCATGTGCTTTGGCACACATGACCTGCCACTTCTGATCCTCCTCTGCCGCAGCTTATTTTTGGAGGGAAGTCAGAAGGGGCAGGGAATTGTGTGCTGAAGCATATAGCCTGCTGCGGGCAAGAAAGCGACAGCACAAAGCCGCCACTTTAAAATACTGTCCCTGCCCACTTTCCTCACCCAAGACGATATCGGGGAGGGGCGTTGGCACGGCTGGGGCTTCTGCTTAGGGTGGCAGAAACCCTTGGACCAGCTCTGCTCCTACAGTCACTGCTCTGAATACATAAAGATGTATGTCAGTACTTATGGCAGTGACCACACCATGTATAAACATATGGAAATGTCTGTAGGTCAAATTCTGACTACTGCCTTTCAGTCTTCTTAGTCCTCCTATAAAATCTGCTGTTTAGAATCATCAAAGATCGCAGGACGTCAGTCAACAGTGCCTTGTAGAACAAACAAATGTGAGGCTTTCTATATGTGGGCAATGTGTTGCTGTAGTGGTCATACTGGATACAGTATACACGTACAAGGTGTGATAAAAAGTACTGAGATGTGTACAATAACATAAGAAATATAACACTGACAGCTATTGCACTGTCTCCTTCAAAGTAGTCCTCTTCTGATAAAACACACTTCCTCCAGCATCCCTGCCACTGCTGGAAACAATTTTGAAATGCCTCTTTCGTTATGCTATGAAGCTGCTGTGTCAAATTTTGCTTAATGGTTTCCAAGTCATTGAATTTCCTTCATTTCAGTGGTAATTTCAGTTTTGTAAAAAGCCACAGGGTGCGAGATCAAGTGAGTATCGGGGCTGACGAACTTGTTCGATTTGGTGTTTGGCCAAGAACTGTTGGACAAGATGTGATGCATGAGCTGGGACGTTATTGTGATAAAGCAACCATTCATCATTCCTGGCCTCTTACAATGAACTGCATCTCTCAATCGAGTCAGAACTTGGACATAGTAC
Organism: Ichthyophis bannanicus; assembly: GCA_033557465.1. Lineage (NCBI taxonomy): Eukaryota > Metazoa > Chordata > Amphibia > Gymnophiona > Ichthyophiidae > Ichthyophis > Ichthyophis bannanicus. Next base: position 733,688,588 of record CM066036.1, read on the forward strand.
TCCATAGTACTGTGAGCATGATCTTGACATTACCTGATGGACTTTCTTAGAACTGGGAGAGTCTGGAGTCTTCCATTCTGAGAACTGAGCCTTACTTTCCAGGTCATAACCCTAAACCCATGTTTCATCACCAGTAATAATCTTTTTTTATGAAACCTGCGTCATTTTCAATGCATTCCAACAACTCCCTGGCTGCAGTCGATTTTCGTTTTGGTCAGGGGAAATGAGTTTTGACATGAATTTTGCAGACACACATCTCATCCCAAAATCAACAGTAAGAATGGACTGTACTGATCAGAAAATGATGTCCATGTCCTCAGCAAGCTCCCTGATAATCAATCATTTGAGCATATTGCGGCATGCACGGCTTCAACTTTGTCTTCATTCCTGCTCGTGGAAGGCCTTCCAGAATGTTCATCACTGTCAGCACTTTGGCAGCCCTCTTAGAAACATTTGTACCAGTCATAAACTCGAGCATGACTCATGCATTCATTGCCAAACACTTGCTGTAACTTGTCATAAGTCTCTTTGCAGGAATCTCCAAGTTTCAGGCAGAATTTAATGCAAATTCACCGTTCAATTTTTTTTCTCTCAACGTATGTCTGACAAACTGCTTTTACATGACACCAAACATCACATGATTAAAAAAGGTACAGTGTGGGGGGCGGAGCCTGATGTCCAGCGGGTAAGACGCTTCGCGCTGAAGCTCCCGAGAGGCCTACTTAGAATCCTGACTTAATACCTATACAAACTTACTATTTCGCTCCGGGCTGACCGGGGTGCCTCGGGGGGGATGGCGGCCCATAAACCAGCGCGCTTGGACTTCGGGTCTCCTTCTTCTTCTCACGGAAAACGCTCCAAAACAGAGGTGTCCTCCCCACAGCAGATGGCTCCATTTCGGGAAAACCCCGAAATGCACCTGGAGATTTTAGAGGAAATACGCGGCGTGAAGGAATTGGTGCAGTCCAATGGAGAAGCGCTTAGAGCCATGCGAGAAGACTTTGGAGTACTCCAGGACCGACTTGAAAGTCTCTCATTACGGCAGGACAATATGGCGGGGGTCCTCGACTCGCACGCGGTGCGCTTGGGCACACTGGACAAGGCTGAGCGCCAGATACAGAATCTTCAAAAGGAGTTAGAAGATAGCAATAATCGAGCCCGTCGCAACAATGTGAGGCTCATTGGAATACCGGAGGGGGTGGAAGCGGGAGATATGAGAGAATTCCTGCTCAAAACTCTTCCCTCCTTGCTGAAGATCACCTTTCATAAAGAACTGGAAATCGATCGTGCACACCGTGTTCCTACCCACATGGCGCTCAACCGAACGACCCCCGGCCTATTATCTTTCGCTTGCTACGATATCAACAAGTGGAACAAATTTTAAATGCTGCCCGGGGCGAACCATCATTTGGAATTTGAAGGTCACAAAGTCTCCTTCTTCCCTGATTTGGCAAAGCCTACCGTTGACCGACGGAAGAAACTCCTTGCTTTTCGCCCTCGACTTCAACAGCTACAGGCTCGCTTTGGCCTGTTGTATCCCGCGAAGCTCCGAGTGACTCTCCACAACCAAACCAGGACATTCGAAGATCCTGATCTACTATCAACATTTTTAGACTCCAAAGAAGCAGAGCAGATGCGCTAATCCAACGACTTGGACTTTTATTTGCCGGCTCTGTCCGCCATTTTGAAGGGCCCGATGCGGCGGTCATAGTCAAGCACAGAGACTACCTGGACTTTCTTTCTTTCTTTCTATGACTTTTGTTTTTGGTCTCCTATCCCTCCATGATGTGTGCCTCGGTCGGATTCGGAGCACGCACAGTCCTACAGGTTATGTGTTTTTTCAATTTCGGCCTTCTCTGGGGCTTCTCCCCGCAGACACATGGTCGCCAGTAATTTTTGGGGTTCTGCTTCTTCTCTACCGCGCTGCGGTTTTTCTTTTTTAATGTGGGGCGCTTCATTGTATTATCTAAGCTTATTTTCTTTTATGCCATATGTACAGCCAGATACAGTCAATATGAGGGACATTGTGAAATTATGTGCGCTATCATGCTCAGAATTTTTAACTTGTCTGAATGGCCTTATGTAAAATCTTATCACTCAACGTAAAGGGCATTAATAGTCCAATCAAAAGAAAGAAAATCCTTAGCTATCTTAGCCATGAGCATGCTGATTTAGCGTTTCTTCAGGAAACGCACTTAAACTCTGCTGAAACACTGAAACTCAATGTTAAGCCTTACATGGTGGCTGCCTATTCTCCCGCCGTTTCCAAACGGTGCGGGGTAGCCATTCTGGTTAAGAAATCTTTGCAAGCTACTGTAATTGATACTAGCGCTGACAAGGAGGGTAGATGGGCCCGAGTACATCTTAAGGTTGGAGATAGTGAATTTACATGTATTTGCATTTATGCCCCGAATGTGGACAACCCTGCTTACTATGCAAGTATTGCGCAGTTGGCACAGGCCTCTGCCAATACTCCATTAATACTTGGTGGTGATTTTAATCAAGTGTTAGACCCTCTGATAGATAGACAGCCGCCTAGAACGAGTAGTCCACCCAAGAGTCTTGCTACCCTTACAGCTCTGATGCAAGATCTTGCGCTGGTAGATATATGGAGGCTGCTTCACCCCTCCGACTTAGAGTTCACTTTCTTTTCTGCCCCCCATCACTCCCAATCTAGAATAGATTTCTTTCTCATTTCCAAAGCACTGATTTCTCAAGTAGACACGACTAGGACTCATCCTCTCCATATTTCAGATCATGCTGCCATATCTTTATCATTACATGTCACTGCGCGGGACGATTCTCCCCGAGCTTGGTTTTTTGATAGATCCCTACTGGGTCAAAAAGATTTTCAGGTTGATATAAAGGCCGCTATCCAAGATTATTTTCATTTTAACTCACCCCATGACACAGCGAGCTGGGCTTGGTGGGAGGGTTTTAAAGCATCTATCCGCGCAACTATAACTAGCTATCAAATTCGGCAGGGGAAACAAAGAAAGCAGCATTTACTGATTCTAGAGCAGCAGATACAAGCTGGGGAGCGTCTCCTCACGTCCCGTACTGACCCATGTATTTTACTCCGTTTACAACGCTTGCGTTTTCAATACAATCAGCTTTTGTACACTGCTGCTGTTAAAAATATTGAATCACAACAAGGGCTATATTATCGGGAAAATAATCGTGCTGGCAAATTATTAGCAAATGCCCTAAAAGGTCAAAAAGAAGCCAAGCGTGTTACCGCCCTCCGTAATCCGTCGGGGGGGGGGTTTGGTCACTAAAGATACCGAAATCTTAGAACTCTTTCGTGATTTTTATACTCGGCTTTATCAATCTGAATGTGATTTTGAGCCAGATGTATTTGAACGCTTACTTTCAGGGGTACAAAGACCGACCCTATCTGACGAAGATAGAGTGGCCTTGGACACACCATTTACTGTCTCAGAAATTCACTCTGCTATCAAGAAATGTGCCTCAGGTCGAGCCGCAGGCCCAGACGGTCTCCCTGCTGAATTCTACAAAACCTTTCACGCTGACTTAGCTCCAGTTTTGAAACTTTATTTTTCTGCTCTGGCCGAGGAGGGTTCTCCTTCTGGGTCCTTTTCAATGGCAAATGTAGTAGTTTTTGAGAAAGAGGGGAGAGACCCGCAACTAACAGCTAATTATCGTCCAATTTCCCTCCTAAACGCGGACTATAAAATCTTTGCCACCATTCTCTCTACCCGGCTCTCTGATAGGATGCCTACCTTAATACACCCAGATCAATGCGGTTTCATTCCTGGTAGATCAACTGCTGACAATGCTCGGACTCTATGCCATGTACTGACTACCGCCGTTAATCTTGATCGCCCATTTGTTGGCCTCTCACTTGATGCTGAGAAGGCCTTTGATCGCTTAGAGTGGCCCTTCCTATTTGCAGTCCTCCGCTGGTACGGATTCGGGGAAGGTTTTCTCCATTGTCTTCGCACCATGTACGCACAGCCTACAGCCAGTATATGTGCCAATGCTTTAAAGTCTCAGCCTTTTCCTCTTCAACGCGGCACTCGCCAGGGATGCCCACTGTCTCCACTTCTCTTCGATCTTGCACTCGAACCCTTGGCTTTACTAATCCGGCAATCGGAGGAGATTCATGGAGTCCCCTTCACCCATAGGGAAATCAAAATTTCAGCGTATGCTGATGACCTTATGCTTTTTGTCTCTTTAGACTCAGTACCGGCTGTCCTAGAGCAAATTGGTAAATACTCACAACTGTCCGGTTATAAGATAAATTGGACCAAGTCGGTAGCCTTTCCATTAAATCCTTTGCTTCATCAGGCAGATATGCAATCCTTCCCCTTTTTATGGCAACCTCGCATGGTCAAATACCTTGGGGTTCACTATTGTTCTCCTTTGGAAGACACTATCTCCTTCAATGCCAAAGACTTAACCTCTAAAGTCCGGGCGCTTACTCATCGCTGGACTCCTTTAACACTTACCTGGTGGGGTCGATTAGAAACCATAAAAATGATGATTGTTCCGAAAGTGAATTATATCTTAGAAATGTTGCCCTGTCTTTTACCTCGACGTATATATAAAGATATAGAGGGCCTTCTGACTAGATACTTGTGGCAAAACAAGACACCTAGGATAGCGAAACATAAGCTGCAAGCAGATAAGGAAAATGGGGGTGTCAGATTCCCTGATTTCCTGAAGTACCATCAATCTTTTCTTCTCAAACAAGGCGCTCGTTGGCTAGAAGATCCAGTACCGAGTAGACCTGTGTGGCTAGACATAGAAGAGGACCTTTGCAAACCGATTCCTCTTACTTTTCTTCCTGGTATGACTCTCCCATCAGACTCCCACTTTCCACCAATGCTTTTAGACACCTTAGGTGCCTTTAATAATCTTATGCAATCTTTAGACTCCCGACTCTGTCCGTTAGACAAGCTCCCACTTTGGTACAATACTCGATTTCGAATACAAAATAAGCCGATGGCGTGGAGCCCCTGGTACACTAGGGGCATTTGGATTCCTAGTCAGTTGTTCCATGAAGGTCGCTGGAAAACTTTTAGTGAATTGCAAATTGAATTTGGTCTCCCAGCGAAACACTACTTTCAGTTGGTGCAACTTCAGCATTGCCTTCGGAGTGCTAAGGTGCTCCCGCCATCGGCCTCCCCTACACAAGGTTGGTTGGAGACTATCCGATCTATCGGTAGTTCACCGGGTGTAGCATCCAATTTTTACAAAACCTTATGTAATGCTATAACGAGAGATACCCCTATAGCGCAGAAAGCATGGGAGAGAGAATTGCATGTGACTTTGACCCCGGAGCAATGGAGCCTTGTCTGGAGTAGAGTGACACGGGTCTCCCGATCCGCCTCACTCACTCAGACACTCTTCTTTCTAGCCCACCGGTGTTTTTACACTCCTGACAGACTAGCCAAATGGAACACTACTCAGGGCAATAGTTGTTGGACATGTCATGCGGCCATTGGTTCACTACCTCATGTTATGTATGAATGTCCCGCACTACAGTATTACTGGCGTCGGGTCTGGGGTCGTATCCAGTCTATTTTGCACTTTCAAGAGCCCCTTTCTTGGAGGATAGTGGGACTTCGCTCAGCTGCGGGGATCCCCTCTCTTCCAAAAACGGCTTACTTCCTTTTGGACTTTATGCTTGGCATTGCTATTTCCCTAATTACGAAATACTGGAAAAATAGCTCCCATCTGAGCCCCAATGAATGGTGGAATCATGTCTGTCTCTACAGTAAATATGAACAAATACCTCGTATGTTTGCTTCCCCCATTCAGACTCCTCATCATCGGTCTAAATGGAAGATGCTCAATGACTATGTACATTCTGCTCAATGCTCTCATCTGACTGTCTAAATTTGTATATATCTTTGTCCCATGATTGTTATTCTGTATCGCAGATACTCTTTTGATTGTTTTGATGTATAATCACTGTTGTTTGGAAGCGCTCACATGCTGACATAATCAGCTAGAGAAGAAGCGTGGGGGTGGGGGGTAATTGGGTTTACTTTTCTTTATTGTATACTTGTTTTGTCTCCTTTGGTGTGTTGTTTCTTTTGTTTGTTGCAAAATGAAAATAAAAGTTTAAAAAAAAAAAAAAAGGTACAGTGTGCTGCAGCCACACTACACTGTGCACATGCAGAGCACATAATTAGGTCACTGCATGCTTAATAGCATTGTGGTGTGATGTATTGTTATATAACTACACAACAAGTCTCAATACTTTTTGATCACACCTCTTACATGTATCATATGCAGATGTTGATTGCTTTAGAGAAAGGCAGGATGATAGTTATTACTGAAAGGAGTTAAGATGTGATTCTCAGTTTTGCCTACCTACCCATTTCAAAACAATATTATAAAACATAAATATCAAAATAAAAATGCATGTTTACTAAAGAACACATTAGGAGCATACATTTGGTTTGTAAACCAATTGCAAATGACCAGGCCAACGGCTGTGTGTGCATCTGTCCGTCTGCCATTGTTGCATTCCTAATGCACAGCAGGAAGCAATCTGGCATGTGGGTGCACTTATTGACACTCACCGAGGCAGTGTTAAGTATACTTCTACTAACGGCAACATTTTAAGTTAGCACAAGCCCATAATGCCTACACTAACTGGAATACACCATCAGTGCCTATGTACTGCCTCTAACCTGCCCAGTCTTCGCCCAATCATTTACTATCCTGTTTGTTTGTTTGTTTGTTTTAATAAACGTTTTACAAAGAAAAAGAAAGAAATGGGGCAAAACAAAAAGTCACATAGCCAAAGTGGTACAAAAAAAGGAACATAGGCCATTAAAAAACCATGGCACGGAGAAAAAGGGGGCTCTGCCTGTTTGGAGAAAAAAAATACATACACAAGGATAACATTCCCCACCTAGCACATCATACAATAAAATAAAATAGAGAAAAACACCTCCCACAGATCAGAGGGGATCTCAACCTTGGTTACTTTTAACAAACACTTCCAATTGAAGAAGATCAGAAAAAATATAATGGGATCTTTGAAGATGAACCAAACATCTGCAAGGAAAACTTAGGTAAAAGGTGGCCCCCAAAGCAAGTATGCGAGACTTTAGTGCCAAGAAGCTCTTACACCATAGTTGGGTCACCCGTGATACACCAGGGAAGACTTTTATTTTCTGACCACAAAATAGGAATTGTTTTTTGAAAAGTATAACTTAAGAATCACCATCTTACCATTTTCACATATAAACGTTGCCACAAGTGTTGCTCTGTTCGGTATAACATCAGCTGAAAACCCAAGATAAATCAACCAACTGCTGATCAGTAACAGGAGGGTCATTTGGCATGTGCTTATCAGGCAAATAATACAAATTTGTGATAGCCACAGTTTCCACATTGGGCAACTGAAGCATTTCCTTAAAATATTTATGTAGCAAAATAGTTGAAGAAAGAAAGTGCATTGTAGGGGAATTTAAAAACTGCAAATTATTATTATAAGGCTGAGATTACAATTGATCATGAGAGGCAAATTTGGCTACCACTTCCTCCAAAAAGGAGATGGTTTACTCAATAAAGTCTCTCAATAGAACATTGGTACTTGCAACCATTTTCCATATGTCCAACAATGAGACAGGTTCAGGAGGAATATCTGACTGATTCTGTGAAACCAACAACCCAGAAGTAACCTTTAAAGTCTTAGGCAGGGAAACATTCAAGGAAATAGAAGGAGAGTCCTCTGTAAAAGGAACAATCTCACCCATTTCCCTCGTCGAGATGGCACTCTTCCTCTTCTGATCCAAAGTAGCTGCCGTTGAGGTGGTGGGGTTCTTGTAATGGGGCTTAAAGATGCTCCCAAAAGAGAAGAAGAAAACAAGCCAAGAGTCTCAGCTGCAGGGAAAACAGACACATGCTTATCCATGGGTCCAATTCCTTTAGATGGAGCTCTGGTGTGGAAGTGCATTTCTGACCCTTGTTCTTATACTTGCACTTCCCTCCTCCTTTCAACATATCACCAAGAAGATAGCCACTCAAAGTGCCACCCAGATGCTACCTAGATGGTACCTAAGGGGCGCCACAGGGGCAAACCTCTTTGTTAATGTGCCCCTTAGTTTACATGTCCATGGCCACACGTCCACGGCTGCAGGTCAGAATGTTGGGTTTTATTTATTTATTTATTTATTTACATTCTCTTATATACCGCGCTATTCTGCATCAGTGTGGTTTACATTGAACAAGCTGAAATTATATTGAACAGGGCATTATAACTTGGAGATAACTATTTTACAGGGAACATGGGCTATGGAGGGTTAAGTGGCTTGCCCAAGACCACAAGGAGCACCTATGGGACTAGAAACCCCAGTCCTTCCGGCCCAAGGTTGCTGTCCTCTAGTGGGTTTTAAACCTGTAGCCATGTCCAGATGACAAGGAAGGGGCAGAGCCTCTCCTCAGGCCATTCTCAGCTGGCTCACTTCTGACGGACCAAGCAGTAACTGTGGTAAGTTCTCTGTGCAGACAGTCAAACCTTCCTCCCAGTAGGTACTTGGCAGAATGCCGAGTTTTAAACCTGCAGTTGCGTCCAGATGACAAGGAAAGGGGTGGAGCTTCTCCTCAGGCTGTTCCCAGCTGGCTCACCTCCGATGCATCGAGCAACCCCCAGGAAGCAACTGCGGTAAGTTCTCTGTACAAACAGTCAAACTTTCCTTGCAGTATGTACTTGGCAGAATGCCGGTTTTAAACCTGCAGTCATGTCCAGATGACAAAGAAGTGTGCGGATCCTTTCCTCAGGCCATTCTCAGCTGGCTCACCTCTGATGGACTGATCAACCCCCAGGCAGCAACTGAGGTAAGTTCTCTGTGCAGGCAGTCAAACCTTCATCCTCTACTACCCTCTTAATTTGAGATTTCTAGCACAGGACACCATGCTACCCTTTAGCACAGTGTCACATGCTAAACCCCACACCAACAGCATGGTTTGATAAACATGCCCTAAAATATTATAACATAAAAACATAGAAACATGACGGCAGAAAAAGACCACATAGCCTATCTAGTCTGTCCTTCAATATCAACTACAATAGTTCCCTTTTTACCTTTAGAGATCCGTGTTTGTCTCATGCTTTTTGAATTCAGATACTGTCCTTGTGTCCACCACCTCCACTGGGAAACTATTCCATGCAGCTACCACTCTTTCCATAAATAAATATTTCCACATATTACTTGTGAGTCTATCCCCTTTCACTCTCATCCTATGTCCCCTTGTAGCAGAGCTTGCCTTCAATTGAAAGAGACCCTTCTGTGCATTTATGCCACGGAGGTATTTAAAGGTCTCTATCATATCACCCTTATCCTGCTTTTCCTCTAAAGTATACATATTAAGATATTTAAGTCTGTCCTCATATGCTTCATAACAAAGACCTCTAACCATTTTAGTAGCCAGCCTCTACACCGACTCCAACCTGCTTATATCCTTTTGAACATATCATAAAAAATAACAAAGCCCCCAAATTAATAAAAAAACAACAAAAAAAATCTAAATTACAATTAAAACCTCAATTACCACCCATCCAAAAATTGATCAAAAACTTCAAGAGGGCGATATTCAAAAGGTTTTAACTGATTAGAAGGACCTGCTAAGCGGCTAAACTCCAGTGATCTTAATATTCAGTGGCACTATCCGGATAGTGCTGCTAAATACCCACATAGACCATAGAAAAAAATACCTGGTTAAATCTGGGCGGCATGTGGGTGGATCAGGCATGGTCGTGACAGCTATCCTGTCAATGGTTATATTCAGCCGCTAACCTGATAGCAAAAAATGCATAAAGTTATGAAAGGTCAATAACTGTCTTAGCTATATGCAATTGAGCTATCCAGTTAGTGACTGAATAGCTCAACTGCTACAATTACGAGCAAAATTCGGCTCCTGCTCTGGCACTGAATAGCTGGTTTAAATTTCATCAGCGGTGGTCAGGCACTTTAAAAGCGCTGGCTGCCACCGCTTGGTATCAACCCTCAAGTTGGATTCCTATCTGAGCTCTGGAGAAAGCAAATTTCCAAACTTGAGGTAAACTACCTTGCAGCATGCACCTACATGTGCTTGCCAGCCAAATTTCTTTCAACAGAAAAACTTGGGTAACCTAAAAAGCCCGTGTTTCAAAAAGAATTTATAGCAAATACTTAATTTTTTGTCAGAGAGGCCAACCAAGCAGAAGGAAACACACCTTGTGCCGTTGTGGCCCGTCCATTTTATTAAATAAGACGTGAATCTTAAATTTTCATAAAAAAATCAATAGAATGCGTTACTTAGCTGAATCAGTAGCCTTTTTGCTACTGATTCAGCTAAGTAACGCATTCTATTGCTTTTTTTATGCAAATTTAAGATTCACGTCTTATTTAATAAAATGGACATGCCACAACGGCACAAGGTGTGTTTCCTTCTGCTTGGTTGGCCTCTCCGACAAAAAATTAATTATTTGCTATAAATTCTTTTTGAAACACGGGCTTTTTAGGTTACCCAAGTTTTTCTGTTGGATGGTTTTGTTTAACTTGGTGTTTGGTATCTGATATATTTTGAGCCAAATTTCTTTAGCTGATGGAATTCTTTGCCTCCTATATTTCTACATGAGAAGTAAACAGTACATAGAAACATAGATGTACCGAATATGAGAGCAGATAAAGACCATACAGCCTGTCAAGTCTGCTCTCCTACACCTATTGCACAGCTCTACATTAGTTTTGTTTATTAGTGCTTGGTCAATGTAGTTTACGATAAAATTGTGTTATGATAAAATTCTATTGCATAATAATGTAGAAATAATTCTTACAATGAAACAATAATACAAACACATTAAATCAAGTAAAAACTGTAAAAATAAAAGAAAGGCAAATAGAAGTCATACATAAGAGGGGAGATATGATTTAGGTCTATAAAATAATGAGTAGAGTGGAACATATAAACATGAATTGCGATGAGGCAACTAAGAAGTAAATTTAAGACTAATTGGAGAGAATATTTTTTCATTCAATATGTAATCAAGCTCTGAAATTTATTATTGGATGATGTAGTAAAAGCTGTTAGTGTGGCTGGGTTTAAAAAAGGTTTAGACAAGTTCCTGGAGGAAAAGTCCATTAATCATTAGTAGTGGACTGGGGGAAATCTACTGCTTATCCCTGGGATAAGCTGCATGAAATGTGTCTGTCTTTTTGGAACTTGTCAAGCATTTGTGACCTGGATTAGCCACTGTTGGAAATAGGATATTGGGCTTGATGGACCTTTAGTCTGATCCAATATGGCAAATCTTCAGGCCAATGCAGAAAACTAGCGCGGCCTTTAAGCACAGATAAGTACACTACCGCCAAATGCAGAAAAGAGACGGACGCAAGCGCAAACAGCAAAGGAAAAACTAGCACACAATTAACACCAAGAGTATTTAAATATATTTAAATCATAGGCAAATGAGCTGCACATAGTGAAATGGTATGCGAATATTGGCTGTGCATGATGTAAAGAAACACACAGAGGATTTCACAACCAGCTTTAGTGCCAATATCTTTACACCTGGGTCTGAGGTGGCTTAAACAACTAGCGCGTGCCCCCGACAATATTTTATATAACATAACTTAAATAATTTATAAGCTCCTTTGTTTGAACTGTATATAGTTATCCTGTTACTTCCAAGTTACTATCCCTGTTATAATGTAAGCCGCACTGATTCTAAATAGCGCGGTATATAAGAATTTGTAATAAATAAATAAATAAAATCAAGTGCTTTCCCCAATGCCTGGATCATCTGAGTAGAAATTTCACGGATGATTCAGGCATCGGGGGATGCCCCTGATGCCATCAAAATACTGTCGGGGGCTAGTGCCCCTGACAGAAAACAAATCCCTGGTGGCCTAGCGACCCCGATCCCCCACCCCCTCCCAACTAAAAATAAACTTGGTGGCCCAGCGGGCCCGAACCCCCCACCCAAGCAAAAATAACCCTGATGGCCCAGCGGCCCCAAACCCACCACCCCCTCCCAGTACCCTCAGAAATGAGTGGGAGTCCTGCCCACGTGCTCCGGCTCTTGCCCCACCGTCTTGAAATTGCCCCCGATTCCATCAAAATACTGTCAGGGCTCATATGCAAATTAGCCACATGGTGCCCCTGTTTCTCTGGGAGAAGATGCCAAACTAACACCGACTTCTTTGCGCATGTGTTTGGCTTGTTCTCCCAGTTTAATGCCGCCATTTTGCACACAGTTTAACGCATGGCTCATTTGTATATGAGCCGCTTTCTGCATGCTGGCGCTGAACTTGGGTGCTATCTGTGCATTGCAAATAGGCATAAAAAGTCGATAGAGCGTGATTCCAGTGACAGATTTCTGCACTGGCCTGCTTATATTCCTTTATATTAGCACAAACTCCAGCAAAAGTCACAGGATCCGCTAAGTATAATAACAAGCCAAGTGCAGAGAGCCTGGAGGAAAAAAAGACCTCAGGATTAAACCCAGAGCCAACACAATGGCCCCAAAAGCTTGAAACACAAGCTTGCACTCTGCTAGAGATATCACTGGCTTCCTGCAGTATCAAATCCTGACATCATAGGCCACAGAAAAAGACCTCCAGGCCCTATTTTAAGACAAATGGCTCAATTATTCAACATGTAACTTCAAACAATGGCAAGTGGCAATGGCAATTGGCAAGGCTCACTTCAAGTCCAGCTAGTGCAATGATACACGCTCAGCTAATGCTGCCTAAAAGAAAACCCCAAAAAATTGATTAATGAGACTACACTTGCAACCCCAATTTTACCACAGAAGCTTCTGCCCAAAACCAGTATCTCCAACTAAATTAAAAATCAGATACAATCCAATCAGCACCAAGCACATCGCCAGCAAAGCATGCCAGCCAATAGGGGTTCATTTGTGGATGGAACAATCTGATTGGACACAGTCGCTCAGTTGTGAGCTATTTTTTTGGGGGGTGATGCCTGGGTTGATGAAAGATGGATTTAAAGAGCGCAGCCGTGGCGTTTTTTGGTGGTTTGTGGTATGCTATGCTAGCGATGTCTTTGGTGCTGATTGGATTGTGATTATCTGTTTCTTTTTTATTTAATTGGAGATAATTGATTTTGGGAAAAGATTCTGACTTTGGGGTTTATCCTGAGGTTTTTTTTTCCTATGCAGGCCATTTAGGGAAAATTTGACATTTACATGTGGAGATTTTAGCAAAGACAAAATTTTCAGTGGATGTCCATAATAAGTAAAAATGGCAAGGGGTACGGTTAGGGTATGGCTAGGTGGTTCAAATATCTACAGGCGTACTCCCCATAGGCAATTGACATGTATGATTAGATGTGTCCATGCTGGGATTTACAGTTGCCCCGGCACAAATGCTTTCTTAAAAAGTGCATGGTTCAGCCAGCCCTTTACAAGAGAGTTAGGGATTAAGGAGGTCTCCTCTTTAATCCCCTGTTGTTTAATTTCCCCTCAAAATGCAGTTCATGGGCAGTATTTCTACAAAATATTTTTCAAGATCGCTCACACACACATGCAAGTGCCGACCTTTGTGATTGCCATGTTTCCTCAGTTGATTTTTCCCTTGTGTAGGTTTTTAAAATGGCTCTTCCCACTCTTTATGGATGCACTGTACACCCATGTGCAGTCCTGCACTTCCTTATATGTATTTTAGAAAAGCCTCCATATTTAGCAGAGCCTTTTCTAAAATATTTCCAGATTTGGGCATATCCTGACCTACATGTCTCAATTCCAGTCACCATGTACTATCCAAAATATGCTTTCATGTGTGTTAAATTGACTTAATGTGCACTAATAAACTTAACATGGCTTAATTCAGCAGTTAGTGTGTGTTAAATTAATTTTAAGTATACTAAAAGTCCCTATTGAAACAAATGCGTGAAGCTATCCAAAAAAAATATCATTTGGAAATGTTGACAAATTCATGAAAACAGCAAAAAACTAACCAAATTTTCTCACTTCTGAATAACCCTAGGGAATTTCTTCAACGTTTGATTTAAAATGGCTATGTTGTCTGTCATTTCAACAATTAGAATGTGTTCAAATGAGATTTTTCATTTTAGCTATTATACACTTCCACTAGCCAGAAAATGAATGACTACTCTCCCATTAAGACTTCCTATTTACAGCAAAGCAATTTACATAGTTTAATACACACCACATGCACGTTTATAGCATAAAAGGGACATTAATCCAATTGGACATATGGAGACCAAAAAATGAAATGAGAGTGATGGAAATCAAATGTAATATGCACACAGAATGAATTATAAGTAAGTAATGACTGTTTTGGGAAGACCATTTAATGAGTTCATCAGAATGACACTATGGAAATTTACAACCAATGGACTCCTGTCACCTTTCACCATTGCCACTGTTTGCCTGTCCTCCCTTCTTTCCTCCCTCTTTCCCACATAGACCTCAGTTCTCTCCTCAAGCTGGCACCCTTCAATCCAATCCCCAGCCCACGGCCTGTGAAATTACTAGAAAAAGCTGCAGAGTAGCTTATTCTGAGTCCAGCAACAGCAGTAGGAAAAAAGGATTGCAGATACCTCATTATACTAACACTCTGGTCTCTCTGGGGTTCCAATTCTCATCCAAAAATGTTTTGAAATCTGCTGCTCCATTTTTCATACTCAGACAAAACTCATTACAAAACTCGAGATAAATGAGAATAAGTGGATATGAAGAAGCATTTTAAAAATTCAGACTGAAAGTTTCTCAGGGAAAGAGTTACCTTGTAGAATTCTTTTTTCAGTCACATCTGTGTGGTCAGCATGAGATAAATCTCAGCTGAACTGAAACACTACTGAACCATTCAGACTTATCATTGGTTCAGTTGTTTTTATCGAGAAAGCACAGTCGGAATGCAACAACTACACAGTAAACATGCTTCCCTGCTAGCTAGCTAACTTGCCAATTGAATCTATATACCCTTACTTTTATCATTCCTCCTCAATTCTGCACCTTCTTCTGTTGCTAGAAGGGAGAAACATAGCAGTGGCTTCATTCTACCAATATCAGCTATTAGGAATCTGTATTTCCAGTGCTGCATAGAAACAAAAGATATAATGGTTCTTTTATGACCCGCATTGAATTTGTATACCACTTTGTACTGATGCCTATCACCTTCATTTGTGGTTCTATTTTTGGAATCTAGATTAGCAGTCATTTTTTGATAGCATTGTTCGATTTAGAAACAAACGGGCAGCATGCAACTGAGCTAGCATTTTTTGGGTACTGCAAAAACCTGCCTCCTTGCCAGTCTTACAAATTAGGTCAATATTCAAAGGGATTATCCATATAGGGAGTTGTTCTGGAACATGAATAAGGAGTTTGTATGTGTGGCGGGGACGTTTATGTGCCCAAAACATCCCAGACTGTATTCAGAAGCACTGTTAACATACACGTCCACGGCGCTAGCACGGGGATCTTAGAACATGGATGGGAGAGGGCAAAACAGGGGCGTGGTCAGTCGTTGAGACGTAGAAAGCATATTCAGGAAAGGTGTTTACATATTAAGTGTTTCCCCGTAAATGTCCAAGTTATTCCAGCTGAAACGTGGTAAAAGGCTAGGACTTAGAAAATATTCTGCTGTGCTCAATGTGTCCCATATAGAAGAATGGTTGTGACAAGTATGTTTTGAACTGTTGTGAATGCAGTCTGGAAAAATACAAAATGCAGTCTTAAAGTACAGGGAGCAGAGGTGAGGGAATGTTGTAAGGTAAAGAAATATTTTTAAACACCCTTACTGAAATATTAAGAAGCATGATAGTATTTATTCAGGCTACGCTTAACAACATGCACCTATGTGCTGTTTGTGCTAAAGGAGCCAATCTATGGGACCCTAACAATTTCCTTGTTCAAAAAAATGGGACTGCTGATGCAGGGATAGTATGGGCGTGAGCAGGGAAATGATTCCTTTTTGGGTGAGAAATGGAAATCATATTTGTAGTCCTGGTACCCCATGTGATTATGTTATGTCATAACTGTTATATATAGGTTCACAGCACCTTTTTGGCAGAATCATATTTTTTGTGACAGAAAATGAGAGAGAGAGAGAGAGAGAGAGAGTGTGTGTGCGTGTGTGTGTGTGTGTGTGTGTGTGTGTGTGTGTGTGTGGTTTGAGAGGTGCAAGGGGGGATCTGGTGTGTTCATCTGCAATTCAGGAGGGACATGAAAGCATAGCCAGTATCTAGGTTATATGGATGACCACAGTGTTACAGGTGCCAGTGTGAATGAGCAGTCAAACTCAGAGAGGGTTCACTATAGCTAAATGTCACAACATATCCCTGTCAATAATAAGGGACCCTCAGAATAAGGCCACTCAACAGTGCAAACAGCACTAATGCATGCCCATAATGCACATTTTGTGGGACCAATGGTGTTGCTGTTGAGCATGTATTAGTGATGCTTGCACTGCTGAATGTCCTTATTCTGAGGGTCCCTATTATTGGCAGGGATACGTTTTGACATTTAGTCATAGGGAACACATGCTGATTCCTTTTGGATTATTTTACATAGAGTTCTCTAATTAGATCAGATATTGTTGGCAATGTGATAGAGCAGCCATACGCTGTACCTGGCACTGAGAGACACGACTGATGTAGTCCAACATTCCCTGGATTGTACCATGCAACCTACATCCCTACCTAGGCCAGGATCAATGATAACTGTGAGAGTGGTGATATATCTGGAGTCTGGCTATGTGGTATGATGGCACAGGGATCTCCCCTCCCATGGCCACACAGCCCTGACCAGAGGAGCAGTGCCACAAAGCAGCCTGTAAGAAGGCGACCAGGTTGTCCCATAGGTAGCAGATATATACAAACCAGCATATGCCATGATGAGACAGGTGTAGCTGCTGTGAGAAATGTCAGTACCCAGATAGGTACAACTACTACTGATCATTTATATAGCACCTCAAGGTGTACACAGCAACAGCACAAAAGAGGAGAATGATAGTGCAGAGCAGCAGAATGAGTGCACTTAGAGGCCATAGGCACTAATGAGCATACATTTATTGCTCAGCAATATTAATTATCCTTTAGGGACCTGAAATGTTAGTTCAGGGTATGTGCACTTGGCGAGGGCCCATGCCTAGCAGTTTAAGGCGTGTTTGTAGAGATTACAAGAACAGGGATCACTGGGGCCGGTTTTTAATGCCACATATCATTTGGTGCAAGGTATGTCCTGACACACATGCTCATATTTACATTTTTGTACGTCATATTGGGGTGCACTAGGCTTACCTAGCACTTTTCAGGGCATGAGGGGGACTGGTATATGGTCTAGGTTGCAGCAGCTGTCATTCTCATTGGTATTTACGTCTAGTGTGCATCAGTACATTAATGTCTGTGATGGGCAGCTTAGGAGATGCACATTCTTCCCAAGGGGCATGGCGTCCACGGGTATATCGCGGGGATGGGCAGGATCCAAAACATATAACATTTCAGAATACAGTGGGCGTGGGGACGTCCAAGACGTTTACCTGCGTCCAAGGCATGGGGCCAGCTGAATAGTGCTTGCATGTACCTGCTGAACACATTTATCACCCTGATTCTGGGTTGTGGGCACGTCCAGACCTGCAGATGTGGAATTAGGTTCAAAGTGGGTCTGTTTTTGAGTTAGATGCATCCGTGAGCCGGACATGCATGTTATGGAATTGGGCTTATAGTGGACCCTGCTATGCAGATAAGCCCCTTATCCATACATTTTCTATGACAGCATCTGGATAATGCCACTGAACATTCTTGCAGGCCATTCTGACAGTATTTGGATAGAGCCAGAGCAGAACAAGGGTGGACTGTGGACATTTTACCTAACTGTATGGCTAGTCGGTGATATTCAGCTTGCTGTCTGAACAGCAATGTGGTTTAATTTAGAACCGCAAAAAGTTTATCCTAAATTAAACTGCTTAGCTAAAACAGATAGTAGCTATTACTGTTACCCATAGTGTGGAAGTGATCAATATTCTCTACGCATATTCAGTGTTACTCGCTTTCTAGATAGTGGTGCTCAGTATACAGCATGGAGGCATTTAAACACTGCAGTCAGCATTTAAAAAAAAAAAACCAAACACCGACTGTGGTGTTTTAATATAGACCCATAAGTGCCTGATATGTCTTACAGTTTCCAGTTATACAGTATAAATGTAGTTTCTAACCAGCTGCAAAAAAATAGTCTGCCGCCTATTTAAATGATCTGAAAATGGTAAGAAGAGTGCGATGCATGGCTTTCAATACATCAGTCTGGGGAAAGAATTCACCATGAATCCACTGTTTTTCTTAGAAACTTGTACAAAATATGAACATAACACACATTCTAAGCTGAGAATTTCTAAGGCATAAGTCCTAAAATCCATTATTTATAAAAAAATGTCATACTCTAGTCCCCAGTTTTGCAATGTTTTTTTCATCTTGATTAGATTGGAAGCTCTGATGAGCAGGGACTGTGTCTTACATCTATATGTACAGCGCGGCATGCGCCTTGTACCGCTATACAAATGATTAGTAGTACTAGTAGTAAGGGTTCTGATGCTGAAACCACAAATGAAAATTGTCTAAAGCTCTTCCCTATGCCTTTCTAGAAGGAAAGATAAGAGATGGACTTGCAAATACATTCTAAGGTTATGCCTGAAATATCCTTACTGATAACACTTGTTCCCCTGCCCAGTTTTTGCAACATTTGGATCTTTTAATGGTATCTGCTTTCTTAGTAAGCATATAGTATTTCAATGACTTTTTGTGCTACAGTTGATTTGGAGGAGCAGAGGAAGAATGATTAAGAGAAAAGTTAGCAAAAATGCGAGACTCAGAAGACCATCCTTTTGTCTGGTCATTAAAAGAAATTTACCTTGTAAGGGGAAATGCAGTCCTTGCTCTACAGAAGCTGCTCTGCTGAAATCCTTGGCTTCGAAGAAGGTTAAAATAATGTTAACTATGTCTAGAAAACAGAAAGATGTTGCCATCTTGTGGTGATTATATTATCACTGACCATACTGTAAACCTGGCTGCTTCAGATACAGCTCAGGAAGTCCTAAGGTGAACCAGATAAATGAGCCCACAAATCCCAACGTTACTGTTAAGTAATCTGCTCGAGGACAAGAATCAAAACTTTTCTAAGGGTCTAAATGCATGTTTAGCCATGTAAAAACACAGTTTGAACACAGTCCCACTCAGTGCAGGAAAAAGAGGAGCAGGGATATGTCAGGGGAGTGAAAGTATATGCTGAAATATAATTTTTACATCTCCATATGGACTTTTTCTGGGATATGCGTTTATTAGTGCAGATTCGGTACATTAGCATGCCTTAAAAATTTTAGTGCGTACAAATCAATTTAAGATGCATTAGCTATAATTTAACACACGTTGCTTTGAATGTATTACAAAGTTCTAATGCATGTTAAAAGATATTGTTAAACTAAGGAGGACAGTGGAGGGGTAGCCTAGTGGTTAGAACAACAGCCTACAACCCAAGTGACAAGACTTTAATTACCACTGGTTTCTTTGTGGCTTGGGCAAGTCACTTTACCCTCCGTTGCCTTGGAAGAAAAGGCCTGCCAATCCACTTCTGGTGATAGCTTACTCCTGGGTTACCAGGAGTCAACACTTAAAATAAAATGCACACCATTAAGCAGGAAATAGTTCATGCTAACAACCAACATGGAGGCTTGATACTTAGCACACACTGAGAGCCCACCCTGCTGTCCCACAGAGAGGGGAGGAGGTGTCAATATAGCCAAGCCACTGGACTGTGTGCTTTGATTGACTGCGGGAGAGGCTCTGAGGAGGGAGGGAAGAAGATGGGGAGGAAAATAATTAGCTGCTTGCCTCTGGTAGGGGGGAGGGGAGTGAAAGTATCCCGCCCATATGCCATTAGTAAGCTCCTTTGGATAAGGTTTAGAACAGGAGGCTTAGGAGTGGAGGAGTAGCCTAATGGTTGGAGCAACTGCCTAAAACCCAGAAGAGCAAGGGTTCAAGTCCCACTGGCACTCCTTGTGACCTTCAGTAAGTCACTTTACTCTCTATTGCCTCAGAAGAAAAGGCTGGACATCTACTTCCAGTAATATATTGCCAAGAAAACCTAGAGGTAGTTGGGTTGCTAGGAGTCAACACTGACTTGATGGCACTAAAAAAAAAAGAGGGGTAATTTTGTCACAGCTAATGGTGGAGTTTATTTGCCACTGGGTTGCCAACATTTTGAAAGAGGAAAAAAGCGGAGAGCGGAGGGGGGTGTACAATAAGTTGAACTCTTTAGCTCCTATTCAGACACAGTCACCTTCTCAGGCCCTTCCAACACATGTATGCTCTCCCATATGGCATTAAATCCATACATTCTGCATTCACCAAAACCACCCCCTGACCCTTCCCCAACAATCTGTGCAGAGCAGAAGACAGCTAGAACATTCTCTATAAAACTTACCATAGGAAAAGAAATCCCTCTCTATACCAAGTATATTGTGAATTAATCGGGGCCAGCTTCAAAGCTGATTCAAAGTGTTGGCACCCTAAGCCGAAACCTAGATCACAGTGCATGCCCCATTCAAAAAGGTATATCACAGTTACTTCTTTAGGTTTTAGGGCCTGATTTACTAAGACTGTTTTTCTATTTTTCATGGCAAAGAGCTTAAGAAACCAGGCTCTTAATGGGCCACTGCACAGTGCCAACAAAAGGCACTGGCCCCACTCCTCCTTCTCTCATACCACCCCCACTGACCCATTAAGTTGCACATGTTTGTGCGTGGTGTGGAGGTGAGGTGCCTGCATGTGTGTGGTATGGAGGTGGCGGGACACTGCATATGCCTTGTAGCACTATGCAAATGATAAATAGTAGTAGTAGTAGTAGGTGAGGTGCGGAGGTGGAGGTGACTGCATGTGAATGTATGGCAGGACAGCGGTATGACTTTGTACCCTTTACTTACTTCCCATGTATTCATCCCTTCCCTTCCCTCCCCTCTCCTGCTGTCCCTCCCCCACCCCCACCCCCAGACTCTCCCCTTGTACTCATCCCTGCCCTCCATTTCCACTCACCCCTGCCCTCCATTCACAGAAGTGCTGAGGCAGCCAGGAGAGCCAAAAAATAAATAAATAAAGTATGACGTTTGCTGCACAGATAGCTGAATAAATTAGAGGGGCAGTAGGTGGCTGTCACTGGCTCTCCCAGACACAATCACAACTGTTTCAACACCTTTGCTGTCCTAGGAGATTGGGATCTCCGTGGGCAGATACCAAATAGGAGGATCGGTGGTTGATGGAAAACCGGCACTTCATTGGCCGGTTTTATTGTCCTGCTGGCCGCTGGCCTCCAGTCTGTAAAACCAGCCAGGCTGAACTAAAATCAGTCGGGTGGCAAACCTACTGGGTCAGGATTGGCTTCTAGGGGAAGAACTGGTGATTACTCCTGGGACTACTAGGTGACATGGCAGGGGTGGCCCAAGGGTGATACAGGGCCATGTGCAGAGACTTATTGCGGGGCTTCATTTGCAAAACCACTGGACCCTTATTTGCATAAATTGTATTTATTTTATTTTAAAATGTATCTGTTGCCCAATGGTGAAAGTGTTTCTGATGTTGTAGTGGGAGATCATTTTGCATCCAGTGATCAGCAGATAGTGTGGTTCAGTATTAGCAATTCAAAAAATACAGAAACTTTTCAGGGAAAAGATCTCAGACTTCTTTGGGGTAGAACCCAGGAGGTATACCTCAGCTGTGGTTAACCAACCCCTTATCTTGCATCAAGAACCCAATGTTCCCCTTTCTTTACTCATTCAAAAAGCGCTCATGGCAATTATAACTAAGTGGTGTACTTTTTATTTTTTTCTTTTCGAGGACACTTTATACCATCAGGTCTCGGGAGTAGCGATGGGTGCTACGTGCGCTCCTTCTTTAGCTAACCTTTATATGGCCGAGTTTGAGCGGACCTGGTTATACCCCTCCTCGTTTCAACAGCATATCCCCTTTTGGGGCAGGTATATCGATGACATCTTTATGATTTGGACGGGTCAGGAGTGCACTTTACGTACGTTCCTCCACTGGTTGAATCGACAAGATCCGCATATTCAGTTTACTTTTCTTTATGATAAAACTACAATAACGTATTTGGATGTACAAGTTACTAAAGGGGATAACCATTGGCACACATCCATTTTTAGGAAATCAGTGGATAGGAATGAGATGTTACATTACCATAGCGCACACCCGATCCAATTAAAAACTAGCCTGCCATTCTCACAATTTCTCCGTTATCGGAGAAATTGTTCTGAAGATGAGGACTTTAAACAGCAAGCGAGGAGATTGAAGATCAATTTTGTAAATAGAGGATATCCAGCTCATGTGATTAAAACAGCTTACACTCGGGCCCGTTTTAATTATAGAGACCAGCTTTTGTTCTCTAGGGAAATCAATAGTGGCCAAGAAGATCGGCAAGTAAATTTGATTACCAAGTTCTCAGTTTTTAGTGGTCGTCTCAAAAAAATCCTTAAGCGTCACTCTAATATACTCCAGAGTATTCCTGGACTGGAGGATAAAACAGTTCGCTGTGTGTGGCAACGCCACAAGAATCTTAAAGAGTTATTGAGCCCAGCGGTGCTGCGACCGATTTCCCCAGGAGGCTCCTCCGTTCATCGGGGACACGTCAAATGTGGGGAGTGTAACGTCTGTGAGATAACTGTAGAATTATCAGAGTTCACCTATCATGATAGACTCTACGCGCTGAAGAGATCTACCACTTGTGGTTCCAGCTATGTTGTTTACGCACTTTGTTGCCCATGTTCCTTGCTCTATATTGGTAAAACCATCCGTCCTCTAAGGGTTCGTATCAATGAGCATCGTAGTAGGTTACGATGTCAGAAGAGAGAGGCACTGATTGTATCTCACTGTCTGGAATATTCACATAGTTTTGAGCAACTTCAAGTTTTTTGCATAGATCAAGTATTGATGGGTTTTGCAAATAAAACAAGGGAGCAAAGCCTGCTCTCCATGGAACAGCGTTGGATATATACTCTTGATACTGTCTACCCGGGAGGTTTAAATGCCCAGATTGATTGGGCTGTCTGCATATGAAGTTAATGTTGGTATTTAGGTTTAAAGAGTGACGTAACATCTTAGTAGGAACAAAACCTCTAGTTACCACCTACTTTTCGTCTCCGGACCCTGGGTAGGATACCAGAAGGCTTAGCGTATAAAGCACGGCTGATACTTAGCGATAACGCATGCGCGGCGTTTTTTCATGAAGAGAAATTTGGAGAAGAGAGGCAAATGGTATGAATGGATTTTCTTAGAAATGGTACTCTTCCACTGTCATCAAAAATACTTTAAATAAGGGCCCTCGATGACGTAGGTGGAGCTGCCCCGAGGAAGCCAGCAAGCTGCACGCGCTGGATGGAATTCACCCCCTCCACAGAGGAGCAACAGCAGAAATCACTCCCAACAGCACAAAAATGCCAAGATCTTTAAATAAGGGCCCTCGATGACGTAGGTGGAGCTGCCCCAAGGAAGCCGGCAAGCTGCACGCTATCCGCTATCCTTGCAAGTGTATCATTACTATGGATCAGAATAATTTTTTTTTTTTTTTATCAACTGATCTAGACAGATGGCTCCTAGATAAGGAAAAGCAGGCAATTAGGGTTTCCTCTTCTTCTTCTTCTCTTCGAGATGAGTAATTTGCTGTCGGAGGGAAAATGTAGGCTAGTTTCAAATGTTAGTCGGACGCATAGTTGTGTCTGATTTTGTTTTCTTGCAAATTTTGTTTCCTTTTTTGAATACTCCCCGAGATGTGGTCTGCTGTACTTTGGAATTGTTTCACCTTGTGCTGGATTCTTGCTGGTTATTTATTTTTTTTCTGTTTCTGATTTGTATTGTCAGAATGTTAAAAATTTTCAATAAAAATAAATTGCAAAAATACTGATTCTGTGTACTTTTGTTTGCTTTCAGAGTTTATTGAGCCGAAAGGCCATGTGAGAAAACAGACTGATAGAGCTGCATGGCTGCATGTTTACCTGGCATAGTAATAAGGCTGGATCCCCCGAAGAAAACGCTTGCGCGGTGAAATGCACAAGCGCACCGGATTTGCCAGCACAACAGAGTTTGATAGGTGTGATAGACCTCAAGTTTTTACTTGTTACGCTTCTAAGAAAAAAAGACAAAGAACGATATGCTTTATTTGGTCTATTGAAGAGATCACACTTATCATTCTGTCTTTGAAGAGAACACCACTTAGTTATAATTGCCATGAGCACTTTTTGAATGAGTAAAGAAAGGGGAACATTGGGTCCTTGATGCAAGATACGGGGTTGGTTAACCACAGCTGAGGTATACCACCTGGGTTCTACCCCAAAGAAGTCTGAGTCCTGTTCCCTGAAAAGTTTCTGTATTTTTTGAATTGTTGAGAGAGTGGAGCAATTTCTTGTTTATCTTTGGACACTTGCTCCAACAAACCCGGAGATTTTTTTGTTTGGTTCAGTATTAGGACTAGGGCTGTTAGACTCCATTCAGAGGTGAGGATCTTAGACTTTTGGAAGACTAACTTTGTGAAGATGGGCCAATACCTCAGGGAGTTGTTAGTGGGATGGGAACAGCTGGGGGATGTAGAAAAACAGTGGACAAAACTGAAAGGGGATATTTTAAGAGCAACCAACCTTTTTGTTAAAATGGTAAATAAAGGTAAAAGGAAAAGGAGACCACTATGGTTTTCGAAAGAAGTAGCTGAAAAAGTGAAGAAAAAGAGGGAGGCCTTCATGAAATACAAGAGATCACAGAGAGAGGAAGGCAGGCATCTGTATTTGGAAAAACTTAGGGGTATGTTTACTAAACTACGTTAGTGTGATTCGCGTTAGGAGCCGCGTTAGTGGAAGAAATACCAAAAAAGGACATGGGCGGTACATCATTACCGATAACGCGCGTTATAAGGCGCCGTGCAGCAACGATCGTTACAGGGCGCGTTACTGCGCGTTAAGCTTAAGAAGGCGTGCAGAAACCCAAATACAGAAGCAGAGCTGTAGCACAATGGTTACTACACAGACTGATAATACAAAGGTCATGGGTTTGATTCCCCAGTGTGTCTAATGAATAAGGCTGGCTGAGGTGTCATGTGCAACCCTTTGAAAGCCTACTATAATATCTTAATCTACATTCTGCAGCTGGGTTAATGTTTGCATATGTCAGGAAAATTGTACCCGTCTTATTCAATATGTTCCAATAGTGACGTTCCCTCTGCCATGGTCATGTATTATATACCATTTGATAGGAATATTTAGGCAGAAGTTTGGATCCCGAAAGTTTTGGGCTTGGCCTGGAAAGGGTTAAGTATTGGGCTGTGAGGAAGTTTAGTTGTACTTTAATAGTGCTGCCAGCAAACACACCCTCACAGTGGCATAACCTAAGGTGCCACATAAGGCACCCTAGAAGGCACTCCATAGGGCACATTATAAAGTGCGCTGTCTGCCAAGGCACCCTATAATGTCCCCTATAGGACACCATATAAGGCACCTTATAAGGCGCTTTATAGAGCGCCTTATGAACATAAGAACATAAGAACATAAGATATGCCATACTGGGTCAGACCAAGGTCCATCAAGCCCAGTATCCTGTTTCCAACAGTGGCCAATCTAGGTCACACGTACCTAGATTGGCCACTGTTGGAAAGGTGACAGTACCCTGAGGGTGGTTCTGCTGGCAGCACTAATATACAATAAAAATAGACAGTGCCTAAGACAGCCCTATTGATGAATCCCACTGTAGGTTTTGAACCCATGACCTCTGGCTTCATGGGCAGTGAAGTAACCAGTGGCCTAGAGCTGCTAACAAACACCTGGCTGTCTACAGGAGGACTGCATGGCACCACACCCACATTCTGCTGTGGTTACCAGGATAGGGTCAACCCATCCGTACCCAGGATGCACAGCACATGTAAATCAGCAGTCTACGGATGATCAAAAGATGGGGTATGCACCCCACAGCACCTCAGCCTGGTAGGGGGTGCCGATGGTGTGTGTTAGTGGCACAGAGTAGCTACAGACCGTCACAGTGTGCGGGTCCTGTGCTCACCCTGAGGGAGAGGTATGGTGCCCAGCACCAATCTCATAGCACCTGGCTTTGCTGAGACAGGCTTTGCTGCAGGTCCCCATCAGTGCCAATGTGTGATAGGTAGTCATTGCAAACACCTCTAGGATATGCCTGTGTTCATCTGTATGTCACATCTAGCCCTTGTGGACTATAATGCACCCAGAAAAGTGCATACCCTGTGTGGGTGCTATGGTTACATGATGTAAGTGAATGGGGATGCTGGGACCCACAGGGAGATTACATACCACCACCCAACGCACCCTCTGGGGCCCAGGGTGGATGACAGGATCTCCCGCCAACAGATCCACTTCCTACCCCCCTGCAATGGTGGCAGTAGAGGGGACCATCACCCCAGTCCTGCTAGGGATCAAACACCCTACAGGGCAGGCAATGCCGAATAGTACACATCAGCCCCTACGGGCTTAACAGAGATGCGAGGGAGACACTCCCTCCCTTCGCGACTCTCAAAGCCAGCACGGAGGGGCTCAGCCGTCATTGAGGGAGGGAGGGATTCAGCCGGGCAGAGGGGGCCCGGCGGGACAGTCTATTCTGCTGCGGCGGCAGCGGCAGCGGTAGCAGCCAGCGTTTTGTTTTGTTTTTATTTAATTTTACTTGAGCCGATGGGGGTGGGGTTAGGACTGGTAATGGGCTATGGGGGGGCTAGGACTGGAAATGGGCTGGGGGGGTTAAGACTGGAGGTGGGCTGATGGGGTTACGGCTGGTAATGGGCTGTGGGCTGTTGGGGGGGTTAGAACTGGTAATGGGCTATGGGGGGGTTGAGACTGGTAATGGGCTGTGGGCTGATAGGGGCTGTCTGGTAATGGGCTATGGGGGGGCTAGGATTGGAAATGGGCTGGGGGGCTTAAGACGAGGTGGGCTGATGGGGTTAGGACTGGTAATGGGCTGTGGGCTGATGGGGGGTTAGGAGTGGTAATGGGCTATGGGGGGGTTAGGTCTGATAATGGGCTAGGGGGGGCTAGGACAGGAAATGGGATGATGGGGAGGGGTTAGGACTTGAGGTGGGCTGATAGGGTTAGGACTGGTAATGGGCTGTGGGCTGTTGGGGGGGGTTTAGAACTGGTAATGGGCTATGGGGGGGGTTAAGACTGGTAATGGGCTGTGGGATGATGGGGGCTGTCTGGTAATGGGCTATGGGGGGTTAGGACTGATAATGGGCTATGGGGGGGCTAGGACAGGAAATGGGCTGATGGGGAGGGGTTAGGACTTGAGGTGGGCTGATGGGGTTAGGACTGGTAATAGGCTGTGGGCTGATGGGGGAGGGGGGTTAGGACTGGCAATGGGCTATGGGTGGATGACTGGAAATGGGTTGATGGGGTTAGGACTGGAAGTGGGCTGATGGGGGGGTTAGGACTGGTAATGGGTTATAGGGGGGGCTTAAACTGAAAATGGGGTGATAGGGGGTTAGGACTGGAAGTGGGTTGATGGGGGGGCTAGGACTGGTATTGGGTTGGGGGTTTCTAGGACTGGAAATAGGCTGATGGGTGGCTAGGACTGGAAATGGGCTGATGCAGGGACTAGAAGGGAATGGATGCTGGGTGAGGCTGGAACTAGAAGGGAGCTGATGTTGGAGGAGGATTAGAATGGGATGGGGCTGGAAGAGTAAAATGGTGAAGGGAAAAATATTTTGTGTAGGAGGGATAAAAAATCTACAATTGGCCGGGTATAGGGAGAGTAAGTGGGGATTGAGGATGGAGGGGTAAAATTTGAGTGGATGAAATAGGAATGAGGATAGAGCAAAAGGAGAAAAATTAGTATGTTAAAGCAGATGTAGAGAGAGAATGGAAAAAAACTAGAAGAGAAAAGAAAGGACAAATGGACAGCAGACGATGGAGAGTTAGCAGAAGACACGAAGAAACCAGAAGAAAGTGGCTGGAGCAATTGCAGCTGAAAAAAAATGCACAAAAGTTAGAAACATATCTCTTGATTTTGAATTTATTAATTGGAATATGTCAGCTCTGGTAAATGTGCATCATTAACGTCTGCGCTTTGTTTAGTACAAGACCAAATTAATGTATTGTTTTATTTCTACAGTGTTGTACATTCCAAGTTTGGCTTTTGGGATTCCCAGTTTAATTATTGTCTTCCTGTTTCTAAACTGTGATTACTTGTTTGGTGATGGTCTATGTTCTGCATGTGTAACTGAGCTGAGGTGTTCTGTTTATATAATTCCTATTTGACATTGCCAGTTGTTCTCTTTCCCCAGTAGGTCATGTATTCTTGTTCTCTGAAATGTATTGGTTTAATATTTGCAGTGTTGCCTTTTGATTGGTAGAGTATGGTGCTTTGTGAGTCCTGGTAGTGCTGTTAGGATACGGCGGGTTTGCTATGGGTTCTAAATGGGCAGTGTTTGTAGTAGTTCCCGATGTGTCTGGCAGTTGGCACTGGATTATAGTAATGTAGAAATCTTTTAGTCTTTCTTTATCCATGCACTCATTAAGGGGCACGTTTACTAAAAGTTAGTATATGGTAACATTATGCAAATATTTCTGCAAATGAGGCCCGCACCGAGTCTTCGCACATGGCCCCGCACTCCCCTTGGGCCGCCCCTGAGCTCCACTGACTGACCTTTTCAATGCCTCATTGGAGTCAGGAGTGGTGCCAAAGGACTGGAGAGAGGCTCATGTGGTGCCTTTACACAAAAGCGGAAGTAAGGATGTGGTTGAAAACTACAGGCCGGTTAGTTTAAATTCGGTGGTGAGTAAATTATTGGAAATGCTGCTGAAAGAGAAAATAGTGAGGTTTCTGGAGTCCAGCGGATTACAGGATCCGAGGCAGCATGGATTCACCAGAGGCAGGTCTTGTCAGACAAATCTGATTGATTTCTTTGACTTGGTGACCAGGGAGTTGGACCGAGGGACAGCCCTAGATGTGGTGCATTTAGATTTCAGTAAAGCCTTTGACACTGTTCTTCACAGGCGACTTATAAACAAACTGAGCACTCTAGGGATGGACCCTAAAGTTACTGCTTGGGTTTGAAATTGGTTGGGTGGGAGGCGACAAAGAGTGCAGGTAAATGGAGCTCACTCTGAGGAGAAGGATGTTACCAGTAGTGTGCCCCAGGGATCTGTCCTTGGTCTGATTCTTTTTAACATCTTTGTTAGTGATATAGCGGAAGGGCTGTCGGGTAAGGTTTGCCTCTTTGCAGATGATACCAAAATCTGCTATAGAGTAGACACCCAGGAAGGTATAGTTAACATGAGGAGGGATCTAGCTAAGCTTGAAGAATGGTCTAGAATTTAGCAGCTGGGATTTAATGTTAAAAAATGTAAGGTCATGCATTTGGGCTGCAGCAATCCAAGGGAGCAATATAGTATAGGGGGTGAAGTACTTTTGTCCACTAAAGAAGAGTGGGACCTAGGCGTGGTTGTGTCTGATGATCTTAAAGTAGCTAAACAGGTAGAAAAGGCGACGGCAAAAGCTAAAAGGATGCTTGGGTGCATACGGAGAGGAATGGCTAGCAGAAAAAAGGAGGTGATAATGCCTCTGCATAAGTCTTTGGTGCGACCTCATTTGGAGTATAGTGTGCAATTCTGGAGACCGCACCTTCAAAAGGATGTGAACAGGATGGAGTCGGTGCAGAGGGTGGCTACTAAAATGATTAGTGGTCTTCATTATAAAGCATATGAGGACAGACTGAAGGATCTTAATATGTACACCTTAGAGGAAAGGCGGGATAGAGGTGATATGATTGAGATGTTTAAATACCTCCGTGGCATAAATGTTCAGGGAGAGAGCCTCTTTCAATTGAAAGCAAGTTCTGCTATGAGGGGACATGGGATGAGGGTGAAGGGTGATAGATTCAGGAGTGATATGCGGAAATATTTCTTTACGGAAAGAGTAGTGGATCCATGGAATAGTCTCCCAGTGGAGGTGATAGAGATGAAGACAGTAACTGAATTCAAAAAAGCATGGGACAAACACAGAGGATCTCTAAAGGTAAAAAGGGGACTGTTGTAATTGTTGATATGGAAGGACAGACTAGATAGGCCATGTGGTCTTTTTCTGTCATCATATTTCTATGTTTCGATGGGGTATGTTTACTAAGCAGTCTTAACGTGCGCCCGGTGACGTTATCGGCCGATAAGGTACCTTATCGCCTGATGAAGGCACGTTACCGGGCGCTAAGGTACCTTAGCGCACGATAACACGCGCAGCGGCGCAAATGAGTGCTGAGGGCGGAGAAAGGCTCCCGGAGAGCGGAGGAAGGCTCCCCAGGGGCGGAGAGAGAGGGTCAGTGGGCAGAGAGTGGGAGGAGAGAGTCTTCCTGCACACTAACGCTGTGAAATCCAAGGCTGAGAACTAACGCCAGTGAAACCCTAGGGTTAGAGCTGATGTAAAGGGAAAAGAAACCATTTACGTCAGCAATGTACAGCAAAACCAGGGAAACCTTCAAAAAGGGATAAGTGTGATACATGTGCATGGAACAAAAGGGCAAATAAACAGTGAAAATGACCAGAAGGAAATGTAATACAAACATAACCAAGCTGGCCAATAGTGATATTAATGGGAAACAGCAGAAAACACTCCCGAGAATGTTCCAAAGAAAAGATGAATATTTGAAGGGTCCATGCTCTGTCCCCATACAAGGTGAATGATCCCACTGCGAAATAGCACTGATCAGGGTTTTCCCTCCCCATTGGACAGGTTTCCTATGGCACACACATGTCCCGCAACAGCAGAGCAGCCATGTCGGAACGGGCAACTGGCCAGATGCTGGAAAAGGGGACACAGAGGGCTGCAGGCGGCACATGCTGTGGTGCAGCTGGGCCACAGTGCGGACTAGGGTGATGCCTAGGTGGCCCATAGGACTGCTGAGACAATAGAGCAGCCAGACAGCAACTGATGAGGGCCCAACATGGGTACGAGTGTGTTCCCCACAGTGTCATAGGGGATAGTACCCAGCAGGTACCCCCAAGGGCCCATAACATTGGCAGGTGGTGCTGGGGGGAAGCGTGGACAGCTATGCAGGCACCCCTACCCCAGAACCCGCAGCATAGGCAGCCGCCTACCCGCACACTGGATGGCCTGCGACTGCGCACCACCAGCACCACCAGCAGAAGTGCATGTCGGCGGAGAGGTACTGGTGGTGGAGGGGGCAGTGGCAGATGCCCACAGCAGACCATGGCCTGGCCCTGTGTAGGTGGGTGCCATGCACTGCAACAAACAGGCTCTGTCTGACGAACAGTCATGGTATTCCCAGGGATAGAACTGTTTCCGTGGCAACACGGAGGTGCAGCACACACAACCAGTGTGTTCAGGAGCAGAAGGTCACAGGTTCAAGTCCCAGCTGTGGTTCCTGCCAACCTAGTACCCATATTTTTCCCACCACTAAAACGTGGTAATAAAGACATAACCTTTATTGCAGATAACTGTAGCATGCCCAAAATGCCTGCATCTTACCCTACAAAGCACAGACACCTTAAACATGTGCATTACCTAGAGCAGAGTCTCCCAAAAGCAGTCCTGGAGTGCCAAACACCATTCAGGTTCCATGCTGTCTCTAATACATATGGCTGTGCTGCATTTCTATGCACCGCCCCCATGGTATGCAGATGTAGCACATGCATAGTCATCAGGGACAGCATGAAAACCCGAACAGTGTCTGGCCCACGAGGACTGGATTTGGGAACCTCTGCCCTAGAGCAGCGGCCAACAGGGGCAGACACACCCGCACCCACAGGCTCCATTATCCCAAGCCTCGTGGAGAGGTAGGATGTTGGGCCCTGTGTGCATCTCCCAATGCTAGCACTTGCATACCTTAGCAATGCCACCCTAGACATGGGAATATGGTACACATATATCTAAAGCAGTGGTTCTTAACCAGTCCTCCTTGAACCCCTAGGCCAGTCGGGTGTTCAGGATAGCCCTAATGAATATGCATGAGATATATATGCATTAGAGATATCCTGCCAACCTGACTGGTTTGTGGCCCTCTAGGGTTGGATTTGGAGACCCCTGCCTTACACCTCTGTCATTTAAGATTGTGAGTGGGCAAGGTGCAGATGTCCTAGACATCAAAAGGGTGTGTCACATGCCTCCTCAATTCTCACCACCACCAAAAAGTTGTCTAATAGACAATATTTTGGTGGTGGTGAGAAGCAAAGAGGCATGTGACAAATTCTATCTAACCTTTTAGATGTCTTAATGATCTGCACCTTGCCCACTCACATTCTTAAATGACAGAGGTGTAAGACAGGGGTCTCCAAATCCAGCCCTAGAGGGTCACAAACCAGTCAGGTTGGCAGAATATCTCTAATGCATATATATCTCATGCATATTCATTAGGGCTATCCTGAACACCCGACTGGCCTAGGGGTTCACACACACACACACACACACACACACCCGAGGTGCTGTGGGGGTGCACACAGGTGGATCCCCATACCAGGCAGAGGCGCTGTGGGGTGCATACCCCATCCTGTGATCATCTGTAGACTGCTGATTTGCATGTGCATTGCATCATGGGTATGGGTGGGGTGACCCGACCCTGGTAACCACAGCAGAATGTTTGTGTGGTGACAGGCAGTAAGAGCAGTAGCCCACTGGTTACTTCACTGCCTGTGGAGTCAGAAGTCATGGGTTTGATCCCACAGTGGGGTTATTTTATAGGGCTGTCTGAGGCATTGTCTGTTTTTAATGTACATTAGTGCTGCCAGCAAAAGCACCCATTACTGCTGTAACCATAAGGCACCTTATACGGCGCCCTATAAAGCATACTATAGTGGACATTATGCTTATGTTTATTTATTTTTTTTAGATTCTTTATTTTCGTTTTATAACAACAAAGGAAAAGGAAGACATACAGCTGAAAGACAAATACATAAATTGTAATACACACACCAAAATAAACCCCTGCCACCCCCCTCCCCCCTGCTTCTTCTCTAGAAAACTAATCATTCCCGAAACGGGCGTGTACTTACATTATTGTGTTACAAAACCTAACGGTGATCTGAAAACATGATGAGTGCACCTTATACAGGCATGTTGGAGCAATGAGCAGATTGTACATAATCGTTAAGCATCTGCCATTTAGACAAGCAAGAGTGAGGTTGGGCATGAGAATTAGCTCTCCGAGGTATCTGCTCATATTTACTATATAAGCAGACGAGGTTCCACCATTCATTGACAGTAAGTCGAGAGCTATCCTTCCAATTCCTCGTGATTAAACATATGGCTATACCCAGCATGAAATCAAGGAGAAAGTGACCTTTCTTAGGAAGAGAGGGGATCTCCGCCGCAGAGCGGAGTCCCACGATCTTCCAAGAGAGAGATTCGTGAAGGTGTAAGATAAATTGAATACGACCCCAGACCCGCCCCCAATACACCTGTAGTCGAGGACATTCATAGAGAACATGAGCGAGGGTGCCCACAGCAGTATGGCAAGACCAACACTGGTCCCTAGCATTTGTGTTCCATTTGGCTATTTTTTCTGGGGTATAAAAGCATCTGTGTGCAAAGAAGAAGAGAGTTTGGGTAACAGAGGCAGACCGGGAGACCCGCACAACTTTGCTCCAGAAAACGCTCCATTGCACAGGGGTTAAAGTGGTTTGCAGTTCGCGCTCCCAGGCTTGTTGGGCTCTAAAAGTGGCCGTGTCTGTCCCCTGACATAATAGTTTATAAAAGTTAGAGGCTACCCCATGTGTACTGCTAATAGAATGAACTATCTCTAATAGCCCGTCCTCAGTAGGGGCAGAAGGCGGCATGATTCGAGCACTTTTGAGGCAGTGTTGAAGCTGCATCAATTGAAAGTAGTGTTTCGCTGGTAACGCAAATTCCTTTAGTAAATCAGAAAAGGTTTTCCAACGAGCTGTAGAGAAAAGCTGTTGGGGTGTCCAGATCCCCCTTGAGAACCAGGGTTTCCATGCTATCGTTCTATTTAGGACTTGAATTCTGGGGTTATTCCATAGCGGGAGTCCGTCCTGAGGACATACGTTCGGGCCCAGTGAAAGAATGAGAGTGTTAAAGGCCGCAAGAGTATCGACAATCATTGGTGGATGGCGGGTGTCTACATGATAGGACATGCCGGGGAGATGGGTCAACGGAATTGGGCTGCTAAGCTCCTCTTCTATGTCAAGCCAAACCGGTCTACTGTCTGTTGAGGCCTCTAGCCATCGGGCACCTTGCTTAAGTAGAAAGGCTTGATGATATCTAAGAAAATCAGGAAATCTGGTGCCCCCTCTTTCCTTTGCAGACTGTAGTTTTTGTTTAGCTATCCTTGGTGGCTTGCCCTGCCAGAGATAACGGACGAGAAGGCCCTCAATGTCTTTATAAGTATGTAGCGGGAGTAAGCATGGCAGCATTTCTAAAATGTAGTTCACTTTAGGGACTGTCATCATTTTCACAGTTTCTAAGCGGCCCCACCATGTAAGAGATAAGGGAGACCAACGATTCGTGAGCGCACGGACTTTGGAGACTACCTCTTTGGCATTAAAGCTGATAGTGTCTTCTAAAGGAGAACAGTAATGGACCCCGAGATACTTCACCATACGGGATTGCCAAAGGAAGGGAAAGGCCTGCATGTCAGCCTCATGTACCCAGCGGTTCAGTGGGAATGCTACAGATTTGGTCCAGTTAATTTTATAGCCCGATAATTGTGAGTATCCGTCAATCAAATCCAAGACAGCTGGAACCGAGTCAAGGGATACGAAAAGCATAAGGTCATCTGCATATGCAGATAGTTTAATCTCCCTATGACTGAAGGGGACACCTCGAATACATGCGGACTGTCTAATTAGGAGGGCTAGGGGTTCAAGAGCTAGAGCAAAGAGCATTGGTGATAGGGGGCAACCTTGACGCGTGCCTCTTTGGAGATTAAATGGCTGTGACTTGATGGCATTTACACAAATACAGGCGGCGGGTTGAGTGTACATGACTTGGAGATATCGGAGGAAGCCCTCCCCAAAGCCATACCATCGGAGAACTGCAAATAAGAAAGGCCATTCTAGGCGATCAAAGGCTTTTTCGGCATCTAGGGAAAGACCCACCCATGGAAGATCTAGCATGGCAGCACTGGAGAGCACATGGCACAAGGTCCGAGCGTTGTCAGCAGTTGATCTGCCAGGTATAAAACCACATTGGTCGGGGTGAATTAGGGTGGCCATCTTGTCAGATAGCCGGGTGGCCAAAATCGTTGCGAAGATCTTATAATCGGCATTAAGTAGGGAGATTGGACGGTAGTTGGCAGTTAGTAGCGGGTCTCTACCTTCTTTCTCAAATACTACTACATTAGCTGCAGAAAAGGATCCCAAAGAGGATGTATCTACCGCAAGGGCAGTAAAATAGAGTTTTAAATAGGGAACTAAATCTGCACTGAACGTTCTGTAGAATTCGGTCGGGAGACCATCGGGCCCTGCGGCACGGCCCGAGGCTGTTCGTTTTAGGGCAGATTGGATCTCTGAAGTAGAGAAGGGTTCATCCATCGCATCCCTATCATCTTCAGAGAGGGTCGGCCGCTGAATGCCAGAAAGTAATCGCTCGAATGTGTCTGACGAGAACTCACATTCAGATTGATATAGGCGGGCATAGAAATCCCGAAAGAGCTCTATAATGTCGGAGTCTGAGGTCACTATGCCCCTTCCCTGTGGAGCTCGAAGGGCCGCTACACGTTTGGCTTCTTTTTGGCCTTTCAAGGCGTTGGCTAAGAGTCGACCGGCTCGGTTATTTTCACGATAGTATGTCCCTCGTTGAAGCTCAATACTCTTAGAGACTGCGGTTGAGAGGATTGAATTATATTGAAGACGGAGACGCTGTAATCGAATTAATACACATGGATCAGTACGTGAAGTAAGAACTCGTTCGCCAGCTTTTATTTGTTGGTCAAGTATGAGTAGCTGCTGTTTGCGTTGTTTCCGCAGGCGGATTTGATAACTAGTGATCGTTGCTCGAATGGCCGCTTTGAAGCCCTCCCACCAAGCCCAATTCGCAGTATCCTGGGGTAGATTAAAATGGAAGTAATCCTGTATGGCTGCTCGAATTTCTAACTGGAACTCTGGCTGAGTTAACAGGGCTCTATCAAAGAACCAGGCCCCCGAATTCCCTTGGGGTGCAGTAGTGTGTAATTGAAAGGAAATGGCAGCATGATCCGAAATGTGTTGGGAGTGAATCTTTGCAGTGTCCACCTGAGGAACTAACAGTTTTGATATTAGAAAGAAGTCTATGCGAGACTGGGATTTATGAGGGGAAGAGAAGAAGGTGAAGTCAAGCTCATTGGGGTGTAGTAACCTCCATAGATCAACTAAAGCAAGATCTTTGATCAGGGAGGTAAGCGTGGTGTGACTCTTGGGGGGACCACTTGTCCTAGGCGGCTGTTTGTCAACCAGGGGATCAAGAACTAGATTGAAATCCCCCCCAATTATCAATGAAGTACTAGCAGAGGCCTGCGCAACCTGAGCAATAGTAGCAAAAAAGGCAGGGTCATCCACATTAGGAGCGTAAAGGCATATACATGTAACTTCAAGGCTACCTATCTTAAGGTGAACTCTGGACCATCTACCCGCTGTATCTGAGCTAGTCGCAATAATAGTAGCATGCAAAGATTTCCTAACCAGTATGGCGACCCCACATTTCTTAGAAACGGCTGGGGAATAGGCGGCCACCATATAAGGTTTAATATTGAGTTTAAGAGTTTCCTTCGAATTTAAATGCGTTTCTTGGAGAAAAATCAGATCCGCAGCTTCCTGACTTAGGTAGCTTAGGATTTTCTTCCGTTTTATCGGATTATTGATGCCTTTTACGTTCAATGAGGAAATCTTACATGGTGCCATCAATCGGTAGTAGACATTTGAGGTCAGGGCGCTTGAAAACATACAACATAATCAGAATCTGTGTAACAATGACATAATCACCGAGTATTCTGGCTAATACACCCCATATTGAAAAGTATGTACCGAAGTATCTTAGAGAAGAAGCAAAACCCCCAAAGAATATGGCGACCATATGTCTGCGGGAGGAGGCCCTAGAGAGGGATTAGAAAGACATGAAAAAAAAGAAGAAGAAACACCAGAGTCCATAATTAACACTGTCTCTGATACTCATCGAGGCTACTGTGGGTAGATGGAGTCGGGTCACAAATATCATCCAAAGCAAGGCAACAAAACTGCCCTCGCCGAACTCTTTGCTGGGCTGCGACAAATCCAATATGGCGGGTACAACGGACGTGAGAATACCCGCAGGAATACTCTGGAAGTCAGCGCATCAAGTCGGCTTCTTTGGAATCCAGAAACTCCGCTAGTAGATCAGGGCCCTCAAATGTTCTTGTCTGATTGTGAAGCGTGACTCGGAGCTTGGCCGGGTACATCAGGCCATAGCGTGCTTGCAGTTGTTGAAGCCTCGGCCGGAATTCCAGAAAGCGCTTGCGGCGGTCGACCGTGGGTTTGGCCAAGTCGGGATAGAAGGAGATCTTGTGGCTCTCAAATTCCATATGGCCCTTTGCCCGAGAGGCACTTAGAATTTGCTCGACGTGTTGATATCTCAAAAGTCGAAAAATGATAGGCCGCGGGGTCTTCCTGTTGAGCGTTATGGTTGTGGGGACACGATGAGCGCGATCGATCTCCAAATCCTTGGCAAAGGTGACCTGGAGCATGGAAGGGAGGATTCTGCACAAAAACTCTTTCATGTCTCCCGATTCCGCTCCCTCCGGTATGCCCACAAGTCGTATATTGTTGCGGCGCGCTCTATTATTGCCATCTTCCACTTCTTTCTGCAAGGCCCGCACCTGACGTTCAACTTTGTCGAGTTTGGACAACCGGGCCGCATGGGAGTCCAATATGCCCTCCATTTTGTCCTGACGCGAAGAAAGCCCTTCTAGCTTGCCTTGCAGCACACCAAGATCTTCCCGCAGCGCTCGGAGGGCTTCACCGTTTGACTGCACGAGGTCTTTGACCCCTCTAATCTCTGCAAGGATTTCCTGCTGCATTTCGGGGCCCTCGCGCAAGGCCAGCCCCTTCTGCGGGGACGGAGGTTCAGTTTTGGAACGTTTGCCGTGAGAAGCCGCTGGAGATCCAAATTCCAGGCGCGTGGGTTTGGTCCCCGCCATCTCACCAATGTGCCCCGGCAAGATCAGAGTAGAAGTTCCAAGTATGTACGGTGTTAATTCAGGATTCTGAGTAGGCCTCTCGGGAGCCTCAGCGTTATGCGACCATCCCGCTGGACATCAGGCTCCACCCCCCATGTTTATGTTTATTTAAAATTTGTTATACCGCTCAATACCAAGGGCACCTGAGCGGTTTACAATAATAAAATAAGGCAAGTTAAAACAAACAAGTTAAAACAAGCACTGGGCTGCAGGAAAAAAGGAAAAGAACGCCATCAGATTATAGGAAAGAAGGGAGGAGAGAGGCAGGAAAGCTGAGAGCAAAGATAACATAACATAAAAAGTAACAATAAACAAACGCTATCAAGGGGGGGGAGGAGGGGGGGATATATGGTATGTGGGTGATGACAATGGAAAAGGGGAGGAGAGAAAGACTAAGGAGGAGGGTCAAACGCAAGGGAGAAAAGGTGGGTTTTCAGCTGGGCTTTGAATGATTGGTAGGAGTCTTTTGCACGGAGAGAGGGGGGGAGTGAATTCCAGAGGCTTGGGGCCAGAAAATAGAAGGCAGAGGAGCGGGTTTTTTCCAGACGGGCATGTGCGGGGGAAGGAAGAACCATGCGGTTTATGTGTATGGAGTGGAGAAGACGGTGGGAGGTGTGGAAGTGTATTTGATTTGCCAGATAAAGAGGAGTGCCAGAATGGATTACTTTGTGTGCAAAGATTAGAAATTTATATTGAACACGGAAGAAGATGGGTAACCAGTGATGTTGATAGAGAAGGGGAGTGACATGATCGAAACGGGAAGCATGAGACAGTAAATGGATAGCAGCATTTTGGACACGTTGAAGGCGAGACAACTGGGACTTGGATAGGCCGGCAAAAGAGACATTACAATAGTCGAGACGGGACAGTACAAGGGAAAGCAAGAGAGTGGTTAGGGCAGGAGTAGAAAGAAAAGGACGGACTGCTCTAAGTTGCCGGAGGGAGAAGAAAGAATGCTGAACGATTGAAGAAATGTGATCTTTGAACGTGAGGGCAGAATCAAGGACAACACCTAAATAGCGGAGTGATGAGACCAGAGGGATGGGTTGTGAGGACAGGGAAGGAGCACAGGTAGGAGAGGGACTGCCAAAAGTGAACCAAATAGCGAAAGATTTTGCTGGATTAACATGTAAAAAGTTGGAAGAAAACCAGGACACCACGGCAGTAAGACAGAGGTTGAGAGGGGAGATGTCAGGGGAGGAAGAGTCAGTATGGTGAAGGAGGATGATGTCGTCTGCATAATAATATGCGGAGATGCTAAACTGTTGAACTAAAAGAGCAAGAGGGGCTAAGAAAATATTAAAGAGAAGAGGGGCGAGAACAGACCCCTGGGGAACACCACAGGAGAGGGGAGTAGGAGCAGAGGAGGAGGATACAGAAACAACAGAAAAAGAACGACAGAATAGAAATGAATGAAACCAACGGAGAACCGCACCCGAAAGCCCAGCTTCCCGAAGGCGGAAAAGAAGAGTGCGATGGTCCACCAAGTCAAAAGCCGCAGAGAGATCAAGGGAGACAGCCAAGGTGATAAGACCACGATCGTGAGCAATGTGAAGATCATTAAGGAGAGAAAGAAGAATGGATTCAGTGCTATGGCCAGGGCGGAAACCGGATTGACGCGGGTGAAGAGTGAGAGAAAGTTCAAGATGAGGGGTGCCTTGGCAGACAGTGCACGTTCTAATGTGCCCTATGGAGTGCCTTATGTGGCACCTTAGGTTACGCCACTGTGAGGGTGTGTTTGCTGGCAGCACTAATTAAAATAAACATACAATGCCTCAAAATACTACTTAAACATAAAGGGAGATGCCTCAGCCAGCCTTATTCATTGGGCACACTGGGGATCATGGTATACACAGTATTCGCTGCCAGCACCATAATTCAAAGGCATCAATTTTCTTCCTGTCTGTCTTTTTCAATGTCCAGCTTTCACATCCATATGATGTTATTGAAAATACCATGGCTTGAACAAGTCGAATCTTTGTATGAAGAGAGACATCTCTGCTCTTGAGAATCTTATCTAGGTCTTTCATAGCCATTCTGCCAAAAGCAATGCGTTGTTTGATTTCTTGACTGCTTGTTGCTTCTTTATTGATAGTTGATCCAAGTAGGTTAAAGTTGTTCACAATTTCAATTTCTTCTCCTTCAATGATGAACCTGTTGATTATGCCAGTTGTCATGATCTTTGTCTTCTTTACATTAAGGTGCAGGCCCATTTTGAGACTATGTTCTTTGATTGTGAGAAGCAAATGTTTCAGATCATCTTCACTTTCAGCCAGTAATGTAGTATCATCAGCATAACGAAGGTTGTTGATGAATTTTCCACCAATCTTCACACCTCTGTTGTCTTCATACAATCCTGCTTCTCTGATGATTTGTTCTGCATATAAATTAAACAGGTAGGGGGAAAGTATGCAGCCTTGTCTTACACCTTTGCTTATTTTAAACCATTCTGTTTCTCCTTGTTCCGTTCGAACTGTTGCTTCTTGATCAATGTACAGATTGCGCAAGAGAACAATCAGGTGTTCTGGTATACCCATGCTTCTTAATGTGGCCCAGAGTTTCTCATGGTTTACACAGTCAAAAGCCTTGCTATAGTCGATAAAGCACAAATAGATATCCTTTTGGTATTCTTTAGTCTTTTCAAGGATCCATCTCACATCCGCAATGATGTCTCTCGTTCCTTGCCCTTTCCTGAATCCTGCTTGCACTTCAGGTAGTTCTTGTTCCAGGTATGGTTGTAGTCTCTTTTGAATAATCTTCAGTAGAATCTTGCTGGCATGTGGGATCAGAGCGATTGTTTGATAATTTCCACAGTCAGTTGGATCACCTTTCTTTAGTATTGGTATAAACACAGATCTTTTCCAGTCAGTTGGCCATGATGTTGTCTTCCATATTTCTTGGCATTGCCTTGTAAGTATGGTAACTGCTGCATCAGATTGCTGCAATACTTCTTTTTTTTTTTTCTTTTTTTTTTTTTTAAACTTTTATTTTCATTTTGCAACAAACAAAAGAAACAACACACCAAAAGAGACAAAACAAGTATACAATAAGGAAAAGTAAACCCATTACCCCCCACCCCGATGCTTCTTCTCTACCCGATTATATCAGCATGTGAGCGCTTCCAATTAACAGTGATTATACATCAAACGATCAAAAGAGTATCTACAATACAGCATGATCATGGGACAGAGATATATACAAAGTTAGACAGTCAGATGAGAGCATTTAGCAAAATGTATATAGTCATTGAGCATCTTCCATTGAGACCAATGAGAAGGAGTCTGAACGGAGGAAGCGAACAGACGAGGTATTTGTTCATATTTACTGTAAAGACAGGCATGATTCCACCATTCATTGGGGCTCAGATGGGAGCTAATTTTCCAGTATTACTTAATTAGGGAAATAGCAATGCCAAGCATAAAGTTCGAAAGGAGATAAGCCATTTTTGGGAGAGAGGGGATCCCCGCAACTGGGCGAAGTCCCACTATCCTCCAAGAAAGGGGCTCCTGAGAGTGCGAGATAGACTAAATACGACCCCAGACCCGACGCCAGTAATACTGTAGTGCGGGATATTCATGCATAACATGAGGCAATGAACCAATGGCCGCAGGACGTGTCCAGCAACCATTGCCCTGAGTAGTGTTCCATTTGTCTAATCTGTGAGAAGTGTAAAAACACCGGTGGGCTAGAAAGAAGAGGGTCTGAGTGAATGAGGCGGATCGGGAACCCGTGTCCCTCTACTCCAGATAAGGCTCCATTGCTCCGAGGTCAAAGTCACATGCAATTCTCTCTCCCATACTTTCTTCTGCGCTATAGGGGTATCTCTAGTTATAGCATTACATAAGGTTTAGTAAAATTGGATGCTACACCCGGTGAACTACCGAGAGATCGGAAAGTCTCCAATCAACCTTATGTAGGGAATGCCGATGGCGGGAGTACTCTAGTGCTCCGAAGGCGATGCTGAAGTTGCACTGACCAGAGTCGGGAGTCTAAAGATTGCATAAGAGTATTAAAGGCACCTAAAGTGTCTAAAAGCATTGGTGGATAGTGGGAGTCTGATGGGAGAGTCATACCAGGGAGAAAGGTAAGAGGAATCGGTTTGCAAAGGCCCGCTTCTATATCTAGCCACACAGGTCTACTCGGTACTGGATCTTCCAACCAACGAGCACCGTGTTTGAGAAGAAAAGATTGAGGGAACACTTGAGTAAAATCGCCACCAAGTATTAATGGAGCATTGGCAGAGGCCAAGGCCAACTGCGCAATACTTGCATAGTAAGCAGGGTTGTCCACATTCGGGGCATAATGCAAATACACGTGAATTCACTATCTCCAACCTCAAGGTGTACACGGGCCCATCTACCCTCCTTGTCAGCGCTAATATCAGGTACAGTAGCGTGCAAAGACTTCTTAACCAGAATGGTTATCCCGTACCATTTGGAAACGGTGGGAGAATAGGCAGCTACCATATGAGGCTTAGCATTGAGTTTCAGTGTTTCAGCAGAGTTTAAATGCGTTTCCTGAAGAAACACTAAATCAACATGCTCATGGCTAAGATAGCTAAGGATTTTCTTTCCTTTGAGTGGACCATTAATGCCTTTGACGGTGAATGATAAGATTTTACATAAGGCCATTCAGAAAAGTTAAAAATTCTGAGCATGATAGCACACATAATTTCACTATGTCCCTCAAGCTGACTGTATCTGGCTGTACACATGACATAGGAAAAATAAGCTAATATAATACAATGAAGCGCCCCACATTAACAAAGAAAACCGCAGTACGGTAGAGGAGAAGCAAAACCCCAAAATTACTGGCGACCATGTGTCTGCGGGGAGAAACCCCAGAGAAGGCCGAAATTGAAAAAACACATAACCTGTAGGACTGTGCGTGCTCCGAATCCGACCGAGGCACACATCAGGAAGGGATAGGAGACCAAAAAACAAAAGTCATATAGAGAAAGAAAGAAAGTCCAGGCTATTTCTGTGCTTGGCTATGACCGCCGCATCGGGCCCTTCAAAATGGCGGATAGAGCCGGCAGATAAGAGTCCAAGATTTGGGATTAGCGCATCTGCTCTGCTTCTTTGGAGTCTAAAAATGTTGATAGTAGATCAGGATCTTCGAACGTCCTGGTTTGGTTGTGGAGAGTCACTCGGAGCTTCGCTGGATACAACAGGCCAAAGCGAGCCTGTAGCTGTTGAAGTCGAGGGCGAAAAGCAAGGAGTTTCTTCCGACGGTCAACGGTAGGCTTTGCCAAATCAGGAAAGAAGGAGACCTTATGACCTTCAAATTCCAAATGATGATTCGCTCGGGCAACATGTAAAATTTGTTCCACTTGTTGATAGCGTAGCAAGCTAAAGATAATAGGCCGGGGGGTCGTGCGGTTGAGCGCCATGTGGGCAGGAACACGGTGTGCTCGATCGATTTCCAGTTCTCTGTGAAAAGTGATCTTCAGCAAGGAGGGAAGAGTTTTGAGCAAGAATTCTCTTATATCTCCTGCTTCCACCCCCTCCGGCATTCCGAGGAGCCTCACATTGTTGCGACGGGCTCGATTATTGCTATCTTCTAACTCCTTTTGAAGATTCTGTATCTGGCGCTCAGCCTTGTCCAGTTTGCCCAAGCGCACCTCGTGCGAGTCGAGGACCCCCGCCATGTTGTCCTGCCGTAATGAAAGACTTTCAAGTCGGT
This sequence comes from Ichthyophis bannanicus, assembly GCA_033557465.1. Lineage (NCBI taxonomy): Eukaryota > Metazoa > Chordata > Amphibia > Gymnophiona > Ichthyophiidae > Ichthyophis > Ichthyophis bannanicus. Next base: position 733,732,431 of record CM066036.1, read on the forward strand.
CCTGGAGCACTCCAAAGTCTTCTCGCATGGCTCGAAGCGCTTCTCCATTGGACTGCACCAATTCCTTCACGCCGCGTATTTCCTCCAAAATCTCCAGGTGCATTTCGGAGTTTTCACGAAATGGGACCATCTTCTGTGGGGAGGACACCTCTGTTTTGGAGCGTTTTCCGTGAGAAGAAGAAGGAGACCCGAAGTCCAAGCGCGCTGGTTTATGGGCCGCCATCCCCCCCGAGGTGCCCCGGTCAGCTCGGAGCGAAATAGTAAATTTGTATAGGTATTAAGTCAGGATTCTAAGTAGGCCTCTCGGGAGCTTCAACGCAAAGCGTCCTACCCGCTGGACATCAGGCTCCGCCCCCCTGCAATACTTCTATAGGAATGCTATCAATGCCTGGTGCGTTGTTCTTTGATAAGGCTTTCAATGCTGCTTCAACTTCTTCTTTCATCACCAATGGTTCCCGATCATAAGGTACAGGTTGAAACGGCTGTTGATTTAGAAATATGAGACAATAATTAAACTGGGACCCGCAAAAGACAAATTTAGAATCTACAACAACACTGGAGAACTAAAACTATAAATTTATTTCCTCTTGTACTAAACTAAACGCAAGGATGTTAGCGATGCACATTCCCCAGAGCTGACATATTCTAGTTAATACTGTAAATTCAAAATAAAAAAGTGTTTTTCTACCTTTTGTTGTCAGTTGCAATTGTTCCAGTCTCTTTTTTCTAGTTTCTTCGTGTCTTCTGCTAACTCTCCATTGTCTGCTGTCCATTTATCCTTTCTTCTCTCTTCTAATTTTTTTCCATTCTCTCTCTACATCTGCTTTAACATACAGATCTTTCCAGTTTTGCTCTTTCCTCCATTTCTTTTTTTATTCCTTTTTCATCCACTCAAATTTTACCCTTCTATCCTCAATTCACACTTACTCTCCTAATACCCAGCCAATTGTAGATTTTTCTTCCTTCCAACACAAAATATCTTTTCCCCTCTCCATACTCACTCCCCAGCCCCATTCCTTTCTAGTCCTCCCTCACCATCAGCTCCTTTCAAGTTCAAGCCCCACCCAGCATCTGCTCCCTTCTAGATGCATTCTTCCCATTCCCCTGCCTCAGCCCATTTCCAATCCTAGCCTCCCCATCGGCTCATTTCCAGTCCTATCCTAGCCCCCAATCAGCCCATTTCCAGTCCAAGCACCCCCCAATCAGTCCATTTCCAGTCATAGCACCCCCATCAACCCATTTCCAGTACTAACCTCTCCATCAGCCCATTGGCAATCCTATCCTAGCCCTCCCATTGGCCCATTTCAAGTCCTAGCCCCCATCAGCCCATTTCCAGCCCTAGCCCTCATCAGCCCATTTCCAGTCCTAGCTCCCAATCAGCCCATTTCCAGTCCAAGCCCCCTGAACCTTGAGATCATCACAATCTCAAACCATCACCTCTCCATCTGACTAGCATACAGATTCCCTCACACTAATGCTGAAGAACTTGCCACCTTACTGGAAGAAACCTGCTTTCACTCGTTCACCAACAAAGATTTCATTCTACTTAGAGATCTAAACCTACCATCTGCCTCCACCACCCACTCCTCAGCCTTCCTCGAAGCTATGACAGACCTACAATTCACACAGCTCATATCCTCCCCTACATATACAAAAGGTTGCATCCTTGACATGGTATTCTTCCTATTAGCCCATTTCCAGTCCAGGTTCCCTTCAATTAGTCCATTTCTTGTCCTAGATTCTCCCATCAGCCCATTTTCAATCCTAGCCCCCCATCAGCCATTTCCAGTCCTATCCTTGCCTCCCATCATCCCTTTCCAGTCCAAGCCCCCACAATCAGCCCATTTCCAGTCCTATCCTAGCCCCTCATCAGCCCATTTCCAGCCCTAGCCCCCCCAAAGAACCTGTCTGACTGGCTTAAGAGGAAAAACTCCAGCGGCTGTGTTCTTGTGCAGCCCACCAGCATGCAGAGTGCTTGGAAACAGGAAATGCCCTTTAACGTTCGGTGCGCCAGAGTGAAGAAAAATGCCGCTCTTCACTCTGGCAGCTGTGCAGAGGTGAGCTGGGATTTCGGGCCTTCCCGGCTCCCTCTGAAGCCAGTCCTACAAACAGTCTGGAGCCGAAAAGCATGTGCTGCATGAAGTTGGCACGGGGCCCCCTGAAGCGCAGGGCCCTGTGTGAACAACATTCTCGCACAAGTGCCGGTCCGGTCCTGGGACATGGGCACCACCACCGTGTCAGGGAGCAGGAGGGGGAATGAGAGATGTTCAGCTTGTACAATGCTACTCATCATCCTGGTGTCGCCACAGGTTGTTGGCTAAAGTGACAATCAGCAGTTTCATGACTAACCACATGACTAGGATGTCACCATCTAGTTGAGGTGTACGATGCCAATCATGTGTGATATTTAATCCATTCATGGTTGTTTGGGTTGTGAGGTGGTTTAGTTAATAAAACTGCAGCCTGGTTTTGCCTCTGGCTTTGAGTCTGCTGTTCTATTGTTTTATGTGATTTCTGATTTAAAGTTTGAAATAAGAAAGGAGAAAGGTGTGAGTGCCTATGTGGTAATTCTTGTGTTAACTACATAACTTAGAATGGGCCATGAAATGGGTTCAGACTGTGTTTTCAGGTTAACGCAAGGTAGCTTACTGTACATTATTTGTTCCCAGTGCAGATAATACAGATATCTTAATGCTAGCTCAGTAGATGGAGTAAAGTATAATTTTAAGGGGCTTTTTCATCCATATATGAAAGTAGTGTTATGACAGTAGACATCTGTACAGTGCTAGTTATAAAATTACCCCACACATATGTGCGATGACAGAAACACATGCACTTTTACACTGCTCGGGTGTAGACAGGCTTAGGGGCAGAGCTTGAGAAGAGCACAGAGACGTGATTTACATGCATACTTCACAAATACCTGCACACCTTCCAAGCAAGTAGAAATGTTTGAGGCTTCATTTTAGTTCTGATGTCTGCCAGTTTTGTTTAATGATTTTATAAAGACACATACAGGCATGTTTATGAGATTGTGCTACCTAGTCATTGCATGTTTTAGCACACTTTATTTATCTGGGTTTTTTATACCTTTTCATTGTTTTAGTCAAAGAGGTGCACATTGTAACTTAAACTTGATAATGCTCATTAAACAGGGTCTTTGATAACTTGGAGTCTTTTGAGATAATGGAAGGTTAAGTGACTTGCCCAAGAATACAAGGAGTGTTAGTGGGATTTGAGCTATGGCCTCTTGCCTCCCAAGCCAGTACTCTGACCATTAAGCTACTCCTCCACTCCACTTTTGCTATTACTATGGGCACATGTTGACAGTCATTAATATATGATCTTAAAAATCCTGCCCTTGCTAAAATCAAGTTTCTTGGTTTAAGGTGCCAGATAATGTGGGACACTTAAAGCCCACCTCAAGAGTGCGTCCATGATAGCTGCATTCTACCTAATGCATGTTAAAGAGCTACTCCAACACAAGTCAGTCAGTAAAAGTGGAGGAGTAGTCTAATGGTTAAACCAATAAGCTATGAACCAGGGAAAACAGATTGAGCCCCACCTGTTCCTTTTGGGTAATTTAGTTTGCCCTCCATTGTTTCAGGTACAAACTTGCATTGTAAGCCCTCTAGGAACAGGAAATTCCCTTTCTCCTTTCCCATGCTTTTCTCTAAGATGATATTCTTCTTGGCATGGTAGATGATGGAAGCTGAGATACCTGTGGGCACAGTGGGTGAAATGAACTGCACCACCATTTTCTTATGTCTCCTCAAAGTGGAATGGGCCATAAGGAATTGTAATTCTATCCCTAATAACAGGCGACAGTGGGGAGGTTAAACATCATTACTGTCCTACCTAATGTGCTCTTCCACGTGGTGACAGGGAATACACCTTTCACTGTCATTAGCACCTTCATTCTCTATAGATGCAGGCAGCCTGTAATGCTCACAAAATAGTTGCATGAAAAACATAACCAGCTGCTCAGAGTTTCAGACACAGGAGGTCCCTAGATAGCTTTGCCTTCATTGCCATACAGTCAAGTCCAAAACAGTAATATTTCCAGTCAGCTCTTGGTAGTAGCTACCCAACAATATACCCACAGTGTTAGTGGTCCTTCTGCTCTTAACTTAATGTAGATGCCATATACTTTTGACTTACTAGTGGCACATAGGCTTCTTGTGGTCCCTAGCAAGGTTCAGAAAATCAGTGCTGCAATGTTTCTACCTGTACATTATCCCACATACACAGAAGACAAAATGGTGGCTCTCATGATGTTGAGATGTTCTCCTTATACTTTCACTGCCTGTAACTCTACTCTTCTTCCCTCTCTTATCATGATAACCGAGCATTTGGTAACACCCCGGGTAATCACAGATCTCACCACAGCCTTCCAAATGGCATTCTTGGAGGTTGCTGACATCTTGAGACTTTGTTTTCCAAACCGCTGGGAATAGTTATAAATCTCCATCTCCCACCCCAAACCACTATTCACTGCATAAGCACATAGGACACGCACACTGAGATAGCTCAACGCATGGGAAGGATGCTTGGCTGGCAGGCTGGCTGGATGGCATGTGAGGAGCTTTCCATGTATGCAAGGCTGACCCAAGAGTTTCTGCTGCCCCCGTGCCGAGCCACGCCACTGCCCCCCCCCCCTCATCCCTACTGCTGCTGATTCTGTCTTGAGGGGGAAGGTGGGCAACAACAGTGACAGTACTTTAAAAGCAGTAGCAAAAGCCACTTTGTTGCTCGCGTCAGGCCATGTGCTTCAGCACACAAGGACTGCCACATTGACCCCCCCTCCGACAGTAAGTTGCTTCAGAGGGGGATGAGAAGCGGCAGGTCATGTGTGCTAAAGCACATGTCCTGCCACAGGCAATAAAGCAGTGGCACAAAGCCACCCACCTGAGTCAGCAGCCCTAGTCAGCTGCCTAGCCTGCCTAGTGGATGGGCCAGCCCTGCATGTATGTTCCTGGCTGCTGTCTGGCCCTTTCTCATGCCTAGCCTACTCCCAGAATTAGTTTAAGATGTTAGCGCCTTAGGCAAACTTTAAGCCTTATGCCCCCCTTGGCAGTCAGAATCTATTGTTTAGCTTTGAATTACTTGCTCTGTGCAACCCCCATAAGCTGTTGCTCTAGGTAACTACCTAGTTTGTCTAATGGTTGAAACGGCCCTGCCATGTCCAGCTCTCTGTCCTCCCTCTGGTTTCTCGGTGGAACCTCCTATGATGAGCGCCTGAATCTACTTTCAAAGCTCTGACTTCTGGAGGAGGAGGAGACAAGTTGGGAATGGAGGAGTAGCGTAATGGTTAGAACACTGGCTCAGAACCTAAAAAAACAGGGTTTGATTCCTACTAGCACCTCTTGCAACCTTGCCTAAATCACTTAACCCTTCATTACCTCAGAAAGCAATCCAAATTATCAATGTCCCTGTTTAAGTTACAATGTAAACTGCTTTGACTGAAATGACTGTGGTATTAGAAAACCTGTTAAATGAATACTGATATTTGGAGAGGATGAGATGCTGATAAGAATTTTAGAATCATTTAACACATGTGGGGGCAGTAAGGGACATGTTTAATGATGGGTAGCCCTTGTGGCCTCTGCTTAGTGCAGGTAGCATGGGTGCAACTAACACCACCTGAGTGGTTGGCATCAAGTACACCCATGGCAGGTTTGCCATGCTGCAATGTAGGAAGTGTAGAGGGGACAGAGGTATGTACCCCAATGCAGTTAGCCTGAAGCTCCACTCTGTTAATGCAACGCACATGCACGTTTCCAGAATGGGGCTTAATAAACATGCTCCTTAATACATTGACAGCTAGCGCAGATGCATTTATCATGCTGTTTGCTGATATATGTACCATGCAATAAGTGTCTGCCCTGTGCCACGTCCCAGCAAATTCTACATAGATTTTACACTTACTGGGCATTAAATTTTATAATCTAGTGCCTAGTTAATGCGTATTTTCATAAGCATACTTTACGGCTATTTTATAAAGTCAAGTATGCATATTTTATAAAGTCAAGTATGCATATACTTGACTTTATAAAATAGAGTGTAAGTGTGAAAGTATGCATATACTTTAAGGTATGGCTCGATAAACCCCAGGCACCAAATCACCATGGTGACTAAAGAGTCAGACCTGGCGCCTGGGGCTGGAAAGTGTTGCCAAAGGCTGTGATCGTGGTTGGGACCAGTTCTGGCTGCCTGAAGGGATCTTATCCCTTGCAGGCAGAACTGTTGAAGGTCACGATTGCAACCTAGATGAAAGCTGTCTGTCTGCATGAGATTGGATCCCTGTGGGCAAAACAGAAGAGGAGGGCCACAATCACTGCCTAGATGGCAGCAGGCTGCCTGCAAGGATCTCATCTCTTGCAGGCAGATGAGGAGAGCTGGTTGCGCCTGCACTTAAAAAAAAAAAGTTAGACGGGTGAGGGGAACTACAAAATTTTAAAGGGCCAGTAACTTAAAAAAAAGGAAAGAGGATGGGGGAAATAGAGGGCAGGAGGTTGGAAGTGCTAAGGGGAGGGAGAAAGGAAAGAGAGTAGGGAAGGGAAACAGAAAGTGGGGAGGGGCTCGAGGGGGTAGGAGGAGTGAAAGGTTAAAGGGATCAATGCATGGGGACAGAAAGGCACAATGCCTAATTACCTAATTACCTCCCCCAAGCACACACACACACACACACACACACACACACACACACACACACACACACACGCACACACAAAGCACCCCACACTCACACACGTACCCCAGCTCTATTCTACATATACATGCACAAACAGGAACCTCACCTCCGCACCGCACACATAGAAGCTCCCCAGCTTTTCAGCACACATACACATGTGCCACGGCCCCGCACCCCACCCACACAAAGACACCCACCACCATATCCCACGCACAGACTGGCACGCCCCCATTGCATCACAAACCCACATAGACACTTGCTATCTGAAGCTGTAGCTGTTGGTATCTAAAGATGATGCACGGTGTAGGAACTGACACTGGTCTCACAAGACTTGAGGACATGAGACCAGTGCTAGAAAACCAGGGCAGGGGGAGGGGGGCACAAGGAGACCATGAGCACTTTCTCCTAAGATTTCAGCCTGGCTCCTAAATCTCGCAAAATTCGTCAAGGCCTGCTTGAAGGAATGGTCACTTACACCTGCCCTAGAGCTGGCGTAAATGACTGAGCTTACTTTTTGCAATTATGTATGAAAATTAAAGAATTTTATAATCTATGCACATTGTTTCTTGCACCACCTGTGCTCCACCTAAATTCTGCTTATGGGCATGCCCTCTGCATTCATACTTTTATGCTGGTTGATATTTTATAAGAGACCATTTATGTGCATAAGTCACTTCTAAAATATCATAATTTATGTGCATTATCCATGTGTAAATCTAGGCTGCTCCTTCTAAAATTACCCCCAATATATGGGTAAGTGAAAAATCTTACGACATTATAGTAAACAGGCCCTCGCATTTAGCTCAGGGAAATTTCTCTATCACTCCTAAGTCAGAGTATGCAATAAGAAGTTTAATACAAGTTTGCAGATATTATGATTGATGTCATTACCATGCTATACACAAAAGAAAACAAAGGGAAAACAAAATATTTTATCAACATTGCTATTTATTTATTTCATATACACAGCTTCACTAAAACTTCATGTAGTCCTGTTCGATGTAATGAGGTCACATTAACATGGAGAGATCCTGAATTTAAGAATAGGGAGGAGAAATTCTCTATGATTCAAACTGCTAAAGTAAATTATCTATAGGACAATGTCAACTCAGTAACTATCATGGTAGACCAATGATCCAATGTTTACATTCTTCAAAACCAATAGATAGGCACAGTATCAGAGTAAACATTAAGGGCAAAAAGGGATACCCATTATCTTATACAAACATACAACAAAAAGAATGTGTCATCAATTACATGACTTACTTTATACATGCCACACAACTAGAGCCGTACCGAGCCATAAGTGTGCCCTGTGCGACTTGCACATCTGATACGCACCCCACCATCTCCATCATGTTACCGCCTTTATGTCCAGTCATCTGCCCACTCTTGCCCTGCTGCCGCCACATTTTATCTTCTCGGAGGCAGCGGTAGTGAAACAGACCTGACTTCTAGTAAAAAAACCAACAACACACAGGTACTTCAGCCCAACGCTTGTATGCACTTCTGGTCCCTCCCTCCATTCTCTGATGCAGGTTGCGTCAGAGAAGAGAGGGAACAGACCAGTCATTCAAATGCGGAGCTGCAAACACGACATTGAAGGACCCACAAGGATTCTTTTTCCATTGGAAGCCAGATCTGTTCTGCTGCTCCAGTGACTGGCAGCCCAAAATGTGCCCCTAAGCCTTTGCACCCTTTGTGGCTGCACTGCTCACACAGGGCTAGGTATGGCATGACACACAACACAATACGCAATGGCACAGTCAATTCCACACTTATCTAGAAAAAAATCAATGTCAAGTATTGCAATCACGTGTGTACTACTAGAAAAGGTTCCACCACAATATCTGGTCATCATGGCACAATTCAGCAAATCCCTTCATCTGCTAACTTCATACAAACATAAGAAATGCCATACTGGGTCAGATCGAGGTGCATCAAGCCCAGTATCCTATTTCCAACAGTGGCCAATCCAGGTCACAAGTACCTAGAAGTTTCCCAAAAAGACACACAGGTTCCATGATATTTGTAGTGGGGCAAATAGTGGATTATCTGGGTCCTCTTTAATACTGGTTTATGGACCTTTCCTCCAGGAACTTGTCCAAACCTTGTTTAAACCCAGCTGCCCTAACAGCTTTTTACTACATCCTCCGGTAGCGGCTTCCAGAGTTTGATTATGCATTATTAGTCTTAAATGGGTTACACTGTAGCTTCATTACATGTCCCGTAGTCTTTCTACTTTTTGATGCCATAAAGAATTGATCTACATTTACCTGTTCCACTCCATTCATTAATTTATAGACCTCTATCATATCTCCCATCAGCCGTCTCTGTTCCAGGTTTAAAAGTCCTAACCTTTTAAGCCTCTCCTCATAAGGGTATCCTTCCATCCCCTTTACCATTCTGGTGGCTCTTCTTTGTACATTTTCTAATTACGCTATATTCTTTTTAAGATACGGCAACCAGAATTGCACACAATATTCAAGGTGCAATCGCACTATAATATCCTTGATTTTATTCTCCATTCCTTTCCATATGATTCCTGGCATTTTATTTGCCTTCTTGGCCGCCACTGCACACTGGGCGGAGGGTTTCAACATGTCATTCACTATGACGCTTACATTTTTTTTCCTGGCTGGTGGTTCCCAATGTGGAACCTTGCATCGTGTAACAATAGTATGGGTTGTTCTTTCTTAGATGCATAACTTTGCACTTGTCCACGTTAAATTTCATCTGCCATTTTTACGTCCAGTCTTCCTCTTGCAATTTTTCACAATCCTCATTGGTTTTAACAATTTTGAATAATTTTGAGTTATCTGAAGATTTGACTATCTCACTCATTATTCCCATTTGCAGGTCATTTATGAATATGTTAAAAAGCAGCTGACCCAGCATATACTCCTGGGGCACTCCACTATTCACCTTTGTCCATTGGGAAAATTGGCCACTTAGCTCTACTCTCTGCTTTTTATCTTTTAACCATAAAACTACACTGCCTCCAATCCCATAACATCCCAATCCCTTGCCAAAGGCTTTCTGAAAATCCAGGTGCACTATATCAACCAGCTCAGCTTGGTCTACCTGTTTATTCACACCTTCAAAAAAATATAACAGGTTAGTAAGACAAGACTTTCCTTGGCTAAATCCATGTTGGCTTTCTCCCATCAAACCATGACTATCTAAATGTTTAGTAATTTTATTCTTTATAATAGTTTCTATGATTTTACCCAGTACTGATGTCAGGCTCACTGGTCTGTGGTTTCCTGGATCACCCCTGAAACCATTTTAAAAATTGGCATTTTTCAGTCTTCCAGTACTACAGATGATTTTATTGATAGTTCACAAGCTACTTATAATAGGTCTGCAATCTCACATTTCAGTTCTTTCAACACCCTTGGATTTGCTACTCCAGGTGTTTTGCTACTCTTATCAAATAGTTGTAATACATCTTCCCGGTTTATTGACATTGCTTTCAATCCTTCTGATGCATCACTTTTATATACCATTTCAATCATGGGTAACTTCCCATACATCTTTTTCAGTAAAGACCGAAGCAAAGAATTAATTCAATCTCTCTGCTGTGGCCTTGTCCGCTCTTAGTGCCCCTTTTACCCCCCTATCATCTAATGGTCCAACAGGGGTTTTTGCTACAAACCTACTCGAAAAAGTCTTTATTAAGTGTTTTTGCTTCCACTGCAAGCTTCTTCTCAAATTCTCTCTTTGCCTGCCTTATCAATGCCTTGTATCTAACTTGCCAGTGCTTAAGTTGTTTCCAGTTTTCGTCATTTGGCTCCTTTCTCAATTTCCTGAAAGATGCTTTTTTGGCTACAATAGTCTCTCAGACCTCACCTTTAAACCATGATGGCAGTTTTTTGGACTTCCTTCCACCTTTCTTAAAGCATGGAATACAACTGGTCTGGGCTTCCAAGATAGTATTTTTAAACAACCCCCATTCTTGATGTAAATCTTCAACCTTTTGCAGCTGCTTCTTTTAATTTTTTCTTAGCTGTTTTCCTCATTTTATCATAGTTTCCCTTTTGAAAATTAAAAGGCAGTACTGTGGGTTTAGTTTCCATCCTTCCTCCATTTATGAAATCAAATGCAATCATGCTATGATCACTATTGCCAAGTGACCACAACACCCTTATCTCTTGCACCAGATCTTGTGTTCCACTAAGGATTAGGTCCAAAATGAGATCCCCTCTGGTCAGTTCATGAACCAGCTGCTCCAAGAAGCCATCATTTATTTCATCTAGAAACTTTATCTCACTAGCATGACACTGCCGTGACACTGACCCAGTCGATATCGGGGTAATTTATTTATTTTGATTTTTTGTTAGCTTCCCTGATTTCTTTGAGCATTTCATCATCCATTTGTTCATTCTGGCTTTGCAGTTGATAGTACACAACTGCCATCACCTTCATCTTTTTACATGGAATTTCAAGCCATAGAGATTCTACAGTGTATTTTGTTTCCTGCAATACTTTAATCCTTTGTGACTCAATGCCCTCTCAAACATAGAGTGCAACCCCTCCACCAATTTGATCTACTCGATTATTGCGACATAATTTGTACCCAGGATCACAGTGTCCCACTGGTTGTACTCTTTCCACCAGGTCTCTGAGATACCAATCATATCTAACCTCTCATTTAGTACTATATATTCTAACTCTCCCATCTTATTTTTTAGATTTCTAGCATTTACATAAAAGCATTTTAGAGGTTGTATTTTATTTATATTAATCTGGTTATCGGTAGGCAGGGATAATTTGGAATCTTTAAGCTCTGCTGCTCTGTACTTAAGGGCATTTGGGTTACTTTTGTCTTTATTGGACCCTCTCTGTCAATATGCCCTAACTTCAATCTTTTGCTAGTATCCTTCACGGATGCATCATTCCAAACCATGCACTCTTGGGCAACTGTTGGCTTCCCCTATTATCCAGTTTAAAAGCTCTTATATCTCCTTTATAAAGGTTAATGCCAGCAGCCTGGTTCCGGCTCCACAGGAGTATTACGGGATGAACTGATTTAACATGCCACAAATAAGTAAACTGGTGGCAGAAATAAGGGAAATATTTTAAAAAAAGGAAGAAATAGGAATGGAAAGAAAGACTCTTGTCCTTTCCCATGAATGCTAGAATACAAATTCTAAGAAATGATAACTGAACTATCCTGGCAAAGACCTAGGGGTATGTTTACTAAAGACAGCTACAATTACCATGGGCATTTTTCCATGATAAATGCATTTCCTATGGTAGCTGCTCGAAAGGGTCAGAAGTGGGAAGAGAGTGGGTGTTCCTGTTTCGAGCAGCTACTGCGGGCATTCACATCTTTTTCCACAGCCTTCGAGAATGCAGCTATTGCTTCCTTGATGGGTGGCAATAGCTGCATCCGTGAAGTTGGCCCCCCCGTGATCCCTGCACTTTCTTCGTGGTATCTGCCAAGGAAATGCTGGGAATGCCCCCTGCACATACCATGGGACTTTTGTCGCTAATGCTGGTTTTTTGCAGCTATTGTTCAGCATTAGCTACAAAAGCAGTTCACACTTTATTAACAATAGAAGCCCCAAAAGGAATTTTACCTAGAAACCCCAAAGTGCATCAATTGACGCATTATCATGACAACTGCATTTAACATGAAATGCAGATGTGAATTAATGTGAAGTTACTTATTTGTTAAATACGTGCAGTATGTGAATGACGTCATTACATGACATCATCGTGTGTTTATTGTTTGTAATGTCAGAGTAAAACTGTAAACAGTGATTGAGATGCACCACCTAGTGGGAACATGAATTTATATCTAGAAGCCCCAAAGTACGTCAATTGACGCATCCAAGACAATTGAGTGCGTCAATTGACGTACTTTGGGGCTTCTAGGTATAAATTCATTTTCCCGTTAGGTGGTGCATCTGTCATTAATTTTCGATGCACATATTTGAACATCTTGACCTTGCTAACAAAGTCATGGAACATGACTGACATGGTTCTAGCAGTGGCGCTGGTATACAACTTCGAAGATGCATTTGCATCAAATGACGCCCTTTGATACTGCTGTTGCCTCCAGATTTTTACAGTTATAAATACTCAGAAATAGTGGTCAACAACCACTGACTGCATTGCCATTTCTGAATAAATGCATCCTTGAAATATTTGGTTGGTAAACTAAAAATGCTAAGTGAAATCTCAGGAAAAAAGAATGAACTATTAGTGCTAGAGAATATTATATGTTATATTTAAATATATTTCCAATAAAATTAATATCTTAGTTTTTGCTTTGACAAAAAGCTATAGTGCTTTGTTATAGAAGAAAAATGAGGGTGGCCTGGGATAATAAGTCAAGTCCAGAAAGACATGGAAGCCACTGATGGCAATGCATTCACTTTACAGAAGATAAGAAGATAGAGTGTATGAATAAATGAATGATAATTATAAAAGATTATAGCTGCTTTTATGGTCCATTAATAATAATAACCACTGTGTTATACCCAGCTGGAATGACATTTTGAACAAGAGTGTACAGTGTGTGTATGGCAGCTGTGAGGGCAACCATAATAAATAGGCTAGCCTTGCAGAACACCTTACCAGCCTTGTCTGATTCTTTATTCTCTGTGTTTAAATTCAATTTGTGTCACAGAACAGGATATTTTACTTCTGAAGGCTATTTACCGATGAAGGTTATTTAGAAAATGCAGATTTACCAGATATTTGCTATTTGACCCTGGACAGTTAAAAAGAAATCTTGAATTGTGTGTAAAGTTTCTCATTTCAAAGCTGGACAGATAAATCTATCAACTGTGCAATTTATGAAATCAGAGCTCCAACTTTGTACCGATTGCATTCTATAGGGACTAAAGGGCCCTTTTACTAAAGGGTGCCAGGGTGTGGCACAGAACGTGCTAAAAGTGCCAAAATTAGGATGCGTTAGGTACAATACCACTGTGTTATCTGTTGGAGGCATGGAAAGCACTTCCCAGGCAGTTAATGTGGAGCCCTGTCCCTTAGCAAACGCCAGATTAGCAGGGATGCACTTAACTCCACTTATTGAGATGGTGTTTGGTGCTTCTGCGCTAATGCAGTTAGTGTGCGGTGTGAATTCTGCACTAATTGCACTGAGCATACCACGTCCACTCTCTCTCCCTACCCTGCACATTCGCAACCCAAACAGGAGTCAGTTAGCATGGAATCCTCCCACGCTGTCATGGTCCTGCGCTAGCTGGTAATTCATGTCCCAATGTACATTCAGCCCATGCCAGAATACACGTTACAAGCTAATGCCCTTTAGTAAAAGACCCTCGTTATGATGGCAGTGGTAAGTCTGTATAGACACAAATTTTATCTCAGGAAAATAACAAGGGGGTCCTTTTACTAATGGTCGCTAGCCAGTTAGCATGCATTTTAGCATGCGGTAACTGGCAGCCTTGAAAGCTAAAATGCATGCATGCCAACTAGAGGCCGCTAAAGCATGGTAAGTGGTCATTGCACATTAGGGAGGAAAGTGGACAGGTTAGGTGTGGAGTGTGAGCATGAAGAGTGCATTGCTGCTAGCACGAGGGCAATTTGCTCCCTGGCATCTATTTATAGGTTTTTAAAAAGCGCTAGTTTTGGCCAGTCCTTTACAGGAGGGATTAAAGGGGTCATCCTCCTTAATCCCCCATTGCTTATTTCCTCTCCAGATTGATAGCATTTAAGTTAATGGGTTAGCAAAATTTTGATTTACATATGTAGCTCACATGCGTACGTTCCAAAATACTAACTTACATGTATAAGTTGTAAAATATAAACTTCCACATGGAAGTGCAGCATTTATACATCTGAGTCGCCGAGTTGCTCCTATTGATTTTTTTCCATATGTAGATTTGTAAAATGGCTTCTCCAGCTCTATGTGTCAGCAAATACCGAAGCACTCCTGCATATTTTAGAAAATGCTCCACATTTGGCAGAGCCTTTTCTAAAATACTGACGGCACTGTGTATATCCCAACCTCGCCATCTCAGTTCCAATCTCTATCAGTATCTAAAATGTGCCTTCACGTGTATATATGACAATTCATTTTATTAGGAGCTAAGTACCAACATTTTCTTTTTTGACTGCTCACTAGTTCTGAGCATCTAGCTTTTAATGCTTATTTCAACTAGAAACCTAAATTTAGGACCCTAAAAAGTGTATTGTCATGGAAATGGGTGGAAGGCTGGGAAACATTGATAGATAGCACTAGGTTAATTTAGTTTCATTTGCTAGAAATACTGCCTTTCTCAGAAACTGCAAATAAGAGAAATCCAAAAATGATGAATATAGACTGTAAGGCAAAGTTACAAATGCAATAAGGAAGAAACAGCAGCCTGAATAGAGCAGGTGGATGTGAATTAAAAATTCATAACACAGGATAGATAATATCAGACAGAAGACTAAACAGCACAGAGATATAACATCAGCAGCTAGACTATGATTCAGCACAGGAGAGCAGAACGGAAACAGCACTGAAAATTAAACTGGGTAATGGACCTCGGTAGGCTCTAAGGAAGTGGAAGCTTAGCCTAGTGATTATAGCAGTGGGTTATAAGCCAGGGTTCAAACCACACTAGCACTCTACGTCAGCTTGAGCAAGTCAGTTACATTTTCATTGCCTTAGGTACAAGTTTTTAGTTTTTAAGCCCTTGAGAGATATCTTCTATATCAGAAACCTCAAACTACTGCTGAAAAGGCATGAGCTAAATTTTTCCAACTCCCAAAGTAAAATCCTACAAGTTGAATTCCTGAATAAATAACCAGATACTTAGGGGTATGTTTACTAAACTCCGAAATTGTGCGGGGCCGCAGTAGTGTGCCTGTGCCATATAAGGAGTGGGCGGTTCAGGCAGAAAGAAGAAAAAAAGCGGGAGAAAGCGACCGTACTTGTGCGCGTCGCGTTAATGTGCGGGGTCCACATTAGCGCGTGGGACGGCTAAGTGTTGCGCTGCTCGGCACACAAAGGAGCAGAGCCATAGTACAACAGAGAAGACACTGACCAATGGTGCAGGGGCCATAGGTTCAATCCCCCATTGTGCGCAACGAAAAGGGCTGGCTGAAGCCTTAACTTTAATGGGTAAAAGTGCTTTAAGAGGCATATTAATTTTGGGCAGCATAAGGCGGCGCACTGTTCATTTTGGGCGGCATAAGGCGGCGCACTGTTAAGTTTGGGCGGCATAAGGCGGCGCGCTGTTTGGTTTGGGCATCATACAGCGTTGTGCTGGTAATTTTGGGCAGCAGAAGGCGTTGCCCTGCTAATTTTGGAAGGCCTAAGGCGGTGCGCCAATGTCTAAGCCCAGGAACAGAGCCACAGCACAATGGTGAAGACACTGGCCAATGGTGCAGGGATCAGGGGTTCAATCCCCCACAGTGCCCAGTGAACAAAGCTGGCTGAGGCATTATGTATTATGGGGATGAGTGCTGTAGGAGGCATATTAGTTTTATTTTACTTATCAGTACTAGCAAACGCACTCTCAAAGCGTGTTAACATACGGCGGCCCATAAGGCACATGTGCAAGTTCACTGTCCACCAAGGCACCCTAGAATGTCCCCTATAGCTCACCATATATGTTGCGTCACTGGATAATGTATAGTGCACCTTATATGGATGGCAAACATAAGGTGCCATATAAGGCGCACTATAAAGCACCCTCAGAGGCACCCTATGGTTACAGTACGCTGAGGGTGTTTGTGCTGGCATAAACATATGTACATTAAATAAAAAACAACTTTGGACAACCCTATCAAATAACCACACTGTGGGTTTGAACCCATGACCTCTGGCTGCACAGGCAGTGAAGTAACCATTGGGCTGCAGCTCTATAGCTGTCAGCAAGCCCCTGGCTGGCTGCAGAGAGCCTGCATGTCACCACACAGACAGTCTGCTGTGGTGACCAGGATAGGGTTAGGCCACCCGTACCCATGATGCACTACACATGCAAATCAGCTGTCCACAGATGAACACAAGATGGGGAATGCACCCCAACAGCTCCCCGGCCTGGTAGGGGGAAGTGGCCGTGTGCACCCACACAGCACCTCGGCCTGGTAGGGGGTACTGACCGGGTGTTTTACTGGCACAGAGTAGCTACACACCGTCACATTGTGCAGGTACTGTGCTCACCCTGAGGGTGTGAGGAGGCGCCCAGGACCAGGTCCACAACACCCTCCATGGCTGCAGGAGGCTATGCCAGGGCTCCAAAGCAGTATTAATCTGTGAGATAGGTAGTTTCTGCAGAAACACCTTGGCTTTCTCTTTCTGTCTTAGTCAGGGGAACCCCCCTTATGGACACCTAGGTGGGCTATGTACACCCCCCCCCCCCAGGTCAAAAACAGGGTCTCCCATCAACAGATCCACATTCTACCTCCCTGCAATGGTGGCAGTAGAGTGGACCATCAACCCCAGTCCTGCTGGGGAACAGACACCCTACAGGGCAGTCAAAGCAGCTCTATACACATCCATAACACAATATCAGACAGACATTAGGCCTGGATATGCTATGCTGCACCCCACTACTATCTGATATTCTCCTGCAGCAAGCCATCAGCTGCTGCACCCTGCAAGGCACTCCATCAAGACACAGACCAGCAGAAAACAGTCTGCTAGCTAGTCCTGGTGGAAATGCATGCACCCAGAACTGGGATGACAGTGCACAACAGCAGAGAAGTCAGTGACTGGGCTCCAAAAAGAAACCCATATATATCACATGAGAGAAATGCTATATAGCACTATGGGGGTGCCTAGACATGCTGTGGTCACTGCACAGTCAGGGTGAGTGTGCTCCCCCAGCAGGACAGACAGAGGCCACCCTGTCTGTGTAGGTGGGGGCCGGCCACGACAATGTCCCAGGCAGTGCCCTATGCCCTGTACATATGCATCCTGGTCAGCCCACCCTGTCTGAGCTATACCCATGGTACCTTGCTGCTCATTATGCACATTGGCAGGCCAATTCTGGCAACAGTGCTGGCAGTGTGGGCTGTGGAAGGTGTTTGCAGCCAACACACACTGTAGAGACAGACACACACTCCCACACGTATGCCAGCATTGTGCTACTATACAGGAGTTTATCAGCCTTGCCCACCACACCAGTCCTGGGCACGGTACAGGCATGGATATGGTACGCAATACTGTTGGGGGTCACTCCCCAGGGTGGTGACCACTGTCAGAAGCCAGACCTGCAGCACACACCGCAGACATCAGAACAATTGTTATGATGGAGCTCACAGAGCAAACTGTGCTTAACGTAGGAATGTCTATCTGCCAGTACTCATAGCAAACGTTTGAGAGCTGTGTACCGTATACCCAGGTGTAGGGTGGCATTGCTAAGGTATGCAGGTGCTAGTATTGGGAGATGTACGCAGGGCCCAATGTCCTGCCTCTCCAGGAGACATTGGCCAATGGGGCCTGTGGGTGTGGGTGTGTCTGCCCCTGTTGGCTGCTGCTTTACGGCAGAGGTTCCCAACTCCAGTCCCGGTGTGCCTAACACTGTTCGGGTTTTCCTGCTGTCCCTCATGAATATGCCTGAGCTACATCTACATGCCATGGGGGTGGTGCATAGATATGCAGCACAGGCATTTGTATTAGAGGCAGCATGGGAACTGAATGGTGTGTGGTCCTCCAGGACTGCATTTCGGAGACTCTGCTCTAGGTAATGCCCCTGTTCATGGTGTCTGTGCTGGGTGTGGTAAAAGATAGGCGTATTACCAATGCGTATGCCCTCAGCAATAACGGTTTGTCCTTACCATCACGGTCTAGTTGTGGGAAAAATATGTGGACAGGATTGGCAGTAGCCCCAGCTGGGCTTTGAACCTGTGACCTTCAGTTCTTGCATACACTGTCTGTGTGCACTGCACCACTGTGTTGCCACAGATTGGCTGAATTCTCTGGGAGGTCCATGACTGTACATCCGACAGGGCCTGTCTGTTGCAGTGGACGGTGCCAGCCTGCACATGGATAGGCCACTCTCTTCTGTGGCTAGCAGCCACTGCCCCCTCCACCACCTGTACCCTTCCGCCAACATGCTGGCATGTCCTTATCGTAGTAAAACCATATGATGTGATTGAGTTGTGGCACTCCAGGCCTGCATTTGGGGGACTCGGCTATAGGTACTGCCCATTGTTCTGGTATGTGAGCGGTGTAGGGTAAAATATGGGTGTTTGAAGCATGCTTATGTTCACTGCAATAAAGGAGTGTCTTTACTATCTCTGTTTAGTGGTGGGTAAAATATGGGGACAGGGCTGGCAGGTGCCCCAGCTGGGATTTGAACCTGTGGCTCTCTGGTCCTAGAGATACTGGCTCTGTCTGCTGCACCACACTGTGGCCACAGAGATAGTGTAGTCCCTGGCGATAGGTAACCTGACCGAATGAGTCGGAAACCCTGCTCTGCACATTTTTACTGTGGGCTCATTCACCTTGTCTGGAGACAAAAGTGCAAATAAACCCCGCAAATGACCGCGAAAAAAGGGGGGAAAAATGTAACCAAGCCGGGCAACAGTGATATTAATGGGCACACATAAAAGAACTCCCAGGAAAGCTCCAACAAAAGGGAATGATATTTGGAAGGGTCTCTGCTCCGTAGACCCTTCCAAACATCATTTCTTTTTTTTGCGGCTGTCCTGGGAGAGTTTCTTATTGTTGCCCATTGCTAGCACTGTTACCCTGCTTAATTATTATTTTTAGGTAATTTGTTGAGGTCATTTTCAGGTTTTATTTGCACCTTTGTTCTGTGCACATGTATCACACTGCTCACGTTTTGTAGGTTTCCCCGGTTTTGCTGTACATTGCTGACGTAAATGGTTTCTCTTCCCTTTAAATGCACTCTACCACGAGTGTTTCACTCGCGGTAGTTTTTACTTGGAAATTCGGACCCGATAATGTGCGGGGAGCCTCTCCCCTCCCCTTCCCCGCCCATTTACCCCGTCTCTCCGCCCCTCGGGAGCCTTCCTCCGCCCTCCGTATGCCATTCCACGCCTCTATCGGACATTTGCGGGCCCCGTACTTGTGTGGGGCCCGTTAGTGTGACGCGCACGTGTGCGGCGGCCCGTTAGTGTGATGCGCACGTGTGCGGGCCACTTAAGAGCACTTAAGTGTGTCATTGCTGTGCGCTATTGTGCGGTGCGCAAATTTGCGGAGTTTAGTAAACATACCCCTTAGAGCTTTAGGGAGGAGGAGTGGCAGCTATAGCCTAGGATCAGTGGGATGGAATTCCAAAGGAGAGGGCTAGGTAAGCTCAGATGAGCAAGGACTGTGTCTTACATTTATATGTACAGCGTAACATATGCCTTGTAGCGCTATACAAATGATTAGTAGTAGTAGTAGTATATCAGGCTCATTTTTTTTCTTAAGTATACGGGGTTGTTACCATGGATTGCATGAAAACCCAACGCGTGAGACTGTTACTTAGGAAGACTGACTCAGTAGTATATTAAACACTGGCAGATAAGGACTATTAGGACCATTCCTTTTACCCTGTTGCCTCTGATTATAAGCCTATGCAGTAGGGCTGTGCACATACACATTTTTGGCACTTTTGCAGGCAATTTCAGACTTTTTCATTGATTTTTATACTTTTTTTTCAGTCTGTTTTAATGTGTGCAAACCATAGGGGTATCAATATGTTGCTTTCATTTGTAAATGGCTATATTTTGGAAGGCTACACATGTAACCTACACATGTAAGTTCCACTTGGTTGCAATATACACATCCCCAGCTGCACTCCACATATGTATGGCATATCTTCCCCTGTGGAACCATGTCAACATACTCCCAATCCCTCAATATTCCTGCACCCAATAGCATGCCTTCTTTGGAGAGCATGAAAATGACAGCCAGGCAGGAGCATAACTTCTCAAATGCTGAAAAGATATGGTGAGTCTGATGTTCTCCAATGAGAGTACCCTTTCCAGGACCAGAGAGCGCAAAACCCCACACAGAGTGAGTTGAATGGAAGGGACAAATTTTGCTGATGTTATAGGCCAAGGATGGATGAGAGGTGGCAGACCTACAATTCCCTGTACTATCTCCCTTCTGTGATGATCAAGAGCTTTTAGAAGGAGTCCCAGGAGCAGTGGAGTAGGAGGAACCTCATGCCCATTGGAGAAGCCAGCAGTTGTCAAGATGTGGAGAGTTCATGATGCAGCAGAACCAGCAGCTCCTGATTCAGCGTGCATGGAAAATAAAGTTGCAAGAAAGATTACTTGCTGTCAATCAGTGCTGACTGAGTATGGACAAAGAGCTGCTAGCAGTGGCTGAGAGACAGCTAGAAGTATCTGAAGCACTGATAGAGAAGGTGGGCCCTGAATGAGGACCTGTGCCACTTCAGATAACATCCCATGACCCTTCCAATTATGCAGCCACCTGCCCAAGCACACCTGCACTCCTGACCTCCCAGCTAACAGGAGCCATGCTGAAGAGGAAGGTGCCTATATATTCCTCCACCTCTCTGGACTCCCAAACTTCTCAACAGCCTGGTGTCTTAGAAACACCACCCTCATCGCAAATGTTGGGGTTCATTCCCAGTGGAAAGGGGATCCTCTTAAATTTCTATCATTCTATGGGGTTAGCCAATGCACAGGTAGGCTGGATGATGTATCAGAAAACTCTTCAAAGTACAGTGACTTATCATTCAGTACGCTATCACATTTATTTATTTATTTGGGAAACATTTGTATACCGCAGCTTCCAGTGATCAGCTGTGGTAATTTCACACAATCGGTTACAAGTTATTCAAGCTAAAAACAATGGTTACATAATTATGACACATAGAATTATATACATTAGGTCAGAAATCAAGAAATATACATTTCGATTTGGGGGAAGCAAATATATCTATATACAATAGTGCTGAAATGATACAAATGTATGGGGTTATGGAGTATGATAGCTGGTGGGCTTGAGTTATACATCTACCTATAAGGCGTCAAGAGAAATAAGAGGGTGTGAAAAGGCATAGAGGCAAGGGTTAGGGGAGAAGATAAAAGGAAAAATAAAAATCCCTTCTTACTTTGTTCACCCCAAGGGGTGGGAAAGGGATTGAAGGTCTATAGCCTGGTGATGGAGGGATTAGGTTGGGGTGAAGAGGGAGGGCAAGGGGTCTGGTGCTGGGTGGTGATGGCTGAGTTAGGCATGGAAAATGGGTGCAGGGATGGCTGAGGGTGGAGGTGATGGGTTTACTAATTGGGAACTTCACTCATGTACAGTATTTGTTTCTGAAAACAACAAGAGCACAAAGTACTTGCTAACATCCAAAGGCACACCAAGAAGCGAGATACTCAAAAGGAAAGTTTTATTAAGGCCAAAATGGTCAAGAAGTAGGAATACCAACACCACAAGACCCTACACGAGCTGTGTTTCGGCAGAGCCTTATTGAGTCGGAACACTGTGTGGTAAAACATACATAAAAATTGCAAACACGATTATTAAATAAGTTTAAACAACAAATAAATGTTACTAAAAAGGCAGATGTCTAAAGCACATTAAAATAAAGTACATATCTTGCTTATAAATAATCACATTAAAAAATACAAAAGATAATGTCATCTAAAACAATTGCATGTTAAATTGATCATAATCAAATGAAAATGAATAAAAAACAAACACAATATAAACTGGATGTGTGAGTCATGGCAGGAGCCTGGAATCCTTGGAAACATCTTGGCCATCTTCCTCTGGGCATTGCAGACCACCTGTACATTGAGTGAGTGGAATATCTTTCTGTTGCAGTATATAGACTCCCTCCCTCATAAAAGCCCAATAACAACATGTGTGTAAACAGTGACAACTAATACAGATGAAAATCTAGCTAAATCAAAGAACTGGGTCATAGTTAATCTGAATCTGATACATGTCAGAGGGAAGGCTACATATTCAGACATGTAAGTAGATGCCCTACCAACTACCAGTGGTAAAAAAAAGAGAGGACCTTGGTGACCTTGAAATGGACAGTGAATGTCTTGACCTCTATTTGGTGAAGTGGATGAGTAGCACTATTGCCTGGCAGAAATGTTGGATGGCTGCCTTGTCAAATTGGAACCTGATGAGGCAGTATTCATTAATGAGGTCTAGGAGTTGGGTCCTATGCCTAAATACTCTCTGACTGAGGTGCCTCCTAGTGGCCCTCTTGTGCTCCTTGATGGTCTCATGTAGCATGGTCTGCACAAACTATCTATTCAAGTCAATCATGGTTCCTCCCTTCCTGCATCAAAATAACTGCTGTTCAAATGTGCAAGACCACAGATTTTCCTAATGAATTAAATTATGAAGAAAATATCTTAGAAGGGTCATCACCAAAATTATTTAACTGTCTGGCATTCTGTGAATCATATGTCTAAAAACTCAATAATATGTAACTGCAACTTGTACCTTTGAGTCAGTACTCACTCCTGGCAACCCGGCAGCTCCTGGGTTTTCTTAGTAGTGTGGTAAAAAATAGATTGCCAGGCCTGAGGTAATGGAGGATTAAGTGACTTGCCCAAGGCCAAAAGGAGTGCTAGTGGGAATTGAATCCTGGTGGTTTGGTTACCAAGTAAGTGCTCTAACCACTAGGCTACTGCTCCATTCATAATATAGAAATAGTGCTCCCCAATTTCAATGTCCATTAAAAACTAAGGGCCCTCTTTACCAAACATTTTTCTCATAGACACAAAATGGGAGGGCTTTAGTAAACAGGGCCCTAAGGGCTCGATATTCAAAGGCATTTACACAATTTACAGATGTGTAAACTATGTAAATGCCACTGAACGGGATATTCAGTGGTACTAACATGATTAGTGCCACTGAATATCCCCAATTAATGTCACTACACAACTTAGCATCGTTGCATGTCATGGGGATTATGGAGGACGGCGCCAGTCACTAAGCAGGCAATTGTGATATTGACTGCTGTCCGGTTAGCACCCATGGGTAAAAGATAGGCCAGCTTTACCTGTGGGAGCTAACCAGGCAGTGGTGCAATATCGCTGTTACCAGGCATTGAATATCTGGGGATAAAGGTCGGCAGCAACAGCTATGAGCCAAAGCAGCGCATAGCCATCCCAGAAGAATATTGGGCCCTAATTGTCCATTGAAAAGAAATTAAATTGATCAAGTCTGTATTCTTCTTAATCTCATAATCTCAACAATAAATTCATCAACATCTTAATGCTCTCATCAATCAAATTTGCCTTGCCTTGCCTATGTAAATTCTGATTTGGCAAACTTCATAATCAGATTACAACTACATCAACATGTGTAGGTACATAGAAACATAGAAACATGATGACAGAAAAAGACCACATGGCCTATCTAGTCTGTCCTTCCATAACAACAACTACAACAGTCCACTTTTTACCTTTAGAGATCCTCTGTGTTGGTCCCATGCTTTTTTGAATTCAGTTACTGTCCTCATCTCTACCACCTCCACTGGGAGACTATTCCATGGATCCACTACTCTTTCCGTAAAGAAATATTTCCGCATATCACTCCTGAATCTATCTCCCTTCACCCTCATCCCATGTCCCCTCATAGCAGAACTTGCTTTCAATTGAAAGAGTCTCTCTCCCTGAACATTTATGCCACGGAGGTATTTAAACATCTCAATCATATCACCTCTATCCCGCCTTTCCTCTAAGGTGAACATATTAAGATCCTTAAGTCTGTCCTCATATGCTTTATAATGAAGCCCACTAATCATTTTAGTAGCCACCCTCTGCATCGACTCCATCCTGTTCACATCCTTTTGAAGGTGCGGTCTCCAGAATTGCACACCATACTCCAAATGAGGTCGCACCAAAGACTTATACAGAGGCATTATCATCTCCTTTTTTCTGCTAGCCATTCCTCTCCGTATGCACCCAAGCATCCTTTTAGCTTTTACCGTCGCCTTTTCTACCTGTTTAGCTACTTTAAGATCATCAGACACAACCACGCCTAGGTCACGCTCTTCTTTAGTGGACAAATGTACTTCACCTCCTATACTGTATTGCTCCCTTGGATTGCTGCAGCCCAAATGCATGACCTTACATTTTTTAAAATTAAATCCCAGCTGCCAAATTCTAGACCATTCTTCAAGCTTAGCTAGATCCCTCCTCATGTTATCTACACCTTCCTGGGTGTCTACTCTATTGCAGATTTTGGTATCATCTGCAAAGAGGCAAATCTTACCCGACAGCCCTTCCGCTATATCACTAACAAAGATGTTAAAAAGCCTGTGCCTGAATTTGCCTGAATAAATTCTGGTTTGGCAAACTTCATAATATTTCTAATAAAATATATTGTGCTGTAAAGTGAAGGTTCTTTTCTCTTTTTTAGACTACATTTGTGCACTATAAATCTTTGTTAAATAAATAAAAATAAATATATGTGTAAATAAAGAAAAATTGCATTCAAGGCTTCCATTTACCCTCAGTTGGAGACTTTTTTTCTCTCACAAATATAGAAAATAAAAGCATTTATGTAAATGACTTTCAGAAAACTTTTGCTTTATCTTTGAAATATGTTCTAAGCACTACTTTAACTTTCAAAAATAATGCACTCGCTGTAATAGTTTCTGTAGACGCATATGGACCTGTTTACCAACGTGGCCAACCTCAGTGGTATAATGAGGCAGGCGGGGAAGAAAAGCATAAGTTTGTTAATTTTGAGAAGCAGTAGAGGAAAAGTTTAAAGCTAGGAGCTGTACAAATCGCCACTTTTGACATATCAGAGCTTAGTTGATAGACTGAAAAAAATGAATTCTGCTCAAATAGAATTATGAAGGCCATGAATCACTTGAAAGTTATTTCAGGCAGTGAGAGATTTGACAGTTGTTACGGAAGTCAGGCAAGTACAGATTCCTAGTCAGGATTTCTTAGATTTTTAGTATCCAGACAGAAAGAGCTAGGAAAAATTTTGCCATCATTAGAGGAATGACTGTCTAGTTCAGCTATGACTGTAGAGCATGTGAAAAACAGATTATAAAGATAATGGAAAAGCTTTTCCTCTAAAATGAACTTTGGTGACCCCTGCTCGGATGGATTGCTAAAAAGTATAAAGGAGTACAAAAAATTGCCTTTAGCAACAATAGTTCATTCCTAAAATGGAGGTGAGTCGATTACCAGTTACTTTAAAGCAAGCTATAGTACAAACACTATTGAAAACCAGTAGGAAGGTTGAAAATCCCTCTATTTGCTGGCCCATATCAAGTTTGCCATTAAACAATTGGTAGGCACTATATATTGTCACGGCGACCCTGGGTAGAGCCTCCGTAGACCCAATAGGCCACTGCCTAGGGTATTGTGGTTTTTACTAACTGGTTCTCTCCTTTGAACAGAGACAGTCAGTCAAGTGGTTAAAGCAAAATTAGTGTTTTATTCCCTTTCCTGGACAGATAATATTCCTTGCAAAAACACACAGAACAAAACAGCAACTAAACGAAAACAGCTAGAACATTTCTTCTTCTTTCCTTGTTTCTCTCACAAGGTCACATGGGCTGAAGTTTAACACAAAGAGGTTATGTCATCTGATAGACAAATCGTACAGTCCATTGGCTCAGGGTCTGTACAGTTGTTAACACTCTCCCACTGCATTAAGCCTGGACCACTCCCAATACTCTCCGTGTCACATTCCTTACATGTGCTGGAGCATGGCTTGTTCTCTTGTGGCTGATAAACCCCTTTCCCTTCAAGGTATTTATCCCAGCCAGGGTGACAGAAATCTGGTACAGCTAATGTCTCTTTCTGGTTTACCTCTCTTGGCTTTCTTAGTAGGCAGTCTGAGTATCTTTCTGAGTTATAAGTCTGCTCAGGGTTGTGCTCATTAAAACTTCTAGCCTCTTCTCTATACAGATAAGGTTTCAAGCTTGTTACCTTACTGCAGGCTCTGAAGTCAGCTTTGAGCTTCCTCTCCCCTGGCACAGTTCCTTCAGCTTGAGCTAGGTTCCTCCGTGGCTCATGCAATCCCTCAGAGACTCTGCCCCACTTCCTGTTTGTGTGGAAATCCTTCCTAGGACTGTCGTTCCAGAGACCAGCTGCTCTACTGCTCTGACCTCTCTGCCTTCTCTGACCACTTCCTGGTTCAGACCAGGAACTTATATATCTCTCCTCTCTGCACGTTACGTCAGATTCTGAGGACAGGTGCTCCTGATGAGTTTCTCTAATTCTACCTGCGTCACTACTAGAGAAGGGAAACTTCATTTTAAACCCTTTCTGCTTTACTTGTGCTGGTGGCTCTGGCTGCTCAGCTGTCTTCACACACGCTGAGTCTTCCCGTCCAGCCAAGTTTAAGGTAAGCTCTTCCCTCTCACTAACCTCCATAGGTTCCACTGCATCACAATATACAGTTATTAGATGATGTGGATTAAAATCAGCTATTACATACTTAGCAATATGGCTTTAGGGAGGATTATTGGTCTCTACTTTAGATAATTGGTTAATGACACTAGAGAAATACCCTGCAGTGATAACAGTATTTTAGATAAATCTATTTTATTTGATAGCATGATACACCTATTACTTCTGGCCCGTTTTGATTCCATGGGGGATCAGAGATGGGGTTTTAGAATGTCATCTTCCAGTTAAATATGACCTAAAGTAATATGCCAAATGTGAATTAGTTCTGATTGGATGGAGATCGTGCGAGGTGTCCAGCAGTGGTCGATATTATCTGCAATTCTCCTTGATTTGTACAAGCCATCAAACAAATAGGTAACTCCCAACCTTTAATTTGAAAACAAAGCTGAGAGTTCAACTCACCTTTCCTCATCCAAAGCAGCTCTTTCTTCACATTTAGATCTTATTTCTTAGAGAAGTAAAATCTGACATTTTATTCATTCAAGGGCCCCTTTTATTGAAAAACCCATTAGCCGGTTAATGTGCGTTTTACCATACCTCAACTGGCAGTCGGAACACTAATGAGCGAGCTTATCTGCCACCGCACATTAAAATGCATGTTAATTGGCAATCGTGGGTTGGGGCAGTGAATAGGCAGTATGTGGACATAAAGAATGTATTAACACTAGTTCCAGGGCAATTGCTGCATAATCAGTGGCAACGTGGCTCTTAATGCAAGTTCACCTAATGACTCCTCTATAGGAGTTGTTAGGTAAACCAGCCTTACTGGTACACACATTTGAGTGGACCATCAATCGTTAGCTGCCAGGAACATACTGGTCATGCTCCGAACAGCTAAAGTGGAGGCTTTGCAATTAACATGCATTTGTTTGGTCCATTAATTACAATTTTTAGCTATGGTTACACGATGCAAGGTTCCACATTAGGAACCAACACCCAGGAAAAAGATTTAGGCATCATTGTGGATACCATGTTAAAACCTTCGGCCCAGTGTGCAGCGGCGGCCAAGAGAGCAAATAGAATGCTAGGTATGATAAGGAAAGGAATGGAAAATAAAACAAAAGATATTATAATGCCTCTATATCGTTCCATGGTGAGACCGCACCTTGGATATTGTGTGCAATTCTGGTCGCCATATCTTAAAAAGGATATAGCGAT
This sequence comes from Ichthyophis bannanicus, assembly GCA_033557465.1. Classification (NCBI taxonomy): domain Eukaryota; kingdom Metazoa; phylum Chordata; class Amphibia; order Gymnophiona; family Ichthyophiidae; genus Ichthyophis; species Ichthyophis bannanicus. The sequence continues at coordinate 733,760,596 of CM066036.1, forward strand.
TTTAGAAAAGGTTCAGAGAAGAGCCACCAAAATGGTAAAGGGGATGGAAGGATACTCCTATGAAGAAAGGCTAAAAAGGTTAGGGCTCTTTAACCTGGAAAAGAGACGGCTGAGGGGAGATATGATAGAAGTCTATAAATTAATGAACGGAGTGGAACGGGTAAACGTAGATCGATTGTTTATGTTATCAGAATATAGAAAGACTAGGGGACATGCAATGAAGCTACAGGGTAAACTATTTAAGAATAATAAAAGAAAATATCTTTTCACTCAACGTGTAATCAAACTCTGGAATTTGTTACCGGAGGATGTAGTAAAGGCTGTTAGTGTAGCTGGGTTTAAAAAAGGTTTGGACAAGTTCCTGGAGGAAAGGTCCATAAACCATTATTAAGAAGTGACCGAAGATATCAGTGCTTGACCCAGCACAAGCATTGTGGAACTTGTGTCTCTTGGGGAAACTGCTAGGTACATATGACCTAGATTGGCCACTGTTGGAAACAGAATACTGGGCTTGATGGACCTTGGTCTGACCCAGTATGGCATATCTTATGTTCTTATGTTCTTATGTTCAAATTCTTGTCTATTAGCTTTCTTAAAAGGGAAGATTACCTGAATATTTTCGGCAAAGACATGATGGCAACCTCCAGGAGCCTAGCAAACATTAAAAATAGAGAATTCTGCAACATGATAACTAGGAAAAAGATTGATGGATCCCAATACTAGTAACCTGAGATCTATCTTGCAAAAACAAGGAGAACCACTCTTAAACTGTCTCTCCTATACCAATTGTATGCGATACGTTTTTATACTCCTTATAGCACACTAAGGGAGTCATTTTAGAAGCTCTATTCAAAAGTTTGATGTCTGAAAATGGGCATTCAGACATGCAAATCACAGAGACATCCTCAGACTCATTTTAGAAATTGGGATATATGGGCATCCCTGGTAAAACTAGAGGGCATACAATGAAACTGCAAGGCAGTAAACTTAAAAGCAGCATAAGGAAATACTTTTTCATTGAAAGGACAGTGGATGCTTGGTATGCCCTCCCGATGGAGGTGGTGGGGGCAAATACAGTGACGGAATTCAAAATGGCATGGAACAGACATAGTGGACCCCTTTATAACAAGAGGATAAAATCAAAGTAAACTTAAATATCTTTTATACTTCATTAAGTAGACAGGGGCTGACCTACACAGAGTGGCAGTTACAACTACTCTATCCACCTTACCGGACAGACTAAATGGATCATACTGGTCTTTATCTGCCGTCATATACTATGGTACTATGTCCATGTAGTGTGGGGGCATGGTGGAGCTGTAGTCTGACAGAGAAATGGAGATGCATGTCGTGGTGTGATTTCAGAATGGCACATGCGTGTCTAGCCCTTGTTGTTGAAATGCCCATGCCTACACCTGCTCCTGACCATGAATAAGGTGTTTCATTGTATAGTGTTTCCAGGGCATAGAGAAAAAAACCTTTCATCGTCACAATTAATCTTTTCTGGTCAAAGAAACCTGCATGTTCATACATACTCCAAACATATTATTGTCCAACGGTGGCACTTCTGATTATCTGAAATGATTGTCTGGGACGTGCAAGTCTCATAACATAGTTGTTCCCCTTCTGAAATACTCTGACTGGCATATCCAATTAGCTATGTATGAAACTGTGCATTTTGAGGAAGTCCACTTTTATGAAATAGTCTATAGCCACGTACATACCTGGCTTTGTTATCTGCATGGGACAATAGCCAGAATTGGTTACTGGGACGATCATCTTTCAGGGCAGAGATGGAGTGATTTTGGAAGACTCTTATACGTGCATCCCTTCACTGCTGCCACTCCCCTGGATTTTTGGACATTGTGCTCTAGACATTGCAGATTATTCTTAGTCGTCACTTCTAAAACACATACAGGGTCATTCTGAGGCATGAATAACAGGAATGGACATCCCGTCGGGATGACCATCCCCGCTATTCATGCCTCTTCCCAGTCCCGTTTACCTTCCCCGCGTCTTGTACCAGGAAAGTAGATGGGGACAGGAAAGGGGCAGCTTGGGGGCAGCGTCAGGGCAAGCAGTGGGCAATCGGCCCTGTAAATCTGGGGCCGGCGACTTGCATGGGGAACTCATTCCACCTCCATGGTGGAATAAGTTCCCCTAGTCTCCAGAGATTGGCAGGACCGGTGTGCACATGGGGCAAGAAGGCTGAGGACATTCCCTGTAGCCTGACCCTGGCTTTAGGAGGCCAGATCATGGGTCGGGCTGTAGGGAATCAACTTCAGGAGCCGGTGGCCAGGGACCGCGGCTCTTCCATGGAGCTACAGTGCCATGGCAACTGGATGCTATGGCGCCATGGTTCCATTAAAGACCCCTCACTGAATTAGCCAGGATAGGCCTCTACATGCAGGCTGGACGGAATTGATGTCCTGGCCTGCACGTACAAGCCTATTTGCGAGTCTGATCCCAGGGGCTAGACGTGCCCCGTGGGATCAGAATCATAACTTCTTCTGTGCATCCGATTCTGGATGGACATACAGAGAAGCCTGGATGTGCGTGATGAAATCGGGCCCATAGGTGGTCATCCAGAACTGTGAATAGCGGGGATACATGTCTGGTTTGGACATACATCTCCTGCTATTCGCTGGGGGCCTATTCTGCCCCCAAAGCTCCCTGCACATACAGTGCCGGCATGCGGGGAGCTCTGAATGAGGCCAGGTAGGGGTGGAGATAGGGCAGAGAGTGGGTGGGTTAGAGGCAGGCCCATGACCAGGACATACAGGGCCTATCCAGGTCACGACCTTGTATATCTGGTGAGTGAAGGATGGCCAGTAAACTTATTCCACCTCTGAGGTGGAATAAGTCTCCCTGACGTTGGCGGGCAACAATGGAGGACCCCGCCAAACAGATGAGCCGATGCAAGAGGAGCCCCACTGCCCAATCCTTCCCTTGGCAGGTCCCTCCATGGATCAGGTGGCAGGGAAAGGACTTCAGTGTGCAGTGTGGGAAATTAGGGCTCCTGCATGGCATCCCGATGTCATGGCGATGGGACGCTGCAGCACCGGGGCTCCAGCAGGAGTATGGGGAGGGTTAGCCAGAGTAGGCGCAGCACATCTGGGCCCACAGAATTGGGGCCCATCCGGCCCATCCAAGGGCCCTGCTTCTGCTCCCGCAGGTGCAGAATCGGGTACAAATCTGGCCTGTCTAGATTTTGGACATCCGGACAGTCCGGACGTCCTCCAATCAGAATTGATCTCATAATAACATAGTACATCATAGCAGACAAAGACCAGTATGGTCCATCTAGCCTGCTCAGTAAGGTGGCTAGAGTGGTTGTAACTACAGCTTCATGTAGGTCAACCTCCTCTATTAAAAGATATTTAAGTTTGCTTTGATTTTATCCTCTTGCTATAAAGTGATCCAATGTGTCTGTCGCATGCCATTTTGAATTCTGTCACTGTATTTTCCCCCACTACCTCTGTCAGGAGGGCATTCCAAGCATCCACCACCCTTTCAGTGAAAAGTATTTTCTGATGTTGCTTTTAAGTTTACTGCCTTGCAACTTCATCATATGCCTTGTAGTTTTACAGCTTCCCCTTCTTTGAAAAATGTTTGCTTGTTCATTGATATTCTTCAAGTATTTAAAGATCTGCACCATATCCCCCCCTGTCCCTCCTCTCCTATAGGGTATACATATTTAAGTCTTCTTCTCAAATGTCTTCCGGTGCAGGCTCCAAATCATTTTGGTTGTCTTCCTTTGAACAATGTCAAGTCTTTTTATATCCTTTGTGAGATACAGTCTCCAAAACTGAACACAATACTCCAAGCGAGGCCTCACCAATGACTTGCACAGGGGCATTAATACTTCCTCCTTTCTGCTAGTTATTCTTCTCTATATGCAGCCCAACATCCTTCTGGCTTTGGCTACCACCTTCTTACATAGTTTCTTCACCTTGAGATCCTTACACACTAGCTCTCCGAAGTCCCAGTAGCCAGTTCTGGCTAAGGGCCCACACAGATAACAAAGCCAGGTACATGCATGGCTATAGACTATTTCACAAGTGTGGACATCCCCAAATTGCACAGTTTCATGTCAATACCACTTCATGTTAAAAGCTGACAAAGATGCATTGATGCCATTAAGGCTCCTCCCCCTTATCCAAATCCATTGACATAATATTCAATAATTATGTAAATAAAATCTCTGGGCTATGGAACTTACAGAAGTCTGATTAATATAAACTCATCCATAGGCAGTGGCGTAGCGTGAGTTGTCAGCACCCGGGGCAAGGCAAGTAATTTGCGCCCCCTAACCCGTGGATTTTAGCCGCCGGGGAGCTTCTTTGCGCGGGGGAGCCGACCGTGATCCTACCCCGGGAGGGAGCGATCGTCAGCACTGACCTCGCTGAGCCGGAGTCCAGGGAAACGAACAGCACAGCAGCAAGAGCCCGACAAGCATGGTTAAACGCCCAACAGCAGGGAAGAGGAGGAGATCCCGAACCAGAAACTCGCGATGCCGCCCTGCAGCTCCGCCTTCTCGAGCGCACAGGGCGATCCGACCCCAACCCCAGCTTTACATTGAGATCGAGGGGCGATGACGCGATAAACAGTCCCCCTCCCACCCCGCCCCGGCAGCTTGTGTGAAATAGCTACCTAAAGGGGGTCAATCGCATCGCCTGCACTTTGTTGCCGAGGGTTTGCCAAGAACAATGCGACTCCCAGGACTGCGGGCTCGAGGGCTATAGCGCAAACCTCTTTGCAGTGCCACCACCAGATGGCGTACGCGCCAACATGTATCATAGGGACCTGCCTTTCCCCCTCATCGGCAACAGAGAGCTGCGAGTGCGAGCGCCCCCCCCCCCATGTTGCGCCCGGTGCGGCCGGCCCCCCCTGCACCCCCCACGCTACGCCTCTGTCCATAGGCACTGAAAAGGGGTGGGCAACATGGTCCCTGGTGCCATCAAAAGTCACAGCAAGGCAGGCAGCAAGTTGCCCATGGAGATCTTATCCCCTATGGATAGAAGAAAAAGAGAAGACACTTTTGCGGCAAAGACCCTTCCTGTCTGCCTGCAGTACATCAGATCCCCACAGGCAGAACAAGAAGGGTCTTTGTTGCAATCACGGCTTCTCTTCTTCTTCTGCTTACAGGGGATGGTATCCCCACAGGTAGACTGCTGTCTGCCGGCCATGATCATGGCAAAGACCCTTCCTGTTCTGCCTGGCAACTGATTCAATCTCCCACAGTGAGATAGGAAGGGTCTTTGTCATGATTATGGCCAGCAGTTTAGATTACTGTGGGCAGAACAGGAAAGGTCTCTGCCCATGGATTCAAACTCTGGGTAGAGTTAAGGTGGTACTTGCCCCCCCCCCCCAAAAAAAAAAAAAGAAAAAGGCCTTCTGCCACCCCTGAAAACACATTATTTTTTCACAAGAAATCCACTAATTGTGCATCAACTGATTTCTCTGTGTCTTTACCGAAATAGATAAAGTTCACAACTGGGAACTGAGCTACCTATGTTCATAAAAACAAGGCAGGTTCTTATCTGGATAGTGGCTGTACCACCTTAACTCTGCCTATGTACTGCAGCTGCACAAGCGGATAGTGCCTGGAATGTCTGTGGAGATATTCAGTGGTACTAGCTGGATAGCCCACAGTAGTTATCCAGTAAAGGCTTTCAATAATGAGCCCTTGGTTTTCTCTAAAACAAACACAATAGAGTTCTGAGACGAAGACATGCTTGTATGCTACATGAAGAGTTGAAAGTGGAATAATATAAGGGGCATATTCTTCATCCACTCAAGGCATCCGATTTTTTTATCTCCTATCAGGACAAGAACTTGATGGAAGCCTGAAGCAGAGTCAGCCTAGAAGTCTTAATCATTAGGACAGCCAGCAACCTGGAGCAAGTAAAGGCAATTGAGGAAAATACTTTGTCAAGGCTACATTAGTAGACATCAGGGTCTAGCTGGAGTTCAGTTCAAAAGGGTTGCTGGGAAGCAAGAAGCTGTTTGCAGCAAACTGAAGGGTAAGCAGCCCTCTTGCTTTCATATATAATAAAAGTTCTTGTTGCCAATTCACTCTGCTTCAATCTGATCTGTAATATACAATACCTGCTTACTCCAGTTCCAGCCATTTTTCCAGCCCTGTACCTGCTTGATGATTATCTTTAAAGTCCTAGAGCTCTACTTGATTTCTAGTCCTACTCCAGCCATGAGATCTGTTTCCCTGCAAAGTCAGATTCCAGGTTCCAAGACTGCTCTTTAGGTCTCTGTCTACATGAGTGCACCTACAGACGTCTGGCTACTTTCTAGTCTAGGCAGTAGATGTTCTAATGTTTCGCCCATCCTGCGTCCCCGTAAATGGCACTCAGGTCTTGCTCTGAGCTTCATAGATACTTAAAGAGGAAAAAAACAGACCTCTCCTTCTTTCATCTCTGTCACATATCCTTCCTTCATTTTTTGCTTTGTTTTTTCCTTCTATCACATATTTATTTCTCTTTGTCCTTTAGCTATCTTCGCAATACCCTTCTCTTCCTCCCTATCAACTGTTTTCCTTCCAAAACACTATCTTTTTCTCTTCTACTTGATCGCCTTTTTAATATGAAATTTTTGATTTTGAGGATAAATACACCCTTCTGTTTTTGGTAAGATCCTTCCAAATAACCAGCTCCCATTCAGTTTTGCCATATTAATACTACTCCAAAGAAAAGTTACAAATAGGTAAACTACAGGTTTGGAAATTATTCTCTGAGATATTTTCATAAGCACAAATAAAAATAAATTTGTTTTCTCCATGGATCTGCCAAACTGCATCAGTTTCCCCAAAGTATAAAAAATAGAACAAAATACAGATTGTTCAGCTTTTTCCCCAGGCTTAAATCTCATTAAAATGCAGAGCACAGCACCAGAAAAAAACCCACACACATACCCTATATGCACTTTTAGCTTTCTTTTAATAATATATTTCAAAATTACAGGCAATGGTAAAAAATATATATATATCCATATTGAACATAACCATTTCTCACAATAATATCAAATAATAAACATCTCAGGCAGATATTTTCCCAAATTAAGATTACAAATTTTAACTCAGTTTGAAAAAGAGGACATTTTCAAAATATCCTCAGGAACATGTTTTCTAATGCTTAGAATGTGTTAACGGTCATTACTGCATGCTAATATCTAATACTGCTATAGGAATAGAATGGGCTGTGAGAGCACTTACCCTGTGGTAATGAATTTACCTCACACTGAGGCAAGTTTACTAAAGTGTACTACCCAGTAGCATGAGGTTTATTGTGTGGTAAAGGTACCACATTAAAAAGTAGAACGGGTCCCCTGTGTTAAAAATCCCATGCTAACTGGGTAATGCATGATGGGGCAGGGATTGGGCAGGCCAGGGGAGGAACATAGGCCCTGACAGCAGTTCACTGTTAGCGCAGGCAATAGTAGCTCACACTAACTGTTCTTGCTGCCCTTAGATGGGTGCTCCTAACCCCACCTCAATGGGTGGTGCTTCGTGCACCCACATGCTGGCTTGCACGGTGCTGTATCTTTGTACAATGTTCACTGCAGGGGGACAGATGCACAGCACTCCTGAGGTTGGCGTTGTCCATACCTGTGCTACCGGCGGAGGCTTTAGTAAACATGCCCCGCTAAGCATTAGTGAACATCCCCCTTTGTCTTAAACGGCTCAAATTAGGAAGTCTGTTACAAAATTACCTTCTATTTGTGCAGTAATGAATTAATAAAGTTTCTAGAACACTGCATTCTGATATTTTTTAAAAAGCCATTCAGGCTATTTATTGTTACATCTGCCCTATTATTAAAGGTAATCAAGTGCACCATCACTACTCAGTGACACAGGCTATCAGCATGACGTCCATGTGCACCAGGTTCCTTTTTACAATGTGCTAGCATTAATTAGGAATGAACTGTTTTCTATTAATAACTGGCAAATAAAAACTACCTTGAAAGTACTGAGAACTCATGTATATTTGATTAAATGTCTTTGCATAATGCAGATGTTTAAATTTCAGTATTTATGCATATATATATATATATATATATATATATATACTCGTATATGATTTATAGGTAAATTAAAGACATTGAAACACAATGAAAGCCAATTAAATGACTGTTAATGTTGGAAGCCTACTAAAGAATATATGCTTCAAGCTTCAGTAGGAATGCATAAATTAATACAAAATACCAGGTAAAATTAATGCCTGCGCAAAGTGTTCTTTTTAAATGAGTGAACTTTTAGTGCAACACAATGTGAAATAATATAGACTTGCTGTAAGCACATTCCATTCATGGATACATTTTTCTGCACAAAATGGAGTTTACTTCCTATAACAATAAATCTTTCTCACATAACAGTATAATAAATAAATAACATTCTTAAGCTCTACCACTATTGCTACGTATACTTTCCATAGTGCTGTACACATAAGCATAAGAGACGGTCCTTGCCCCACAGAGCATACAATCTGTTAAAGGCAGAAAACTAGGACAAATAGGGGACTAAAGTAATTCTGAAAGGGTAATTATTGAAACACACATGGGTGTAGACAGGAGAATAAGGGGGGGTCAAGATCCAAAAGCAGCCTCAAAGATACGTTTCTAAGCTGTATGCTCAATAGTTCTATATCTAATACACCAAATTGTGTGCTTTAAGATGAACATTTTAACTCTGTCTTTTGTACAGCAAAGCAGCCCAGCTTTATAGTAAAAGAAGATTTTTTGCATCAATCATTTTACTTTGTAGACTGCATTAATTCATTTACTCTGACTCTTTGTTACAATGGACTTTGGGAAGACATCGGAGGTAGAAGCTCTCTAGTCTTCTGTCAGAGTAACTTAATTTAGAGACATTTTATTTAATTTTTAACACTGGAAAGCCTTAACTAAAAGATTTTAAGTATCAGAAAGTAAATTTGTACTATTCCCTTATAACACATGAAAATATCTATTAATAAAAATTTGTACATTCTTTCATCCTGGAAGATTATAAATATTAGGTAAACAGCTTGATAAAATTTCTTGCAGTCGTAGACAGTTCATCAGCCAAAGTACCTCCCAGGCAGGTAACTGTTGAGAGCAGAGAAGCTGCAAATCAGTGTGTGGTCTTGCTTCAAAGACAAACAGACAACTAGATAAATCTGCCTGGGAGGCAGGGATGTTCACGCAGACAGGTGCCCCCTTCTATCCACTTGAAAAGTGGAAAATAAAAGTTCTTGTCCACTCACTTAAGGATCCAGGTCTGCCTAGAAGGCAGAGCAAGTGGTTCTGAGGATTCTGGTAAGAAGAATGGGTAGGTAAATCAGACTGTTTATTAGTGGTGAGGAATATCTATGTCATAAAACAAATCAAGCCTGAAATTTAGCAGTATTCAAATGATTTGAAAGGATTCATAAGCATTTAAAAATGCATGTCAGTTGAGTAGCATTATTTGTTTTTATTTCCATGAGATTTCTTATCTATAGTGCATATTCAAGTTTCACATAAGGAATACATATTTTTGAAATTACATTTGTGTCTTGATAAGGATTCAATTACAAGACAAACTGAGGTAGCAAAGTCTACAAGGCCCTTTTACTAAAGAGTGCCAGAGTTTAGCAACTAATGCACCTTTAGCACTAAAAGGAGTGCACGGTAGTTGCAACCCCTTGGCTCTAACTGCCAGGGGCATGCCCAGCATCTTGCCACCAGTTACTGCAGTGAACAGCACTCTAATGAGTCGCGGCAGTGGGCACTATTACCACAGGTGTATTGAATGCCACCTACTGAGATGACGTTTGATGCACCTGCACTAATTGCATGAGGTGCAGGTAGCGTGTGGTATGTCTCTGCACGTTACCTGCCCTGGGATCACCTTGCCAACTCTCCACCCCTAATTCGCCCCTTTACCATCCCAACACATAACGCGTTGATAATGCAGAAATCAGTGTGCACTCGCTGTTCTGGCCCTGAGCTGTCAATCACTGTGGGCTTCAGAGTGCACTCATCCCCATATTCATGCTAACTGCACAACACACTTTAGCAAAAGGGCCCCTAAATGTACCTTTCTCTTATAAATATTGGGTTACATGTGCAAAATTAAGTTTTCAGAGTGATAAACAAACTCAATCAATTCATTCCAATGCCTTTAATATGTTTCTAACTCCTATCTAAACAATCTTGGAATTATTTTCATACCTGGAATTTTTTACCCACAATTTTTAGACCAATTTTCAAAGAGAAAAAAATTGTATTGCATACTATTTTCATAGTGAACTCCAATGTCATTTATTTTGCCTTGCTAAATCTAGGAATACCACATTGCCCCAGATACAGGAATGAATGATAATAGGACCCAGCTCAGTCCACTATCCTTCACATTTGGATTCAATTTAAAAAAATCTCACCTGCCCCCCTTTCTAGTGCTGTCAATTCCCTGATGGCCTAGAATGAGGGACCATGACTTCATCCCTCCTTGTATCTCCTCCCAGTTTCGAAATATTTAATTTAAAAATTGTCCATCCACTCCCTAATGTCTTGTACAACAGTTATCTGCCCCCTAATGTCCCTTCCCTCAAATGCTAGTAGCAGCAGTTTAAGTTTACATTTAAAACACAGAAGAGAGCTTTCTGGTTAAATTTCATACCCAGCAGAGAGCTTGTAGTTTAAATTTAATAGTCATTCAGGGCCTAGCATCAGCAAAGTACCTTTAGTTTAAATTTAAAACACAGAAGAGAGCTTTCTGGTTAAATTTAGAACCCAGCAGAGAGCTTGTAGTTTAAATGTAATAGTCACTCAAGGCCTAGCATCAGCAAAGTACTTTTAGTTTAAATTTAAAACACAGAAGAGAGCTTTATGGTTAAATTTAGAACCCAGCAGAGAGCTTGTAGTTTAAATTTCATAATAAGTTAGAGCCTAGCAGCAGCAAAGAGCTATAATTTAAATCAAATAAGAATATAGCTTACCTCAGCAGCACAGGACAGGGTACTGTGTAGCAGCCCTCTTTTCATAAATGTTATTTCCCTCCCTTCCTCCCTCCCTCCCCACACCCACCCACCACTGGGATAATTGTAGCTTTATAGGTACTTACACATTTTAAAAGACAGGAGGTGCTCTCAGGTGAAGCGCGTTACCCAAATCAGTCATACACTAAGGACCTGAGATTAATTAAGCTTCAGGTGAACAAGGTATATTAAACATATTAGGTACAGTTTTATTGGTATAAATATCCATAGCAACCCTTAGTAAGCAAAGAACTTAAAGATCTAAACAAAAACTTAAAACTAAGATGCATACAGCAGTCCAGCAGCGAGATGGGGGCTTTCCAGTCTTTTGCATTGAGTGTCACATGTATGATTTTCTCCCAGTTGGTGAGAGGTCTTACGTGTGCACTAGGTGCAAAGAGCTCTTTGCTCTCAGGGAACGAGTCCGTTCTCTAGAGGCTTGAGTAGCAGACTTGGAAAACATAAGACAGACAGAGAGGTACATAGACGAAACCTACAGGGATATAGTCCTGAAGTCCCACCTCCAGTCTGGCAGCATCCCTGTTGCAATGGAGGAGAGAGGTCATGTGACAGGACAGCATCACCCTGGTGTGGCAGGAAGTGATTCTGTAACTAGGACCTGTCCTGCAGGTGATGTAAAACCCTCTCGCACTGAGGAAGTTTCTCCAGGGCCATGTGCCCATGAGGGAAGGGTTAGGACAGCCGTTATAGTTGGTGATTCGATCATTAGGCATGTAGATAGCTGGGTGGCTGGTGGACGTGAGGATCGCCTGGTAACATACCTGCCTGGTGCAAAGGTAGCGGACCTCACGCACCACCTAAATAAGGTCTTAGATAGTGCTGGGGAGGAGTCTGCTGTCTTGGTACATGTCGGTACCAATGACATAGGAAAATGTGGTAGGGAGGTTCTGGAGGCTAAATTTAGGCTTTTAGGTAGGAAGTTGAAATCCAGAACTTCCAGGGTAGTGTTATCCGAAATGCTTCCCATTCCACGTGCAGGACCCAAAAGGCAGGCAAAGCTACGGAGTCTCAATGCGTGGATGACAATGGTGCAGAGATGAGGGGTTTGGATTTGTTAGGAACTGGGGTACATTCTGGGGAAAGGAGCGGCTCTTCCTAAGGGATGGGCTTCACCTTAACCGGGATGGAACCAGGCTGCTGGCATTAACCTTTAAAAAGGAGATAGAGCCATTTTAAACTAGATAATAGGGGAAAGCCGACAGTCACCCAAGAGCGGATGGTTCGGAAGAATGTATCCTTGAAGGATACTACCAAAAGCAGAGAGGTTCCAAAAAACAGTAAAGTAGCCCAAATACCCGCGAGTATGGAGCAGACAGAGCTTAAAGATCCCAAATTACCCATGTCTACCAATAGCCAAATTAATATGAATAAAATACAGTCTCTAAAATGCTTGCATGCAAATGCTAGAAGTCTAAAAAATAAGAAGGGAGAGTTCAAATATGTAGCACTAAATAAGAGGTTAGATATGACTGGAATATCAGAGACATGGTGGAAGGAGGACAACCAGTGGGACACTGTGATACCTGGGTGCAAACTATATCAAAATGATAGAGCTGATCAAATTGGTGGAGGGGTTGCGCTCTATGTTAGAGAGGGCATTGAGTCAGAAAGGATTAAAGTTTTGCAGGAAACAAAATTTGCTGTAGAATCTCTATGTATTGAAATTCCATGTAAAAAGGGGAAGGCGATGGTATTGGGGGTGTACTATCGACCGCCTGGCCAGAATGAACAAATGGATGATGGAATGCTCAAAGAAATCAAGGAAGCTAACAAAAGTTACAGCGCAGTAATAATAATGGGTGATTTCAATTACCCCGGTATCGACTGGGTCAGTGTCACGGCAGGACATGCTAGGGAGATAAAGTTCCTAGATGACATAAATGACTGCTTCTTGGAGCAGCTGGTTCATGAACTGACCAGAGTGGAAGCCATATTAGACCTAGTCCTTAGTGGAACAGCAGATCTAGTGCAAGAGATAAGGGTGTTGGGGCCACTTGGCAATAGTGATGATAGCATGATCGCCTTTGATTTAATTAGTGGAGGAGGGATAGTACGGAAATCCACAGTACTACCTTTTAACTTTCGAAAGGGAGACTATGATAAAATGAGGAAAATAGTTAAGAAAAATCTAAAAGGAGCAGTTGCAAAGGTTAAAAACTTACATCAAGTTTGGGTGTTGTTGAAAAATACTATCTTGGCAGCCCAGACCAGCTGTATTCCACGCTTTAAGAAAAGTGGAAGGAAGTCCAAAAAACTGTCAGCATGTTTTAAAGGTGAGGTCAGAGAGACTGTTGTTGCTAAAAAAGCATCTTTCAGGAAATGGAAAAAAGAGCCAAAGGACAAAACCTGGAAACAGCACAAGCACTGGCAAGTCAAATGCAAGGCATTGATAAAGCAGGCAAAGGGAGAATTTGAGAAGAAGCTTGCTGCAGAAGCAAAAACGTGAAATAAAGATTTTTTCAAGTACATGCACAGCAAAAAACCTGTGAGAGAGTCAGTTGGTCCATTAGATGATAGAGGAGTTAAAGGGGCACTAAGAGGCGACAAGGCGATAGCTTAGAGACTGAATGAATTCTTTGCTTCGGTCTTTACTGAGGAAGATGTAGGGATCTTACCCATGACTGAAGTGGTATTTAAAGGTGCGGAAGAATTGAAGGAAATATCGATACATCAGGAAGATATATTACAACTATTAGATAAAATGAAGAGTAGCAAATCACCTGGACCGGATGGTATACATCCAAGGGTGTTGAAAGAACTGAAATATGAGATTGCAGACCTGCTATTAGTAATCTGTGAACTATCATTAAAATTATCTCTAATACCTGAAGATTGGAGGATCGCCAATGTAACACCAATTTTTAAAAAGGGTTCCAGGGATGATCCGGGAAACTACAGTCCAGTGAGCCTCACGTCAGTACCGGGAAAAATGGTAGAAACCATCATAAAGAATAAAATTACTCAGCATGTAGATAGTCATGGCCTAATGGGAGACATTCCAACATGGATTTAGACAAGGAAGATCTTGTCTTACTAATCTGTTATTTATGTTTTTTTAAAAGTGTGAATAAACAGGTGGACAAAGGTGAGTCGGTTGATATAGTGTATCTGGACATTCATAAAGCCTTTGACAAGGTCCCTCATCAGAGACTTTTGGCAAAACTGAAGAGTCATGGGATAGGAGGCAGTGCACTACTGTGGATCAAGAACTGGTTAAAAGATAGAAAGCAGAGGGTTGGGCTAACTGGCCAATTTTCCCAATGGAGCAAGGTGAATAGTGGTGTACCACAGGAATCTGTGCTGGGTCCGCTGCTTTTTGACATATTCATAAATGACCTGGAAAGTGGAATAACGAGTGAGGTTATCAAATTTGCAGATGACACAAAACTATTTAAAGTTGTTAAAACCCAAGAGGATTGTGGAAAATTGCAAGAGGATCTTGATAAATTAGAAGACTGGGCATCAAAATGGCAGATGAAATTTAATGTGGACAAGTGCAAAGTTATGCACCTAGGGAAGAACAACCCAAGCTATGGTTACACAATGCAAGGTTCCACATTAGGAATCACCACCCAGGAAAAAGATTTAGGCGTTATTGTGGATAACATGTTAAAACCCTCAGCCCAGTGTGCAGCGGCGGCCAAGAGAGCAAATAGAATGCTAGGTATCATAAGGAAAGGAATGGAAAATAAAACAAAAGATATTATAATGCCTCTATATCGTTCCATGGTGAGACCGCACTTTGAATATTATGTGCAATTCTGGTCGCCGTATCTTAAAAAGGATATAGCATTATTAGAAAAGGTTCAAAGAAGAGCCACCAAAATGGTAAAGGGGATGAAAGAATACTCCTATGATGAAAGGCTAAAAAGGTTAGGGCTCTTTAACCTGGAAAAGAGACGGCTGAGGGGAGATATGATAGAAGTCTATAAATTAATGAACGGAGTGGAACGGGTAAACATAGATCGATTGTTTACATTATCAGAATATAGAAAGACTAGGGGACATGCAATGAAGCTACAGGGTAAACTATTTAAGACTAATAAAAGAAAATATTTTTTCACTCAATGTGTAATCAATCTCTGGAATTTGTTACCGGAGGATGTAGTAAAGGCTGTTAGTGTAACTGGATTTAAAAAAGGTTTGGAGAAGTTCCTGGAGGAAAGGTCCATAAACCATTATTAAGAAGGAACCCAGGATATCAATGCTTGACCCAGTACAAGCATTGCGGAACCTGTGTCTTTTGGGGAAACTGCTAGGTACGTATGACCTAGATTGGCCACTGTTGGAAACAGGATACTGGGCTTGATGGACCTTGGTCTGACCCAGTATGGCATATCTTATGTTCTTATGTTCTTATGAGTATGGTGTGCAATTCTGGAGACTGCGCCTTCAAAAGATATAAACAGGTTGGAGTCGATGTACAGGGTGTCTACTAAAATGGTTAGTGATCTTCCTTATGAAGCATATGAGGACAGACTTAAAGATCTTAGTATGTATACTTTAGAGGAATGGCAGGATAGGGGAGATATGGCATTCTTCCCACTAGAGGACAGCAACCTTGGGCAGGAAGGACTGGGGTTTCTAGTCCCACAGGTGCTCCTTGTGGTCTTGGGCAAGCCACTTAACCCTCCATTGCCCATGTTCCCTGTAAGTATTAGTGTATGTGTCTCATATCCCCTCGTGTTAAATGTATCCCCCAACCACTTTGACCCGGTGAAAAGCTGGATATAAATGCAGCTAAATAAATGCAGCTAAATAAATATGATAGAGATGTTTAAATACCTCCATAGTATAAATGCAAAGGAGGACAGTCTCTTCCAATTAAAAGCAAGTTCTGCTATGAGGAGACATTGGATGAAGGTGAAAGGGGATAGACTCAGGAGTAATATGCGGAAATATTTCTTTATGGAAAGAGTGGTAGATAAGTGGAATAGTCTCCCAGTGGAGGTGGTAGAGACGAGGACAGTATCTAAATTCAAAACGTATGGGACAAACAGAGGATCTCTAAAGGTAAAAAGGGCACTATTGTAATTGGAAGTTCAGACTAGATAGGCCTTGTGGTATTTTTCTGCTGCCATGTTTCTATGTTTCTAGATGGACCATGCTGGTCTTTATCTACAGAATCAAAGGCCTTGCTGTAGTCAATAAAACACATATAAATATCATTTTAGCATTCTTTTGTCTTCAAGGATCCATCTTACATCTGCAATGCTGTCTCTCATTTCTCACCCTTACCTGAACCTTACTTACATTTCAGGCAGTTCTTATTGCAGTTATGGTTCTAGTCTCCACTGAATGATCTTGAATAGAATCTTGTTGGTCTGTGGGATCAGAGCAATTGTGTGATAATTTCCACAGTCAGTTGGATCACCTTTCTTCAGTATTGGTATAAACACAGATCTTTTCCAGTCAGTTGGCCATGGTGTTGTCTTGAAAATTTCCTGGCAGAGCCTTGCAAGTATTATAACAGCTGCCTCTGATTGCTTAATACAGGGTTCTTAACCCAGTTCTTGGAACAAAACTAGCCAGTATGATTTTCAAGATAACCACAGTGAATATGCATGAAAGAGATGTCCCTGTTCAATGTAAAGCTCTGTTGCTACAATGTAAACTGCCTTGAATCTAAGATGAGGCGGTATAGAAAATCTGTTAAATATATAAATACATTTGCATACAATGGAGGCAGTGCATGCTTGTCTCTCTCATGCATATTCATTGTGTTTATCCTGAAAATCTGACTGGCTAGGTGTGTCCCAAGGAATGGGTTGAGAACGTCTGCTGTAATATTTCAATGTCAACAGTAAGCAATCACCAAACAAAACCCTCCAAAACCAGAGGACATTTCTTTTTGTCGGATGTTACCGAGGGAGGTCAGAATTACTGTCTAACCCCACCAGACGGCAGCCTCCATTTTATTCATAAGTATAAACTTTCTCAAAAGACTTAGCTCATTATTAAGGACTTCATTTAAACTCCCTTGATGCGGTATCAAAATTAGGCACGACGTGTACGTTTTGGGATCCTCTCCCTGTATCAAGTGCTGCTTCTGTCAATTCGTAGAAACCGCCATGAATTGAGTTGACGGAAGCAGCACTTGATACAGGGAGAGGATCCCGAAACGTGCACGTCGTGCCTAATTTTGATACTGCATCGAGAGAGTTTAAATGAAGTCCTTAATAATGAGCTAAGTCTTTTGAGAAAGTTTATACTTATGAATAAAATGGAGGCTGCCGTCTGGTGGGGTTAGACAGTAATTCTGACCTCCCTCGGTAACATCCGACAAAAAGAAATTTCCTCTGGTTTTGGAGGGTTTTGTTTGGTGATTGCTTACTGTTGATATTCATAAGAACATAAGATATACCATACTGGGTCAGACCAAGGTCCATCAAGCCCAGTATCCTGTTTCCAACAGTTGCCAATCTAGGTCATACGTACCAAGCAGTTTCCCCAAAAGACACAGGTTCCACAGTGCTTGTACTGGGTCAAGCATTGATATCCTGGGTCCCTTCTTAATAATGGTTTATGGACCTTTCCTCCAGGAACTTGTCCAAACCTTTTTTAAACCCAACTACACTAACAGCCTTTACTACATCCTCCGGTAACAAATTCCAGAGTTTGATTACACGTTGCGTGAAAAAATATTTTCTTTTATTAGTCTTAAATAGTTTACCCTGTAGCTTCATTGCATGTCCCCTAGTCTTTCTATATTCTGATAACGTAAACAATCAATCTACGTTTACCCATTCCACTCCGTTCATTAATTTATAGACTTCTATCATATCTCCCCTCAGCCGTCTCTTTTTCAGATTAAAGAGCCCTAACCTTTTTAGCCTTTCTTCATAGAAGTATCCTTCCATCCCCTTTACCATTTTGGTGGCTCTTCTCTGAACCTTTTGTAATAACGCTATATCCTTTTTAAGATACAGCGACCAGAAATGCACACAATATTCAAGGTGCGGTCTCACCATGGAACGATATAGAGGCATTATAATATCTTTTGTTTTCTTTTCCATTCCTTTCCTTATGATACCTAGCATTCTATTTGCTCTTTTGGCCGCTGCTGCACACTGGGCCGAGGGTTTTAACATGTTATCCACAATGATGCCTAAATCTTTTTCCTGGGTGGTGGTTCCTAATGTGGAACCTTGCATCGTGTAACCATAGTTTGGGTTGTTCTTTCCAAGGTGCATAACTTTGCACTTGTCCACATTAAATTTCATCTGCCATTTTGATGCCCAGTCTTCCAATTTATCAAGATACTCTTGCAATTTTCCACAATCCTCTTGGGTTTTAACAACTTTAAATAGTTTTGTATCATCTACAAATTTGATAACCTCACTCGTTATTCTACTTTCCAGGTCATTCATGAATATGTCAAAAAGCAGCGGACCCAGCACAGATCCCTGGGGTACACCACTATTCACCTTTCTCCATTGGGAAAATTGGCCATTTAGCCCTACCCTCTGCTTTCTTTCTTTTAACCAGTTCCTAATCCACAGTAGTACACTGCCTCCTATCCCATGACTCTTTAGTTTTGCCAAACGTCTCTGATGAGGGAACTTGTCAAAGGCTTTCGGAAAGTCCTGATACACTATATCAACCGACTCACCTTTGTCCACCTGTTTATTCACACCTTCAAAAAAACATAACAGATTAGTAAGACAAGATTTTCCTTGTCTAAAGCCATGTTGGCTGTTTCCCATTAGGCCATGACTATCTACATGCCGAGTAATTTTATTCTTTATGATGCTTTCTACCATTTTTCCCGGTACTGACGTCAGGTTCCCCGGTCTGTAGTTTCCCGGATCACCCCTGGAACCTTTTTTAAAAATTGGTGTTACATTGGCGATCCTCCAATCTTCAGGTATTAGAGATGATTTTAATGATAGTTCACAGATTACTAATAGCAGGTCTGCAATCTCATATTTCAGTTCTTTCAACACCCTTGGATGTATACCATTCGGCCCAGGTGAATTGCTACTCTTCAGTTTATCTATAGTTGTAATACATCTTCCCGATGTATCAATATTTCCTTCAATTCTTCCGCACCTTTAAATAGCACTTCAGTCATGGGTAACATCCCTACATCTTCCTCAGTAAAGACCGAAGCAAAGAATTAATTCAGTCTCTCCGCTATCGCCTTGTCGCCTCTTAGTGCCCCTTTAACCCCTCTATCATGTAATGGACCAACTGTCTCTCTCGCAGGTTTTTTGGTACGAATGTAAAGTCTTTATTTCACATTTTTGCTTCTGCAGCAAGCTTCTTCTCAAATTCTCCCTTTGCCTGCCTTATCAGTGCCTTGCATTTGACTTGACAGTGCTTGTGCTGTTTCCAGGTTTCTTCATTTGGCTGTTTTTTTCCATTTCCTGAAAGATGCTTTTTTGGCAACAACAGCCTCTCTGACCTCACCTTTAAACCATGCTGGCAGGTTTTTGGACTTCCTTCCACTTTTCTTAAAGCGTGGAATACAGCTGGTCTGGGCTTCCAAGATAGTATTTTTCAACAACACCCAAGCTTGATGTAAGTCATTAACCTTTGCAATGGCTCCTTTTAGTTTTTTCTTAACTATTTTCCTCATTTTATCATAGTCTCCCTTTCAAAAGTTAAAAGGTAGTAGTGTGGATGTCCTTACTATCCCTCCTCCACTAATTAAATCAAAGGCGATCATGCTATGATCACTATTGCCAAGTGGCCCCAACACCCTTATCTCTTGAACTAGATCTGGTGTTCCACTAAGGATTAGGTCTAATATGGCTTCCCCTCTGGTCAGTTCATGAACCAGCTGCTCTAAGAAGCAGTCATTTATTTCATCTAGGAACTTTATCTCCCTAGCATGTCCTGCCGTGACACTGACCCAGTCAATACCGGGGTAATTGAAATCACCCATTATTATTACTGCGCTGTAACTTTTGTTAGCTTCCTTGATTTCTTTGAGCATGTCATCATCCATTTGTTCATTCTGGCCAGGCGGTCGATAGTACACCCCACTGCCATCGCCTTCCCCTTTTTACATGGAATTTCAATCCATAGAGATTCTACAGCAAATTTTGTTTCCTGCAAAACTTTAATCCTTTCTGACTCAATGCCCTCTCTAACATAGAGCGCAACCCCTCCACCAATTTGATCAGTTCTATCATTACGATATAGTTTGTACCCAGGTATCACAGTGTCCCACTGGTTGTCCCCCTTCCACCGTGTCTCTGATATTCCAAATAAGCTGCTGCAGCACAGTTTACATAAAGAATATCTCAGAATGCTGTATTACAGGTTCAAGATGAGTCTGGGAGTTTTGTAGAGGGGAAAATACCCCAGAGTTTTGTGTGTTGTTATGAAAGATTATATACAGCTGAAAGTCAGGGCACAAAAACATAAGAACATAAGATATGCCATACTGGGTCAGACCAAGGTCCATCAAGCCCAGTATCCTGTTTCCAACAGTGGCCAATCTAGGTCATACGTACCTAGCAGTTTTCCCAAAAGACATAGGTTCCGCAATGCTTGTACTGGGTCAAGCATTGATATCCAGAAAATCAAATAAACTATTTTTTAGAAGAGAATATAGGGTAATCCCTATCGGAAGAACAGAAAGTAGCCCTGAACTTGCCATAACTTAATTTGAGTTATTAAGTGCAATAAGGTCTCTGCCAACAGGGAAGCTGCAAGATCTGATGCCAATTTTATAAAAGTTTTATGAAAGATTCCTTTTAATTTTGTCACTGCTCTTTCTGCGAGGCTTATGAAAGATCCAAGAAACAGGATTAGTGCCTAAAATCTTTACCCAAGCATTTGTAACACTAATACGTAACAGTGGTAAGGATTTTATTGAATGCATTTAATACAGATTGATCTCACTAATCAACATGGATGCAAAGATTTTGGCCAAGATAATGGCCAAATGTTTGGATCCTCTGATATTAAAGTTGATATACAGATATCAAACAGGTTTTATAAGAGGCCGGAATGTCTTAGGTAATGTTCAAAGGATTTTGCATTTAGTGAACCAGCTTTCACTTGGTAATAAAGGTCCGGAGCGTATTCTTAGCTCTAAATATGGAAAAAGCCTTTGATAGGGTCAAGTGTGCCTTTTTGTTCCAGCTGTTGTGAAGGCTTAATTTTGGTCTCCATATTGTCCTGCTAGACCAGTCCAGACAAGTGGGTTGTGTTCCCCTACCAGCAGATTGGTGAAGATAAATGAAAAGCCCAGTTTTCAAATACACCACTCTCATGCCTCTATCCTCCTCAGCCAACAGAGGTCTCTTCAGTATTTCTTTGTCTCCAGCAGACGGTAGATGGATTTTTCTGCTCTCTGTAGAAAATTTGTAGATTAAGAGGAAAAGAGGGTGTAGGAGTAGCCTAGTGATACATTGCCAAGAAAGCCAAGAGGCAGCTGGGTTGCCAGGAGTCAGCATTGACTTGATGGAACACAAAAAAGGAAAAGATTGATTAAATGCTCATGAACAACCACCTTGAGAGTGACTCTCTCACTTGAGTGCGATGTGGGAGGGTCTGTGGTTTTTTCGGTAGTCATAGGAGGAAAGAAATTTGGTTCAGTTCCACATGCTTATCATGATAAGAGCCTGTTGAGCAGCCAGACATTGGAAAGATTTAGAAGGATCTGTAAGAGTGCAGCAACCTCACACAACCTTAACACCCCCTCTCTCCTTTGTTGCCTCCTATTCTTTCCCAAAGGTTGCAGAAGGCTCTCAGAAGGCGCCCACTCTTCTGAGGGCCCTCCTGGTGAGGACCTCCTCTCCTCCTCGATGCCCGATCCGGTGACCCCGGTATCGGCATCCCAGGGCCCCACGCCTGCGTGGGAGTCCCGTATGCTGGCGCTGGAATGCAGCGTTTCTGCGTTCATTGCTTCCCAGCAGGCGCTCTTGGCCAGCTTCGCTGACTTGCGCCTGGAGACTGCGAGTCCCTCGTGTGGGACACTCAAATCCATCCAGGAAACCCCCGAGAGCCACGGGCCTCGTGAGGGTCCTCGACGTCGGTCTCGCTCGCTCTTCCGTTCCTTGGGGTCGAGATTGTCCAGGGCCTCCGACTCCAGGCTACTGGCCATCAGACAGGGCGAACTGCCCAGCTCGGATCCCTCAACCGACTTCTCAGACTGGGATCCAATGGGGACACATCCCTGGAGACCTGCACCCAATGGGATCTTCCATCTGAGCTCTCGCTGCCTGGTCTCCAGCGGCGTTCACCGCCCGAGGACACCTTCTTTTTTTGGTGTTTATTTGGGACATGGCTCGGGCCCTCAACATGGTCACCCAGGCCAAGGAGGACCCTTGTGCTGAAGAACGCGATATTCTTCAGTACGAGGCTCCGCCCAGGGAATCCCTCACCGTGCCGGTTCTGCCGATCCTCTCTCGGCTATTGCTCCGCATGTGTGAGGCCCCGGCCTCTGTTCCCATGTGTGAGGCCCCGGCCTCTGTTCCCATTTTATTACCAAACCTAGGTTGATTGGTGTATACTATATATGTAATATTTCAATGAGCATACCATTGATGCTTGGTGCTTTGTTCTTTGATAATGCTTTCAATGCTGCTTTGGGTTCTTTCATCATGAATGGTTTAAAATCATAAGGTAGAGGTTGAAAAGCAATTGGTCCACTTGGTATTTATGGTATAATGACTGTGTGTATTCTTTCCACTTGTTCTTGATCTTCTCAGCTTTATTCAACTTGGATCCTTGAGCATCTTTTAGCATTCCAATTTAAGGCTGAAATGTTCTCTTTAATTCTTTTAACTTTCAGAAAGCCAATCTTGTTATCCTCTAATAATTTCTGATTCTATTTGTTTGCTTGCATCATTGTAGTACTTCTCCTTGTCCTATCTTGCTGTAGGTTGGAAATCTCTGTTAAGTTCTGTAATTACCTCTCCTCTGGCTTTGGTTTCTCAGAGTTTCTGGGCAATTATTGTCAGAGTTTCTTAGATCATTGATTTTGATCATTTTTGCTTTTCCATCTTTTGCAGAGACTTCTCACTTCATGGAGCACAATTTTCTTGATGTCTTCCTATAACTCTTCTGGTGCTCTGTCATTTGTATCCAACGAAGCAAATTAATTTTGCAGGCAGTCTTTAAATTCTGGTGGTACATTTCCAAGACTATATTTTTCTACATTCATAAATAGCTTGCTTTTTATAACATTAGCTTGTGTTTGCATACTAGTAGCTGGTGATCTGTACCACATTCAGCTCCAAGTTTTCTAATTCTGCTATATCCTTAGAAAAGGTACAAGGAAGAGCCACTAAAATGGTAAAGGGGATGGAAGGATACCCCTATGAGGAGAGGCTTAAAATATTAGGGTTCTTCAACTTGGAAAAGAGATGGATGAGGGAAGATATGATAGAGGTCTTTCTTCAGCTTTATTTCTGTTGCCAAGCCCATTTTTCCAACCACTTTGCCTTTTTCTTTGTTGCCAACCTTTGTGGTCCAGTCACTCATGACTATCAGAATATCTTGTTTGCATGCTGTCAATTTCAGCTTGTTCATAGAACTGATCCACTTCTTCCTCTTATGCAGCTGCTGTTGATGCATATACCTGAAAAATAATGGTGTTGATGGGCATTCCTCACAGACAAATAGAAATTAAACATTTGCTGTTTGCATTGTATTTAATTACAGTTCTTGCAAGTTTCTTCTTAATTATAAATCTAAAACCATTTCTTCTTTGTCTTTCATTTTTGGCATAGTATATTATGCAAATATCAGATTCAAAGTGGTCAGTGCCAGTCCATTTCAGTTTGTTGGCACTCAACAGATCAAGTTGTACACATTCTATGTCACTCTTGACTACATCCATCTTCCCTTGGTTCATGTTTTCTGTGTTCCATGTTCCAGTATATAAGACATCTTTGCAAACTTGTCCTCAGTTTCCTTTTGGTTTTATTGATATTTAAAAGTGCACAAGGGTAACACATAGCATTTCAAGGACAAGGTTGACTGCACATAAAATCTATTTTAAGAATAAGATTATGATAGCGCCCATAGTTAAACACTGTATTGCACACCAGCATTGATTTCTAGACTTTAAAGCATGAAGGAGTTATTGACTGTGTATTGTTGAGAGAGGAACAAAAAACAATTTTTGAATTACATATAGTAGAGCCAAATGGCTTAAATCAATCAGTGGATCATAATCTGTTTATAGACCACCACTTTTATTGATAATTTTTTGTTCACTATACATGCTACTACCATGTCCAAAATAGTATAGCAAACATTTAGGGGCCTATTTAAAAAGCTGCATTGAGGGTAATTTCACAGCAAGTCATCAAAATATAAAGTCAAAGTAGGTGCTTATTTTGGAGTTATTTTGTAAATATACAAAAAAGAGGAAAAAACACCATAGAAGTAAAAACAGCAATAGAATCTGTGAAGAAGGACCCTTCTTTTGGTAAACAAACCAGCCGCTAACCCTAAATCAATGAGTTGTGCATTATTATGTTGTAGAGCCATGGTGGAATCATTCCTTAAAGTAACATAACACACCGCGTCATCAATTTGGTTGAAAAAGCATTGTATTTTTGAGTGGGTACAAATGTTTTTCAAGTAAAGAAGATTATATAGATGAGATCAAGCGCCATCTTGATGATGACATGGTGTATATTAGAGTTGTTCATTTGGTAGCAGGTGGCTACCTTAATGTAAGTTATGTGAAGGCACATTTTACAATTGGACATCCTAGTGCAATCCGGGACATCAAAGCCAGAACGTCTGAAAAAAAAAGCAGGCATGTGCAAGCTCGGGCATAATTTCATAAATGTGAATTTAATTAATTAATTAAATTAATTAATTAACATTTATTTTACACCACCTTTCTACCACTCAAAGCGGTTTACATGTAACAAAACCAAACAGCGCAGGGATGCATCTGTTGTACAATGAACATGAACATTCAAAGGTTCAGTGAAACAATAACTATGTACAGTGAAAAGTTAGAATGCAAGGACATTCATAGCTTCAGTGGAGCAAAACTATGTAGAAGTGCAAAGTTAGAATGCAGTTGCACGACTTCATACATTATTAGAGTCTAGGACACTAGGGGGATCATTCTGATGTGCGAATAGTGGGGATGTACCTCTGGTTGGACATATTTGCTGCGGGTGAATTTGGAACTCCAGGCTCCCTGCACATACAGCATTCTTGTGTGGGGAATTCTGGATGGGGCGGGAGGGGGAGGGCCAGAAAAGGAGCATGAGCGAAGTGGAGGCAGGCCCATGACCCTGTACGTACAGGAGTGGAGGAGTGGCTTAGTGGTTGGGGCAGGGTACTTCAGGCTGGAAGGTCGGGGGTTCAAATCCCACTAGAGGACAGCAACCTTGGGCCGGAAGGACTGGGGTTTCTAGTCCCACAGGTGCTCCTTGTGGTCTTGGGCAAGCCACTTAACCCTCCATAGCCCATGTTCCCTGTAAAATAGTTATCTCCAAGTTATAATTCCCTGTTCAATGTAATTTCAGTTTGTTCAATGTAAACCGCACTGATGCAGAATAGCGCGGTATATAAGAGAATGTAAATAAATAAAATACTGTTTGTGGCCCTGTAGGTCCAGGGCAGCAAGGATACATGAGGAACTTATTCCACCTCAAGAGGTGGAATAAGTCCCCCCCAAGGAAGGGGAATGGCACTGGTGAGGTTCCCTAATGCCCAGTCACAGCCTTGGCAGGCCCCTCTGGGAATCAGGCAGCGGGGAACAGCAGTTTTGATCTGCTGTAGGAATTGGGGTTGCTGCATGGAATCCCAGTGCCATGGCAACAGGACGCCATGGCACTGAGGCTCCATGAAGGAGCATTGGGAGGGTTGCAGCAGGATGGAATCAGGGCACATCTAGCCCGCCCAAGCCCTTTGCCCTGATTCTGCTCCCATAGGAATGTATAGCTCCTGTGGGTGCAGAATCGGGTGTAAATCCGACCCGTCCAGATTTTGGATGTCCGGACAGGCCGAATGTGCCCCGATCAGAATGGGTCCCTAGATGTGGATGGCCCAAGATGGATGTCTATAGAGATGTCTACGTAGACATCCAGCTTAGAATATGGATATCTAATAGCATAATGGTTAAAGTAGTAGGTTGGGCACAGGGCAGACAGGGTTCAAATCCTAGTATGGGCCTTTGTGATTGTAGGCTAGTTGCTTAACTATCCATCTGCTCTACACTCTGATGGTGTTTTAAGGCCAAAAGAAGCACTTTCCTGATACCTATTTGTACCTGCAGCAGGTATAAACATGGCTGTCCCCATATGTCCTGAAATCAAATGGAAATGTGTAAGTCCATAACACCTCCACTATACCCACCTTGCCTATTTGAATGTCTCTGCACTGGAGAGGTCTGGAAATGGCTTTGGAGTTGTCTCTGTGATTTTGATGTCAATTTGCACATCTTCAGACGTCCTAAATCACATCTAAGCTTTTTAAAATGACCTCCTTAGACTATTTTTTGATTAACTTCATTTGATGGATCTACTATGAGGTCTTTGGCATAGTCCTCAAAACGTTTTAACTTTTTATTTTGTTTTTATTGCAGGGGAGAGTGATTATTTTTTGTTTTAAGAGCTACTTCCAATTAGACAGTGTAATGTCTCTTGGAGATGTGTGTTATTTTTCATTTTTCATTTTATTGTGTTTTTTTTTATTGGTCTGACTTTTTGTTTTTGTTTTGCCTAGGTTTTCCTCACAGATTGTACTTCATGTATTGGAAGAACTGCTTTCAACCATACTGGTATGTGATTCTGTGCCAAAACATGTCTGACTCTTTATGGATTTGTATTCTTGTATGGTTGATATTTTTTATATGTTTGTATTCTTATAATACATTTATATAATTAACTGTTATTTTATATTTGTAGGTTTATTTTGAGACTTCCATTATTCTATTGCTGTTTTCTATAAAGACAACCTAAGTACATATAAAACAGCCTCACAAAAGCTGCAACTATTGCAGCTAAAATGCACCCACATTTATTTATACCTGCTTTTTAGTGCATGTAAATGTATGCATGTAAAGTTCATGTATATTTCATAAACTATTTGTTTCCTTTGTGACCTTGCCTACCCTAAACCCAAACTAGACCTAAGCATGTCAACATGGGATCATATAAAAACACACCTTAATGTCATTGTCTATTCTATTATGTGCATATACAATGGCTAATTTTATAAAAGCTCTTTTCCATGCTTCAAATCAAACTCTTGTTTGGGACTCAGACAAAGGAACCATTCTGTGGATCATCATTATACCGAATGAACAGTGGCCACATTTGTAATGCCCATCTACTGGACCTTCTACTCCTCTTGTATCTAGTGCTGATGGGATTAATTGGTCTCTCAGGTTGGCGCCTCACCTGATCTCCTTTTTCTTTCCACTTGTTTTATCCCTGCCTACACCTTCTGTGTTTGTCTTGACTAGATTGTAATCTCTGATGAGCAGGGACTGTCTCTTATATGTCTGTGCAGTGCTGCGTACGACTTATAGCGCTATACTACTACTACTCTGTTTGTGCGCTATCAAAATCCCCTTTTCTTTAAAACATTCGAAGATTTGGACGATATGCTAATGTTTCCTTACAAATTTCTTTGTCTTTGGACAAATGTGAGAATTTGATAGTGCACACCTCCGGAACCTGTTGCAATAATTGTCTTTTGTCCATAAATTTGGCTTTATTGAACCACCGCTGTATAAAATGACAGGGATACCCATGTTCATAAAATCTCTCTTTAATTCCCTCTGCCTGTTTTTCAAATTTTTCTTTTACTGAAAAGACTGTTTTAAGAACAAGAACTAAAAATGTATCAGCTTGTTCCTGTCAAATGGCATTCTGTACATCATTGTGGAGAACCCAAAAGGCCCTTTTTTGATTAAAATTTCTAAAACAGAATCTCTGTATTACTACTATTGATTTGGAACTTACAATTCTTATCACATCCATTAAACCAAGTATAAGAGACATTTGAGAGGACTGATTCCTCCTCCACAGCACTAAAATATTATCAATATAATGTTTCCACATAGTAACATTGCATTTACTGTAAATGGACAATTACTCAAAAATGTTATCAAAATGTTCAACGTATAAATTAACCAAATAAGGGGCCATAGTGGTCCCCCATTGCTGTGCCCTTAATCTGTTGGTAGAAAACTCTTTCAAAACTAAGGTGGCAAGCTGACAAATTGAATCAGCTTGACGTGAATTTAGCCCTGATCTTATCACCTCAATTGCATCTTCCTGTGGAATATTCATTTAGAGTGATTCAATGTCAAGTGTTACCAACATTGCATCACTCATGTCAATATGCAGTTCATTCACAATATTAATAATGGGGTTTTTTTAGCTTTGTTCAGGCTTTGGATGTCTGCAAATGAGCATACATATGTTCAAAGCATGAAGACGTCCCTGGAGCCATTTTAGAAAGTGGTTCCCCGGTGAGAGGCTGTCCAAGACTGAAAGGGGGCATGATGTAGGTTTGTCCAGGACTTTCTTTCTTTCTTTATTTATTTATTTAGCTGGGCTTATATACCGCTTTTCATGGGTCAAAGCAGTGTTCATTCAACAAGAACGGTGGATTACATTAAACCAGTGTTAATTTATGTACAACAAACAGGTAGAACTTGTATTTTAAACATATTTTACATATTTACAGGTTCATAGTGGATGCTTACATTATAGTATTCAAAAACCTCAGACCTTGAGTTTGTACTGTACAATCACTCCACACCAATATTACAAGCTCATTTCATTGATCTGAAACAAATACTTGCAATGGTATATGCTTCAATTATCTATTATTACTAGTTTTTTTTATTTGTTTTTTTTTTTAAATCTCTTTATTCGGTAACCACAACAATACAAGTAATGATACCTTACAATACAAAAACTTTGTTTTCCAACCCAACAATAAAGAAACAAAGAAAAAAGGAAAAGAATAGGAAAGGAAAACCAACCCTCCTCCCTCCCCCCCTCCCCCCGGTTCTAACCCCTCCCGGTTCTCAAAAGGAAAATACAAACATACTTGTCAAATCAAATCAGTTCGTACTTCTTCTGCCTGAATACATTCCCACCGCTGTTAACCAGGCCAGCGGAATGAAGACTTCCCCTGGAACACGTGGGGATCGATCAACGGAATCGATCCAACAGTGCCCATCTCTCGGAGTGAAGATCCACTCTATCAGGGTCATGAAGTTTACTATATAGTTTCTCATATTGAGAGTATTGACACACTTGCCCCCACCAGCTATTTGGGTGCAAATGCTGAAAGGTTTTCCAGTGTGACAAGATCATTTTGACAGCCACAGCTATCATATAGTTTAGCAAAAAACGCTCCTCTTTAGGGAGTCCCAAGGGGAGTGATCTCAAATAGATGACATTTCTAGATAACTCAACTGTGGTACCCAGGACTGCCTGGATTTTGCCCCAGACACCCACCCAGAACTTAAATACTATTGGACAATCATAGAACATGTGGGCATATGTGCCAAGCTCATTCTGACAAGACCAGCATTTACTTGTGGCTGATTTATCCCATTTGGAAAGTTTTATAGGGGTCACATAGGCCCTATGGAGAAAGAAAAACATGGTTTGCGTAATTGCAGCTGACCTCGAGACTCTTGTTACTGGTCCCCATAGAATTTTCCAGGAGAGGGGGGGCAATGAACAATCTGTTTCCGCCTCCCACACCTTAGTTAGACCCGCCGGTTGGCTTGAGACATACCGCCGAAACATATCATATATCTTAGACATCAGGCACTTCAGTTAAAGCGTCTCCCTGAGCCATTTATAGATCCCCGACTCAGCTGTCAACGCCTTAGGTGCCATATTTTTCGCAGCCAAACAATGCTTCAGCTGTAACCAGCGGAGAAAACAGGATTCTGGGAGGAAAAATTCCGCACGGAAGTCAGCAAATCTTTTCCATCCAGCACCCTTAATCAAATGACCCACAACCCAAATCCCCTGCTCCTGCCATGCATGCCAGGCAATCTTCTGTCCTCCAAGTCTAATTCAAGGATTCCACCATAATGGGGTCATCCTAGAGGGCAAGCTGTCCTTATTCGCTACTTGCGCTAATGCTAAATACGCCTCCTGTGTGGCCCGGAGGACTTTCCCCCCCACAAGATCCTCGGGGCATAAATCCCCTAGCATATGCTCTAGGGGATAGGGACTAGCTAAACACGTTTCTACTGCTAACCAACTAGGGCTGCACTCATTTCTATCACCGTCTAGCCACTGCGCTCCTTGCTTCAGCAAGAGGGCATGGTGATACCATTGGAGATCTGGGAAGTGGACACCCCCTTGCTCCTTGGGGGCTTTCAGTTTTTTACTTGCTATACGCTGTTGGGCCCCGTTCCATAAAAAGGCCATGAGACTTCTCTCTATGTCCAAATACACTTTTAATGGGAGGGAGACGGGTAGCATGCCCAAAATATAGTTGATTTTAGGTGTCAGTATCATTTTTATAATTTCCAACCTGCCCCACCATGTGAAACACAAGGGGGACCAAGCCAAGGTTTTGCTATGTATCAATTGAAGGATCCCCTCAACATTTTCCCGTATCGTGCGCTCCCATGAGGAACAATAATAGGCTCCTAGATACTTGATACATCCTGTCTCCCAACGGAAAGGGAAAGAGGCCATCATGCTAGAATTGGAACAGCTGTTAAGCGGAAATGCAACTGATTTGGCCCAGTTAATTTTGTATCCCGAGAGACACGAGTAAGCTGCGATCAACGTCAAGAACCGCGGTACTTCACGGGGTTGTGTAAATAAAATAAGATCATCGGCGAAGGCCGAAAGTTTCACCTGCGCTTCCCCAATCGGGAAACCCTTTATGTCTGGACTTTGTCTTATGGCAATAGCTAGGGGCTCTAGTGCTAGATTAAAGAGTAGCGGGGAGAGAGGACACCCCTGCCGAGTTCCTCTATGCAGGGAAAAGGAGCGAGATAGCATGCCATTTGCAAGTGTCCTAGCACTTGTATGCATGTATAATACACAAACTTTCTGTATGAACTCCTCCCCTAAGCCAAACCATTCCAGTACTGAAAAAAGAAAAGGCCACTCCAACCTATCAAAAGCCTTTTCGGTGTCAAGAGAGAGGGCTATATATGGTGAATCCTCTCCTGCGGCCCGGTCCAGCAAATTACAGAGTAATCGGGCATTATCTGTCGTCGCTCTACCGGGAATAAACCCGGATTGGTCAGGGTGTATTAAATCTCCGATATAATTAGCTAATCGTTTTGCCAGCATGCTGGCGTAGACCTTATAATCTGTATTTAAAAGGGATATGGGCCTATAATTCGTAACAAAGTTTGGGTCCTTACCAGGCTTTCCAAGTACTATAATCGTAGCTTCCGAAAAGCTACCAATGCGCTCCTGCTCCTGCTCTAACCACTCATAATAAATCGTTAGGAATGGAACCAATTCAGCGCTTAAAGCTTTATATAGCTCCGACGGCAGCCCGTCCGGGCCTGTCACCTTGCCCCTTGGCATAGAGTCGATTGCCAACCGAATCTCTTTGGGAGAAAAGGGTTCCCCTAGTTGTCTGGCTTGTGTTATCATCAATTTAGGCTGCGTAAGCTTCCCCAGGAAGCCTGCAATAGCTGCTGGATCCGCGCTGACCTCTGTGGAATATAACTTAGTATAATACTGGGAAAACTCTTGCAAAATCTGTTCGTCATTTACTAATCGGGCCTGGTTATCACCAATGAGAGAAATAATTCTCGATTTTTCACGTTTCCCACGAATGGTATTCGCTAACAACCTACTAGCCCTATTACGCTCGACATGAAAACGAGCGGATTGCTTCATCATATGATACTCCACTTCGGAGCTCAGGATCTCGTTGTATTCAAACCTCAGCTTGATCCACAGCCTTTCCCCCGCCTTAATCTGGGCTTCCAAGGCTGCAAGTTGGACTTTCCGCTTTTTGTTTTCTTTAATCTTATAACTGGTAATGGTTCCCCGAAGCGAGGCCTTGAAAGCCTCCCACCAGGCCCACCCTGCCGTATCTTTCATCTTATTTACACTGAAATAAGAGCTGATGGTAGAACGCAACTCCTCTAGAAAGGCAGGTTCCGCCAGCCATGCCCTATTAAATGACCAGGATGAGCCTAGACACACAGTGTCTTGTACCTTGATCTTCAACGTGACCGCAGCATGATCCGAGATGGTCATACTCAGAATGTCCGCTTCACAGCTGTTCGCAACCAAAGACCTCGAGACTAGGAAGTAATCTATACGAGAGAGAGAGCTATGGACTGGGGAGAAGAAAGTGTACTCCTTATCTACCGGATGCAATAGCCTCCAAATATCTACCAACCCGCAATCCTCCATGAGACTAGAGAGGGCAATATCAGCTCTCGCCAGCCTGCTCACCCTCCCAGGACTGCGATCCACTAATGAGTCTCTAACCATGTTAAGATCCCCTCCCAGAATTATGGGAGCCTCACTTTCCCTTTGTAAAGCACAATTCAGAGCACAGTAGAAGGCAGGATCATCCTTGTTAGGACCATACACATTTACTAAAACGCACTTAAATTTCCCATGCTGGAGCAATGCTAAAGCCCACCTTCCTGAGATATCACAGCTGGACCGGACAATCACTGCTCCCAGCGTCTTACGTACTAAGATAGCCACCCCATTTCTTTTGTTATCTGCTGGGGAGCAGCCAGCTAGCACAAACCTCCCCTCCTCCAGTTTCCTAGTCTCCAAAGCAGAGAGATGAGTCTCCTGAAGGAAGACTATATCAGCTCGCTGCTTCATGCAATATGCTAGTATTTTCTTTCTCTTCATTGGTGTCTTAATACCCTTTACGTTCAGAGATATAAGTTTTAACTCGCTAGCCATAGTCAATCACAGCAATGCTTACACTAAAGACTTGGACTAAATAACATACAAATTCACAACCCATAACTTCCCTCTGAGAACAAATCCACCCCACAACACCCTCCCTGCAACCGCCTGGACGAGACAGCAAGACTGTCACTGCATGGCGGATCCCAGCCCCGAAAGGATAACATTACACATCATATCACACATTTCAGCTTAAGGATTGAGCTTCTTGCGCAAGCTGCCCCCGTATTTGTATGAAAGGCCGCTGACCTGGCGGCCCGTCCGCCCTCAGACGTGGTCGCAAGAATGGGCTCATGTATGACCAGACCGTCATTCAGCAGCACTAAGGCCAGATCAGGTCCATGCAATGATAATCCAAGGCCCACAGTCTACATGGGGGCACATAGATGTAAAAGTCACAGATGCCAGAAAACAGTTAAGTATGCATGAGAAGCGCTTCTTGGTCTTCAATATATTGTGCCAGCAGCGTCGGGTCCTCAAACGACTTGGTCACATTGTTCAATGTAACTTTGAAGTGGGCTGGGTTGATTAGGCCATATCGTGCCTGCAGCCTCTGTAAACGTGGCCTCAACGCGAGGAACTGCTTCCGTTTTTCCACAGTAGGTTTGCTAAAGTCCGGGTAGAATGCTACCTTTTGGCCCTCATATAGTAGCTGCCGACAATTCTTAGCGGCCGTGAGAATCTGTACTGCTTGTTGGTGCCTTAACACGCACAGGATCATCGGGCGCAGTGGTTTGCCTCGCGGATTGGGCACCGGAAGGATGCGATGGGCCCGCTCTAACTCTAGCGGATGGGCGAACTCAATTTTGAGCAGCTTAGGTATTAGTGTTTCCAAGAACCTAATCGGGTCTCCGCCCTCTGCCCCTTCGATGAGTCTGACGATGCAAATGTTGTTGCGGCACGCTCTGTTGTTCATGTCTTCGTAGTTCTTTTCCAGCCACTCTATTTTGCGCAGGATTCTCGGGAGTTGAGCAAAACGTTCTTCGTATTCTGCAGCGGCCCCCTCCATTTTTTCTACTCTGTGTGTTAGGGAAAGCAACTGCACACTCAATTCCTTTAGATCCAATTGTACAGCATTTAGGGCATCGCCATTAGCATCCACTCGGCTTTGAATTGCCCGTACCTCCTTTAGAAGCTCTTGCATGCCCTCTGCAGCTTCTTGATGGGGCGCCATTTTATGTGGAGACAGCGGGTCCGATTTGGTTCGTTTCGTGCCCGTGGACGCCGGGTTCGGGAATTCTAATCGGGTCTGCTTGCTGCCAGCCATAGTCTCAGGGCACTGCAATATTTCAGACCAAGTTGCTCCCCAAATGATGGCTGAAATGATCAGGATTCTTTCGTGGGGCCCGGGAGAGACTCACTCACACCACCATACTGCAGTCGTGCTGGTTCCGCCCCTATTATTACTAGTTTTTAATTTTTATCAGATCGTTTGCCTTGGGCAGTGATACCACCCTTGCAGCAAACCTTCCTTTTACTTTATTTTTATCTGCAAACGCAATTGTCACACAAAAACTAAGAACCCGCACACGGCAAATTCGCAGTACACTTATCTGTTATTGAGCCATTAATATAACCCTGTCCACTCAAAAGCAAGAGAGGCTTGCTACACCATCTTTCGTTTCAGTAATCACTGTCCCCTGGATCGGCATGTGCCTCATTCACTGACTACGGCTCTACATGACATCTCCTATGGAAACTCCTCACTCCTCACAACATGTCACCATGTTTCCAGCCACCATACTTTCACAGCTCTTTCTCAAGTGAAAAATCACAATCAAGCTGAAGAGCTCCCCTGGATTTCGTCTCTCTTCATGTATTCCAAAGTTGGGCAAGCAGGGACACTCCCAATGACTACTAACAAATTTATTGGATCCCATTTCAAAATGAGCTTGTAATATTGGTGTGGAGTGCATTATAGTATTAGCATAGTAACCTTGAATTACATATTTACATGTCAGTGGTTTTTATATTAAGGGAGGTTATGGGGAGGGACCATAGTGTTTGATAAAGAGGTAGGTTTTCAGTTGTTTTCAAAAGGTAAGGAGATCAGTTGTGGATCTGAGGGGGGTTGGGAGGGTGTTTCACATGGATGGGTCATAGAGTTCAAAGGAGCATGTGAAAGCTTGGTTGCTGTACTTTGATCTATTATGTGGGATAATTAGGGTGTTGTTTTTGGATTGTCTGGGTGTTCTGTTAGGTGTAAATTCATGAGGTAGTGTGCAAAGGTGGGATTTTTCTTGATGGTGGAGGGTTTTGTGTATGAGGAGTAGGGTCTTGCACTTGATTCTGCACTCTAGGGAGAGCCAGTGAAGTTGTTTTAAGATAGGGGTGATATAGTCATATTTGCTGGCATTTTGTATAATACGTGCTGTTGTATGGAGGGCTGTGTGGAGTGGGAGGAATGAGGTAGGCCCTGGTAGATTGAGTTGCAATAATCAAAATGCAGGATGACCATGGCTTGCATAGTGGTGTGGAAGTCTTGTGGATCTAAGAGAGGGCACAAGTGCTGGAGGGGCTTTGCTTTGCAGTAGATGATCTTGGTAGTATTGTCTATTTGTGGCTTGAGGGACAGAAAACTGTCCAGTATGATGCCCGAGTATTTTATTTATTGTTTCTTTTTTTGGTAGTGCCATCAAGTCAGTGCTGATTCCTGGTGATCCAGCTGTCTCTGGGTTTTCTTGGCAATGTATCACCAGAAGTAGATTGTGAGGCCTTTTCTTCAGAGGCAATGGAGGTAAAGTGGCTAGCCCAAAGGTCACAAGGAGTGGCAGTGGGAATTGAACTCTTGATATTCTGGGTACTTTTATTTGGGTGTTATTCAGAGTGGGGTGGGTTGGCGGTGTTATGAAAAGTGCCTCAGTTTTCTTGTAATTGCTGGTGATATTGTTGTCACTGAGTCATTTAGAGATAACTTCAAAGCATTTCAGGAGCTGTGAGTTTTAGGGTTGTTTGGAGAAGAATGGTCTGTAAAGCATGATATTGTCTGTGTAAATGTGGAAATCAATGTTGTGGGCCTTTATGATGGAGCAGAGTGATTGCAGGTATATGTTAAAGAGTAGGATGGATAGGGTTGATCCTTGGGGAACTCCCTGGGTCTGATGATAGGGAGGGGAGGTGTTGGTGTTGATTTTTATTTTTATTTGCTGGTGTCTATTTGTTCGGTATGATTTAAGCCATCATAATACTGTGTCATGGATCCCAGTTGTTTTGAGGCGATGGAAAAGGATGTTGTGGGCGACTGTGTCGAATGCAGTGGTAATGTCCAAGAAGATGAGAATGTATCCATTTTGTTTGTTCTGGATTCCCTTTATAAGAGTTTGTCCTCTCCCATTGTCAGAAACGCACTGCATGTCCCAAGCTGTGTCCAAATTTATACCTGCTCCAGGACACAAACAGTCAAAAAAGAAAAAAATCACTCCACTAATACATAAACTCCAAACTTGTTGTACATTAAAAACTACGAGGAGAAACAGGCCTCAGAACTGTTAGAACATAGAGCTAACACAATGGGCAGCACAGCTCAGCACAAAAACATCAGTGGCCTGAAAAAACTCCTCAAATATTACATATGATTCTGTTCTCCTCTGGAGCATAGGTAGTGCAAAACATATCTATCACAAACAAGGTGCAAACAAGGACACAAACAGGCATCAGAAAAGCCCTCGTTTTGCCATCCAGACACCTGGAGGGTTTTACTGACGATAACGAAAATGGCAGGAAAACTAAAACACCTGATTCTGGTTCTACATGCTAATGCATATCCCCCCCATGTAAAATAGTTTGCATTGAGCATAGCATAGACATCCCTGATCCTGTCTCTTCTAGTGGGGATGTCTATGTAGCCATCCATTTTGAGGACCTCCATATTTCCAAAATTGGCTCGATATGTAAACGTCCCTGACATTTTTTGGAATGCTTTTCTCTGGATGCCCCAGATTGTGCCTGGACATCATTTCTAATACGCTACTTCATATGTGTAGTCTTTTACATATAATGGCATTTCCCAAACAAATGGCCTCAGAAAAGAATCCACCAATTTTGAAAATGATTCTAAGGTAGACTCAATAGCTGCCACAATGGGTCTACCTGGAGGAACTGTCAATGGCCTGTGGATCTTGCATAAAACATAGATTGTAGGTATTATAGGACATTTAACATCTAAAAAGTGAGCTTCTTTTGGTGTCAGTTACCCTGCATCACATGCACCATCTCCTCTCCATTTCTCTTCCCAGTCCCTGTGGCCATAAATGCTTCAATGTACATGGAGAGGTAGAACAAGAGCACTGGGAGTGTGTGTGTGTGTGGGGGGGGGGGGGGGTCTTCTTCCTCCATACTTGTTATGCATTTCAGATACTTCCCTTGTTCTTCCTCTATTTTATCCCTATTGGCATCAGTCTGTCTAATGTCTTTATGAAATGTTACTTGTTGTTTCAATCATGGAAGTTTTGTTCTAGACCATGGATATTGTAAGGAGTATAACCAGGACAAACAGGGAACCTGAGGGAAATGGGGGAGCTCTGAATAATGGGGTACCCAAGCAGAGGACAGGAAATCCTGGAAAGGGGAAATCCTGCCCTGGGGAGGGCTCATTACAGCATGGCAGAATAGAAAACAGGCAAGGGGGGAGGAGGAGCTAAGGTGGGACAGGAAACAGGAAATAAAGGGGTATGTTTACTAAACTGCGGTAATGTTACATACCACGCGTTATGTAACGTTAACGATCGTTAGGTAACATTAACGCGCGGTATGTAACGTTAACACGCGTTAATGTTACATAACGATCGTTAGCATACCTGGCCGCGGTAAACGCCATGGAGGATGGAGAGAGGGTGGAGAGAAGGGGTCAATGGGCGGGGAGTGGGTGGGGAGAGACTCCCTCCACACTAACACGCTGAACTGAAGGGCTGAATCCTAACGTGAATGAAAACCTGCCATTAGATGCACATTTGCAGGAGAGAGAAACCATTTAAGTGTCAGCAATGAACAGCATAGCCAGTGAGCCCAAGAAACTTGATAGTAGTGCTCCATTCCCAGCAACAGCATAGTGCCTCAGTATGAAAGGCCACTATGGTGATGGTGCAAATGGGGCATAGGGGGCTGCAGGCGGAACATGTAGCGGGGGCAGCTGGGGCACAGGGTGGACAAGGTGGGCACCAAGGTGGCACATAGGAACATAGAAACTGGAAATGTGAAAGACAGCATCTGACAAAGGCCAAACACAAGATACAAATAACTTGTCCACATTAGGCAATAGCTGCCAGGGCAGAGACAGGATGCCCCTGCATTCATCCCACTACCATGTTGAAGGTACTGAATGTTGTTAGGCGCTGATGGGGGATGGGGGTGGGAATGTCCATGTATGCCTCCCTACCCTAGACGCCGCACCATAGGCACCTGCCTACCTGAACAGTGGATGGCCTAAGACGGCACACAAGAAGCACCACCAGCATATGGTTATATTAGCACAGCATGGGGGGGTATCCATGCCGGAGGGGGCAGTGACACCTGTCTGCAGTGGACCCAGGCCATATCCTGTACCAGTACGTGGTGTGCAGTGCAACAGAAAAAGCCTTTCAAAGGAGACGTCAAGGTATGGCCCAGGGAGGGCTGTGAAGCTTTGGCCCCACTGTGGTGCAGTACACACAGCTAGTTTGAGTCAGAGCAGAAGGTCACAGATTCAGGTCCCAGCTGCAGAACACATCACAAACGTTTGCCTTGCTACATAGATATAACAGACAAGTAGGATAAAAAAAGGAAATGTCTGGCTAAGGAGACGTCAAGGTATGGCCCAGGGAGGGCTGTGCACCTGTGGCCCCACTGTGGTGCAGTACACACAGCCAGTGTGATTCAGAGCAAAGGGTCACAGGTTCAGGCCCCAGCTACTGGAACCTGCAGAATACATCCCAACATTTTACCCTACGAAGCATATACAACATCAAACCGTGCAATCCCCATAGCAGCGGCCAACAGGGGTAGAAACACCCACCCATGCAGGCTCCACCATGCAAATCATGCTGTACAGGCAGGCTGCTGGCTACAGAATGGATTTGCAGGTAACATCACAGCACCTCTGCTATCTCCTGCTTAGTCTAGAAATGTTGGCAGTGTGGCAGCAGGGGTTGCCAAACACCCCTACCATTGCACAGTGCTGCATAAGTAGTGTGTGTGTGTATGTCTATCCATAGTTTTGTGGCTGCAAACCTCCCCCCCCCCGGCCCACATTGTCCAACTGTTACCAGCATCAGCCTGCGAATGTGCATAATGAGGAGCAAGGTAGTGTGGGTATGGGCCAGATAGGGAAAATTGGGCAGGCTGCATCTGCACAGTGAGTATTCCAATGTCTGGTACACGTTAGTTTTCGAACCCCACCTGCATGGACAGGGTGGCTAAATCATGTCATGCTGGGAGGGCAGTCTCGTCCTGATGTAACAGTGACCATAGAATATCCAGGTTCCCACATAGTCATCTATACTATCTGTCTCCAGTGATATTTGTGTGACCCCCCCCCCCCCCAAGTTCTGGGGCCCAATCACTGACATATCTGCTTGGTGTGTGTGCATTGGCCAGCCTATGTCGGGATGCATGTGTTTTCTCACTGACCATGTACCACAGACTGGCCTGTGGCATGTTCTCAGTTAGCCTGTGCATGGTGAGAACACTGCGTATGCTGGTGCAGTCATAAAGTGTTGTCTGATAATGCATGGCAGACTGTGGTATGTATTTTGAAGGTCGTTGATGCTATAAGGCACAGCACAGAAACAAGATGTTAGTTTGAAAAGCAGTGCCGATATAAGTCTGAGACCTTCAAAATCATCTAAACGTGCCTGTATTATAATAAACAGGAAGGAGTTTGGCAGTACTCCAATTCTTGAAGTGTTATAGTGAACGACTTGTAATTGTGGTTTTATTTTAGACTGTGGTATGTGGCAAGTGAGGATTCAGATGCCATCAATGCTGTTCTGCTGATGCTCCTGTCACAGGGTATGTCTTATGCACACTAGCCCTAGAGGGCTATTCCTAGCCATCAGGAATGGGCTTGCTGGTCCCACAGCCAGTCCCGTGGTCTCAGGCACCTATCCCTCCATGCCCCCACCTACAAGATGGGTGTTACAGGGCTTCTGGGGGCACATAGTATATAGCACCCCAAGCAGTAGGGGGACATGGTACACAACCCTCATAAGACACTGGACACCCCTCTGACCTGCTAACAGGCAGCTATGGAAGCCAGACCTTAACACTGGGCACACACAGATCTGGGTGGTCTCTGGTCCCAGGGGGACACCTGTGACTGTGTAATACAGATGGGTACAGAGTTGCCTTTGGTACACTGTCTGGGACACCTGCCACACACTGCCAGTGACAGGGATGTGCAGCAGGACCTATATGTAGCACCACATGTACTGTGGACCTAGTGCTGGGCAGCCATCCTTACCCTCAGGGTGAATACAGAACCTGCAAAATGGCATGGTCCATAGCTACCCTGTGCCAGTATCTCACATGGCAGTCCATCTTATCAGGATATGGTAACAGAGAGGTGCAGACCCCATTTGGTTACCTGATGTAGACCACTGTTCCTCATGTGCAATGCATCATGGGTGTTGGTGCGGTTGCCCTAACCTGGCACACAGAGCAGATGGTCCATGTGGTGACCTGCAGTCCCTCTGTATCCAGGCACTGCTGTACAGCAGGCCATAGAGGTATAGCCCACTGGTTCATACAATGACCCTCGAAAATGTGTCCATGGGTTCAATCCCCTATTGATCCCCCCCCCCATGAGTGCCCAACTCAGATACCCTGCATGCCTCTAACACTCATCTTTTTGCAGATATGTGCTGCCAGCCCAGGATATCAATGCTTGACCCAATACAAGCATTGTGGAACCTGTGTCTTTTGGGGAAACTGCTAGGTACATATGACCTAGATTGGCCACTGTTGGAAAGAGGATGCTGGGCTTGATGGACCTTGGTCTGACACATTATGGCATATCTTATGTTCTTATGGTCATAAGAGACTCATCACAGTGGGCGTCAGTCCTCTGGTCTGGCTATTTGCGTCTGTCAGCTGAGTAGAGTCCGGACTGCCTGTGCAGACTGCCACCACAGGTCATGCACTGTGCACCTGTCCTGCCTTGTGCCTCCATGTTGCCTGCCTTGCCTGTACCCCAGCTGTATGGTACAACCACCCCTCTGTCCACCCCTCATCATAACCATCATGGCACCCCATACACCCCTGGGGGACATGTATGCCTGCCATCTGTCACCCACTGTCGTCCCAGTACATCACATTGCCCACACCCAGTGCTGTGGTACAGTTGCCCACAACATGTATGTCACCAGTGCTGGCAGGCACATGGTCTGGCCACAGATATGGCACGTTCAGGAGCCTCAAGCCCTCACCCGCAAGCACCTGTGCAGTGGCACTAAACCGTAGCCAATCCAGTGCCGTCGGAGAGATCAAAGGGCAGCGGCCCTTTAAAAGCGGCCTGCTCCATCGGAGGAGCCAGAGCATGCCACCGTCGGAGAGATTGACCTTTCCTTCCATTACCCGCCTTGTGCTTACTACCCATTGTCTGCTTAGTACTGTTACCTACTGCCTGCCTAGAGCTGCTAACCATTGTTTGCACTGAACCGCTACCCACTGTTTGCCTAGACCTGTTGCCCACTGCCTGCACTGAACTGCTACCCAGTACTTGCACAGAACTGCTGCTCACTGCCTGTACCCCAGCAGAACTGCTACCCAGTACTACTCTGAACTGCTACCCATTGCTGCACAGAACTGCTTCCCAGTGTTGCACAGTACTGCTACCCACTGTTGCTTAAAACTGCTACCCATTGTTATGCAGAACTGCTTCCCAATGTTGCTTAGAACTGCTACCTATTGTTGCATAGAACTGATCCCAATATTGCACAGAACTGCTACCTATTGTTGCTTAGAACTGCTACTCATTATTGCCTAGAACGGCTACCCAGTGTTGCTTAGGACTGCTACCTATTGTTGCTTAGGACTGCTACCTATTGTTGTGTAGAACTTCTACCTATTGTTGCTTAGAACTGCTACCCGTTATTTGCTGAGACCTTGCTGCCCACCCCCATGGCCCCACATCTCATTGTCCTTCTTTCCCTCATCCTCCCCAACTGCCTCCCCTCCTATCAACACCCTCCCTCCTCTCCCCCTACACTCCTCACTTCTCCCTCCACTCTTTCCCCCAACCTAGCATCTACCTTCCTCACTTCTCCCTCCACTCTCCCCCTAGACTAGCATCTGCTTTTGAGCCTCTCCACACTATCACCCGCACTTACCCAGCCCCCTCTCTACCTTCCTCACTTCTCCCTCCATTCTGCCCCCTACCCTAGCACCTGCTCTTGAGCTTCTCCACACCATCCCCCGCATTCCACCTGCCCCCCTCTCTTTAAGGCAACCCCACCCTCGCTTCCGCCGTACTATCTCCACTTTACCTCGCTCTCTAATACTCATTCTCCTTCTCTCATCAGGTAATATCAACCCTAGCCCTGGTCCCCCCCGATTTCTCTCCCACTCTAAAGATAGTTCCTCACGTACCCTATCTAATCTCATCCACATCCCACTCCTCCCTCCTTCCACCCTCTCCCAGTCATCCCACAATCACTCACCCATAAATATCAACTCCAACCCTATCCCCAAAAATAATCCCTCACATAACCTACCCGGCACCATCAAATTATCCCTCATTTCCCCCCTCATATCCCTCTCAGGGAGCACATACACCCAAACATTCCCACCCTCACCCTTCTCCATCTAAAGCTCGCTACTATCCTAAAAATAGACCCCCACACTATTCTAATAAGAAAGCCGCATGTAACTTATCCAACCTTATCCATATCCCTCTCCTCCCCCCTCCGCTCTCCCGTTTACTTGCACCCTATGGAACGCATGCTCAGTCATTAAACAAAACTCTTTTATTCACGATCTTTTCATCTCTAATGCCCTACACCTCCTTGCCCTGACAGAGACCTGGCTCCCCCCAGATGACACCGCATCCATTGCCTCTCTCTGCTATGGGGGCTATCAATTCTCCCATACACCTCGATCTACTGGTCACGGTGGTGGCGTTGGCCTCCTACTCTCTCCCTCTTGCCAATTCCAACCCCTCCTGCCACCCCAATCACACTCCCCCCTCTCCTTCGAAGTCCACTCCATTTGCCTCCTCACACCACTTCCCCTCTGAGTAGCGGTTATTTATCGCCCACCCGACTACTCCAAATCAACCTTCCTCACCGACTTCGACTCCTGGCTCTCTGCCCTTATGGATCCCTCCTCCCCCACTCTTATTCTTGGTGATTTCAACATTCACATCGACAACCCCTCTGACCCCCAAGTCTCAAAGTTCCTCACTCTTACTGCCTCGTTTGACCTCCAACTTTGCTCCACTGCCCCCACACACCTACACGGCCACTGCCTTGACCTAATACTCTTCTCCAATTCCTCTCCCTCAAACTTTCGCAAATCAATCCTTCCCTTATCTGACCATCACCTCTTAACTTTTACTCTACAGCTCCTGCCATCCCAACCTCGTCCTGTCTCCTCTGACCTATTTAGAAATCTTCATAATATTGATCCCCTGACTCTCTCCTCCACCATTTCTCCATCTCTTTCCTCCATTTTATCATCCGAGTCCATCGACAAGGCATTATCCTCATATAATGCTACACTATCCTCAGCCCTTGGCACTCTTGCCCCTTCCACCCCATGTCCTGTTAAACGATCTACTCCCCAACCCTGGCTTTCACCCACAATCCGTTACTTACGCATCTGCGCCCATTCTGCCGAA
Source organism: Ichthyophis bannanicus (assembly GCA_033557465.1). Lineage (NCBI taxonomy): Eukaryota > Metazoa > Chordata > Amphibia > Gymnophiona > Ichthyophiidae > Ichthyophis > Ichthyophis bannanicus. The sequence continues at coordinate 733,804,275 of CM066036.1, forward strand.
CAAGCCTGGTCCAAATCCCGCTCCCCATAAAACCTTCTACACTTCAAATTCATGCTTGGCTCCTTCCAGTCAGCCTTAGCACTTGCCAAACAAGACTACTACATTCATCTAACTAATTCCCTTGCCTCTGATACTCGCCATCTCTTTAACACCCTCAATTCTCTCCTCAAGGTCCCCCCACCCCCAATCCCGCCCTCCCTTTCTGCCCAAACCCTAGCCGACCACTTCCACGACAAAATCCTCAAAATTACCCTCCAATTCCCTACCCCCTCATCTACCTCCCCTCCTCCCCATTTCTCCTCCCCCAGCCATACTCCCCCTGCCACCCTCCCCTCCTTCCCTTCGATCTCTGATGAAGAAACCACACTCCTTCTTTCCTCCTCCAAACCCACCACCTGTTCTTCAGACCTATTCCCACTCATCTCCTAGGTTCCATCTCCCTCACCATTGTCCCCTCCATCACTCATATCCTCAACCTTACACTCTCCACTGCAACTGTCCCCGCTGACTTCAAACACACTGTTGTCATACCCCTCCTCAAGGTCATTTGATCCCACATGCCCTTCTAACTATCGACCCATCTCCCTCCTTCCCTTCATATCCAAACTATTAGAATGAGCAGTCCACCGTCGCTGCCTCGACTTCCTCACCTCCCAGGCCCTCCTGGACCCACTTCAATCTGGTTTCCATCCCCTACATTCCACTGAAACGGCACTCACTAAAGTCACAAATGACCTGTTCCTGGATAAATCCAAGGGCCTCTACTCTATCCTCATCCTTCTTGACCTTTCTGCTGCCTTTGACACCATTGACCATGACCGTCTCCTCATCACCCTCTCCTCGCTTGGCTTCAAGGATTCCGTACTATCCTGGTTCTCCTCCTATCTCTCCCATTGCTCATTCAGTGTATGCTCTGGTGGCTCCTCCTCGTCCCCTACCCGACTCCATGTAGGAGTACCCCAGGGATCTGTCTTGGGCCCCCTCCTCTTCTCTCTCTATACCCAAGGCCTTCGCGTGCTCATCTCCTCCCATGGCTTTCAATACCATCTCTATGCTGATGACTCCCAAATCTACCTCTGATATTTTTCCGCAACTCAGTCCAAGATCTCTGCCTGTCTTTTGGACATCGCTGCCTGGATGTCTCATCGCCAATTGAAATTGAACATGGCCAAGACTGAACTCCTTGTCTTTCCACCTAACTCCTCCCCCCCACTTTCCCCTCTCTCAATCCATGTGGATGGATCTGCTATCCTTCCTGTTCCCTCGGCCCGCAATCTGGGGGTTATCTTTGACACCTCTCTCTCCTTTTCTGCTCATATCCAGCTTGTAGCTAAGACCTGCCGCTTCTTTCTCTACAACATCAGCAAAGTCCGCCCCTTCCTCTCTGAACACACTACCAAAACGCTTATCCACACCTTAATCTCTTCTCACCTTGATTACTGCAACCTACTCCTCGCTGGTCTTCCCTCAAGCCACCTCCTTCCCCTCCAATCTATACAAAATCACGCTGCTCGACTAATCTTCTGCCAACCTCGCCATGCCCACGTTACTCCTCTTCTCAGGTCACTTCACTGGCTCCCTGTCCAGTTCCACATCCAATTCAAGATTCTCCTGCTAACCTATAAGTGCATCCACTCTATGGCCCCTAACTACCTCTTATCTCTTATCTCTCCAAACATCCCCTCTCGAAATCTGCACTCCGCTAACAAATTACTTCTATCAATGCCTTTCACACGCACTGCGAGCTCCCAACTGCACTCCTTTCACCTTGCTGCACCTTACGCCTGGAACAGCCTACCTGCATCTGTGCACCTGGCATCCTCCTTGGCCCTCTTCAAATCCAGATTGAAGACCCACCTCTTCACTGTTGCAGTCAGATCCTGACTCCTTCCTCATCTTACCCTAACCCCATCATCATTTATGACCAAACTACTGACCAACCATACCTTGCGCAGAACTGACTAATGCTCTACCTTGCGCAGAACTGATTAATGCTCTATACTGTTCTAACTTATGTTTTGTTCTAACTAGATTGTAAGCTCTGATGAGCTTGACTCTGTCGAGCAGGGACTGTCTCTTGTATGTTGGCTACCTCTTGTAGGCCAGCTGTGCAGCGCTGCGTGCATGGTGCTTTACAAGTGCTGAATAGTAGTAGTAGTAGTAGGCTGAAATCAGTAGCTCTGGACATACATAATGCATGCCAACCTGAGGCACCTTGCAGGCCGCAGGGCAAAGTAACCTAGGGCAACGTCACATTGTTATGCCACTATGAACTATGGTGAAATATCCCAGGGAGCCCACAAGGATGACCTGTCCAGGTGTGTCCAGTACGGTGCGCTGCCAAGGGACCCCAAGATGGTGCCGCAGAGGGTGACGCACAGGGCACATGATGAGCAATATATATGGCACCGTACAATATGGCGCCCAATAACACGCCCACCAAGGCGCGCTCGTTCAATATACCATAGTACAAACCCACTAACGCGCCATGTTCTGAGGCATGGCACTGGGTGACGTACAATGTGCTATTACGGCTGGGAAGCCCCAGGACGCATCCCTAGTGTAGCATTGTGTAAGGAGCGCACCAAGGCGCCATATGTAACCTTAGCCCAACACGTGCCTGAGGCCCAGACAGCTGAAAACCTGACACTCTGTAACGTCAGGTCCCAGTGCCCACAAGAGGGTGGCCCATCTGAACAATATAACGTGGTATGTGTAGTGCAGTGGTTAGGCAATATATCAGAGTACAATGTCTTGCGGGTTCAAAACCCAGAAGGGGATACCAGAATGGGAAAGAGATGGGGATAGGGCATGTCTGAAATAGAAAGACTAGTTGTACTCAGATATAGAAAAGGATACTTTTAACATAAGCAAATAGACCGCTAAAACAGACCAACGCATGCTGCAAAGGGAGGGTGCACACGTGGGTACGCGCGTGCGTACGCACAGTGAGAAGCGCGCACTGCGCAGGCGCAAGTTTACTGCATCATATGAGGTCTGGCCACATACAGCAGAAAAGATGGCTGCCAGGTCGAGAAAGCCTGCATTCACCAATGCAGACCTGTATCTTCTGGCAGAATTAATCTGCTTCCGCCAGGAACGCCTCTTTCCTGGCTCCTCTCGTAGGCAGGACCTAAGCAGAGTTAGGAGGGCCTGGGTGCGCCTCATCAGGCGATACAATAGAGGCTCAGACTACCCATGTGAGGTAAGTGCATGGGGACAGGCACCCAAACCTAGGACGTGAAAAAGAAAACCTGGTGACTTCCGGTGATGCGGTGAGAGCGAGCAGTCGCGTCCTGTTCGCGCTCCAGCCGCCCCCTGCCTAAACCGGCATTTTAGAGCCATTTCAACAGCCGGGAACCTGCCGAAAGAGGTCAGTCCTGACCCCAGACGTCCTGCCGCACCATTCATGGAGGCGAGGTGTGCGAGCTCTGGAGATGGCAACCGCAGCTAGAGCAGGGAAGAAGGAGTGTGACCGTGGGCCTGCCGCCGGCAAAATGGCAGACGGAGTAGCAGCGCCAAATTCTCCGGTCTCCCCTGCCCGGGTGAAAGAAATTTTGGCAGCAGTGGCGGAGGCCTTGGCAGCACAATTTACTGCACTTCATGAAAAACTGGACACCGTGCACAGCTCCGTGGAGGCTCTTGGAAGCCGCCTACAAGAAGCAGAGGAGCATGTGGGGCATGCTGAGGACAACATAGCAGCGCTGACTCATGAGGTGGAAGGCCTGCAAACCCGTGTGCACCTTCAGGAGGTAAAGATCGATGACTTAGAGAATCGATCCCGATGGAACAACCTACGGGTGATGGGCATACCTGAAGCTGTGCTGGATAAGGACATTAAAAACTACTTGGAGACACTCTTGCCGCAGCTGTTGGAGGAGATAGCAAATGACAGGAAACTGCTGATCGAGCGGGCATACCTAGTGGGCAGCAAGACAGTGAGAGATCAAAGGCCGCGGGTGGTACTCGTTAAATTCTTGCGCTTCCCCCAGAAAGAGGCCATCCTGAGAGCTGCTCGTCAGAAGGGAACTCTGGTACATAACAATGTAAGGATTCAGATTGCTCAGGACTACTCCGTGGCGTTGAGTCAACGGGGCAGAGCGTACGCGCCTTTATGCCAAAAATTGATTGACAAGAAGATTGAATTCTCCATCCAATACCCAGCTCACTTGCACGTGTTTCACGCAGGCTTGCACAAGACTTTCGAATCAGCAGGCGAAGCTACTGCCTATGTGGACAGTCTCACTCAAGGAGAGGGAGCTGGTTGAGCGGTTTCTGGCTGCTAGTATGCTGTGTAAAGTTGGTATTGATTGCCTGTTTGTTGTTTTACATGTGCTGCACAGATGGGGTTGATGGTTCTTTGTATGCTGTGGTACTATACTGGGGTATTGTAACTGTTTATGAGGGCCTAAGCTGATAAATGCTATTGCTAAATAGACTGGCCTCTATGAATATCTGTGTGGCAGGGTTGTTGATTTTGCACTATGGCCCAGGGAAGGGTGGATGGGTGGGGATAAGTCCCCCTTAGTTTAGGAGAGGGGGTGCTGGATCTATCCCTCGCCGGTCTGGGGCTGTAGTAGTAGGGGAGGTGGGTTCTCTTAGGTCTTGGGCGGGAAAGGGGGGGGGGCGGTGGGTCGCATTACTCGGGACTCCCATAGATTTGGTTTAGAGAGGATTAGATGGCGGGAGAATGGACAGAGAAGATGGGGGGAAGAGGATGGGGGGGGAGGTAGTGGGTTGGTGGAGGGGGGGTTGATCGCACTCTAAAGATACTAGATTGGTTGATATGTAGTGATTTGCTTGTGAGCGGGAGGGGGTTCCAGGCTGGGAGAGCCCTGTCCCTGAGATTCTGGGCTGCCGTGAGATTGGGCCTTGACACTGCCCCGCTGCTCTGAAAATAGTCACGTGGAATGTTTGCGGCTTGGGAAACCTTATCAAGAGATATAAGGTTCTGCAGGCATTAGCCAGACAGAAATGTGATATTGAGCTTCTACAGGAGACCCACCAGACGGCTGAGGAGCATAACAAGCTGCGTAGGGATTGGGTTGGACAGGTGTGGGGCTCCCTTGCTAAGGGGAAAAGAGGGGGGTGGCCATTTTTGATTCACAAACGGGTATGCTGTGTAGTTGATACTGACATCCGAGATGCGAATGGGCGCTTTCTTCTCCTGCAGGGAACTTTAGAGGGGAAGCCGGTTATTTTGGGGAATTTATATGGTCCGAATTCTTTAGATCCGCACTTTTATACGGGTCTGGCCTCCAAAGTGGAACAACTACCGGAGATCCCCTTGATCCTTGGGGGTGACTTTAACGGGGTCTTTGATGTTGACCTTGATACTTCCAGGGGTGGGGAGGCGCGTGAACGGGTTCCTATAACACGTGTGTTACAGCGCTTTAAGACGCGCTTGGGGCTAGTGGACCCGTGGAGGCTGTTACACCCCTTAGAGAAGGATTTCACCCATCAGTCACGTTCACATGGCTCCAGTTCACGTATTGACTACCTGTTGCTTTCGAGTGGGTTGTTTGTATGTGTGGGAGAGGCGCAGATTGGGCCCCTGGAAATTTCGGACCATGCGTTGTCTTGGGTGGAGTTGCGCTGGGGCGGGGGATCGGAGAAGATGCGGGTCTGGTGTTTCCCGCCGGAACTTTATAAGGACACTCAGTTCCACAAGTTTCTAGAAAAGAGATGGCAGGAGTTCGAGGAAGATCACCGATGCCATAAGGGAGATCCGGAGTTGGGAGACGGCTAAGGTAGTATTGCGAGGTGACATTATTGGGTTTGCAGCGCGCAAACGCCGAATGATTGCAGAACGGATCATTAGGCTGGAGAAGCAAGTGACTAAACTGCGGAGGCAACTCGCTTGGGCCCCGACCAAGAGGATTAAGAAAGAGCTTTGGGAAGCCCGTGTAGATTTGAATGAGTTGTTGCATCAGAGAGCCAAGAAGTCCATTTTATATTATCGGTATCGTTTACATTGTTATGGTGACAAGCCGGGGAGGTTGTTGGCTCGCTGTTTGAGGGGCCAGAGAGGTTCGAATACTGTGGCAGCATTGCGGGATGATAACGGGATATTGCAGAGGGAGAGCACGGAAATTGTCCAGGTGTTTGGTGCATTTTTTCAAAAACTATATTCGGTGGAGAGTGGTTCCCCCACAGGGATGCAGGAGTACCTCCAGAGGCTGGATTTGCCCGAACTTACTGAGGAGCAGAGGATTCAGTTGGGGCAACTGGTAACCTTGGAAGAGGGTGGTTCTGCTATTACCAAAGCTAGCTGCTTCAAAACTCCGGGGCTAGATGGCCTGGGGGCAGAATTTTATAAATTACTTAATATGTATGTGAGTCCTGCCTTAGTAGCGGTCTTTGAGAGGCGAGTGGAGCAGGGGGGTTTTCGATGGGGTAATAATCATGCCCACATTACCCTGATTCCAAAATCGGGCAGAGATCCAGTGCTGCCAACTTCATATCGCCCTATTTAGCTATTGAATTTTGATGTAAAACCTTTTGCAAAGATTCTGGCCGATCGGCTTGCGGGACATCTGGGTCACTTGATACATGAATCACAAGTTGGATTTGTTAAAGGGCGTTACACGATGCGGAATATGCATAAAATTCTAACTTCATTGGAATGGGTCCACGACCAGCAGTTGCAGTCGTTGCTTGTTAGTTTGACGCGGAAAAAGCATTCGATAGGGTCGACTGGTGCTATTTAAAAGGTCTGTTGCCCTGGTACGGCCTGGGGGCCCCCTTTTGTAAAATGATAGAAAGCCTGTATACTGAGCTGACTGCCGGAATACTTTGTAATGGGGTGCTGTTGGAGGCATTACTGCTGGCGCGGGGTACGAGGTAGGGCTGTCCCCTTTCTCCCCTGTTGTTTGCCTTGTCTTTGGATCTGCTGATTAGGGCAGTGGAGAATTCTCGAAAGATTCAAGGGGTGAAGATTGGTTCTCAAATCTTTAAATTGTCGGCCTTCGCAGACAACCTTTTAGTTCATCTACTCTCTCCTGCAGAATCCCTGCCTTGCTTGCTACAGGAATTTACGCGGTTTGGCCTTTTTGCGGGACTGCGTATTAATGAGGATAAATCAGAGGCTCTCGATGTATCAGGGAGGTTGCAGCAGGGTTGGGAGGGGGTGTTTCCCTTAAAGTGGGCAAAAAATAATTTTATCTACCTGGGTATTCGGTTACCTAGTCAACCGCGGGAGCTTTATAAGTGTAACATAGAATGGGTGTTGAATCGGTTGCAGTCGCAGTTGAAGGCGTGGGGTCCCCTCCCGCTTTCTCTTTCCGGGAGAGTGGCCGCGGTTAAGATGGTAGTTTTGCCGCGACTGTTGTATTGGTTGCAGATGTTGCCGGTCTGGTTGTTGTGCGGGGACTTGCGACGGTTAGAGGCAGCAATTCGGACATTTCTGTGGCGTGGGACCAGGGCGCGTATCCCACTATCTCGGTTAATGGGGAAATGGAGAGAGGGTGGGATGGGACTCCCGGACTTGAGAACCTATGCCTTGGCCTGCCAGGCTCGACACCTAGGGGACTGGTTGGGAGGGACGGATGTATACACGCCCAGGGCATTAGAGGAGGAATTTGTGGCCCCTCTGTCATTGATGGGGGTACTACACGCAGAGACCCAAGATCTACCGGCACGTATTGTGAGAAGTGTCTTGTTTGGCTCAGCCCAGATAACATGGCGACAGCTCAATGTCTACTGGCAGGCGCCATGGACAGTCTCAAGCTGGCTGCCATTGCAGGGAAATATAAATTTTACTCCGGGATCTGGGTCTCAAAGTTTTCGGGAATGGAGAGAGCGGGGCATTCGAAATGTGGGGCACCTGGTGGACCCCTCGGGGAAGTGTAAATCGTTTCAGTTTTTATGTCAAGAATATGATCTGACTTCCAAGCATGCTTTTGTGTTTATGCAGGTCTCCCACTATGTATCCTCCCTGCCTAGAGAAGCGCTGTTGCTAGAGAGGTCGGTGCAGATTTTGGATTTTTTTGATCTGGGAGGGGAGGCCCCTTCTTCTATTGCACAATTGAAATCTCGACAGGATGGATTTCTGCCTCTTGCAGATTATCGGGGCGTAGAGGTTGCTTGGGGGGTGGAACTGGGGTGGGAGGTGTTTCCTGATACCATTCGTAAGGCTTTGCGATGGATAGTTGAAATTGTGGAGGGGGCGCGGTGGAGGGAGGTGCAATTTAAATGCCTAACTAGGGCCCATTTCTCACCCAGAAGAGCGTTGTGTAGTCACCTGACCTCTGATGGTCGGTGTCCGCGTTGCCTGGAGCCTTTGGCAAACCTGTTGCATATGTGGTGGGGCTGTCTTTATATTAGACCCTATTGGGCTAAGATCTGTGCTTATGTCAGTGGGTTGGTACAGCAGAGGTTGAAATGGACTGGAGCTTTTGTGGTATTAGATCGGATTGGCCCCCTCGCCCTAGGGGGAAAGCGGAATGCTTGTTGATGCGTAAGGCCTGTCTGGTGGGTAAAGGCCCGATTTTGCACACGTGGCGGGAGCAGCATCCTCCTACGTTTGGGGAATGGCGCAATTGCTTTCATCAGCTAATGTTGATGGAATGGTGGAGGGCACGGGGCAGTGTCAAACGCTGGACATCCTTCCTGTTGGCGTGGGGTCCCTACATTCACACCCTGGGGGCTCGCTGTCGAAATGAGATTTTGCACATTGGTAGTTGAGAGCGGTTGTGTGAAATGGTGGTGAGTGGGCTGCATAGGAGAGAGGCTGTCGCTAAGGTTGGGTTTAGTTTGGTGTGGAGTGCGATCTAGGGGGGATGGGGGGTTGGTGGTGGGGGGAGAGGGAGAGGGGGGAGGGGGGGAAATTTAAAAATGTATACGTCACCTCTATGTGTTTTTTTCTCCAGCTGGGATCAGAGTTCACCCCACTGGAGTTTGGTTGTACAATGTTCTATTGTTTTTTGGTGATTACTAAATAAAGTTTATAAAAAAAAAAGAAAACCTGGTAACCAAAACACATATCAGACACGCACAGCAAGGGAAAGGCAGGTGGCAGTGTGTCAAAATGGGATTAATGTTTCCCCCCACCCTCGATGCTAACAGATCCACCCTGTCCCCAGGGGGTTGCAGAATCCATTACAGAGATGTCTTATCCATCACAATGCTATGGTATTTGGCCCTGTTGCAGTGTCACTGATGTGCTCTATCCCCAGGATGCCCCAGACCCACTACTGAGGCCCCCTATTCATCCTGGTGTTATGGTACCTGCTCCTGGGTAAGTTATAAAGGTCTGCTATATCCCCAGGATGCTGCAGCCCTCACTACAGAGGTCTATTATCCATCCTGGTGTTATGGTACCTGCTCCTGGTTATGTTGCCAGGTCTGCTATATCCCCAGGATGTTGCAGGCCTCACTGAAGAGGTCTATTATCCATACTGGTGTTATGGTACCTGCTCCTGGTTACGTTGCACAGGTCTGCTATATCCCCAGGATGTTGCAAGCCTCACTGCAGAGGTCTATTATCCATACTGGTGTTATGGTACCTGCCCTTTGTAGGTTATAAAGGTCTGCTATATCCCCATGATGCTGCAGGCCTCACTACAGTGGCCCACTATTCATCCTGGTGTTATGGTACCTGCTCCTGTGTAGGTTATACAGGTCTGCTATATCCCCAGGATGCTACAGGCCTCACTACAGAGATCTATTATCCATCCTGGTGTTATGGTACCTGCTCCTGTGTAGGTTATACATGTCTTCTATATCCCCAGAATGCTGCAGGCCTCACTACAGAGGGCTAGTATCCATCCTGGTGTTATTGTAGTTGCACTGGCAGACGTGTGAAGGCCACTCATACCACCATGTTGAGTCTGGAGCCTGTAGGGCATATAGCGGTATGTCCCCAGGACACACCCGGGTGCGACTGTTGATGTGTGCAAGGGCCACAGGTGAGACACATGACCATGCCCATGTCAGTGCGCACAGTGGCACATGGTTATGCAGTCTGTACATATGTTAGACAAGGGCTGGAGGCAGGCTGATGGGTCCCGCAGACATGCTGACATAGTGGTGCATATGTACGGGATGCGGCGTATGGCCGCCCACCCCCCCGGCACACTGTGCATGTATGCTGACACTATGCAGCTCCCATGCATGGCTCCTGTGACCAACAGTACGGCAAGGGCACATATGGTCGGTGTCATAGGCCCAAACATGGATAGGCCACCCATGCGGCAATGGGTGCCAGGGGACCCGCACACAGGGCACGTAGGGGCCAACCTGGACATGCGCAGCCGCAATGCACACATGTGCGTGGCAGGGGCAACAGCTAGGGGCCGTCACAAAGCACACAATAGGGACATCCACCTCCTGCACGCAGGTATCTATGCGGTGCAGCCCTGAATGGCGATGTATGTCTGTCCGCTAATGTCCCCACATGTTGCCTCCCCTACAGGTCGAGGACCTGTGCAAGAAGGCCCGTGAGCTGCGAGCCAGGTACCCCCGCTTCGTGGCATGTGTGCAGCGTGAACGGCTGGCCCACCATGATGGTGAGTGATGTGGCACGTCCCTGTGGGACAATGGCCTGCGAGGCCACAGGACACATGTGAATGCTGTGCCTGATGTGTGACCATGGCAGTAATCTACATATCTCTCTCCCAAAGCGGATGCACGTGCAGATGAGGGCCCATCAGGGCTGGACGCAGTAGCCGGGCAGGCAGTGCCGGCCGAAAACACCCCGGAGGCCATGGTGGCAGCCGATGGCGGATGGTCCGAGGAGGAGGGAAGCACTGGATGCAGAGAGGGGAGGAGGAGGAGGGGGAGGAGGAGGCAGGGTGGGGGAGGTGTGGGGGCAGAGGGCGTAGGGGGAGGAGTGGGGTTGGGGAGGTGTGGGGGATGAGGGGGGCAAGGGGGGAGGTGGTGGGGCAGAGGGGGAGGAGGGGGCAGGTGGGGGAAGTGCAGGGGTGGGGGAGGAGGGGGGGAGGGGGAGGTGTGGGGTGGAGGGGGTGAGGGTGGGACCAGTCCCAAGTGGCATGGGCCACCACAGGGCACCGGGGGCCCCAGCTACCTGCCCCATGGTGCGGTGATGTCCCTGTCTGGCCGCAGGCCTGCCCCACATAGCCACAGACAGGTGCACAGAAAAGAGGGGATGTGTGTCTGTGCGGCTGCATGTGCAACCTATGCCTGTCTGTGGCTGTGCTTGCCCAGGCACATGCCCAGCGGCAGCATGCCTGCATCCTGGGGCGGGTACTAGAGACCATGGTCGTTGTGGCTGACCGGCTGAGCAGGCTGGAGAACATATGCCCAGCAGGCGCACCTGGCCAGCCACCTGGCAATGGGGGACCCCAGGGGGTGTAAGTTTGAGCACTCTGCATGTCACACCCACCCTGTGCCGGCCCATGTCATGGGTCTGCCACCACCGCCGGGGCCTGGGGTGGTAGGGCCCCTCCCGCACAGGGTCACACAGCTGTGTCTTCACCCCAAATAAACAATGTAAATATGTTTGACATACCCACGATGGTCAGCTGTCCCTTATTGCTACATGTCAGTGGTGTGCGACTGACAGGTGTGAGCATCTACATGTGTGTCTGTGTGCATGACAAGGGACCCATACATGGTACCATACCAATGGCAAGGGCAGGGGGTGACCATGGGCAGCGCATGAGGTAGCACCACAGACAGATACAAGCACACACAGGACAGGGACAGAAAAAAGCAGTTGCGGTGGGACATGCATGGGTACGGCCAGCAGTGGCTGACGGGTATGAAACAGGGTGGATGCCGCAATGCACACAGATATAGGGATGGTAGATACAGGGGCGAGTGGGGCGACTGGCCGGGGGTGGGCCCAGAGACCAGGACAATGGACGCAGGGTGACGAGGAATGGGCAGCACACATGGGGTCTGAGGATGGGGCCTAACCCGCAACGGTGTGGCTGGACACGTGCATATGGGGAGGGGGTGGGGATGTACCTCAGCCCTGGGGTGGGTTGCATTGCAGGGGCGGTTTGCCATGCGATTAACCATGGGGGATCCACAGTGCACCCATTGAATGCCTGTGAACCACTGCAGGTCCTATGGGATGGGGGCAATGTGGCCAGACCACGCAGCATGCCTCTGCCTACGTACAGCAGTATTGTCTATGCATCCCAGGGAATGCTCCCACAAGGGGGGGGCACCTACACGGCACGCATCACACTGAACTGGACAGGGCAGACTATGGGACACCAGCAATTTGCTACCAGTGTGCAACCAGAGATGGACATGTGAGCGGGACAGACAGCATGGCCCCTCCTACCTTGTGCTACAGGTGCCACGGCTGGCGCTGTTGCTGCTGCTGCTGCTCCTGCTGGTGGCGGGCATTGTTGTCCTGATGGGGTCCCCCGGCCAGCTGCCAATAGCTCATTGCTGGCAGCTTTGGCCCGCGTTGATGCGGCCAGGCCCCGCATTTCTCCAAGGATCCCATCCACAGCATGGTGCATGCAGTGCATCTTGTGCTACTACCGTCACTGCTCACAGAGGACCGCATGAAGCACATGCCATACACCTGTGGGAGAGACAAGTTGTGCACCATGAGACATGGTTACACCTGCCACCTGCACACAGGCAACATCATATGACCACTGTTGGACACTCACCCTCTGCATCACCGTGTGCCACCTCGGAGTGCGCCCACATCTCCCCTATGACCTCCACCAGGGCAGACCGTGCATCCCATGTGGCCTGCTGAGGTGTAGCAGGCATGGCCTCCCCGGTCACTGTGGTGGCAGATGGTATGCTGTCTTTGGCCGGCCCCTGGCTCGGCCCACCGTTGCCTTCCAGGGGTGTTGCTGGACCCCCCACCCCCATGTGTCCCGCATTTGTCTCTCCAGGCAGCACCGCCTTCGGCCCAGCATCAACATGAGGCCACGGCCTGGGGTCAGTGTGTCTTCCCCCTCCTCTGCCCCCTCAATGGCACGTATGTCACCTGTGGGGGAACAGGTTGCACAGTTCAGTTGGGGCGTGGCTGCCTGCCTGCCCCTGTCACACCCTTTATCTACTCTAGTCAGTATGCGGGTACCCCGGCTGCATATGTGTGGCCATGGACGTCACCTGTTCAGGGATGTGTGTGGTACCATCCCATGTCCATGTCCCAGGTGACTGTGGTGGGCCAACAGTGACCATGTGTGCGTGTGACTGGGGGCACCCCACATGGCCAGGCGTGGCTGGTGGTGTGGGGCTAGGGTGCTGTGCTGGTGCAGCTGGGGACAGGTGTGCCCTGCAGTGGCAGGGATATTCGTGCATGGATGCATGGGTTGGGGTGGGGTGGCCCTGTGGTGGTGTGACTGGTGGCGGTCTGTGGGTGGCTGCACATAGCTGGCGCATGTGTGGTCTGCACGGGTCTGTGTTGTGGCTCGTATGCCCCCCACTGGCACCACCCCTTGTACAGTGGTGCCACCTGTGCTCTGTGTCTGATGTTGGGGGGCCATTTCCCCCCCCCGTGCATGCAGCCACCCACCCCATGCCACCCCATCGCCACCTGTGTCCCTGCACCCAGCACCTATGGTACACACAGGTGTGTTGCATCTCTGTCTCCCCTGAATAGCCACCCATGTGGCTCTGATGTCCTTGTCAGCCCTGCACTGTGTCCCCACAACACATTGTCATCCAACGCTGCTACCATGGGCTTGACCCCCCCTGACCCTGCACCCATCCACTGCGCTGTGCCGAACCCCTGCTCCACATTTCCACATCCACCCCCATCCTGGCCCCTGCATCTACAGCTGCACCTGTGCCACCCCACTCACAGCCCCTGTGCCTGTGCCCTCCCCTCAATCCATGCAAGCTGTGCCCTGCTTCCACGGCTCAGACCCCTCTCTGGCTGCCACCCCGACCCCATGACCCTTTCTCAATGGGGGCTGTCACCCCTGGATCTGCCCCCCACAGGCTGCTTTCACTACCTGGGAGGGGATCAGCACGCAACGCGCCTGTTGCAGTTCCATGGCCCCCACCTGCCCTGGGACCCATGCGCTTTCCGGTACCATGTGTTGTGCATGCCCTGCTCCTCCTGCCCCAGCTCACAGACATGATCCACACATCACTGCTGGCCAGACCCAGCATGCACTGCCAGACACCTGCTGGCCCCTTGACGGGTCCACACATGGTTATAAGCTATGTCCTTGGGTCCCTGCATTCACCCATACCCCCCGTTCCCCTGGCCGGGGTGCTGGTGTTGGGCCTGGCACCCCTACCCCCCTGCATGCCAGGCCACCCCCCCCTTTCAGCCCCAGCACCTCCACCATTGACTGCTCCATCCAACCGTGGACCCCCTCCACCCACCCCCCACTGACTGGGTACATCCTTGTGTCCATGTTCTCTGCTAGGTGTATGGCTCTGTACTGTCCTCAGTGGCCCCACACCCTACGCCACACTATTCCTGTTTGTGTACCTGTTGCTTCACCCCCACTGCTATGCCATCCCCAGGGGGTTTGGCCCTATGGCTCTGTTCATGGCCTGCTCGTCCCACCCTGTCAGTACGGTCCCTTGGTGCACTATGGATGACCATGTGTGCAGTGGCAGTCTGTGCACCTCGTAGGTCCATTCCTGGTAAAGAGCAATGCATGGCAGGTGGTGGTGCACTGTCCATGCCACTTTCGGTGATTCCAAGGGCTGCCAGCCCATGGATGGGTGTGTGGGGTCCCTGGACCTGGCCATGTGCCATTGCAGGGCCCTTCTGGAATTTTCAGGTGCCCGGGGGTGGCAGTGCATGTTGGCTGTTGGTGTGCCAGGCTACATGGTATGGTGCGGGGGATATGGCTGGGGGGGTGGGATGGTGACCCTCATTGGGCCAGGTTCCGGCCCCTACATGTGTGGGGTCTGCTTGCGGTGGTCTACCCAGTGCATGGCTGACAGGGGGCTGTGGTCCAGGGGCAGTGTGGGGATGGTGCACCTGCTGTGGGTCACGCCATATTTTGCATGGGACTGGCTGGTGTCATGTGTTTTTGTATGCCACTGGCATGGCCACCCCCCCCACCCCGCACCCCACACCCCTGTGTCCGTCCCTGCACACGTTTGTTTATGGTCTGTCCCCGGTACACCTCTCTCCATCTTACCTGCACGAGGGTGTGCTGTATCCAGCGCGGGGGGTAGGCCATGTACATACATCGGCCCGAGTCTGTCTGCTAGGTGCTGCTCCAGGCTGTTCAGGGTGGCCCCCTGCACTGGGCCCCCAGCAGTGCCCTGTGCACTCTGCCTCTCCTGAGTTAGGTAGGCATGTATGTTGCGTTTGATGTCACAATACCATTTGCGTAGACTTTCAATGTCACAATGTGGGCCCCCTGTTGCCGCCACCATGGCCTGTACCTCAGCCCATGCTCTTGTGTGGGTGGCAATGGTGGTGGTTGCACTCATCCTTCCAAACAGCACCTCAAACCTCTCGAGGATGCTGGCCAGGAAGAGGACATTCTCCTCCTGGGTGAAGCAGACCGCCCTCCTCCTGGCATCCTTGGCCACTGGCATCCTGTGGCGCTTCTGCCCTGGCACACCTCCAGGATGGTCTGGGGGCTAGTGTATGACCCCGGATGGGCCTGTCCCCTCATCTCCGGGTCTGCATCTGTGGTGGCCACTGGTGGTTGTTGGCTGTGCTCCCCTACTGCCTCATGGCTGCCTCCTGCCTTATCCTCCATGCTGTGGTAATTTGTGTTTACCATAGCCCTTGCCGTTCTGGGCATGATGTGTCCAGTTATGTACCTTGGGTATGGCCCTACGTGTGTTCTGCATGGGCATTATGCGCATGCGCATTAGCGCATGTAACCTTTTGTGCATGCTGTCCGCCCATATGAGCACCTCTCCTGTTCTGCACACATGTATGTGCATTACGTATGACGTATCCTCACGCGCACTAGGCGCACGATGCACTATCGCTATGCTTTATGTCCTCAGATGTGTCCTTGTATCTGCTGTTGGTGTGAACTGCTCCATACACGTGCCGTTTATCCTCTGGCGTTTTTCATGCTGCATGCACGCACACTCTGCTGGGTCTCATTGCTTTCGGTGTTGAGGCACATTCCGATGCGCCTAGGTAGGTCATGCTACGTGTCCTCACACACTACTCTGCATCAGATGTACGTGTGCCCGTGACACCACCGCACATTGGAACGTGCCTTCCATTCTGCTCTCACCTATGTGTCTGGGTGGGGCACGTAATTCAGGGTGCCAGGGAATGCGCATTCCTGTGTGCGTTACGCTTCCATATGTGCAGAGCGTTGTCTCATGCTGTTGATGGTATACATCCCAGCATCAACAGGTGTGTAGGGTTTGCTCTGATTACTTGCCGCATCCCATACCCTATTTAACATCTACCTGTGCTCCATCCCATGTCTATCATGGCTCAGATAGTGAATATGGGTTGTGTGGTGGTGGCGCTGGTGGAGTTGGCAGAGCTGCGGTTGCCTGAGGAGGGAGATGGTGTCCCTGGGGCTGTGGCACTGGGCACAGGTGCAGTCCTGCTGCAACTCAGACCTGCAGCTGTAGAGGATCCACAGGCGGAGGTGAGACCAGCATGGTGCCATAGGTGTGCTGAGGCACGGCCCCGCCTGCCACACCTCTACAGGCCCAGGCCCATGTTCCAGGACATACGTGAGGACCAGGTCATCTCCCTCTACCATCTCCATCTCCCTCTACCACAGGGGCTATTAGGGAGCTCTATGAGGATCTACGACCTGACCTCGAGCCCTGGACTGCCCGGTCACATGCCATACCGGGATTGGCCAAGCTCCTGGCTGGCCTACATTTCTTTGCCTCTGGCTGTTTCCAATCCTCAGTGGACGCAGTGGGCAGGATGAGCAGGCCAACATTCTCACGCTGTCTCCACCAGGTACTGCAGGCCATGGTCAGCTGGGTTGGGGATTACATTATGATACCTAACAGTAGGCAACATTGGGGGGCCCTGGGCCAGGCATTCCTGTGGCTTGCAGGGATACCACACATGATGGGAGCTATTGATTGCACACATGTAGCCCTGGTCCTGCCACGCGACAGGAAGGTTGTGTTCTGCAACCGCAAACACTTCCATTCTCTGAATGTGCAGGTTGTTTGTGATACAAATATGTGTATTCTGAATGTGGTTCCATGGTTCCCAGGGTCAGCCCATGACTCCTATATCCTGCAGCACTTGGCACTGTTCGGCCAATTTGAGGCCGGACAATATGGGGACTGTGTCCTGCTGGGTGGGTATTCACCATATCTAACATGCACGTACAGTGTATGATATCTGCGGTCCCATTGTCACCTGTGTCCTCTGCATGCCTTTCCTTCAGTTGTGGTTGTGGGCTTTTCCTTGCATTGTGGTTGTGGGGTGCTGCCTTGTTATGGGTCTTTGTATAACATCACACCCTGTCACCTGGGACGTGGTCACGTACCTCTGTGTGCTGCTAAACGTCTCTATGTATACCATGTGTTTTTATTGCTCATCTGGGTGTCTCAGCACACATGCTGTTGTGACTGATAGCTGCTACTGCTGTTCGGTTGCACAGGTCTTATGTACAGGGACACGCTGAGCACATATGGGGTATCCCTTCTGTGGCTGGGTTCAACACCTCTGGTTGGACCATGGCTCCTGCACATGGCCTCTGACAGACAGCACACACAGATGTACATGTGTATGCCTTTGTGGTGTGTCCCTCGTGGACCCCATATCCAACGTATGTGAGTGTGTGCCATGCATGATGGGGGGGTTGGTTATGCGCACAGACCCATCCTCATGCTTTATGGTGTGTATGGGGCCTTTTCTCCATTGTCTATGTGTGCGACAACACATGGGTTGGTGGAGCTGTGGTCGCACTTGATATCACACATGTATGCTATATGTTTGCCCACGTTATCTTGTCTCTACTGCCATTCTGACCTGGATCCTGGGGTATGTGTTCCGGTGACTTCTGCTTTGTGTGCACTGTGTCATGGGCATCACATAATTGCACACATGCACATCTCTGCCCTCTCCAGTATTGTTTGTCACTGTCGTCCAGATGCCTTCACACCTGCCACTGCTGCCGTTTTGGCACCGGGTTTTGGCAGTGTTTTTTGCCCAGAAACAGTTGATGTGTGTTGCCCTAATTAGTCTTCCCCAGGGTTCTGGGTCTCCCAGCTTTAGACGCTGGTGCAGTGCCATTGTGTGTCATTCTATGACGTCATATGTTTGTGTCCCTGTTTATCTGCTGTCCGGTTTAATGTTGCTACTTCTGTGCTTTTGTGTGTCCATCATCTCCCGATTGACTGTACCACATTTCTTTCTGCAGGTGATGCAGGATATGGATGTCATGCCTGGTTGCTGACCCCTGTGCGTCTCCCACGGCCAGGTGCAGAGATGAGGTACAATGAGGCCCATGCCTCCTGCCGCTCTGTCATTGAACGCACCTTTGACATTTTGAAGAGTCACTTCAGGTGTCTGGATAGGACCAGTGGAGCCTTACAGTACAGACCCATGACTGTGGCGCATATCATTCTGGCCTGTTGCATCCTGCACAACATTGCTCTCAGGCACAATGTCCCAGTTGTAATTAATGAGGATCTTGAGGAGGATCCTATGTGCCCTCCTGCACATGGCCGTTGTGACACATGTGAGGGGATGGCAGCCAGGCAACATCTGATCGATGAGCTGTTCTCCTGTAAGTTCTTCATATGTGGGGATGTGCTTATGTGTCTCCATGTTTGTGGTGACCTGTGTGTTTCACGGCACTACCATGACATACATATATGTCACTTGTGCTTTTGGTTCCCCAGGATAGGCTGCCGATCCTGCCCGGTGCTGTGGTGTATGTGGGGACTGTGTGTACGTCATTACGACTTGCAGGTGACTGGGGTGGGTGGACATACAGGTAAGTGTTCTATGGTGGCATTACAGCATTACACATATCTGTGTTTCCCTCTCCACTGCACATCTGTTGTTGTACACATGTTTGACCTGCGGCTCCATCCCCCATATGTTCAGATTGACACGCATGTGGCCATTGGCCTGTGCACATTTCGGGTGTTTACACACTGTACCTAGTGCACGTGTTACCAGGCTGTGTGTGTCTCCAGGCACAGGGTGTGGGGTAGTTGGATAGCACATACAGCCTTCCCTGCCATTATGGCATTACACAGCATCAGTGTATCCTTGCATGCACTGTGATGCTTGTCTCCACTGGTCCCTGATTGTGCACGGACCTGCCGTATGCAACTTGTGGCATGCTCACCTTGTCTCACAGTGTATGTCTCTGTGTCTTTTGGGCGTGTCTAGGTGACGGTACCTTCTGCTTCCCCCTGCCATTGTCTGGTGCAGAGATGTGTCTAGCCACCTGTGCGGTGGTGTTCACCCGTCTCTCTGTGACCTTCTGCTTTTGCCCTTCTGTACATTGTGCGCATGTGTCATGTATTGTTCCCTGACGTGTCTCATGTTTGCTGATAGGACACTAAACATCAAAGTTTGGGTTACACGCAACTCACCATTCCTTGGACCTGCGCCACTGACGGATGACCATGATGATGTGGTGATGGACACAGTTCAGCGACATCCACAGCCTCTACTGTGGCCCCTTGTGCCCTTTGCCTGGCTCCGACAGTCCCCATCAGACACCTGCTGTACAATTAAGGTAGGTTGCACCTAAGATCTTTTGTGACTAACATCCACGTGTAGAGATGTTTCATTTGGGCTGTTTGTATCATCGTGCCTTTCTGTGGGATCTCTGTGCATCACCACTGCTGGACATGCTGTGGACTTCTGGGATGCTTGTGTGACATGGGCATTGACATGACCATGTTGAGATTGTAACCTGGTCTGCAGTGCCATCTCCTGCTGTGGTCAACATGCACTGTGCTGTGTGTTGTGGCCCTGTCATGTTTTAATATCTGGGCATTCATTATGCACATAATGCGCTGTCACTGTCTGCATTGTGACATGATGGTGGGTGTGGCATAACTTTACCTTTTCCCTACTCATTTAAACACAGGGCACAGGCAACACACACGGCAGATATACTATGCTGCATCTGGAGTCCCCATCGCCCAGATGTGGTTGGAATAATTTTCATCTGCTAGGTGACGTTAGTGATGAATTGCAGCACAGAGTACCAGTGGGGTCATTTTTGATCCCAGTTGTTTACGTCCGGTTTGGATTGTGATATAATTTGCAGTTTTGTGAATTTTTTGATCTGACAAAGGTATTTATCATTAATTATGTATCATTTATTTTTTGTACTCTTATTTTATGAAAATTACACATTTTCTGTAATTGATAACATACGTTCTCTCATTATTTCCGATGAAATCTAAAGGCTTTCAGCTCGTTCATCACGATTATTGTACACCTATAGTAAAACTGCTTTGCATTTAAATTCAACTTTATCTTTGTTTATTTATTTTAGGTTATTGTTTATGATGTCAAAACGAAAGTATTCAGCTGCCCAAGTAAGAGAAATATTGCAATGAGATGCTGACAGTGACGGCTCTGAGTCATCTGATGATGCAGCATATTCAGCAAGCGAAGAAGCATATCAGCCAAGTTCGGACGATAAATTTGATGATGACAGTCATGATTCAGATGGCGACAGCAGTTGGTCTCCAAGTGAATTTGAGACTGATGTTGAGCCGGTAACATCGCCTGCAGCAAAGAGTCAAGTTACAAGTCGAGGCAAAGGTCGCGGCTGTGCTGGACGGGGAAGAAGGCAGGAGTCCTCGGTGTCAGTATCATCTGTGAGGAATCTTAGTTGTGGTCATAAAGGAGCTAAGAGTTTGTCAACTATAAGCACAAATGTTGCCATTGAAGCCTATGAATCTAAGGATGCCACATCATGGAACAGGAAACCTATAAAGCAAGTTGCTGGAAGATACACCAGAGCTAATGTCATGCCCGTACAACAAGGTCCTACAAGGTATGCTGAACGAAATGTTGATGGCCCTCTCACAGCATTCCACTTGTTCATGAGGAAGAACTTATTGAATGAAATCATGATGTGGACGAGCAAACAAGGAAGACACATTTATGACGACAACTGGAAAGATTTGACAGACAGAGAATTTCAACGTTTTCTTGGACTTCTGATCCTCTCAGGCGTGTACAAGTCACAAAATTAATCCATAGTTCAGTTGTGGAACTTTGAAGATGGTCGTTCTGTTTTCGGCAAAAATATGGCCCATAACCATTTTCAGCAAATTTCTTGTGCTCTCAGATTTGATGATGCAACCAACAGACGTGAACAACGAGGCGTGGATAAGCTTGCTCCAATCAGACACGTTTTTGATACCTGGGAAGTAACTCTAAGGGGCTTGTTTACAAAGGCGCGGTAGCAGCTTCCGCTTGATATCAGAGCCGCGGCTTCATTGAATTCAATGGGGCCATGGCTCCGATATTGGGCGGAAGCCGCTACTGTGGCTTTGTAAACAAGCCCATAAGTGACGCCTTTGTTCCTGGTGAAAATGTTACCGTGGATGAGCAACTGCTTACATTTCGTGGCCGTGTTCCCAGAAAACCTGGGAAATATGGCATAAAGCTATGGATGTTGCATGACAGTGCAACGTCATATGTTCTGCATCTTCAAGTATATACAGGAAGGAACTCAGACAAAACAGGTAAGATATTCAGGGTGAAAGGTTGTGCTGCAACTCACTGAATGATTGACGCGATCTGGCAGAAATGTTACTGTTGACAATTTCTTCTGCAGTTTATCCCTGTCACAGAAATTGCTAGAAAAACAAATGACACTTTTGGGGACAAGTCAAAAGAACAGAAAAGAATTACCTCCAGAATTTGTAACAGCAAAGGGCCGAGAGGTATTCACTTCACTGTTTGCCTTTCGCGATGACGCCATTCTGGTTTCCTATTGCCCGAAGAAAGGAAAAGTGGTTGTTCTTCTGAGCAGTTTGCATAATCAAGAAGAAGTAGATAACATACGTCCAGACAAAAAAAACACGCATGATCTTGAACTATAATTCTAGTAAAGGTGGAGTAGATACGGCAGATCAAATGTTGCACACGTATACCACAAAACAAATGACAAGACGCTGGCCAGTGACAATCTTCTATAACATGTTGGAGATCAGTGCTTTGAATGCCTTCATTGTTTGGATGTCACTAATCCAGAATGGCAGTCCAAGTCAAAGCACAGACATCATCTATTCCTCTTGGAATTAGGAAAGCAGCTACTTCAGAGTAATTGCAGCGAGACTTCTTCCAGCATTGAAGAAGCCACTGATGCTGTTTGCAATGTCGGGATCCCAAAGAAAAGGGCAAGGTGTCACTGCTGTCCCAGAGAAAAAGACAAGAAAAACAGCATAGTTTGCACCTCCTGCAAGCGCAATGTTTGCAAAGAACATTCAGAAATTGCCTGTGTCTCATGCAAATGACTGTAGTACTTTGCTGTGTTCATCAAGTGCATGCAAAAACTGCTTTCATGGCAACTCTTCTTCATGTAATTTTATGCTAAAGCATTAAATTTTATGCTAATTTTATGCTAAAGCATTAAATTTCAAAACATTTAACCTTCATATATTAAATAATTAATTCAGAATAATATTTTATCTGTTTAGTTTAAAATTTTCATGGTTAACAATTAAAATTTTTCGTGGAGTCATTTATGACCCCAACGGTATTCAGTGTGTGCAAAAAATCTCGGTAATTCCAGGGTTAAATAATGCTCTCTTGAATGGCAAGACTCATATAGAATATAATTTGCTTTTGACACAAATGTGTGCTTGATTTACTAAGAATTAGGAAGAAAGCCGTAGCAAATCAGGCCTGAAATCGAGCAGCATAATTATAAAACAGCTTAAAAATATAGAAAGAGCTAAATAGGTTAGAGAAATAGGCAGAATAATAGTAGATTAAGTTTGATATAGCAAGTGTTAGGAAATGCATCTGGGACTGTGAACCAGACTGCACTGGCAGAGTTTACAAATAGAAAGAGACAAGCAGCACTGAACTGTAATGGGGCCTGTTTGCTGTGAAGGAAGCACACTAAAAATATATGCGTCACTTCAGCAATGGAAAGAAAAATAAACATTCTGAGAATGTATTAGGAAGACCATTAAACATAAGACTGGGGAATATAATCTTAGCACCTCTCAAGCTATGGCCCTAACTCGGTTGCTGTGTACAATATTAGCTATCATAGAGAATGTTTGCTATTCCAAAATGCTATTCAAATTTCTTACCATCCTTGCTTCAGGCAGCTCTAGTGGCTCTCTCCCATTACAATGATATTAATGGAATGTGGCAGCATATTACATAAAGCCTGATGTATAGCTAGATATTGAAAAATGTAAAATGAAAGCCAATGAAAATGGAAATAAAGTTTGGAAAAATATGCATCCAGGAAAAGTCTACAGAAGGTCAATATTTTCATTTCTAAAGGAAAGACTAAGGGATGATTATATCTAATCATTTATTGCAGTATACTCTGATATTTAAAATTAGGTGAACTGGAATATTTGTGGCTTAGGTAGAAAAGTTTATCCTCACTCTTCATATAGGACTGTCAGTTCATCCAGATCAGCTCAAAAATGCCTGGCTATATCCAATTGCACGCACAAAATATCCAAATCCAAGAGACAGAATATCACTACTAAACACAAAAATACTCCATAAAATAAAATAATAAAAATTAGAGAAATCCTCAGATGTATAAATTCTTCACCAGCAGCTACTTTATAAATGGAAGGAAAGAGACCTCGGTGTTTTTGCTCCCATCCATGGGATGACCTTGAACATTCCATCATTGGTCAGAAAAAAAAACTTTTACTTGTTTTTTTTTTATTTTTTACTTATCTGATTTTTCACTGTTTATTTAAATAATTACACAGGTACACTAAAAAAATTTTTTTTTAAACTGCCTCTAATGTTTCGATTGATTTTTACCTTTTTTGGTGCGCTGAATCCAAATCTGGTAACCAATTTGCTCCATCACGTACAGATGTTTTGCTACATTGGGTTAGCAGTTTGAGGTGAACGTTTCAGATTGAGTGCGATCGAGATAAAAGTTTCTTGGATGAATTCTTTATACTAATTGTTTAGTAGTTATTCAAATAAGAATAAAGAAAATTGTAACAAGGAAGCACATAAGAATAGAGTTATGTCAACAAAACACACTGTGATGGTAGCAAAATTGTCTGCACTTAAAACAGCCACATACATGTGCACAAACATTGAGCATATAAGAGCGAGGTTAGACACAAAGCAAAGCAAAGAAATGTGCAAAAAATGTTGCACAGGTATGTATGTAAGAATAGAAAACGCAAACCGCACCATTGCAATACATGAAGACAAACACCCGATGGTGTGAAAATAAAATTCTAATAAATGAGATCCGACACTGTGGTAATAACTAGCAAATTTTTATTTCAAAGTTTAGTAAAAACATGATATTTGTCAACACAGTTTAGATTTTAAAGTCATTCTTGGGTCAATCAATCTCCTGGTGGGCCCGTTTCTTCTTCCCCCAAATGCTTCTCTTGGTGCGCTGCTTGGCGTATTTTTCATCTGGGGTTTCCCGCAGCAGCAACCAGCAGAAATCAGCCATCATAGTGGTGTTCCATCTTCCTTGGTACCTTCTCTCTGCGTCCTTGATGTCCTGGTGAAACCTTTCACCTTGTTCTTCACTGTACGCCCCCAAGTTTTTGTGAAAGTAGTTCACATGGGAGTGCAAGAAATGGACTTTCAGGCTCATGTTACAGCCTTGTTCTTTGAAGGCATTGAGCATCCTGGCAACAATATCCTTATAGTTCTCATCCCGCCTGTTCCCCAAGAATTTGAGAACAACATCCTTGAAGGAATCCCAGGCTTCTTTTTCCTTCTCAGACATCGTTTCAGCGAATGCTCCATCTGAAATGAGTTTCCTTATATCAGGGCCAACAAACACTCCTTCCTTTAGCTTTGCTTCAGAAAGTCGGGGGAACTTTGAGCAAAGGTACCGAAAGCACTCACCATCTTTTGGAAGGGACTTGATGAATTGCTTAATGAGACCCAACTTAATGTGGAGAGGTGGTAATAGAATTTTATCACGAGGTACCAAGCTCTCATGAAGAACATTTTTCTCACCGGGTCTCAAATACTCCCGAATTGGCCAGTCTTTTTTCCCCCAGTGTAGGTCGCGGGCCCGGCTATCCCACAAGCAAAGGAAGCAGGGATATTTGGTGAAACCGGATTGCTGCCCTAATAGCATGGATAGAATTTTAAAGTCTCCACAAATCATCCACTTATGCTCATCATAACGAATCTTCTGAAGAATCAGGGCCAAATTCTCGTATTTTTCTTGGAGAATAACAAAGTGAGCAATAGGAACTGAAGCGAATGTGTTGCCATTATGAAGAAGAACACCTTTTATGCTGTCTTTTGACGAATCAATGAACAGCCGCCATTCAGCAGGATCATACTTGAGTTTAAACTTTTCCATCACTCCGTATATATCGTTGCAAAATACCAAATCTTCCTCTTTGCTGAAATACTTCAAAAATTGTGTCTCGCGGTTGCGGTACCAATAAAAAGTTGTTCCTGGTGACAATAGATTTTTCTGTTTAAGCTGAGAACTTAGCAGTTGGGCAGCATCTTTTGGGAGTCCTAAATCCCGGACTAAATCATTCAATTCAGCTTGAGAGAAAAGTTCAGGTTTAGGATCTGGTTCAGTTTCAAACTCAGAAGTACTGGACTCATCGGGAAAAGCCATCTGATGAGTCTCATCATGATCAGAACCGTCCACACAAATATGATCCAAAGATTTTGGTGGTTCAGGCACAGGTACTTCGTTGCTATGAGGCATAGGCCTAATTGCTGAGGGAAGGTTGGGGTAACTTATTACGTTCTTATTTTTTAAGTTGTATCCCTTCACAATGCAAGAGCAAAAATAGCAGTCACTGCTGTGGTCTCTTTGTTCACGCCACATCATAGGTATTCCGAAACGAAATGCTTGTTTTTTACCTTTCATCCATAAGCGTAGATCTTCCTCACATGTCTTGCACACTTTTGTGAGGAGCCCATGGTTTGTCTTGATCGCCTAACTTCAAACCGAAATAGGCGAAATATACTTTTTTAATAAATGCAGAAATGTTCCTCTGCTGCTTTTTCACGGTATATTCCCCACAAATAAAACAAAAACTGTCCGGAGAGTTGACGCAACCTCTGGCTCTGTGAGCCATCACAAATACACAGCACTGCAAACTACAACTGTAGTGAACCACTTCGGAATAAAGCTGGATTACGACTGAGCAAACAAAAGGTAATAATGAACTTGCAAGAAACTGAAATTTGACAGGAACGTTCATGTCGCAACCACCGTGTTTGAGTGAGCGAACGAGGCGAGGCGAACAGGAAAGAACATGCGCCAGCGCGAGTACTGGATTTAGCCCCCCGCCTCCCAATTGTCCTGTTAATGTATAAAATGAATACAAAACACTCTAAAATATCATGAGGGAGTGTTTCTAGTTAGTTAACCATTACAACCTCTATTTTGGGCCAAGAAAATAAACTGCAGTCGGCTAAAAAGAAATTATGTGAACATTCCTTATATGGGTAAGAAATCTAATTTTGCAAGAAAACGTGACGTGATGGAACATTTTGGCTATTTTTCCTGGATTCAGCACCCCAAAATCTATAGGAATCAGTTGCAAAACTGGAGGCAGTTTTTTGGAAGTGTACCTGTGTTATGTTCTTCCTGAATCACATCACCAGTTCACATCCGCATGCTATAAGCAACTAGTATTTCTACCATTTAAATGTTCACCTGTAAACAAATTATCTTTCTTCATATCTTTCTGCATTTGCTTCATTTCCTGTGTGGCCACCTCCATTGCTGTCAGCCTTTCACATTCTGCTGCAGAAGAGAATGCACACAATCAAGCAGCTAAACTATAAAATTATAATCTATAAGCAACATCACTGTTGCTCTTGTCAAAAATTTCATAATCAAAATGGACTGGTGGTGAAAGTCATGCTCCACGTATTAAATTCCTTACTGACTCGCTGCTAATACTAAATTCCAAACATGTTCCAATAATGGCTATACAGACTGCAAAAAATGAATAAAAGAATACATCTCTCCAAAATTATCTTTAACATGTCAAAGGATGATTTTAATTCAATGGAATTTCATCCTCAAAACTCTTTGGAGCCAAAAGCATTATTGCTCTCTTCAGACTCGTAACTCTCTACCTTACATATCCTAATCCTCTCCCCTTCATACATCGATCCCCCATATTTATCAAAGATATCACTGCACATTGTCGCTGTTTGTTCTCAACAAATTCCCCATGTCTTACAATAAGCATTCTTACCCAAACTGCATGGCTTAGACTCGAACACTAGTTGCTGGCATGACATCTGTAACAACCTAGACTCCACATATGCACTGGATTTATAAATCTGATGGGCTACTTGCTGACTTCCTGCCCAGCCTCCAGCAACAAACAAAACTTATTATAGAATTGTTTAAATAGCTGCATTAAATTGTTTGGCTAAACCTTTTGATCAATTTTGTACATTGCAATCTGTTCTAAACCTTGAGGCTTCCCTCTATAAACATTTGCCCATCCCAGTTTTAAATTTTGAACCCTTGCCTCTACAATTACCAACAGATCGACCATTCAATGCAACTATACAAGCCTTTAGGCTCAACTGTCAGAAGACAACTGTCACTTCTGCTCCTTTTTAGCAGTATTCTGCCATGATCACTTCCCCTATCTCCCTCCTTTCCTTCAAAATATACATATTGTGATATTTAAGTGTGTCCCATATGCTCTATGACAAAGACCACTGAGCATTTTAGTAGCCATCTTTTGGACCAACTCAATTGCATTTATACAGGGCTGATATATGGAATGGAGATGCCCTAGGCTGGCCCTCCATCCTGCCACCCACCCCCCCCCCCCCCCACGCCCATTGCCGTCGCTATCTCCTCTCTCTGGAGTTAGCAGTGAAGGCAATGGCCCCAAAACTAATATACAGCACTTACCCACCATTTCTAGAGCTGTGTCACAGTTTCTATCTTGCAAAATCTAGTGCTTCTTCCTCCTCTGATACTGACTTCCAGTTTTTGCATAAGTGTTGTATCATTGTAGTCACTAAAAGAACCCTATATAATATTCACTTTTTCAGCACAACGAAGATTTCACTAGAATCATATCAAGAAAAATGATTTGCTTAATTGGATGCCTCTTTTACACTTTTTAAAGTAACTTTGGAGAACAGTTTCAGCCAGCTTCATTGAAAGTAAATTTTATTAGTATTACTTAGACATAGTGATGCTCTTCTTTATTCTTCCTAAAGGGCCAGATCATGAATGCACCTAGTCAGTTCACATTCATCTATTTCTTGTCATAACACTACACATTGAATCCTACACTATAGCAGTCTAATAGCTATAATGGTACTAGAGAATACTGGAGACTGGAATACATTTCAATGGATCAGTCTTAATTTTGCAGTGTCACTCATTAAAACCAAAATTTAAATTAAACATGCTATACAGTATCCTATAGGAAATACGCCCCAAGAGCTTAAAGATGATATGCTCTGGACTCTGTTTGAAGATCTGAATGACTGAGGAGCGGAGCTTGTTCTGGGGGAGAGGGGTTACTTACTGCCCATGTGCATCCAGAAGGTTTGGTCCCTTGAAGCTTTACTCAAAGTGGCAAGGGTGCAGGTGCGCTGCTGTCGGCATGGATGGTGACTACAGAGCCGGCGTAGAGAGAGCAGGAGCAGAAGCTAAAACAGCAAGCTTAGCACAAGCAGAAGCCAGCCAACAACCCCAGCGAACCCCAACATCTGCACCACCATCTTTACTTTTGCAACCCCCGGGGTATCCTGGGCAAATTCTATCCTTTACGGTTACTTTTCTAAAAGTGAAACATGAGTGCTTCCTATATCTTTTGCAAGATAGGAAGCACCAGGGTTTCCCTTTTAGAAGAGTAGCTGCAGCGGGAGAAATAAAATGCTTACCTTATAAGATAGCATAATAAAGGATGCTAACCTAGATGACTTATAAAATTACCTTCAAAATATATGCCCATCTGGCAAAATAAGATTTTTCAGATTCAGGCTAAGATGGTCAACTGGGCCATCTGGCAAAATCATTGTAACATAGTATGTGACGGCAAAGACCAGTATGATCCATCTAATCTGCTCAGTAGGGTGGCTAGAGTGGTTGTAACTGCAGCTCCGTGCAGGTCATCCCCTCCCCCATGCCTATGTTTAGGGTTGTACCTGCTGCTCCATGCAGGTTAACTCCCCTCTATTAAAAGACATTTAAGTTTGCTTTGCTTTCAACCTCTTGCTATAAGTAGAGAGGCCGCGGGCAGGGTCCCGGCGGCCGATCTTAACCGGGCGCGCGGCCCGGTGTAAGGACCCTGCGCGCGGCCGCAGGTGCGGCGCGCGGGATGAGGGGTTAAATCCATTGGCTCCCGGCGGCTGCGGCCGCGCGGGAGCCAATCAGCAGGGCTTTGGGCGACGTGGTGGGGGGGTGGTGCCCGGCCGGCAGCCTCTGCATGGTCATTCAGAGCGGAGGCTGCTCGGGGGTGCTGGCTTGGTCGGGTCGGTGTGTCACGCTGGTCCAGTGCAGCCGGTGAGCCTCGAGTGGTGGGAAGTTCGTGCTCCCGATGGGGGCCGGCGGAGCGAGGAGGCGGAGTCTCGGTGGCTCGTGGGGGACGTGTGGCGGAGCTCCTCGTCGGCAGAGCGTGCTGTCCTGTGTCAGGGGCTCCGGTGCAGGCAAGTGAGGGCTGCTGGGCTGTGGGGGTTTGGGCCGTCGTACGGGGAGGCTTTGCCTAAGGCAGTTAGTCTGCCGCTTCGCTTAGTGAGGGCCTTGTTAAAAACAAAACAAAAAAAAAACGTTGTATAGGCAGTGCTTTTAAGTCTTGGGCATTAATATCAATTTATGTCTGTGTAGACGGGGAATGGGGGCTGTGAGGATGCCGCCGTGCATAGGTTGGGCTTCGGGACGGGGTCCGGTTTGGTTGTGCTACGCCAGAGCTGCGTGCGCTTAAGGGGGAAGGAGGGTGGTGGGAGAATGAGTTTGGTAGGGAGGTATGGGGTTCTGCTGCCGGGAGAGGGCAGCGGGGTCATAGGACTTCTCTAGGGGGTGCTTTAAGGGTGCGTGGGGGGGGCACGGAAGTTCGGTGGGGGGGGGAGCTCGGGGTAGGGGGAGTGGTGCATAAGGCCCCGCCCCTCAAGGGGCTAGGCGGTCGGGGGTGCGCAGTTTGTGGGGCTTGGGTCCGTGGGGTCGGAGATTATGGGGGCGGAAGGGGGTCGGGGGTCCTGGGTGGCGAGTTGGAGGGTAATCAAGGGGCGTGGAGGGGCGCAGGGGGAAGGGAGGCAGGGAAGGGGGGCTGCAGCCGGGTGGGGCCCAGTGGGGTGGCAGATACTTTGCTCCTGCGGGTTGGCTACCGGGCCAGGGTGTCTACCGGACGGTAAGGGGGCCTTCACCTCGGGAGCATTGGCGGGGTGGGGGTCGGGTTACGTCGGGGCAGAATGGAGTGGGCCCTTGCCCCAGCTTGGTCGCGGGCGGTTCCCCCCCCCCTGTTTCTTCTTTTGTGTCTCCACAGGGGCAGGTCATGGCGCAGCCCTCATGGAAGCATAGTGCTGGTGGACGGGAGTGATGGACGAAGCCGGAAGGTGGTGAGGCTGCAAGTCCAGGTGCAGCGGCAGAGGCATCCATTAGGTGGTGTGGTGTGATGGCGCAGGTCCGTGACGAGGCCCGTCAGCTGGAAGCCGGAACTGCTGTTGCTACGGCGGCTGCGGGTTGTGAGACAGGTGAGTGGCCGGGCCTCCCGGGTGAGGGACTCGTCGGGCAGTCAAGGCGGGGGAAGGCTGGGGGAGCTTGCGGAGGTAGAGATGGCGGTCTTGTCGGCGGCGTCATAGCTCTGAGTGGTCTTCTTCTTCCTCCTCCTCTGGTGCTTCATCGTCGGTATCTGGGGGGAGCTGTTGCGGCAAGGGGGGGTACCGTGGGGTGGGGTGGGGGGTGGGGCAGGGGGTGGGGTCCCGGCAGAGGTGTCATTTCCGGAATTGTGGGAGGGGGTGCCAAAAGGGATACGACGCATGCTCGCGAAGCAGCGATATCTTGATCTATTTCGGCGGTCGGTAAGGAGGGAGCGCTCGGGTGCGACCAGGAAGAAGCGGAAGGTGGTCGAGAAGGCGGGGCGGGTTACGGTGGTTGCGTGCTAGGTAGGGCACTGGCCGCGATCCTTCCTGCGCCTTGCTGGCGTGTGGGGACATAACATGCCGGAGCATTAGGGTATCCTTTGGCGGATGCTGATTCTATGTTGGAAGTGTCCCAGACACACGAAGGGTGGGCGTGGCTGCCCTATGCTGCAAAGTTCAGGGCAGGATAGACGAGAGCAGCTCGTTATTCTGGGGCACGCAAGATATTAACCTCTGGCTGACCCAACTGTCTGCTCGGTCGGGTGTTGGGGGAGGGGAAAGGCGGTGCCGGGGTGGCGGGTAGTTCTTTTCGCCCAGAGGACAGTCAGTCTGTAGCAGAAGGCGGGACCGGTGGGGGTTTGTGACGTGTGCTGGAGGTTCCATAGGTCAACCTGCCCATTTCCTGAATGTACGTTCCAGCACTATTGCTCCATGTGTGGCAGAGGCCGCCCGGCTACAGGGTGCTGTAGGAAAGGATCTGCCGGCTCTGCCGGTCCAGCGCCTCAGCTGCAATGCGTTTGGGGAGCTGCGCCGTCCCTGATTCGGATGGCCGGTGTTCTGGGTTGGCTTCACCGGTAGCCGGAATGGCGGGATAGGGTCGTTCTTGGGGTTCGGTTTTCGGCTTGGTTGCGTTACCCCAGTCGGGCCTAGGGCAAGGAATTTGCCTTCGGTCCAGCGTATTGGCAGCGGTGGCACGGAATAGCTTATTAGGGGAGTTAGGGTTGGACAGGATTGCGGGCCCGTTAGTGTTCCACCATTCCCCAGCATGGTGACTTCTCTATTGGGGATGGTGCCCAAGAAGGAGCCGGGGATGTTCCTGCTAATCCCTAATTTGTCTTGTCCATTGGGGCATTGGTTACTGACCACCTACCACGTGAGTTGTGCACGGTGCGGTACGCGCCCTTTGCTTGGGTGGCAGAGCTGCGGGGGGTAGCTGGTTAGGCAGTATGGCTGGACAAGGTTGATATCGCCTCGGCCTTTCTCATGCTGCCGGTATGCCCATCCGCTTTCAATTGTTGTGTTTTCGTTTGCAAGGGGAGTATTCTGTTGACAAGTGCATGACTATGGGCTGCTCGGTCTCGTGCGCGTATTTGGGAGATGTTCAGCTCCTTCCTGCAGTGGGTGCGGGTAAACAAACGGGGCTCGGCGAATCTGGTGCATTACCTGGATGAGTTTTGTTCGTGGGTGTGGCTTGGTCGGAGGAGTACGGGGAATGTTATCCGGGTTTACGGAGTTCGCTTGGGAATTGGGCGTTCCCTTAGCTGAGAGTAAGTCCGAAGGTCCGGTGGCGAGGTTCGCTTTTTAGGGGTGGGGGTTGGATTCCATAAGGGGTGGCTCACCTGTCACAGGAAAGGGTGGCCGGTTTACGGGTTTTACTGGATAATGTGTTGGCCTCGGCCTAGATGACCTTACGGGAGATGCCGGCGGTGCTGGGGTCTTTGAACTTCACGCGTCGGGTATGTATTGCGGGTATGGCGTCAATTCCCAGAAGTTTTCAAGGGGACGTCGGTTATGACGGATGCGGCAGGAGGAGCGGGGTTAAGAGTTTAATTCGGCGGGGCCTGGTTTGCGGACAGAAGGCCAGAGGCTTGGCATGTATCTGGATTGCCCACTTATATTACCTTCTTGGAGCGGTTCCCGATCCGGGTGGTTTTGGAGTTAGGGCCGGATAGGCTCCGCCACCGTTGGGTGCTCTGGTGTGTGCCAAGGAGACTGTGGTCAGCGTATCAATCGCTACTCCCCTAGATTTGTGCGGGTGACGGGATTGATGCGAGAGGTGGTCTTCGCTTGTCTGCAGTTGCGTGTGGCGGTAAGGGCGCGGCATATACCTGGTTGCCCTAACGAAACCGCTGATGCTCTTTCTCGTTTTCCGTGGGGCAGTTCCGGGTTCTGGTCCCTGCAGCGGACGGGAAGGATCTGTGGTCAAAGAAACATCCACGCATTGAGACTCCGGAGATCTGCCTGCCTTTTGGGTCCTGCGCGTGGAACAGGAAGCATTTCAGAGAATGCTACCATGGAAGTTCTGGATTTCAACTTCCTACCTAAAAGCCTAAATTTTGCCTCCAGAACCTCCCTACCACATTTTCCTATGTCATTGGTACCGACATGTACCAAGACAGCAGACTCCTCCCCAGCACTATCTAAGACCTTATCTAGGTGGCGCGTGAGGTCCGCTACCTTCGCACCAGGCAGGCATGTTACCAGGCGATCCTCACGTCCACCAGCCACCCAGCTATCTACATGCCTAATGATCGAATCACCAACTATAACGGCTGTCCTAACCCTTCCCTCATGGGCACATGGCCCTGGAGAAACTTCCTCAGTGTGAGAGGGTTTTACATCACCTGGAGGACAGGTCCTAGTTACAGGATCACTTCCTGCCACACCAGGGTGATGCTTTCCTGTCATGTGACCTCTCTCCTCCATGGCAACAGGGGTGCTGCCAGACTGGAGGTGGGACTTCAGGACTATATCCCTGTAGGTCTCGTCTATGTACCTCTCTGTCTGTCTTATGTTTTCCAAGTCTGCTACTTTAGCCTCTAGAGAACGGACTTGTTCCCTAAGAGCAAAGAGCTCCTTGCACCTAGTGCACATGTAAGACCTCTCACCAAGTGGGAGAAAATCATACATGTGACACTCAATGCAAAAGACTGGAAAGCCCCCATCCCGCTGCTGGACTGCTGTCTGCATCTTAGTTTTAAGTTTGTGTCTAGATCTTTAAGTTCTTACTTACTAGGGGTTGCTATGGGTATTTATGCCAATAAAACTGCACCTAATACGTTTAATATACCTTGTTCACCTGAAGCTTAATTAATTTCAGGTCCTTAGTGTATGACTGATTTGGGTAATGAGCTTCACCTGAAAGCACCTCCTGTCTTTTAAGATGTGTAAGTACCTATAAAGCTATGATTATCCCAGGGGTAGGTGGGTGTGGGGAGGGAAATAACACTTATTAAAAGAGGGCTGCTACACAGTACCCTGTCTTGTGCTGCTGAGGTAAGCTAAATTCTGATTTGATTTAAATTATAGCTCTTAGCTTCTGCTAGGCTCTAACTTCTTATGAAATTTAAACTACAAGCTCTCTGCTGGGGTCTAAATTTAACCAGAAAGCTCTCTTCTGTGTTTTAAAACTAAAAGTACTTTTCTGATGCTAGGCCCTGAGTGACTATTAAATGTACACTACAAGCTCTCTACTGGGTTCCAAATGTAACCAGAAAGCTCTCTTCTGTGTGTTAAATTTAAACTAAAAGTACTTTGCTGTTACTTGGCCCTGAGTGACTATTAAATTTAAACTACAAGCTCTCTGCTGGGTATGAAATGTAACCAGAAAGTTCTCCTCTGTGTTTTAAATTCAAACTTTAATTGCTGCTACTAGGCCCTAACTGATCCAACAAAAAACAGTGGGTTCACAGATTAAGTAGCTTTAATACAAAGAATTCTTTTTAGAAAATTACCAGAAGTATATACTCACAGTTGCAGATTTCTCTCCAGAAGTAACTGTCCCCCTTTCTAGTCCTTCAAGACTAGATATAAACTCTATACCAATCCTGGATTCAGGATGCTGCCTTTGAATATGCATAAGATCGACTTGCACATGATGGAGACAGTGCATGCAAATCTAGGATCAGCTTGAAAATCCCTGATCTATGTGTTTTTTTTGTTCCAGATTATATATAATAGGGTGACAGCATCCCCATTCTAAAATAATTAAAGCATGTATGGAAAACGTACAAAGAGAATTTGAAAGGTTCAAGAAATAGAACAGAGAAAGAGAGAGAGAGAGAGAGAGGAAGGAAAGAAAGAAAATATCTTTATTGCCCTGAGTGCATTATTTGAGCAAAATGCATGCGGCTAAACAAACTGCAATCAATTATTTCTGTAGAGCAACCATTTTACATCTTTCTAAGCACCTCCCTAGAAAAGAAGTGCTAGAAGATATTATGCTTTACCTGTTGTACAGAATGATAGGTCTGCCTTGTTGTGATTTGCTACTGGATTATTTCAGAGTGACAGGGATATAAGTGGCTTTAGCCAGAATATTCTTTCTAGGTATCTCGCATAGTATCTATAGGACTGATGAACTGCACTGATGCTTAATTTCACTGGCCCTTGACTCCACAGGAGCATCTAAAAATGAAAAAGCATCTTTTAGACTGTGTCAATGTTTAAAGATGCCTTAAGAGTAACAGATTGCACTCTTGGATTATATGCAGTCTCTCTTCATTTTAAAATGCTTAATGATACATAAGCCACTTTTTCAAATCAAGCATTTATAGGCATTTTGAGAACATCAATACCACATTATATTATATGCATTCCTTATAATTCAATATTTTTCAGTTGTACTGACCTATTCAAGAAAAACTGATAAACTGCTTCTTCAGGGTTTGAGTTTCTGAAACCAATGTGAATTTACTGTTCAGAAATTTTCACAATGAAAAGCAAAGAGGCTATTGCCCCCCCCCCCCCCCCGGACTTTTTTTATCCCAGAAAGTTAAGAGCAGCCATAGTATTAAGGTTTCCTGAATTTCTACATTTTTAAAAAGAACACTCTGCTGTGATTGAACTACTTCGAAAGTTACTTGGAAGGGCCCTAATATAGATATTCAAAGGAAAAGGAAAGTGAAGCCCACTTGCAATTATAATTTCAGTCTACTCACTGCCGCTGTTTCCATCTTAAAAGTTATTCAGCCACCTAGATATGAGACCTCTGTCTTAAATCAGCAGAGAAGTTTACATAACATAAAATTAGTTAAAAGAGTAGGAAAAAAACCACCATAAATAATTTAAAAAGAAATAGAGGCAATCACACAATTCAGAAAGATAGAGAGGGTTAAGAGAGGAGAAGCATAGGGAGAGATATGCATAATTGCAGCAGGTTCAGTGGCTCAGACCTGAAATACTGTAAGTCTGGATGACGTCCCTTCTTCCCATATAACTCCTATTATTTCCTTTGGGAGAAAATCAAGATGTAGATAAATATAATAAGGCCCTTTTGGACTTCTCAATTTCCTTTTTGCAGGCTCATAGACTAGTGGTTCTTAAACTTTCCCCAGTGACCAAGACAGATTTTATAGGTATTCATAAGAA
Source organism: Ichthyophis bannanicus (assembly GCA_033557465.1). Taxonomy (NCBI): domain Eukaryota; kingdom Metazoa; phylum Chordata; class Amphibia; order Gymnophiona; family Ichthyophiidae; genus Ichthyophis; species Ichthyophis bannanicus. Next base: position 733,840,456 of record CM066036.1, read on the forward strand.
ATGTTCATAAGATATTTTGACTGCACTGCTTTGTTGTGTGCTTAAATTTATCATGTTTTTTATTAGATTTTTAGTTTGAGTTTAAGTTTATTATCTGAATGTTTTGGATTTAAAAATTTATGGTATATTTTTAATTCTTTGGATTTTATTATTCTGGATTTTGTAATATGATTGTGTGTGTTTATTGTACTCTGCTGTATTAGTGTATGGAATATCAATTTTTTAAATAAATAAATATGTTGTTTCGAGCATGATTATTCTAGATATTCAGAAAAAAACTACTGACTGGGAGTTCCTGAAGCAGTTCAATTTTGACACATGATCATGCAAGGTAGTTTGCATCACATAAAAATATAAATAATCCATACAATTACCTCTGAGAACATAAGAATAAAGCTAACAACTGCATCCATCATTCATCCAAAATACTAGGGGAAGCTCATCATCTTTCACTGACACCTACATCCCCATCATATCATGGCAAAGTATATCCCTAAGACATCCACCAAACAAGCAATACTCAAGGAAAATCAAAAGTTCTTAATTGCCACCTAAATGCAAATTCTCTTTAACACTCAACCCTGTGGAAGAGAGTTCCATAATTCAAGGGTAATGGACAATAAAGCCCATTATCCCCAACCTGCTTTTTAAGTGTTGACATTTTTTCAATGTTTTTGTTGTTATTAAAGTAGGATGCATATCAAATCATATCTGCTACTTAGCATAACCATGCTAATAAATAATATAGCACCAAACCACAAGCTACTCTGAGATTTCAATAGAGAGAAATGTTTAATGAGAGAAAACATCAGCAAAGAATATTACAGGAGATTAAAACTATTATTAAAAAGTGCTCTAACATCTCAAAATAAGATATAAGCCAGTAATCAGCTGGCAATTCTCATACTTTTATACTGCTTTAGAATTGTAGACTGACCTCTTAAAGATTGTGAAAAACTGTATATATGAACAACAAACTTCCCCATGCCCATGAGGTAACTTTTAAAAACCAGTATATACCTAGGGCCTCTATGGCGCACAGCCATTGCCACCAAACTTTAACCCCAGATATTCAATGCCGGGGTCATTTGCAGCCCTGGCATTGAAAAACATTTACATGCCGGGGTTGCCGCACAGCCAAAGACACCACAGAAGCTAATCAGCCAATGGTGATATTGCACCACTGCCCCGTTAGCTCCCATGACTAAAGATAGACACAGCAAAAGCTGGTCTATTTTTACAGATGGGTCGCTAACCAGACAGTGATGCAATAATGCCACTGTCTGGTTAGAAACTGGTGCCACCTCTGCTCTGCCCCAGAATGCTCCCAACATGCCACGATGCTAAGTGGTTAACATTAAGGCTTGTAGCGGTGGTAATCAGGGATATTCAGTGGCACTAACCGTGTTAGTTCTGCTGAATATCCCTCTTAGCGGCATTTACATGTTTACAGGTATAGGGCACCTAGGCTGTATATTCCTTGAGCTGATTCCAAAGGAGGAATGGGCTCAGAAATTGTTTACACATCTCCTGGCCTACCTAACAGAATCAATAGATCCCAACGCATAAATAGTGCTGTAATATGAAAGTAAACAGTCATAATCTGTCTCCATTATCAAACTTGCACAGGTACTTCAATGAGTAGAAGGAATGGATGAGAATCTATTAGTACACATAGGGAAGAAAGCAACAGAATTTGCAAAACAAGAGAAAACACTTCAAAGAATTAAATCAGGAAACTAGAAACAAGTGGCAAATGCACAAATACAGTGGGAAATACAAAGGGGTATGTTTACTAAACTGCGTTAGTGCGATTCACGTTAGGAGTCGCGGTAGAGACAGAAACCCCAAATAAGGACATGGGCGGTACATCGTTTCCGAGAACGCGCGTTACAAGGCGCCATAAATGAACGAGCGCTACAGGGCACGTTACCGCGCTTTAATCTTAAGAAGGCGCGCAGGCACACAAGCACAGTAACAGAGCTGTAGCACAATGGTTACAACACTGACTGATGGTACAAGGGTCATGGGTTTGATTCCCCAGTGGGCCTAATGTATAAGGCTGGCTGAGCCAGCACCCTTTACATTTAAGTAGTGATTGTTGAGGCATTTGACGTGTATTTTAATAAGTGCTGCCAGCAAACACACCCTCACGGTGGCATAACCTAAGGTGCCGCATAACGCACTCCATAGGGCACATTATAAAGTGTACTGTCCGCCAAGGCACCCTATAATGTCCCCAATGGGAAACCTTATAAGGTTGTGAACAAAGCCCTGGCTGGCTGAAGAAGGACTGCACATGACCACACAAACTGGCTGCTGTGGTTACCAGGATAGGGTTAACCCACCCGTACCCATGATGCACTGCACATGCAAATCAGCAGTCGAGAGATGGGCACAAGATTGGGTATGCACCCCCACAGCAGCTCGGCCTGGTAGGGGCAACAGACCGTGTGTGGCACTGCCACAGACAGTCACATTGTGCGGGTACTGTGCCCACCCTGAGGTTGAGGTGGGGCGCCCAGCACCAGGTCCACAGCACCTTTCATGGCTGAAATACGCCATGCTGCAGGTCCCCATCAGTGTGTGATAGGTAGTTCCATTAGACACACCTAGGATACATCTGTGTCCTGCTGTATGTCTCGGTCATGTCTAGTCCCTATGGGCGATGCTGCACCCAGAATAGTGCATATCCTGTGTTGGTGCCATGGTTACCTGCTGTAGGTGAAGGGGGGGGGGTGTATGGACCCATAGGCAGATTACGTACCACTACACAACCCACCCTCTGGGGCTCAGGGTGGGAAACAGGATCACCCACCAATAGATCCACAGTCTAACTCCCCGCAATGGCAGCAGTAGAGGGGACCAGCAACCCCAGTCCTGCTGGGGAACAGACAGAGCAGTACACATCCATAACACAATAGCAGTCAGACGGCAGGCCCAGAAATGCTCAGCTGCCCCCCACATTATCTGACATTCTCCAGCAGCAAGCCTCCAGTCGCTGCACCCTGCAAGGTGTTCCAGCAAGACACATACTAGCTGCAGACAGTCCAACAGCTAGTCCATAGTGCATGGTCCTGGAGGAGATGCATGTACCCAGAACAGGGATGTCAGCATACACACAAAGCAGACAAGTCAGTGATTGGGCCCCAAAAGAAAACCCATATATATCACATGAGAGAAATGCTTTAGAGCACTATGGGGGAACCTAGTCATGCCATGGTCACTGCCAGTCAGGGTGAGAGTGACCTCCCAGCAGGACATGCTATGTCCACCCTGTCCATGCAGGTGGTGGCCAGGCACTACAATGTCCAAGCCATTGCCCTATGCCGTGTGCAGATGCATCCAGGCCAGGCCACCCTATCGAGGCTATTCCAACAGTACCTTGCTCCTCATTATGCACATTGGCAGGCCAATACTGGCAACAGTGCTAGCAGTGTGGGCTGTGGAGGGTGTTGGGCAGCCACCACACACTGAATAGACAGACACACACTCCCCACACCTATGCCAGCATTGTGCAACTATAGAGGTGTTGGGCAGCCCAGGCCACCACACCAGTCCTGGACACAGTGCAGGCATGGCTATGGTACGCAATACTGTAGGAGTCACTCCCCAGGTTGGTAAACACTGTCAGACACAAGACCTGTAGCACACTCCACAGACATCAGAAAGGTTGCTATGATGCAGCTCACTCAGAACAGTGTACTTAACCTAGGAATTGCTATCTGCCAGTACTCATAGCAACCTTTTGATAGATGTTTACCATATTCCCCGGTTTAGGGTGGCATTACTAAGGTATGCAAGTGCTAGTATTGGGAGATGCACGCAGAGCCCAAAGTCCTCTCTCTCCAGGAGGCTTTGGATAATGTGGCTTGTGTGTGTGTGTGTGTCTGCCCCTGTTGGCTGCTGCTTTACGGCAGAGGTTCCCAACTCCAGTCCTGCAGTGCCAAACACTGTTTGGGTTTTCATGCTGTCCCTCATGAATATGCATGAGATACATCTGCATACCATGGGGGTGGCACATAGAAATGCAGCACAGGCATCTTTAGCAGAGGCAGCATGGAACCGGAATGGTGTTTGGCCCTCCAGGACTGCATTTGGGAGGCTCTGCTCTAGGTAATGTGCATGTTTATTGTGTCTGTGCTGTAGGGTAAACTGTAGGTGTCTTGGGCATGTTTACGTCATCTGCACTAAAGGTGCTGTCTGTATTAGCACGTTGTAGTAGTGGGTAAAATATGGGGACTGGGTTGGCAGGAACCACAGCTGGGACTTGAACCTGTGACCCTCTGTTTCTGAATACACTGGTTTTGTGCACTGCACCACCATGTTGTCACAGAGGCAGTACATTCCTTGGTGATACCATGACTGTTCATCAGACAGGGCCCGTCTGTTGCAGTACACGGCACCCACCTACACAGGGCTAGGCATAGTCTTCTCTGGGCAGCTGCCACTGCCCCCTCCACCACCAGTATCCCTCAGCCACCATGCTGACATGCCCTTTTGCTGGTGGTGCTGGTGGTGCGCAGTCTCAGGCCATCCAGTGTGCAGGTAGGTGGCTGCCTATGGTGCGGGTTCTGGGGTAGGGGTGCCTGCATAGATATCCACGCTTCCCCCAGCACCGCCTGCCAATGTTCCGTGCCCTTGGGGGTAGCTGCTGGGTACTATCCCCTGTGACACTGTGGGAACCACAGTCGTGCCCATGTTGGGCCTTCAGCAGTTGCTGTCTTGCTGCTCTGCTGCTTCAGCATTCATATGGGCCACCTAGGCATTGCCCTAGTCCGCACTGTGGCCCAGCTGCACCACAGCATGTGCCGCCTGCAACCCTCTGTATCCCCTTCTCCGGTATCTGTCCAGTTGCCGTTCCGACATGCCCGCCCTGATCTTGCGGGACATGTGCACGCCATACGAAGCCTGTCCGATGGTGGGGTAAAACCTGAGCAGCGCTATATCACTGTGGGCTCATTCACCTTTTATGGGGGCGGAGTATAGACCCTTCCACGATTTATATCTGTTCTATGGAGCTTACTTGGGGGGGGGAGGGGTTGATGTTTCTCATTGCTACCACTATTGGCCAGCTTGGTTATGGTCTTTTTCCAGTTTGTTGGGGTCATTTTCAGTGTTTATGTGCCCTTTTGTTCTGTGCACATGTATCATACTTATCACTTTTTTAAATTTTCCCTGCCTGGGCTGTACATTGCTGACACTGAAATGGTCTCTCTCCCCTGTAATGTGCATTTAACGGCAGGTTTTCATTCGCATTGGAATTGAGCTCTTCAGATCAATGCGTTAGTGTGAAGGGAGCCTCTTCCCGCCCACTCTCCGCCCACTGACCCCTTCTCTCCACCCTCTCTCCACCTTCTGCGGTGTTTTACCGTGCCGCAGGGGTTTACAATCGTTAACTACGGTTAACGCGCGTTATGTAACGTTAACCATCGTAAGCGCGTCATAACGCGCGTTATGATGCGCTTACGAGCGTTAACGTTACATAAAGCGCATTATTTACGATTACCGCAGTTTAGTAAACATACTCCAAAGTGTTACTTCAGAAGCCATTTGCCAACCAAATCAGAACACATGAATGGTGGAGAATTAAAACTTAGGGATGAAAGATTCATGCTAGCATCCCAGGGCAAATGGATTATTACACTGGACAACAAATTTGTTCAAAAATTTGTTTCCCAAAATCCTTTTGGTGATTATGATAGACAGCTTCAAGATGAACACAAATATAATTTCAGATTGACTCTATCACATAGGAATTTGGAGAAACATAAAATTAAATTTTGATTCAATTTAGTATGTTTAATTGCACAATGGTGCTGACATATTGCACTAGTTCACCCGAGCTAAAAATATTTTGCTCCTGATTATTGTTTGAACTCAGCATCTGATGCTTCTCGTCTCAGTGTCCAAAATAGCGGCCAGCTTTGATGGGTTCCAGGTGCCCTGATGTTACTTTTCCATCGTCACAATGTCCTACTGAAACCTTTCACCATGTTCATCGCTGACTGCACCAAAATTAGCAGGGAAGAAGTCCAAGTGTGAGTGCAGAAAATTAATCTTCAGCGACATGTTGCACTTTATGGGTTTGTATGCTTGAAGCATGTTGTCAACCAGCTGGACGTCGTTTGGTGCCCTATAATTGTCAAGAAATTTCTCAACAACATCCCTGAATGCCTTCCATGTTATTTTCTCAGGCCCCACTAGCAGATCTTCAAACTGCTTGTCATTGACGATGTATCTGACTTGTGGACCCACAAAAATGCCTTCTTTAATCTTTGCATCAATTATTCTTGGAAACATCTGTCTCAAATACCGAAATCCTTCACCTTCCTTATTCATCGTTTTCGCAAAGTTTTCGATCAGTCCGAGTTTTATATGAAGAGGATGCAAAAATGTCTTGTGTCAACAAGTGGTTCATGTGCGACATTTTTCTGTCTTGGAACCAAATGCTTACAGAGCGGCCAGTTCTTTTTAATGCAATGAGACTCTAGCACGGGAGTCCCATTCACAACGTATAGGCCAGGCCATGATTCTGGTTGGTCTGCATGCCCAGCAGATCTCCGGCTACCTCAGGCAGGCTTCTTTCAGGAGCCGCAGTGCCATGGCGTCCCATCGCCATGGAACCGTGGCTCCTTTCAGAAACCACAAATGCCAGCTGCCGTAGATTTTCTTCTTTCCCCGCAATCAGACCCTCTATCTGGCCTCCCATGGCCAGGGTCTAGCTGTGGCGATCTTCCTCAGTGGTGAAATAAGTCTCCTGTCCATGATCACAGCGCTGGACATACAGGGCTAATCTCAGAATCAGTCCTGTACATCCAGAATCATGGCCCACCCATGCCCCGCCCTTGCTCCGCCTCAGCAATGCCCCCTCCCATCCCCATCTAAGCCTCCCCATACTAATGCTGTTTGTACGGGGAGGCATTAGCTGGGGACAGCAGGGGAGCGAATAGCAGGGATGGAATCCAATCCAGGCATCCATTTCCATTATCCGCTGCATTGAAAGAACCTAATAACATATATGAACTTCAGTGAACTATTATACAATAGGATTATAAAGTGGACCATTAGGACGTTGGGTTCAATTGTCTGTCATTTTAGGGTATTGCAGGGGAAGTGGTACGGTATGAGAAGGGGACTGATTGCATAGGGTAGGACAAGAGGGTGTTTGTCAGGTAACGTTGGCATAATGCTCCATGAATAATGCCATTGTTCTGGGTCATACTCACAACCCAAAGCCGTGAACAACCCATCAATATCAGTGCTGAAACAGAGGTCACCACCCTGCACAAAGAAATCTTTCATATCTTCTTGGCGGGTCTGAAAGACAGAATTTTTCGTACATGGTAACAGCAAACCCCATCCTTGCAGTCTTGAACCATATAGTTCAGCTTTTGTTTTTGACAAACTTAAGTCCCTCACCAGGTCATTCGATTCTGACTGTGTTATCAGATGAGGCACATCAGATACAAATGGTTCAAAATCTGGATCCATGTCATTTTCCACATCTGGCCCATGTATTGTGGCATCTTCTTCTGCCTCATCTAGGCTCCATGTCTCTGGTGGCTTCGGTACTGCATAATGTCATCATGCGGCACTGGTTTCATGGCTGAAGGCAGACTGAGGCATTCAATAGATTTCTTATTTTTAGCAGAGAAGCTGGATAGATTGGTCAGACAGAACAGTCCATCACGTGATCCTTCTGTTCTCGCCATACCATTGGGACTGCAAACGACATTGACTTCTGAGTACCTCTGAGCCAGCACATGTTGCATAGCAAATGTGAGGAGTCCAGGATTTGTCTTGATTGCCAACTTTACAACTGAAGTAGAGTTCAAACACTTTCTTAATACGTTCAGTCATGCTGTGTCTTTGAGACCTAAGCATATCCTCACCACAAATATAAAGGAATATATTGCAGCTGTTTCAACATTGATGAGACATTTCTGCTATAACAAATCATTGTTTAGAGAAGAATCAAACTTGTAAATGTTATTAAGTACACAAACTGATATCAACGTCATGCATAGCATCTGTATATGAAAGCTGCTTTTATAGCCTGTACTGCTAGCATTCATCCTGAATAAGCATGCCCACACATTCCTGAGCAGTAGCATTTCCATTGCAGATTGTTAGTCTACACTAAGTGCATGCTAAGGCATGCCTGGAATAAGCAAAATAGCTTACTTTTGAGGTAACATATGAGTAGACTTAAAATATGTGAGGAAATCACAAAAATAGGCGATTGCAAAAAAATGATGCGTGATAGGAAAATTTCAAGTTGATTTTCATGATCAGCAACCCAAAATCCATAAGATACACTCAAACGTATTCAGGAAGCAAAATCTTCATTGTCCAGTGTTATGGATGAGATGGTTCACAGTGAGCTTAGAAAAAATTGGGAAAACTGGCATATGTAGAGTCTATAAGGAAGAGCTGGAAATTGTCATTCCTCTTGTAACGGGATGCAAAGTTCTGATGGGAGAAAATCTCTGTCCAGAAAGGCATAATAAGGTGATATGCCTCATCCACTGGAAACTTTGCAAAGATTATATCGCTGGACCAGAAAAGCATTAGGATCACGACTCTAAGAAAATTGTGGAAAATGAAAACATTTTGATCATTTGGGGCATTCCTGATTCATCCAATATAAAGCTGGATGCAAGAAGACTGGATATTGTGGTGAAGGAGAAGAACATGAGAACAGGATTGATAACAGAGGTTTCAGTATCAAGCAATTATTCTGTGCATCAAGTGAAGAATGAAAAGATCTTTAAGTACTAAACAATGCTGTCAAAGACTAAGCAAATGTCACAGAAGGATACAGAAAATTTTCCCATCATACTGGGTGCTGCAGGCTTGATTAAAAGTAATTTTCAAGCATACTTCGATAAATTGCCCATACATGTTTCATCTTATGAACTCCAGAAGGTAGCATGATGCAAGTATTAGAGCAGGCATTAGCAGTCAGTCAATTTGAGATACTGAGATCATACTCCACGTACTCTGATTTAGGAGTGGTTTTCATGGTTGCCATGGTATGTGCAAAACTAACCCATTTGGAGAACCAGATCCCAATAGACCTAGTCAAACATTATATTAAAGAATATGAAGATGATTAAATAACCAGTAGAACAATAAAGAAACCATCCTCCTACAATCCCCTCTTCCCTTACTTTTTCAAGGTATTAACATACAAGATATCTATTGTGGCAGGGAATGCTCTCCTGGAAGAATATTAAAGGATAGATTGATTTTCATTGAATTGTATACTAAGAAAGTAATTGTATAAGGAGCCTTGTAACATTATACACCATAAATGCATGTAAATCACCTCTTTTCAGTGATTTATATGCATAAATGGGCTTTTACTCATGTACTTTAGCCAGTCACTCTCTGGAAGTACACAAATCAGACTGATGCTGCATACCTTCGCTATGGGTGTGCAGAGGGGAGGAGCATGGGTGGGTGCGTTCCTTATAGATCTAGGCATAGGCATTTACATCAGCCTTAGGGATGGTATAACTGATCGTGCCCGGATTTGCCATCTGTATCCTGTAGGAGATATTATCAGTAGCAGATAAATATACATGTATAAATACTCAGTCTGTCTAGGGGTAAAAACTGCTACCCTCCTTTTCCTTGGATTTTATAGGACTACCTAACAAACAAACCATGTAATAAGACCAGAACCAACCCTGTGTTTGCATATAAAATTAGACTTTATTTCTGATAGCAAAAATAGTGGAAATATTAGCATAAATTAGTTTTCTGAGTTAGTATGTTATTCAGCCCTATGTTACAATTACCAAGAGATCTGATCTCTGTTTTAGGAACCAATGTCACTGATTTGCTTGCACTGAGATGTACAGTAAATTATCTGTCTAAGCTAGCCCCAACCTCAGGGAGAAAGGAAAGACCAGAACCTTAGCTCTCACCAGAATACTCGTGGCTGGGCCTGGGAAATTATCTTCAGCATGACACGAAATCCATGTATGGCAGATGTCCAATGTCAGCTGAGATGAACTGTGTGGTCACACACTGAGCTACTGGTCTGTGGGAGAAATTCACTCTATCCTGAGGTTTTGTCCTTGAAAACTATCTGACTTTCTAGCCAGAGAGAGAGAAGGCAAGTGAACAGTCTGTGTCAGACGTTTAAAGTTCACAGGTGTTCTGCCTGCCTCTGTGTGTTTCAGAGTACTGCAGATGTGTATTCTTTTTGGGCTGTGTCTGTCTGCATTCTGTTCTCTTTCTCTTTTTCTCTTCTTTCTTTCTTTCTAAGTTCTTTCTTTCTTTCTAAGTTCTTTCTTTCTTTCTGGGTTCCAGTGTACAGCCGTATAATTCTTTGTCCTGAAGACTTGGTGATTGGCTGGACTCGAACCCTCTATGTCATCTTCAGCAAATCCAGTAACAGCTAATATGTGGTCCTTCTGCAAACTAAGGTCCATTGTGCTAAAGTTGCTGAGGTTCTGGTTCATACATTGTTGCAAATGCTAGCACAATGAAGGTCTTAGTCATGTTCTTCAGCTGGAAAAATACTTTCACCTTGCTGTTCCTTATGCTTGAAATAAACTTCCTGATTCTGTGCATCAGGCTTCATCCCTGCCCCTTTTCAAATCTAAGCTAAAGATTCACCTCTTTAAGGCTGCCTTTCAATCCTGATTCCTTTTTCCTTATGTCTCCTTACCCTTCCCTATTCTATCTTCTTTCTCGCTTTTGTCCTGTTTGTCTGATTAGATTGTACAGCACTGCATATCTCTAGTAGCACTTCATAAATGTTTTATTATTATTATTATTACTATTATAAAGAAATATGTGGATATAGGCAGGCAGCAACTGTTGTAAAAAGGAGATATTCAGCAAAGACATTTCAAGAGTGCATGGAAGAGAAGTTACCACCACAGAAAAAATCCTTAGTGCCCTCTCTTCCATTACATCAGCACATTTGTGTCTTTCATTCATGGGATAAGAGTCATCAGACCATAAAAAATCAGATCTCTCCAAAGCTGATAAAAGTTTGGAGCAAAACACTGAAACATCTCTGCACAGCTACTGTCACTTCCTATTGGAACAAGTTGACATTTAAAATGAACCTAAAAAAAAAGCTCTTTAATTTGTATTTATTTATAATGTCTTATTACAAGTCTTTTCAAAAGATAATTCATCCAAACCTAAATAAACAGGGAAGTAATTCTGTAAGTAGCAACTAGATATAAATGTATTCCATAAATTTAGAATCTGCATAGAATGTTAGCATATGTGGCCGCGAACACACACAAATGAAGCCACGGTCACAAATGAAGCCACAAATGCACATAAATGAAGCCATGGTCAAGCTTGGCCATATTCTATAAAGTATGAGCAAGAGGTTTTGTCCACCCAAACTCCGCCCCTGCACACCCACAGTGAAAGTATGCACTATTATTAATGGCATGTTTTTTTCAGAATAGGAACTGACTAACCTCCATGCATAAGTGGTCATTTTCTCACATAAATCACTACAATTTATTTATTTATTTATTTGGTTTCATTTGTATACCGCTACTCGCAGCGATCAGAAGCGGTTTACTCTACACATCAAACATTGGTTACATATGGTAAGAATTAACAATTTACATTTTCATTGAGGTGTACATGACTGTACGTTTATACATATTTATATTTTATATTGTTTGGCTTGCTTTTTTACAGATTTGAATATTGAAATTTTGTTTTCATTTGTACAGTGTAAGGCATCTATATAGTATTTAAACAGTATGGGCCATGTACAGTTTTGTTTCAGCGGTTTCAATATATACATTTTGGTTACAACAAATCGGTTCATAATACTTTTGTTCGTTTGGGTTGCGAGGTTATGTTCATTCTGGATTGTTTATGTTAAGTTGTAATGATCCTGGAAGAGGTGGGTCTTTAGTTTTCTCCTAAAGTCCTGTAGGTCGCTGTTCGATCTTAGTTTGTTTGGTAGCTGATTCCATAATGTGGGTGCTGAGTAGGTAAATGCTCTGTTGCTTGTGCAAACCTTTACAGTTCGGATGTTAGTTGAGACGTGAAGGATGTTTAAGTTGTGAGTCCTTCTGCTTCTGTTAGGGGGTTGTGTGGTGATGAGGTTGAAGAGGTAGGATGGTGCTATGTTATGTATCAGCTTGAATACAGTTACTAATAGTTTGTATTTTATGTGGGCTGTAATGGGAAGCCAGTGTAGCTCAATTAGTATAGGTGTAATATGTTTGGTGAGTTTTCTGTTGAGGATAATCCTGGCTGTGACGTTTTGCGCCATTTGCAGTATGTTAAGGGGTTTTTTTTGGCAACCCTTGGAAAATAGCATTACAGTAGTCTAGGTGGGGAGTTATGAGTGCTTGTGCTACTGTTCTGAAATCAGAGTGTTTGATGATGTTGCGTAAAGGTTGGAGGACCCTTAGGGGTATGTTTACTAAACTGTGTTAGTGCGATTCGCGTTAGGAGCCGCGTTAGAGACAGAAACCCCAAATAAGGACATGGGTGGTACATCGTTGGCGAGAACACGCCGAGAACATGCGCTACAAGGTGCCATAAATGAACGAGTGCTACAGGGCACGTTACCGTGCGTTAATCTTAAGAAGGCACGCAGACATATAATCACAGCAACAGAGCTGCAGCACAATGGTTACAGCACTGACTGATGATACAGGGGTCATGGGTTCGATTCCCCAGTGGGCCCAATGTATAAGGCTGGCTGAGGCAGCACCCTTCACATTTAAGTAGTGATTGTTGAGGCATTTGACATATATTTTAATTTGTGCTGCCAGCAAACATGCCCTCATGGTGGCATAACCTAAGGTGCTGCATAAGGCACCCCATAACGCACTCCATAGGGCACATTATAAAGTGTACTGTCCGCAAAGGCACCCTATAATGTCCCCCATAGGACACCTTATAAGGCTGTGAACAAAGCCCTGGCTGGCTGCAGGACTGCACGTCACCACACAAACTGTCTGCTGTGGTTACCAGGATAGGGTTAACCCACCTGTACCTATGATGCACTGCACATGCAAATCAGCAGTCGAGAGATGGGCACAAGATTGGGTATATACCCCCATAGCACCTCGGCCAGGTAGGGGGAACAGACCGTGTGTGGTACTGCCACAGAGTAGCCACAGACAGTCACATTGTGCGGGTACTGTGCCTACCCTGAGGTTGAGGTGGGGCGCCCAGCACCAGGTCCACAGCACCATTCATGGCTGAACTACGCCATGCTGCATGTCCCCATCAGTGTGTGATAGGTAGTTCTGTTAGACACACCTAGGATACATCAGTGCCCTGCTGTATGTCTCGGTCATGTCTAGTCCTTATGGGCGATGATGCACACAGAATAGTGCATATCCTGTGTTAGTGCCATGGTTACCTGCTGAAGGTGAAGGGGGGGGGGGTGTATGGACCCATGGGCAGACCATGTACCACCATACAACCCACCCTCTGGGGCTCAGGGTGGGAAACAGGATCACCCACCAATAGATCCACAGTCTACCTCCCTGCAATGGTAGCTGTAGAGGGGACCATCAACACCAGTCCTGCTGGGGAACAGACAAAGCGGTACACATCCATAATGCAGGAGCAGACAGATGGCAGGCCTGGAAATGCTCAGCTGCCCCCCACCATTATCTGACATTCACCAGCAGCAAGCCTCCAGCTGCTGCACCCTGCAAGGTGTTCCAGCAAGACACATACTAGTTGCAGACAACCCACCAGCTAGTCCATAGTGCATGGTCCTGGAGGAGCTGCATGTACCCAGAACTGGGATGCCAGCATACACACCAAGCAGAAAAGTCAGTGATTGGGCCCCAAAAGAAAACCCAAATATCTCACAAGAAAAAAATGCTATACAGCACTATGGGAGAACCTAGCCATGCCATGGTCACTGCTCAGTCAGGGTGAGAGTGACCACCCAGCAGGACATGCTATGGCCACCCTGTCCGTGCAGGTGGTACCGGACACTACAATGTCCGAGCCATTGCCCTATGCCCTGTGCAGAAGCAGCCAAGCCAGGCCACCCTATCCAGGCTTTTCCCACGGTACCTTGCTCCTCATTATGCACATTGGCAGGCCAATACTGGCAACAGAGCTAGCATTGTGCAACTATAGAGGTGTTGGGCAGCCCAGGCCACCACACCAGTCCTGGGCACAGCGCAGGCATGGCTATGGTACGCAATACTGTAGGAGTCACTCCCCAGGTTGGTAAACACTGTCAGACACAAGACCTGTAGCACACTCCACAGACATCAGAAAGGTTGCTATGATGCAGCTCACTCAGAATATTGTACTTAACCTAGGAAATGCTCTCTGCCAGTAATCATAGCAACCTCTTTAAAGATGTGTACCATATTCCCAGGTTTAGGGTGGCATTACTAAGGTATGCAAGTGCTAGTATTGGGAGATGCACACAGAGCCCAAAGTCCTGCCTCTCCAGGAGGCTTTGGATAATGGGGCCTGTGGGTGCGGGTGTGTCTGCCCCTGTTGGCTGCTGCATGAGATACATCTGCATACCATGGGGGTGGCACATAGAAATGCAGCACAGGCATCTTTATCAGAGGCAGCATGGAACCGGAATGGTGTTTGGCCCTCCAGGACTGCATTTGGGAGACTCTGCTCTAGTTAATGTGCATGTATATGGTGTCCGTGCTCTGTAGAGTAAAATGTGGGTGTCTTGGGCATGTTTACGTCATCTGCAATAAAGGTGCTGTCTGTATTAGCACATTGTAGTAGTGGGTAAAATATGGGGACTGGGTTGGCAGGACCCACAGCTGGGACTTGAACCTGTGACCTTCTGCTTCTGAATATACTGGTTTTGTGCACTGCACCACCTTGTTGCCACAGAGGTGGTACATTCCTTGGTGATACCATGACTGTTCGTCAGACAGGGCCCATCTGTTGCAGTACACGGCACCCACCTACACAGGGCTAGGCCACGGTCTGCTCTGGGCAGCTGCCACTGCCCCCTCCACCACTAGTATCCCTCAGCCACCATGCTGACATGCCCTTCTGCTGGTGGAGCTGGTGGTGCGCAGTCTCAGGCCATCCAGTGTGCAGGTAGGCGGCTGCCTATGGTGCGGGTTCTGGGGTAGGGGTGCCTGCATAGACGTCCACGCTCCCCCCCAGCCCCGCCTGCCAATGTTCTGTGCCCTTGGGGGTAGCTATTGGGTACTATCCCCTGTGACACTTTGGGAAACACACTCGTGCCCATGTTGGGCCTTCAGCAGTTGCTGTCTGGCTGCTCCGCTGTTTCAGCATTCGTATGGGCCACCTAAGCATCACCCTAGTCCTCACTGTGGCCCAGCTCCACCACAGCATGTGCTGCCTGCGGCCCTCTGTATCCCCTTCTCCGGCATCTGTCCAGTTGCCATTCCAACATGCCCGCCCTGATGTTGCGGGACATGTGCATGCCATAAGAACCCTGTCTGATGGTGGGGAAAACCCTGAGCAGCGCTATTTCACTGTGGGCTCATTCACCTTGTATGGGGACGGAGTATAGACCCTTCTACGATTTATATCTGTTCTATGGAGCTTTCTCGGGGGGGGGAGGGGTTGATGTGTTTCATTGATACCACTATTGGCCAGCTTGGTTATTGTTTTTTTCCAGTTTGTTGGGGTCATTTTCAGTGTTTCTGTGCCCTTTTGTTCTGTGCACATGTATCACACTTATCACTTTTGTTTGGTTTCCCTGCCTGGGCTGTACATTGCTGACCCTGAAATCGTTTCTCTCCCCTGTAATGTGCATTTAACGGCAGGTTTTCATTCGTGTTGGAATTCAGCTCTGAAAATCAGCGCATTGTGTGAAGGGAGCCTCTCCCCGCCCACTCTCCGCCCACTGACCCCTTCTCTCTGCCCTCTCTCCACCTTCTGCGGTGTTTTACAGCGCTGCGGGGCATTACGATCGTTAGCGCATCATAACGCGCGTTATGTAACGTTAACAATCGTTAGCGCATCATAACGCGCCTTATGATGCGCTAACGATCATTAACGTTACATAACGCGCGTTATGTACAATTACCGCAGTTTAGTAAACATACCCCTTAGTTTATGGAATATTGCCCGGTTAAGCATCCGAAGATGTTTCTCCATCCTTAGGTTTTTATCGAGTATTATCCTAGGTATTTTATTTCATTCTTTATGTTGTAGGTGTTGTTGTTCATGGTGATTGCTGATGGAGGGTTGAAATCTGTTTTTTTGGAGATGTACATTACTTCTGTTTTCTTGTGGTTTATGGACATATTGTTTTGCTGTAGCCAGGTTTGCGTTTCATTAAGGCATTCCTCTAGCTGGTTGTAATTTGGATTGGTCGAGTCCAGTTGGGTGTAGATCATAATGTCGTCTGCATAAATGTGGTAAGTGACCTTGTGCTTCTGAAATATTGTGCAGACCAGTTTAATGTATAGGTTGAACAGTAAGTAGGACAATGCTGAGCCTTGTGGTATTCCCTGGGTTTGGGGGACTGCCTTTGATTTTTCCTTATTGAATTGGACTTGTTGCATTCTGTTCGTTATATAGGATATGAACCAGTTTAGGGGGGTTCCTGTTATTCCTATGGATTCCAGCCTGTTGATGAGGATTCTGTGGTTTACTGTATCGAATGCAGCAGATATATCTATGAATATTAGAATGTACATTTTCTTTTTATCTTCCAAGCCTTTGATCAGTCTATCTAGTAGAACTAGTAGTAAGGTTTTGACACCATGGTGTTGGCGGAATCCGTATTGTTGATCATCGAGTGCGTTCATGGTGTCAACTTGGTCTTGTAATTGCTGCTGTACTGCTTTTTCAATAATTTTGGCTAGGAATGATATACTTGAGATTGGTCGGTAAGAGGCTGAGTTATCCTTTTCTAGAGTTTTGTTTTTTAGCATGGGTCTTATGAGGGATTTTTTGAGTTCGGCTGGCATGACTCCTTGCTGGAGTGATTGGTTTACTATGTGTGTGATGTATTGGGCAATTTCTTGTTTTGTTGCCTTGAGCCAGGCTGCTGGGCAGGGATCTAGTGGGGAGGTTGTAGTGTTTAGGTTTGTGATTATGTTTATTATTTGCTTGTCTTCCATCTTGTAGAATGTGTTCCATTCCTTGTTCCTGTCCGTGTTCGTGTCTTGTTGAGATGGGTGGTCAGCAGTCCAGTTTAGGGTGGGGTGTCCGGTTGATGGTGGGTTGAGTTTGCTGGTGTAGTGGTCTGCTAATGCTTGTGCTTTAATGGCGTCGGTGGTGTTATCTTCATGGGAAGCTTTGGTGAGGGATTTGACGAGTTCAAATAGTTCTCTTGGTCTGTTCAGTGCCTTGTTGAGTATGTTGGTATGATGGGGGTTTTTTGCAAGGTTGATTTTGGTTTTGTATTTTGAGAGGAACATTAAGTATTCAGTTTTGTGTTCAGGGGTCTTCTTCTGTCTCCATTTTTTTCTAGTTTCCTTAGGTCTTTCTTCATTTTGTTTAGTGTTGTTGAGTACCATGGCTCGGTTTTGGTTTTCTTTTTAGTTTTCGCATTGTTTAGTGTTTTTGTCTTTAGTTCTGAGATTGATTTATGCATCTAGGTCTTATGAACCAGGTTTTTGTCTTTAGTTCTGAGATTGATTTATGCATCTAGGTCTTATGAACCAGTTTAGGAGGGTTCCTGTTATTCCTATGGATTCCAGCCTGTTGATGAGGATTCTGTGGTTTACTGTATCGAATGCAGCAGATATATCTATGAATATTAGAATTTACATCTTCTTTTTATCTTCCAAGCCTTTGATCAGTCTATCTAGTAGAACTAGTAGTAAGGTTTTGACACCATGGTGTTGGTGGAATCCGTATTGTTGATCATCGAGTGCGTTCATGGTGTCAACATGGTCTTGTAATTGCTGCTGTACTGCTTTTTCAATAATTTTCAATAATTTTGGCTAGGAATGATATACTTGACATTAGTCGGTAAGAGGCTGGGTTATCCTTTTCTAGAGTTTTGTTTTTTAGTATGGGTCTTATGAGGGATTTTTTGAGTTCGGCTGGCATGACTCCTTGCTGGAGTGATTGGTTTACTATGTGTGTGATGTACTGGGCAACTTGTTTTGTTGCCTTGAGCCAGGCTGCTGGGCAGGGATCTAGTGGGGAGGTTGTAGTGTTTAGGTTTGTGATTATGTTTATTATTTGCTTGTCTTCCATCTCGTAGAATGTGTTCCATTCCTTGTTCCTGTCCGTGTTCGTATCTTGTTGAGATGGGGAAGGGGGGGAGGGGGTGGGGAGAGGGGAGGGGGAGGGAAGGGGAGGGGGTTAGGGGAGGGGAGGGGAGGGGGGAGAGGGGGGAGGGGGAGGGGAGGAGAGGGGGATGGGGAGATGGGGAGAGGGGGGAAGGGGGTAGGGGGGAGAGGAGGGGAGAGGGGGGAGGGGGAGGGGAGAGGGGGGGAGGGGTAGAGGGGGAGAGAAGGGGAGGGGGGAGGGGGAGGGAAAGGGGGGAGGGGAGAAGGGGAGGGGGGAGAGGGGGGGCACCCATCAACCCCAGTCTTGGCTGGGGAGCAGACATCCTACAGGGCAGCCAATGCAGAGCTGTATACATCCCTAAGGCAATGACAAACAGACAGTAGGCCTGGAAATGCTCAGCTGCACGCACACACACACACCACCACCACCACCACCACCACCTGACATTCTCCAGCAGCAAGCAGAGTGAGTCACCAGCCACTGCACAATGCAAGGTGTTCCAGCCATACACATATAACTGCAGACAGTCTGCTAGCTAGTCCACAGTGCATGATCCTGGAGATGTGTGCACCCAAAGCTGGGATGTGAGCAGACACACCAAGCAGATAAGTCAATGATTAGACACCAGAGAAGAGAACCTATATATTTCACTGAAAAGAAATATAATATAGCACTATGGGGGAGCCTAGCCATGCCGTGGTCACTGCTCAGTCAGGGTGAGAGTGACCTCCCAGCAGGACATGCTGTGGCCACTCTGTCAGTGCAGGTTGTGGCCGGGCACTACAATGTCTGAGCCATTGCCCTATGCCCTGTGCTGATGCATCCAGGCCAGGTCATCCTGTCCACGCTATTCCCACAGTACCTTCCTTCTCCTTATGCACATTGGCAGGCCAATACAGTCAAACCTCGGTTTTCGTATGCCCTGGTTTTCGTACGATTCGGTTTTCGTTGACTTTTTTCTTCAAGATTTTGTTTCGGTTTTCGTACGTTGTCTCGGTTTTCGTACAGCATTTTACCCCCCCCCCCCCCGTACCTGCCATGGATTAGCGTGAGCCAGCGATCTCCCACGGAGCTTGAGCCAGCGATTCTGCGGGACCTCTGGGGAGCCGAGGAGTTCAACGCTCCAGCGTGGCCTGCCCGAAACTGCTTCCTGCCCCGGACTCTCCCCCGATTGACGTCTGCCTGCTGCCTCTTCCCCTGCACATCCCTTGAACCGGGACAGGAGCTGGTGACCGAATCTGCTTCTCCTTGGCGGCCCAGTCTCCCGCCGGGGCCCCTGCCCTCCCGATTGGATTCTGGGTGTCCTGCAGGCCTGCACACGCGGCCTCTCCTTGAAACCTTGCAGTCTGCAGCTGCAGGCTCCTGCTGGCACAGCCCCACGCTGTTCTCTGACTCTCACCTGTGTCAGGCTGCTACCTTAGGGGGGCCGGAGGCAGCCTAAGACTCTCTGTCCCACTGTTTCTCAACTGCCTGCTGCTTGGCTGACACTGCCTCTCCACCTCTCCCGACACTGTGTAGGAGTGGCTGCCCTACAGGCTGGTGTGACTTCGGGCACTGTCCTCTTTCTGGTGCCCTTACTTTTGCTGACATTGGCACTACCTCTCCTGACACTGTGAGCTTGGTAACTGGGTGTGATGGCTGCTAAGTTAAAAGGCAGGCTGGAGCCCCGATTGTGCAGACGGCCAAGATGGCTGTTCCCACCTCCGCTGCTGGTGGTGATTGCTCGATCCCCAGAGGGGAGAGCAGCTGGAGCTGGCTGGAGTGCGTCCCATATGCCAACAAAAGTCTTCAATAAAGGTAAAAGTGATGTTACATGCTCATTTATCCATTTCATTAGTCATTTATATGTATTTCTCATTGTTTTCTGTATGTAAAAAGATAGTTATTCTCTATAAAATGTATTTTTTGTCAATATTTTTGGGTGTCTGGAACGGATTAATTGAATTTACATTATTTTTTATGGGAAATCTTGCTTCGGTTTTAGTCCGTTTCGGTTATAGTCAGACTTTTTTGAACGGATTAATCATGAAAACCGAGGTTTGACTGTACTGGCAACAGTGCTAGCAGTGTGGGCTGAGGAGGGTGTTGGCAGCCACTACACACTGGATAGACAGACACACACTCCCCACAACTTTGCCAGCATTGTGCAACTATAGAGGTGTTTGGCAGCCATGTCCACCGCACCAGTCCTGGGCACAGTGCAGGCATGGCTATGCTGCGCAATACTGTAGGAGTCACTCCCCAGGGTGGTAAACACTGTCAGACACAAGACCTGTAGCACACACCACAGACATTAGAAAGGTTGCTTTGATGCAGCTCAATCAGCAAATTGTGCTTAACTTAGGAATTGCTATCTGCCAGTAATCATAGCAACCTTTTGATAGATGTGTACCATATTCCCAGGTTTAGGGTGGCATTGCTAAGGTATGCAAGTGCTAGTATTGGGAGATGCACACAGGGCCCAAAATCCTGCCTCTCCAGGTGGCTTTGGATAATGGAGCCTGTGGGTGCGGGTGTGTCTGCCCCTGTTGGCTGCTGCTCTAGGGCAGAGGTTCCCAACTCCGGTCCTGGTGGGCCAAACACTGTTCGAGTTTTCATGCTGTCCCTAATGAATATGCATGAGATACATCTGCATACCATGGGGACGGTGCATAGACATGCAGCACAGCCATATTTATTGGAGACAGCATGGAACCTGAATGGTGTTTGGTCGTCCAGGACTGCTTTTGGGAGACTCTGCTCTAGGTAATGTGCATGTTTAAGGTTCTGTCTGTATTACCACATTTTAGTAGTGGGTAAAATTTGGGGACTGGGTTGGTAGGAAACACAGTTGGGACTTGAACCTGTGAAATTCTGTTCCTGAACACACTGGCTGTGTGCTCTAGCACCACCATGTTGCCACAGAGACAGTGCATTCCCTGGAGATACCATGACTGTTTGTCAGACAGAGCCTGTCTGTTGCAGTGCATGGCACCCACCTAAACAGGGCTAGGCCATGGTCTGCTGTGGCAGCAGCAGCCACTGGCCCCTCCACCACCAGTATCCCTCTGCCACCATGCTGACATGCCCTTCTGCTGGTGGTGCTGGTGGTGCGCGATCTCAAGCCATCCAGTGTGTGGGTAGGCGACTGCCTATGGTGCAGGTTCTGGGGTAGGGGTGCCTGCATAGCTGTCTACGCTTCCCCCAGTGTCGCCTGCCAATGTTCTGTGCCCTTGGGGGTACCTGCTGGGTACTATCCCCTGTGACACTGTGGGAGACACACTCATGCGCATGTTGGGCCCTCATCAGTTACTGTCTGGCTGCTCTATTGTTTCAGCATTCCCATGGGCCACCTAGGCATCACCCTAGTCCGCACTGTGGCCCAGCTGCACCACAGCATGTGCCGCCTGCAGCCCTCTGTGTCCCCTTTTCCAGCATCTGTCCAGTTGCCCATTCTGACATGCCTGCCCTGCTGTTATGGAACATGTGCATGCCATAGGAAACCTGTCCAATGGAGAGGGAAAACCCTGATCAGCGCACTTTCACTGTGGGCTCATTCACCTTGTATGGGGACGGAGCGTAGGCCCTTCCAAAATTCATATCTTTTTTTGGAGCTTTCTCAGGAATGTTTTTTGATGTTTCCCATTAATATCACTAGTTGCCAGCTTGGTTATGTTTTTTCCATTTTGTTCAGGTCATTTTCAATGTTTATTTGCCCTTTGTTCCGTGCACATGTATCACACTTATCACTTTTTATAGGTTTCTCTGGTTATGCTGTACATTGCTGACGGAAATGGTCTCTTTTCCCTTTAAATCTTCTCTAACGCGAGGGTTTCACTGGCGTTAGTTTTCAGCCCCGGATTCTATGGCATTAGTGTGCAGGAGCCTCTCCCCTCCCAATCTCCGCCCATTGACCCTCTCTCTCCGCCCCTGGGGAGCCTTCCTCCGCCCTCCGGGAGCCTTTCTCCGTCCTCAGCGCTCATTTGCGCCGCTGCGCGCGTTATCGCGCGCTAAGGTACCTTAGCGCCCAGTAACGCGCCTTCATCGGGCGATAAGGTACCTTATCGCCCGATAATGTCACCAGGCACACGTTAAGACTGCTTAGTAAACATACCCCTAAGAGTGCACCTTCTTTAGTGTACATTTAGTTCATTTGAGCACCTAAAATGTTTTGTACTCTCAAATCGCTTGTACATTCATAAACCTACAAATTAAAGTGCACATATTTAATTTGCATTTGTAAAAAGTCCTAGCATACATACAACATAAGAACATGAGATATGCCATACAGGGTCAGACCAAGGTCCATCAAGCCCAGTATCCTGTTTTCAGCAGTGGCCAATCTAGGTCACAAGTACTTAGCAGTTTCCCTAGAAGACACAGGTTCCACATTGCTTGTATAGGGACAAGCAGTGGATTTCCCGGGTCCCCTTTAATAATGGTTTATGGGCCTTTCCTCCAGGAACTTGTCCAAACCTTTTTTAAACCCAGCTACACTAACAACTTTTACTACATCCTCCGGTAATGAATTCCAGAGTTTGACTGCACGTTGAATGAAAAAAATATTTTCTCTTATAATTCTTATATGGGTTACACGATAGCTTCATTGCATGTCCCCTAGGTTTCTGCATTATGATTTCATAAACAATCGATCTACATTTACCTGTTCCATTCATTTATTTATAGACTTCTATTATATCTCCCCTAGCCATCTCTTTTCCAGGTTGAAGAGCCCTAACCTTTTTAGCCTCTCTTCATTGGTGTATTCTTCCATCCCTTTTACCATTTTGGTGGCTTTTCTCTGTACCTTTTCTAATTTCGTTGTATATTTTTTTTAAGATATGGTGACCAGAATTACACACAATATTCAAGGTGCAGTCGCACCATGGAACGATACAGAAGCATTATAATATCCTTGGTTTTATTCTCCATTCCTTTTCTTATGATTCCTAGCATTCTATTTGCTTTCTTGGTTGACACTGCACACTGGGCAGAGAGTTTCAATGTTTTATCCACAATGACACCAATGTCTTTTTTTTGGGTGGTGGTTCTTAATGTAGAACATTGCATCGTGTAATGATAGATTGGGTTGTTCTTTCCTAGGTGCATAACTTTGCACTTGTCCACATTAAATTTCATTTGCCATTTGAACATTCAGTCTTCCAATTTATTAAGGTCTTCTTGCAATTTTTCACAATCCTCTTGGGTTCTAACAACCTTGAATAATTTTGTGTCATCTGAAAATTTGATTACCTCACTCGTTATTCCCATTCCCAGGTCATTTACAAATATGTTAAAAAGCAGCGGACGCAGCACAGATTCCCAGGGTACTCCACCTTTCTCCATTTGAAATACTGGCCATTTAGCCCTACCCTCAGCTTTCTATCTTTTAACCAGATCCACAATAGTACACTGCCTCCTAACCCATGACTTTTTAATTTTGACAAGAGTCTCTCATGATGGACCCTGTCAAAGGCTTTCTGAAAATCCAGATAGACAAAGGTGGGTCAGTCGGAATAGTGCATCTGTTTATTTACACCTTCAAAAAAATATAACAGATTAGTAAGACAAGACCTTCCCTGGCTAAAGCCAAGTTGGCTGTCTCCCTTTAAACCATGACTATCCACATGTCAGAAATGTTGTTCTTAATAATGGTTTCTACCATTTTTCCTGGTACTGACGTCAGGCTCACCAGTCTGTAATTTCACGGATCATCTCTGGAAACCTTTTTAAAAATTGGCGTTATATTGCCCATCGTCCAGTCTTTAGGTATATTGACGATTTTAATGCTAGTTTACAAATTAGTAATAGTAAGTCTGAAATATCATATTTCAGTTATTTCGACACCCTTCGATGTATACCGTCTGGCTCAGGTGATTTGCTACATTTTATTTTATCAAATAGTTTTAATATGTCTTCCTGGTGTATCAATATTTCTTTCAATTCTTCTGCTGCATCAGCTTTAAATACCATTTCAGGCATGGGTAACTTCCCTACATCTTCTTCAGTAGAGACTGCAGCAAAAAATGTATTCAGTCTCTTCGCTATGGCCTTGTCTCCTCTTAGTGCCCCCTTTACCCTTGTATCATTCAATGGTCCAACTGACTCTCTCACAGGTTTTTTGCTATGAATGTACTTGAAAATGTTTTAATTATGTGTTTTTGCTTCCACAGCAAGAATTTTTTCAAATTCTTTCTTTGCTTGCCTTATCAATGCCTTACATCTTTGCCAGTGCTTAAGTTGTTTCCAGTTTTTGTCATTTGGCTCCTACTTCCTGAATGATGCTTTTTTTGGCTACAACAGCTTCCCTGACCTCATCTTTAAATCATGCTGGCAGTTTTTGGATTTCCTTCCACTTTTCTTAAAGTGTGGAATACAGCTGGTTTGGGCATCCAAGATAGTATTTTTAAACAACCCCCATGCTTGATATAAATCTTTACCCTTTGCAGCTGCTCCTTTTAGTTTTTTCTTAACTGTTTTCCTCATTTTGTCATAGTCTCCCATTTGAAACTTGAAAGGCAGTACTGTGGATTTCCTTGCCATCCTTCCTATATTTATTAAATCAAAAACTATCATGCTATGATCACTGTTGCCAAGTAGTCACAACACCCTTATCTCCTGCACTAGATCTTGTGTTTCTCTAAGGACTAGGTACAAGATGACTCACCCTCTTGTTGGTTTATGAACCAGCTACTCCAAGAAGCAGTCATTTATTTCATCTAGAAACTTTATCTCAATAGCATATCCTGCCATGACACTGGCCCAGTTGATACTGGGGTAATTGAAATCTGCATTAGTAGTATTACTCTGCTGTAAATATTGTTAGCTTCTCTGATTTTTTTGAGCATTTCATCATTCATTTGTTCATTCTGGCCAGGCGGTTGATAGTATACCCCCACTGCCATTGTCTTCCCTTTTTACATGGAATCTCAATCCGTAGAAATTCTACAGTGTATTTTGTTTCCTGAAAAAACTTTAATCCTATGCCCATTCTAACATAGAGCACAACCCCTCCACCAATTTCATCTGCTCTGTCATTGCGATATTATTTGTACCCAGGTATCACAGTGTCCCACTGGTTGTCCTCCTTCAACCATGTCTCTGAGATACCAAACATATCTAATTTCTCATTTAGTGCTATATATTCTAACTCTCCCATTTTATTTTTTAGACTTCTAGCATTTGCATGCAAGCATTTTAGAGGCTGTATTTTATTCATATTAATCTGATTTCTGGTATGTAGGGGTCATTTTGAAACTTTAAGTTCTATCTGCTCTATACTTAAGGGCATTTGGGTTGCTTTTGTGTTTATTGGAACTTCTTTGTCGATATGCCCTAATTTCAGTCTTTTGTTAGTATCCTTCAAGGATACATCCTTCTGAACCATATGCTCTTGGGTAACTGTTGGCTTTCCCCTATTATCTACTTTAAAAGCTGCTCTATCTTCTTTTAAAGATTAATGCCATCAGCCTGGTTCCATCCCAGTTAAGGTGGAACCCCTCCTTTCCCCAGAATGTTGCCCAGTTCCTAACAAATCCAAAACCCTCATCCTTGCACTATCGTCTCATCCACACAATGAGACTCCGGAGCTTTCCCTGCCTTTTGAGTCCTGCGTGTGGAGCAGGAAGCATTTCAGAGAATGTTACCCTGGAAGTTCTGGATTTCAACTTCCTACCTAAAAGCTTAAATTTGGCATTCAGAACCTCTCTACCACACTTTCCTATGTCATTGGTATCAACATGTACCAAGATAATAGACGCCTCCCCAGTCAGGCATGTTACCATGTGATCCTCATGTCCACCAGCCACCCAGCTATTTAAATGCCTAATGATCAAATCACCAGCTATAATGGCTGTCCTAACCCCTCCCTCATGGGCACATGACCTTGGAGAAACATCCTCAGTGTGAGAGGGCTTTACATCACCTGGAGAACAGGTTGTAGCTACAGGATCACTTCCTGCCACTCCAGGGTGATGATGTCCTATCACATGATCTCTCTCCTCCATGGCAATAAGGATACTGCCAGACTGGAGGTGGGACTTCAGTACTATGTCCCCATAGATCTTGTCTATTTACCTTTCTTCCTTCTTAATATCCTCTAAGTCTGCTACTCTAGCCTCCAGAGATAAGACTCATTCCCTTAGAGCAAAGAGCTCCTTGTACCTAGTGCACACATAAGAACCCTCACTAACTGGGAGAAAATCATACATGTGACACTCAATGCAAAAGACTGAAAAGCCCCCTTCTCTCTGCTGGACTGCTGTCTGCATCTTAGTTTTTTGAGGTTGTGTTTATGTATTTAAGTTGTTTACTTACATAGATTTTCTGGGGATACTTATACTAATAAAACTATATCTAATACGTTTAATGGACTTTGTTCTCTTAAGATTACTTACTTAGGGGTATGTTTACTAAGCAGTCTTAACGTGCGCCCGGCGATAGTGTGCAGGCAACCATAAAAGGAGTGGGTGTTTCGGTCTTAACATAGCAAAATGGAATTATCGCGCGATAATGTGCGCTGCACACATTATCGGGCGAGATGCCGCTAAGCACGTTAACGTGCGGTAATCTTAAGTAGGCGCTCTGACATCTAAACACAGAAACAGAGGTGTAGCACAATGGTTAATACACAGACTGATGGTACTGGGGACATGAGTTCAATCCCCCAGTGTACCTAATGAATAAGGCTGGCTGAGGCATTTCCCTTTATGTTTAAGTAGTGCTTTTTGAGGTATTGTAGTTTTATTTTAATTAGTGCTGCAAGCAAACACACCCTCACAGTGGCATAACCTAAGGTGCCGCATAAGGCACCCTATAAGGTTACAGTACTCTGAGGGTGTTTTTGCTGGCAGCACTAATGTACATTAAAATTAGACAATGCCTCAGACAGCCCTATCAAATAACCCCACTGTGGGATAGAGCCCATGACTGCTGGCTCCACAGGCAGTGAAGTAACCAGTGGGCTACAGCTGCTAACAAGCCCCTGGCTGTCTACAGAAGGACTGCATGTCACCACACAGTCTACTGTGGCTACCAGGATAGTGGCAACCCACCCGTACCCATGATGCACAGCACATGCATATCAGCAGTCTACCGATGATCACAAGATGGGGTATGCACCCCACAGCACCTCAGCCTGGTAGGGGGTGCCGACGGTGTGTGTTAGTGGCACAGAGTAGCTACAGACCGTCACATTGTGTGGATATTGTGCTCACCCTGAGGGTGAGGTGGGGCGGCCAGCACCAGGTCCGCAGCACCTTCAATGGTTGAAATAGGCCATGTCACAGGTACCCATCGGTGCCAGTGTTTGTGATAGGTAGTTCCTACAAACACACCTAGGATACATTAGTGTCTATCTGAAGTTGTCAATCAGGTCTGGCCCTTATGGGCTATGATGCACCCAGAATAGTGCATATTCTGTCTTGGTGCCATTTAACATGATGTAAGTGACAGGGGGTGTTTGGACCCATAGGCAGATTATGTACCACCACTCAACCCACCCTCTGTGGCTCAGGGTGGGAGACAGGATTTCCCCACCAACAGATCCACATTCTATCTCCCTGCAACAGTGGCAGTAGAGGGGGCCATCAACCCCAGTCATGCTGGGGAACAGACACCCTACAGGGCAGCCAATGCAGAGCTGTACACATCCCTAAGGCAATGGCAGGAAGACAGTAGGCCTGGAAATGCTCAGCTGCCCCACCACTATCTGATATTCTCCAGCAGCAAGCACCCAGCCACTGCACCCTGCAATTGAACAGTGAATATGCATTAAATTCTGCCAGCAACTTGGAGATTCATGCAAAAGAGACTTATGAATAGTTGAGTCATGCTAGAGTTTATGATTGGTAGAAACGTTTCCAAGAGCGCTGCCAAAGTGTTAACAGTGACAAACGTTCTGGAAGGCCATCCATGAGCAGGAATGAAGAGGTATACCAAGAAATTGTATAAACATAAACATAAACAAAGTTGAAGCAGTTTGTGCCACAATACACGCAAATCATCGATTGATTATCAGGGAGCTTGCTGAGGACATGGACATCAGTTTCAGGATGGTACAGTCCATTCTTACTGTTGATTTGGAGATGAGTCAACAGTAAGAATGGACTGTACCATCCTGAAACTGATGTCCATGTCCTCAGCAAGCTCCCTGATAATCAATCGATGATTTGCGTGTATTGTGGCACAAACTGCTTCAACAGTGTCTGCAAAATTTGTGCCGAAACTCATGTCCCCTGACTAAAAAGAAGATTGACTGTCTGCAGCCAGGGAGTTATTGGAATGCGTTGACAATGACTCAGATTTCATCAAAAAGATCATTACTGGTGATGAATCATGGGTTTATGGTTTGACCCAGAAACTAAGGCCCAATCCTCACAATGAAAAACTCCAACCTGTCTCAGACCCAAGAAAGCCAGTCAGGTGATGAGCAATGTCAAGGTAATGCACTCAGTTTTCTTTGATTACCAGGGTATTGTTCATCATGAGTATGCTCCAAAAGGCCAAATCATCAATAAGGAGTACTACATCCAAGTTCTGACTCGTTTGAGAGATGCAGTTTGTCATAAGAGGCCAGAATTACACAGGAATGATGAATGGTTGTTTCATCATGACAACGGCCCAGCTCAAACATCACATGAGTTCTTGGCCAAACCCCAAATTGAGCAAGTCCATCAGCCTCTGTACTTAGCTGACCCCACACCTAGTGACTTTTTCTTGTTTTCAAAACTGAAATTACCACTGAAAGGAAGGAGATTCAATGACCTGGAGATCAGTAAGCAAAATTTGACACAGCAACTTCACAGCCAAGATTGCTTCTTACACATGCATGCCCATTTTTACCCATGCAAATGCTGCTTAACCCTTCTAAACCGATTTCCTATATGTAGGCAAAGCTTAGATCTGGGAGGAAGAAAAGAGTACTGACAGTTTCTTGGGTAGACTGCCCTTACTGGGAAGGAAGTTATTATTAACACTTTTTAAAAGATTTCCAAGTAACGGTTGTTCCCCTCCCTCCTCCCCCTCCCCCAATATCTGGTATCCATTCTCTGGTCTTGTCTATCAATGCCAAAATGTTAAATTCAGCTCTTCCCTACTCCCTAGGAACAGATTTCTCTGGAGTTAGCTATATAAGTGGTTCTGAGCATATTTAAATGAAACAAGGTGTAACTGAAGTCTGTTTTTGGACTCCTGCTCTCAGTTCAGATTGCTTTTGAAGGATTCTTCGCCAAAGTTCAAATGTTGTGGCATTAAGAAAGTGTCTCTGCATAGTGGGAAAGAGATGAGTCTCTTGCATAGTGCAATGAAGTTGTTAATGTAGTCTACATTATTATATGGGGAGAGCTGGACTCTAATACCACCTAAAAGGGGCTTATCTACTTCTGCTGAAATGCACATGGGATATGATTGTATTTCTTTGCCAAAGATATGAAATATTTCTCTGATGGAAAATTGTTAAATCAATTAGGTCTTGCAACACCAAAAATATACTTGTTTTTAGTGAAATAAAGCCATTCTTCCAGCTTCTGCTACTCACGGAGCTTATTCCCTCGCTTCTTTTTTAAATTGGGTTAAAATACCTGCAGGTATTTTAAGTGCCTGAGGCTTAATTGATATTAGGAACCATTTCCCCAGGGAAATGTTATCTTAATTAGCAACAGCTGTTTCCCTTGCAGTTGTTTATAGGGTTGTCAGGCTCTGCAGGACAGAATTTTAACTCTGTCCTTCCCTAAATCTGTGTGTGGTCTAGTCACTCCATTGCAGGCAGTTTGCATTAAAAAGTTGCATAAAAAGCAGAATTAAGAGAAGCCAAGGTAAACATGTAAAACCATTTTATCTCCAGTGGATGGGGAAGAGAACAAAGAAGTCAACATCTCCTTCTACAAGCTTCCTGGTTGCTGATGCTGTGTGGTGCAAAACTAGCATGGCTCCAGGGGCTTGCACAGTTCCACTGCCTATGATCTAAACTATCTCAGTACCTGTGATTTTAATGTAAATCCTCTTTTAGCCAGCTTAGAGAAAGCCATGAAAAATCAAAACCAAGACAAATCAAATCCATACCAAGAAATGAAATTAGATCATCATGCAATGCAAGCCTTGGTGTCAGTCCTGACTCATGGTGACCCAGAAGATCCTGAGTTTTCTTGGCAGTGTCACTGGAAGTAGATTGCTAGGCCTTTCTTCCACGGCAATGGAGGGTTAAGTGACTTGCCCAAGGCCACAAGGAGTGCTAGTAGGAATTAAACCCTGGTTGCTTGGTTACCAAACCGGTGTTCTAACCACTAGGCTACTCCTCCACTAGATCAGCATAAACAGGCAGAATTTATATAAAGAAATGCCAACTTTAAAAGGAATTTTCTCTCTACTCAGCAAGTAAAATACTTACTTGTTTTCACATACTTTTAGCCCAGGTTAAAGAGGGTGGGGTCAGAGCAGACCTGTGCACTACCCACTTTGTACTTGATGACTTGCAAGTACTATGCAGGGCCAAAAAAAGTTCAATTTTTTCTTCATTTAAAATTAAGTTGTAGCTATTTTTGCTCGTTTTTTTCAAGCCCAATATTGAGTTGGGCAGGCTGTGCGTCCCTATGGCGCATAGCCCTGCCTGCCGACCCTTAATCCCAGATATTCAATGCCAGGGTCATAATTGAATATCTGGGGATCGCCGCAGATGCCGGAAGCTGCAGTATCTAATCAAGCTGCAGTGACATTGCATGCTGCCTGGTTAGTTCTACTCGGGGTAGTTTCTCCTAACAGGTTAGTTTTGCGCATACTATGGCAGTCGTGAACCTCACTTCTAAATCAGGGTATGTGGAATATGATCTTAATCTCTCAAATTTACTGCTAATGCTCAGCGTAATACTTGCATAATGCCTAAGAGAGCCTCCTGCTGGAGTTCGTAAGATGTAACATATATGGGTAGTTTGTCAAGATGTGCTTGGAAATTCTTCTTTATCAGGCCTGTGACTCCCAGTACAATGGGAAATATTTCTGCATCTTTCTGCCACATTTTCTTGGTCTCTGATTGCAATTTTCTTGGTCTCTGATTCCTGTGTAGGGTTGTCAGATACCTTTCGTCCAAAATCAGGACATTTTTTCAAAAAATAACACTTTAAAAAACCCATTTTATTAGGCATCAAACACAATAAAACATTATTTACATGTATTTACTGTTCAACGATATTTGATTTAGCAGATTTTTGTCAGCCAAAATCTTTTGTACATATCTCTACAAGATAATGAAATGCCAAAACGAACCTTTTTGGGCAAAAACACTGAATCCCACAAGTTGAAAAAGAAAAACGTAATGCTTCATTTCTCCACTGTATGTTGTCGCATCCTCCCGCCGGGGCCAGTGGCCGATGAGCAAGAGGGCTCGCCTTAATTGCCCTTCTGAATACTGTCCCCAATATGGCTGCCAGCATGGACTGCTGGGATATGTAGTTTCAGCTATTCTTTTGAGCAAGCAGTGTGACCACACGGTTTGTTAGGCAAAAACAGAGAAATTTATTTTTCAGGGTTTCCCTCTCGCATCAAATTCATTGCACTAAACACAGGTAAGGATAATTTCTCCCAAAGGCAAAGGATAAATAAACTCCAACAGACTTAACTCAAACAGACAGGAATTTCTTCTTCACATTGTCAACTCTTAGCTTCTTT
The DNA here is from genome assembly GCA_033557465.1 of Ichthyophis bannanicus. Lineage (NCBI taxonomy): Eukaryota > Metazoa > Chordata > Amphibia > Gymnophiona > Ichthyophiidae > Ichthyophis > Ichthyophis bannanicus. The sequence continues at coordinate 733,872,283 of CM066036.1, forward strand.
CTGGTAACTACCTTCTAAAGCTAAGGCTGTTGACCATATCAAAGTAACTTAAACTTTCAACAAGTTTCTTTTCTTTCACAACTTCCATAGAAAAGAGGTTATACCTGTTTTAAAACTTCCAGCAAGTTTCTTTTCTTTCACACCATATAGAAACATGCTTATAATTGCTTTTAAACAAATGCTCACATGGGCTTGAACTTAGCACATGTTCAGTGCGTTTGCCTTGCAATAAGAGCATTGCATTTCTTCAGTATCACTTTCACAGGGGCTTTCATACAATTCTATTTCCATTTCATGCGTAGACTCACTAGAGCTATCTTCCTGTGGACGGGTATCATAGGATTTATGATTTACACCCTGCAGCAGCTCATCCAGCTTTAGCAGCAAGCGTTCTCTCTGATCTGTAGCAACAGGCTTTAAAGACGGAGTTTCTCTCTCCCTTATCAGCCTTTCAATATCTCTCACTGCTGAGTCACGGCAGTCCCTGGCACACTTCTTATTTCTGTCTGAAGCTTGCTTTACAGCTTTCTGGCTAACACAGCATCTGGCACTTTTTCTTAGCTCTCTAACCACTTCTTCAGAAAGAGCTTTGCTAGGAACTTCAGGCAAATTGTTCTCTCTACTTCCAGGGCTCAACTGGCTTCCCGAGCTGTTTCCCCACCTGGGAATTGACTCCGCCAGCTTCCTTTCTCTGAGGTACCTTGAGACACGTTTCAGCCTTGATTCCAGGGCTCTCTGCTGCTCAGCTCCCAGCTGCTTCGGACTCTCTTGCTGCGTGCTTTCCTGCAAGTTCTGCAGTGTCTGCTGCTGCCTGCTTTGCTTCTCACCTTCCCCCCTTCTATCAAACACTGAAGCAGTTTTAAACTGGTGCTTCTTAGGCACCACGCCTTTCTCCCTGCACACGTGAGAGCTGTTAGGGCTCAACCTAGCTCTAACGTCATTAAGTGGGCGGGGCTTAATACTAGCTGTAGTCTGCCTCGGAGGCTTGTGGTTACTATGGGAACTCTGTTGATCTCTGCTTTTAAAGGCACAGGTCTCACTTTCTTCCCATTCCATCCCTTCTATACAGCTCTCCTTACCACAATGTACAATAAGCAAATAAAACTAACTTCATTTGTATTATAATATTCATCTTAATCATCTGTGAAAATTTTACAGAACTTCAGGATAAGTCAGGACAAAACACCAAATTCAGGACAAAATCAGGATATTTTTCAAATCGGAACAAGCTTCCAAAAATGAGTGCAGTCCTGATAAAATCAGGACACCTGGCAACCCTACTCCTGCGCCTTAAAGATAAGCCAGGGTTTTCCTCACCTGTCTTTTAGGCACAGGTTGCTAACCGGGCAGCATGCAATATCACTACTGCCTGGTTACCGACAGTTTCTGCCTTCGCTCGGCCCTGGAATGCCCCCAACATGCCTGATGCTAACCAGATAGCATCAAAGCATGTAGGGGAGTCAGAAGGGAATATTCAAAGGCGCTAACCATGTAAGTGCCATTGAACAAGCCCATTTAAGGCATTTACATGGCTTATTGTGCTGTAAACCATGTAAATGCCTTTTGAATATCAGACCTTTCATGTTTTTGTGCATATTCATTTTAATTGCAAGCCTTCTTTGCATGCTACAATATTTATACGTGCAAATTGACTGTATATGTGTTAATTTGTAGGTATACATGTGCACAAGTGATTTGCATGCACTTTTGATTTTTAGGAACCCAGACCAAATGCCCATATGTGTCCAAAATGCACATCTCTACTACTTGGGCAGTTTGAATATTGTCCCTATTTGCCCAGAATAAATATTATATTTATTTCTTTTAAAACATGCTTCATAAGCCATGTGTGAAGCATAAATAAACACTATTTACTAAAAAGGAATGGAACATATTGAGGACAAATTATCAAATAACTGATTTTATTTAGGTAACTAATATTCTGTTACCTCTGTAAAATTGGCAGCTTTTTGAACTCTTTACATAAATTCAACCTTCTTCCTCATGAGAGGCACAGAGTGGGGGTTCTCCCATATGTTCATCTGCAGCCTCTGAAAGAGCAGTACATGGGCACTGCCACTGCTTCCCATGGGAAATCCGGAAACTGCAGAATTTCCAATTCTTTGGCCCTGAGTCCTTCCTCCGTGTCCATTTGCCTGACAAAGTCATGAAAGAACATATCCACAGGAGGAGACTTGTTTGGCTCAGGAAGTGGACAAGGCTCTGAAGAGAGTTCCATAAGCCTCTCCTCTGTGAAGTATTTGGAATCATAGTCGGTTACCCAAGAGCACTCAAATTCAGAGAGGTACTCCATGGATGTCTGAGTCTCTGCCTGGACCAATTTCCATATCACAAGGGTGTAGGGTCTCCTCCAGGAGTGTTGGCGCACCAATAGGTTCCAATGCTTTGGGACAGTACTGCCCCCAATCAACTGGATACCAATATCAGTTGAGTACAGGTCAGTGTCGAGGTCCTTTGAAGACCAACTTTGATCCGTCTCCACAGGCAGATGCAGAATTTTGAGAATCAGCTTGATGCTGCTGCTTCAGAACTGTCAGAGCTATCAGCTACAGAAGAGAAAGCATCATCATGAGTTTCTCCTCTATTCTCTTAGTCAAGTGGTCCTTGAGGACTGCCATGAGTAAAGATTTTGGGGTCTCAGTGGTCTTGGCCAATGTTATTGGAATCAATCAAGGAGTATTGGCATGTTAGTCATGGTCCCCTGCAGTCTGGTGCAACCCCTCTAATGGCATCAAGGATGAGATGCTCTCACACTGGGGCTGCTTCAGAGGTCATACATAACTTGATATCCTGATGCTTCTGGCATCACATTCCCATGAATTTCAATGCCGATATAAAAAGCCTCCACTCAATGTTTGACATTGGAAGTTTTTGATGCCTTGAAAGTTCAGGATAAATCCTTCCTCTTTGTTGTGGGTGGGATTGGTAGGGAAGCAATACTAGAATTTCCTATTGGTACTCGGCTCAAAGTGAGCTCAAGGGCCCCTCATGCCGATGTACCACCAGTGTCCAGGTAGCTCCTGGGTCTATCCTGACCAATGCAACTGATGCTAATGTCAATAGCCAGTCTTATCATCATCAAATTTCTCCTCATTACCTTTATAATCTTGTTTTTTTCATCTGTAAACACAAATGACAAAGAGGGGATATGATCAGGATCCAGACATTACAGGCACCATTTGTGGGTGTCCATGATAGACATGATCCTTGTGGATGGAGTGGCCTAGTGGTTGGGGCAAGTTACCTCAAAACAGAGGGGTCAAATCCCAGTAGAGAGCAGCAACCTCATGCTGTAAGGACTGGGGTTTCTAGTCCTACAGGTGCTCCTTGTGCAAGCCACTTAACCCTCTGTTGTCTCCAGTATAAAACATAGATTGTGAGTCTTTCAGGGACCAGGGAAATACATACCATACCTGAATATACACTGCTTTGAGCCAGTTAAACATACCATAGTATAAGTTACCCAGCAAGTTGATGGGTAACTTATACTATGGTATGGTTAGTAGGTAGAGCTTATTTGTTAGTTATATGAAGTATCATAATTAGGCTCTGTTGTTGACCTTAATATTTATTGTTTGAGCCAGTTAAAAGCAGCACATAAGCATTGCTAAATAAATGATCCTGCAGCACCAAGTGCATTTTTTAAATACACTGGCAAGTTTCTGGGACATATCATGGGAAAATAGCTGCAGCAAAATCAAAGAGCTCAATTTACAGGAGTATATATTAAAAAAAGAGCCCAACTAGGTGAACCTCAGACCTAAATGTGGCTTTTGCGGTACTCAAAGAAAACAAAGCAAACTCACAAAATGGCCAAAAATCTGACTAAAGAAAATTAACAGATAGAAGTAACACAGTGGCAGGCAGGTAAATGAGAATAATGAAATGTACTGCATAGACAACTAAGAATTGTATACGACGGTAATAAGTGTGAATCTGAAAATGTGTGGTTGGCTCTGTGGAAAAAAAGAGATGTGGCAGCAGCAGGCAGAAATGGTTGGGCATACAGAAGAGTATTCTAAAAAGTTTCTGGAAGGAGCTGAGAAGATTCCCACATGGGGCTCCTTCAGTGACATCACCCATCCCACTTGTTCACAGAGAAAAATATTCCTTAAAGGGTGTAATTATTAAATCTTTTTTGCCTGTATGTGGCCACACATGCACATAAAAGGCCCTTTATAAAATGCTGACTGACTTAAATGTCTTATCAAGAAGATGTCTACTTTGCCAGTAGGTGTAGCCAGGGGTGTGGTCTGTGTGGAGCATGGGCTGAGTTCACAAGAACTGATGTTGATTATAAAATACTTGAATCAACCTGTGTACTTGCAAACTTCTCTCAAGGTGCACTGAAGGTGCGATTTCTGCCACTTATGCTAGAATTTTATGAAAACACATGGAGCCCAATGCAGAAAGGGGCACATCCGGCATGTCCGAATGTCCAAACACTGGATAGGCCAGATTTGCACCCAATTCTGCACCTATGGGGGCTAGATGTTTCTGTGAGAGTAGAATGGGGGCTAGATGTTTCTGTGAGAGTAGAATTGGAACAAAGGGCTTCGACGGGCCCTGATTCAGCCCCATTGCACGTCTGGCAACATCCCCATCTAGCCCTCCCCATACCCCTGCATGGAGCCATGGTGCCATGGCGTCTCATCGCCAAAGCATCGGGATGCCATGCAGGAGCCCTGCTTCCCCATGGTATATTGGACATGCTGTTCCCCACTGCCTGACCCCTGAAGGGGCCTGCCAAGGCTGGGATCAGGCTGTAGGGAACCCCCTGCTGCTTCTCACCTGCTTTGTGCTGCCCACCGGTGCCATTTGTTGTGATTGGGAAGACTTATTCCACCTCCAACGTGGAATAAGTTCCCCGGCTATCTTTGCACCCCCAGGTTTGTAGGGCCACCTCTGCTCTGCCCACTCTCCTCCCTGTCGCTATCCCCTCCTGCCCCCATCCAGAGCTCCCCACACAGTGGCCTCGTATGTGTGGAGAGCTCTGGACCCAGAATCGGGTCCCACCAAATAGCAGGGGTTGGACATCCAGGTCGGACGTCCAATCCCGCTATTCATGTCTCAGCATGCCAGCCATAGGCACCTATATGTCTTTATAAAATAGTGCCACTGCAGGCACCTATTTTGCCTCTGCCTTATTATAAAATTGCCCTAATATTGTGTAGTAGCCCAAAGAAAAAGCCACAGCTTGGTATATTAGCCAGCTCTTCCTCCACTGCCTCACATTTCTGCGACAATGTAAATTTTTAAAAGCACTCTATCTAGGAGTATCCCTCTATCCTGTACTTCTAACAATCCACCCCAAGGCCCCACATACTGCAACTCCTAGACTATAGCTAAATTATACTTTCCTGATCTGGGAGTCCTTGGTTTCTTTCTAGGCCGATCACCATTCCTTTTTAGCCCACTGGCACTCCTTCTGGTTAGGTATGGGATATATCTGTTTCACATGGCATATTGCAGACACTGTAAGAAGAGATGCAGATTTCAAGAAACTACTCCATGAGATAAAGTAACAAAGATATGGGCTCATCAATCAAGACTGGAGGAGGGAAGGCATGCTCTATCTAGCTCTAGCTCGGTGCCATAGAGGAAAGGAAAAAAGATCCATTATTAGCTATATACCTTTCAGGAGCATAAAACTCATTATTATTTGTATTAAGAACAAAAGTTACAACAGTCAGTTAAGAGGCTGCTGGCTGGCAACACTATTTTAATACTATATTGTGACAAAATGTAAAAGGGATTTATTTCACTCATTACAGAGAGCATACATATTGCATTTTCTTGTTTCTAGTTTCTTCAATAGAATTGTTCTCAATACAAAAGTCCAATGAATAGCATAAAGAGAAAATGAGGATAAGGATTCAGTTTAATTTGGTGAGTCATAAATATACATAGACGCGATCCATCAATTTGGCAACACTGACTCAAAAGCGAAATTTCAGAAAAGGCTTCACTTGCCAAGCTCTTCGGGCTAACTTGTTGATATGCAATAGAAGTAATAGCTGCATATGTCAAGTCTGTTTCAATAAAAGATGATTCCCAGCTGTGAAGTGTGCAAGTCTTCAACTTGGTTATTGAGATATGACATTACTATTCAAATCCTGATTAGGAAATTAGGAAGAAAGCAAATAGTTCCCGTCAAGGGCTCCAACAGGTACTCTTGCCTCTGCTTGATCTAGATTTCCTCTCCAAAAGAATATGCCAATAAAACCCCTTATGCTCTCAGGGGACAGAATTTCATGGTGCAAAGAATTATTCGTATAGAAACAGAGAGAAAAATTATGTGATCAGAAAAAAGATCTTGTATAAATGAATGCTGGTGATTAACTGCTTTTTAGATTAAGGGGCCCTTTTATTAAAGTGCGCTAAGCACTTAGGATTTGATTTTCAGAGGGCATTTACATGGTTTACAGCCTAGCAAGCTGTGTAAATGCCTTAGATGGGGATATTCAATGGCACATGCCCGGGTAGTGCCGTTGAATATCCGCATCTATGTCCTCTATGTGCCCGTGCCCCGATGCTATCCAGCTAGCATCAGGGCATGCCAGGAGCATTCCATGGTGAGGCGGGGCGCAAGATAACCGGGCAGCAGCGATATTGCATACTGCCCGGTTAGTGCTCTGCGCCGAAAAGATAGGCGAGGAATACCCTCGCCTATCTTTACAGCACAGGTGCTAACCAGGCAGCATGCAATATTGCTGCTGTCCGGTTAGTTTTGGTGGCTTCCAGGTTGTGCGACGATACCCCGATATTCAATGTCAGGGCCACATATTTCTCCGACATTGAATATATGGGTTTAATGGTCGGCGGGCAGGGCTATGCGCCAACGTGGTGCATAGCCTGCCCAGAAGAATGTAGGGTCCTTAATATGCATTTTCACACACAGTAACTGCTCATGCCCATGGTAACTGCTAGCATGGGGCACGGCAATTACCACATGCAGATTCATGCATTAACTGCCAGCAAGTCAGGATTAGCGGTGGGAGAGTGAGCATGGCGAACACATTGCCTTTAGCATGGTGGGGAATATTAGGTGCAGTCAATGTTGCAATTAAGTGGGTGCAACTAATGCCATGCCAGTAGGTGGAGTTAGATGCACCTGTGGTAATTGTTCTGTAAATGCTGCACACGCCCCTGACATTTACTGCGGAGTCTTTGCACTTACTTTTAGTAAAAGGACCCCTATGTTTTTCAATTCATGAAAATGCCTATTCATATCTATGCAAATACTGCATTAGCTACACACAACAATTGGCTGAGGGATAGGCTAGATGAGCAAGACCTGGTGAGGGGAAGTGAGATTGTGTAATAGGTAGCAAAGCCTTTGTTACTTTGGAGATTGGGGGAGAAGGGCTTCAGCCAGCCCCAAGAAGGGCTTCTTTGGAGTAGAAAAAAGAGATGGAAGGAATCCCAGTGTGAACCAGCATTTGTATTTTATGTTAGTTATCATAAAAGATTCTGACATGGGCCTTTATCATGTGCACACTATGCATTTAATTAATATATGGGCCAGTTTTCAAAAACTCACAAAGCCAGTATCTTGAGCTTAATTTTCAGCCATGGTTTTTCATGGGCCCCATATATGTATACATAACTTTATCCATTCCAAAATAGCAGCATAACTGTAGCAGAAATACCAAAATGTGCTCGCTATGTCCATAAGGAGGAACATTTTGGAATCCCTCTTCCAAAAGCAGAGTGGAGGAGTGGCATAGTGGTTCAAGCACTGGTTTGGTAATTATACAACCAGGGTTCAATTCTTACTAGCAGCCCTTGTGGTCTTGGGCAAGTCACTTAACTCTCCATTGCCTTGGAAGAAAGGCCTAGAAATCTACTTCTGGTCACACTGTCAAGAAAACTCAGGAGTCATTGCCCCTAAAATGGCCTTCTCAGCAATGTGAAGTAGAGGATGGACTTCCCTTTCAGTAACTGGATAGGAAGAGTTCCCCCTTCTAAACTGGAAAGAGTATAAAAGTCCTGCAATCAAAAAACCTGTGTCTTCCTTTCCACCAAGGAGTCTATGGAGGAGCAGGTGTGGTTTCCATAAGAAATAACTCATAGCCTGGTGTGATACATCTAGATAAATGCTTTCCAGCCTGTCAAATTTTCAGGATATATGCAATGAATATTTACAAGTTAGATTTCTATATAGTGCCTTAATTGCATGCAAATTTCTCTAATGAATATTCAATGTGGTGTAGAATGAGGAAGGTTCTGAATATTTTGTGGGAAATTATCAGCTAAGTTCCAGGCAGGGATTTTCATTCTCAGCACCAGAAGCTGCTACACATTCCTGGGAGGGATAGATTGCAATGCATAAGATTGTTTGCATTTGCTTTTGTAGGGCCTTATAATGGAAAAAGTCCCATTGGTGTCACATCAGGAGAAGATTTGTATACTGCTTCTCTTAAACAAGTGGTTGTCTATGCAAGCCTTCCTTATCTGTTAAGTAAGATACCAGGCCAAAGATAGGGTAGGTTGCAGATGATTAGGGGGAAGTATGTACCATATGGGACTGGGCAAAGGTAGATGGGATTAGGATTTTATCCATAATAATGTTTCAAGATGTGAAGATTATGAGGAGGGGGGTATGCTAAGAGAATAATTATACATTGGGAGGGAATATTGACAGCACTGCTTTTTCTTTAATCGTTGTATTATATTTGTAATTTGGATTACACCACAGTTCAGACTTTTTATTTAAAAAGGAGTGTAATCAAGTCAAGCACAATAAAACATGACCTAAATGATGAGGAAGGTCATCTGCAAACAGATTGCTGTTATTCCTTATGACTATTTTGGAGTGTTGAGTTGCCAGTTTTCTCTATTTTCTCTCTATTTGCTGTAATAGTCACAATGTACAAATTTTCTTGTATAGGACCTCAGAGGCTACCTTCACCCCCCTAGGCTGAAAACTCACCTCTTTGAGGCTGCTTTTGGATCCTGATCCACTTAGCCTCCTATGTGATTCCTTACCATTCCCCTAAATATATTCTCAGCTGTTGTGTTGTCTGTCTTGACTTGATTGTAAGTTCTGATGAGCAGGGACCATCTTTTACATGTGTCTGCGTATGCCTTGTAGTGCTATACAAATGTAGTAGTAGTTATGTACTAGTGCAGTGGTTCCCAAACCTCGGGTCAGGACCCCTAATTGGGTCACATCATCATTGGATGGGGGCACAGAAACATGGCCATTTCCCCTTCCCTCTGGACTTTCACTGTGACCGATGCCAAGTAGTGGCAAACACCAGTCAGCATGCGGCCTGTGAGCCATTGAACATTCATAGGCCCTTTCCCCTCTCTTGGGTAAGCTTCCTGTGAAAACTGGAAACCCATGAGGAGTACATTGAACATTAATTCTATACAGTAAAACGGGTGAGTATATAACAATACCTTAACTGTTACATTAAACCAGTCATATTGTTAACAACAATAAACAAGAACGCAGAACTTATATAAAGCAAGAGGGGCAGGCACTGGGGTATTAGTACTCAAGTTTGGCAGTGGTCTGGTCTGGTGAGCTGTGAGCTTAATTAGTAGAAGTTAGAGGAAATGTTACTTAAGTGATCTGTCTGAAATGTTCAGTGTGTAGGTATGTCTTAAACTTTTTATGGAAGTACTTGATGTCTGTTTTGGTTCTATTATCTTCTGCAGAGGATTCCATAACATTGGGGCAGAGAGAGAAATTGCTCTTTTCAATGTAGTTTGGTTTGATTTCTGGTATTTGGATGGGATGAAAATCCTACTTTTATTATTGATTCTCCTGGGACATGTACTGGTGTCTTGAGCAACTGTGCTTGTAGGATATCTGCAGAAGAGTGGTGTAGGATTTTGGAGATTATGAGTATTGTCTTGATCTTGGCCCAGGAGTATATGGGACGCCAGTGCAGTTGGTTTAGTATAGGAGTTATATGATCTTATTTGAAACTTCCAGTAATGATACGGGTGGCCATATTTTGTGCAAATTGTAGGGAGTATATGTAGGCCTTTGAGAGGCCCTGGTATATCATATTACAGTAGTCTAAGATTGGTGTGAGGACTGCTTGAAATACAGTACAAAAGTGATCCTGGCTAAGTAATGGTTTTATGTTCTTGAGGAGTTTCATCTTGTAGAATGCATTTGTAGTGGTTTTATTTATGTGAGGCTGAAAGCTGAAGTTATGATCTAGGGTGACACCAAGATATATTCTAGGTGAGTTGTCAAGCAATAAATAAGCTTATTTTAAAATCCTAGCATGCCTTATAATTTGTAGAGTACAAAACAAACATGATCTTATTCATACACAAAGACTGGGCCTGTGGTATTCATCAAGTCAAGATTTTAAAAGCATGTAAGTCTGCTTGACCTTACAGAAGAAGTGAACTGGACCTTTGTAATGTACAAAGGACTAGTAAATACATATTCAATGTCTTTTAAACTTAAATAATTTATTTATTTCAAACCTGTATGGCTAAACAGCACCTTTTACATTTAGAACTGATAATCATCCATTTTAAGATGAATTCACTTTGTAAACAATCTTTGGTTAAAACACCAAAGGTTTATAAACATTACTTTCAATAAATTTAAAATAATCTTAACCATGCCTGTTCCTAAAACTGTGGTTTTATCTAAATAAAAGACCCTATGAAAAAAGCATTTTTACCATATACACAAACAGGCTCTTTTCATCCCAGAAGTACAGCCCCTCTGTACATCTGGTTTGAACTGGACGTACAGAGGAGGTCACGAGACCAGAATCGTGAACAGCCCCGTATATGCAGGCCGGGACTGTGATTCAGCCTGGCCTGTACATACAGGAAAATCCAGACTAACTCAGTCAGGGCTTTAAAATGGACCCGTGGTGCTATGGCGTCCGGTTGCCATGGCACCACAGCATCATTGTAAAGCCGCGATCCCGAACACCGGCTTAACAAAGGCTTTTCCCGCAGCCTGATCCCCCGATCCGGCCTCCTAAGGCCAGGGTCGGGCAGTGGGGAATGTCCTCGGGTCTCTCCTGCCTCATCCACGCCCCAGGCATGCCAAAAAAAAAAACATCCAGGGAAGTTATTCTACCTCCGAGGAAGTTATTCCACCTGCACAAGTCACTGGCCCTGGACGTACAGGGCCAACATTAGAATTGGCCCTGTACGTCCAGGCCTGGTGACCACCCACTGCCTGACCCACCTCTTCTCTGCCCCCATCTAACCTTCCCATACAATCAGCAGGGATGTTAGATGCTGGCGGGGAGAGCATGAATAGCAGGGATGGATGTCCCGTTGGGACGTCCATCCCGCTATTCGTGGGACAGAATTGGGCCCAAAGGGGGAGAAAACTATTAGGAGGGGATATACAGCAGTAGAAGCGGCCAGCCATTCCAATGCAGCTAGCTGCTGCGGCTGAAACTTAAACCCAAATAGTCAATGCTAGGGTCATCTGGCATCGAATATCCAGGTTGTCCAGACTGGCAGGAAGCTAACTGGTCAGCGGCAATATTCAGCCACTCAATATCACTGTTGCCCGGTTATAAACAGGTGCTGCCCTCGGAATGTCCCAATGCTAACTGGTTAGCACTGGGCCATGCAACAGTGGCACCCAAGTATAATCAGAGATATTAACTGTTAGTGCCGCTGAATATCCCGAATAGAGGGTTTAATGAGGTTAGCAGGCCTGCTAATTATATTAATCCCTTTGAATATTGGATCCTTAGTTTAGAGATTACAAGCTTCTTGATTCTGTGTCAAACATCTATAATCCACAAAAAAGTTGATTGTTGATACATTCCAATAAAACATACTAATGGCAATTGCAAATTGCTACCATTACTTCTAAAACCTCGACATGTCCAGGCAGACCAACAATCCACGTTTCTCTTGCTTGTGTATCCTTCACAGGCCACACTTAAGACTTCCAGAGTCTTAAAATCCTGCCAGCTACATTTTTGGAAACTACCAATCTCAATCCACTTCAAATATGCCAAGCATCCATGCCACCCTGCATATCCTCATATGTGCTGCACTACTGCTCTCCCTGTTACCACAGACGCCATGTCTCACACCAACCTTGAGCTACATTCTTATTATCCGTGGGAATGGCAATCATGGAATAAAATGCCCTCTTCACAGAATGAGGCACCATGGGCATTCCACCTTAGTAGACATTCTTCTCTGTGACATAGGGGGATGTTTACTAAACCACGGTAATGGTACATAACGCGCGTTATGTAACGTTAACGATCGTTAACGCACGTTAACGCACATTATTATTATTTTTTTTTTAGCTGCATTTATATCCCGCTTTTCACCGGGTCAAAGCGGTTGGGAGATACATTTAACACGAGGGGATATGAGACACATACACTAATACAGGGAACATGGGCAATGGAGGGTTAAGTGACTTGCCCAAGACCACAAGGAGCACCTGTGGGACTAGAAACCCCAGTCCTTCCGGCCCAAGGTTGCTGTCCTCTAGTGGGATTTGAACCACCGACCTTCTGGCCTGTAGTACCTTGCCCCAGCCACTAGGCCACTGCTCCCTCCATTATGATGCGTTAACGATTGTTGACGTCTCATAACGCGCGTTAACATAAGTTAACGATCGTAAAGTTCCACGGCGCGGTAAAACACCGCAGAAGGTGGAGAGAGGGAGGAGAGAAGGGGTCAATGGGCGGAGTGTGGGCGGGGAGAGGCTCCTTTCACACTAACGTGCTGTTCTGAAGAGTTGAATCCTAACGCGATTGAAAACCTGCCGTTAAATGCACATTTCAGGGGAGAGAAACCATTTAGGTGTCAGCAATGTACAGCATAGGCAGGGAAACCTAAAAAAAGTGATAGGTGTGATACATGTGCACAGAACAAAAGGGCACATAAACATTTAAAATGACCGCAACAAACTGGAAAAAAAACATAACCAAGCTGGCCAATAGTAGTATTAATGGGAAACATCACCCCCCCCCCCCCCCCCGAGAAAGCTCCATAGAAAAGATATAAATCGTGGAAGGGTCTATGCGCCGTACCCATACAAGGTGAATGAGCCACAGTGATATTGCGCTGTGCAGGGTTTTCCTTTCCATCGGACAGGTGTCCTATGGCATGCACATGTGCGGCAACAGCAGGGCAGACATGTCAGAATGGCAACTGGACAGATGCCGGAAAAGGGGATACAGAGGGCCGCAGGCGGCACATGCTGTGGTGCAGCTGGGCCACAGTGCGGACTGGGGTGATGCCTAGCTGGCCCACACAAATGCTGAAACAGCAGAGCAGCCAGACAGCAACTGCTGAATGCCCAACATGGGCATGACTGTGCTTCCCACAGTGACACAGGGGATAGCACCCAGCAGCAACCCCCAAGGGCACGGAACATTGGCAGGCGGTGCTGGGGGTAGCGTGGACATCTATGCAGGCACCCCTACCCCAGAACCCGCACCATAGGCAGCCGCCTACCCACACACTGGATGGCCTGAGACTGCGCTCCACCAGCACCACCAGCAGAAGGGACTGTCAGCATGGTGGCAGAGGGTCACTGTTGGTGGAGGGGGCAGTGGCAGCTGCCCAGAGCAGACCGTGGCCTAGCCCTGTGTAGGTGGGTGCCATGCACTGCAACAGACAGGCCCTGTCTGACGAACAGTCATGGTATCACGAGGGAATATGATGACTCTGTGAGAACATGGTGGTGAAGTGCACAAAACCAGTGTATTCAGAAGCAGAAGATCACAGGTTCAAGTCCCAGCTGTGGTTCCTGCCAACCCAGTCCCCTTATTTTACCCACTACTAAAACTTGCTAATACAGACAGAACCTTTATTGCAGATGACGTAAACATGCCCAAAACACCTACATATTACCCTACAGAGCACAGACACCATAAACATGCACATTACCTAGAGAAGAGTCTACCAAATGCAGTCCTGGAGGGCCAAACACCATTCAGGTTCCATGCTGCCTCTAATAAAGATGCCTGTGCTGTATTTCTATGCGCCGCCCCCATGGTATGCAGATGTATCTTATGCATATTCATGGGGGACAGCATGAAATCCCGAACAGTGTTTGGCACACCAGGACTGGAGTTGGGAACCTCTGTCGTAAAGCAGCAGCCAAAAGGGGCAGACACACCCACACCCACAGGCCCCATTATCCAAAGCCTCCAGGAGAGGCAGGACTTTGGGCCCTGCATGCATCTCCCAATACTAGCACTTGCATACCTTAGCAATGCCACCCTAAACCTGGGAATACGGTACACATCTATCAAAAGGTTGCTATGATTACTGGCAGATAGCAATTCCTAAGTTAAGCACAATTTGCTGATTGAGCTGCATCATAGCAACCTTTCTGATGTCTGTGGAGTGTGCTTCAGGTCTGGTGTCTGACAGTGTTTACCACCCTGGGGAGTGACCCCCAACAGTATTGCTTACCATAGCCATGCCTGCACTCTGCCCAGGACTGGTGTGGTGGCCAGGGCTGCTAAACATCTCTATAGTTGCACAATGCTGGCATAGGTGTGGGGAGTGTGTGTCTGTCTATCCAGTGTATGGTGGGTGCAAACATCCTCCACAGCCCAAACTACTTGCACTGTTGCCAGTATTGGCCTGCCAATGTGCATAATTTATTTATTATTTATTTTATTTAACAGTTTTTATATACCGACTTTCTACAATTCAAGTCGTTTACAGGTAACATAACAGACAGTATATTTCAACTGAGTACATTGTAACAATAATATCAATCAATAATGAGGAGCAAGGTACCGTGGGAATAGCCAGGATAGGATGGCCTGGCCTGGATCCATCTGTACATAGCATAGGGCAATGGCTCGGACATTGTAGTGGCTGGCCACCACCTGCACGGACAGGGTGGCCACAGCATGTCCTGCTGGGAGGTCACTCTCACCCTGACTGAGCAGTGACCAATGCATGGCTAGGTTCCCCCATAGTGCTACATAGTATTTTTTGTATGTGATTTTTATGGGTTCTCTTTTGGGGCCCACTCACTAACTTATCTGCTTGGTGTGTATGCTGACATCCCAGTTCTGGGTACACGCATCTCCTCCAGGAACATGTACTATGGACTAGCTAGCAGACTGCCTGCAGCTAGTATGTGTCTGGCTGGAACACCTTGCAGGGTGGAGCAGCTGGAGGCTTGCTGCTGGAGAATGTCAGATAGTGGTGGGGGGCAGCTGGCCATTTCCAGGTCTACTGTCTCTCTGCTATTGCTTTATGGATAGGTACAGATCTGCATTTCCTGCCCTGTAGGGTTCCTGTTCCCCAGCAGGACTGGGGTGGATGGTCCCCTCTACTGCTACCATTGCAGGGAGGTGGAATGTGGATCTATTGGTGGGTGATCCTGTTTCCCACCCTGAGCCCCAGAGGGTGGGTTGTGTGGTGCTACATAATCTGCCTATGGGTCCAAACACCCCCCTCCCTCCACATCACGTCACCATGGCACCAACACAAAATATGCACTATTCTGGGTGCATCATAGCCCATAAGGGCTAGACATGACTGAGAAATACAGAGGGACACAGATATATCCTAGGTGTGTCTGCCGGAACTACCTATCACACACTTATGGGGACCTGCATCATGGCGTATTTCAGCCATGAAAGGTTCTGTGGACCTGGTGCTGGGCGCCCCACCTCACCGTCAGGGGGAGCACAGTACCCGCACAATGTGACGGTCTGTGGCTACTCTGTGCCAGTACCACACACGGTCAGTTCCCCCTACCAGGCCGAGGTGCTGTAGGGGTGCATACCCCATTCTGTGCCCATCTGTGGGCTGCTGATTTGCATGTGCTGTGCATCATGGGTACGGGTGGGTTAACCGTATCCTGGTAGCCACAGCAGACAGTTTGTGTGGTGGCGTGCAGTCTTTCTGCAGCCAGCCAGGGGTTTGTTAGCAGTTATAGAGCTGTAGCCCACTGGTTACTTCACTGCCTGTGCGGCCAGAGGTCATGGGTTCATACCCATGGTGGGGTTATTTGATATGGCTGTCTGAGGCATTGTTTTTTTTTTTAGAATATTTTTTATTGAGTATATCATATCTCACCATCAAAAATACAAAAAGCAATATAGCAAATACAGGTGGTATACTTACAACATGCCTGCAGGAACATACTGTCAAACAACCAAAGGAGACAC
The DNA here is from genome assembly GCA_033557465.1 of Ichthyophis bannanicus. Lineage (NCBI taxonomy): Eukaryota > Metazoa > Chordata > Amphibia > Gymnophiona > Ichthyophiidae > Ichthyophis > Ichthyophis bannanicus. The sequence goes on from CM066036.1 coordinate 733,888,428, forward strand.
ATATACCCCAGCCCTACCCACCTATTCTACCCACCCGACAAAATTAACAATGGGCTTCCACAAAACAACACGTATCAATTCCCATCCCCTCTCCCCCGAGACACTGCAGACATCAGGGGTCTAAAACACATACTCCAATGCACCCAGTACTATTCACAACGCTGTAAATGCAGGGTTTTCACAAATTATATTGGAAAAATGATCTAATGCAGCCCACTTGGAGAGTTTTGGCACACTACCCTTCATGTGTGAAGCTCTGTCAGCGGCTTTCTCATACTTGGCGAACATGCATAGCTGATTCCACCATTCCCAATAAGTAGGTTTGCAGGGATTCTTCCATCGGGTGAATATAAGTTTTAAAGCTACCATTATCATGAAATTGAGAAGAAAGACATTGCTTTTATCAAAATCTGGTATCAATGCTACATTCCTAAATGCAATTATTCGCCAGGTCAAGGCAGCCGTAAAATTTAGTACTCGTTGAATCTTGTTCCACACCTTCGTCCAAAACTTCTGAATGTGAGGGCACTCCAACATCATGTGTCTTAATGTGCCAACTTCCCCATGACAGGACCAACACAGATTGCTCTCTTTCTTATTCCATTTACCCAAGGCAATGGGGGTAATATAAGCCCTGTGCGCGAGGAAGAACATGTATTGTGTAAGAGCCACAGACTTTGACCCTTGAATCGAAGAGCCCCGGTATTTTTTTCATTCCAACGATGACAAGTTGAACTTCGTCTCTTCTTCCCATATGCGGCGCAGCCCTAAATTTACTGGAGCAAAGTGATTCGAAACATCGCATAGAAATGAGAGGCTACTCCGTTCCTAGCATTTGTTTCTTCAACAACATTCAGCAAACCCCACGAACTAGACAGTCCTTCAGGGGACGGAAATACGTTACCAATACAGTGCGGCGACTGTAACCATTGGTAGTGATATGAGGACGGCAACCCAAAATCTCATTGGAGGGCGCTGAAGGACTTCCAGGAAGAGCTCTCCAGTAACTGCCCAACGGTTCACACTCCGTGTCTTTGCCAGTTCTTCCATGCACATACCCCTTTATGGATCTTAAAATCAGGGTTAAACCAGATTGGCACTAACTGTGAAGGAGGGTTTCTCTGTGCAATGACGGGGAGTAGAGAGCGAAATGCTAGTTGGGTTGAAGCTATCACACTTCCAGCTTTAAAGGCCTTCGGATGTGTCATTCCAATGAGCAGATTGACTGGGCAAGGAGCTACAAGCCGTTCTTCCATCTTGAGCCATGTAGGCATACACTCCATGCTGTCACTCAAAGCCCATACCGATGCCTTGCTAGTTTTTAATTTCTTCAATGCGATTCTAGGAGTCTTCCCAACCCAGAGGAAGGCACTTATGATCCGTTCTAAGTTCCTGTATACTGCAGGAGGAAATAAAACAGGAAGCATACTCAGAATATAATTTATCTTTGGTACCAGTGTCATTTTAATAGCTTCCATGTGACCCCACCATGTAAGGTGAAGTGGGGACCACGACAGAGTATAAGATCGTGCCAAGTCCAACAGTTTTGCTGCATTCAGCCGTATAGTTTCTTCTAAGGACACAGAATACAGTACCCCTAAATATTTTATTGCTGCAGTTTCCCATTGGAAAGGGAAGTTGTTTACTAAGGAAGGGCACGCCCAGCTGTTTAAAGGGAAAGCCACGGATTTTGTCCAATTCGCTTTATAGCCAGAGAACTGCGAGTATTGAGAGATCAAATGCAGAAGCTGCGATATGGAATCCGGCCTAAGAAACATCAACAAGTCATCTGTGTAAGCTGACAGTTTAATATGAAGATCTGCGACCTGGATGCCTTGAATCTCATCAGATTGATGGATTAGTAAAGCTAGCGGCTCTAACACTAAGTTGAATAAGAGCGGAGAGAGAGCACATCCTTGCCTGGTACCTCGATGTAGAGGAACGGGCTTAGAGAGGGTACCGTTAACCAAGATTCGAGCAGTAGGATTGTCATATAAGACCCGTACCATGGCTACAAAATCTTCAGGCAATCCAAACCAGGCTAGCACATGATATAAGAAAGGCCACTCAAGCCTATCGAAGGCCTTTTCAGCGTCAATTGAGAGGCCTACTACAGGGACATCCATCGTATGAGCTCTTTCCAGGACATTGCAGAGCAGACGGCCATTGTCAGCTGTGGATCTTCCTGATACAAACCCACACTGATCGGGGTGTATTAACATATGCAGAACACTATTTAGTCGCCTGACCAGCATACTGGAAAACAGCTTATAGTCGGCATTTAAGAGGGAAACAGGCCTGTAGTTGCCGACCACAGTAGGGTCTTTCCCTGGTTTTTCCAACACAACAATCGTTGCCTCAGCAAATGCGTCCGTCTTCTGATCTTGCACAAGCAATCTTTGATAATATTTCAGCATCTGCAGAAGTAATTCGTCTGCAAATGTCCTATAGAATTCGACCGGAATTCCGTCTGGTCCGGCCGCTTTGCCAGTCTTCATATTGATTGACGTCTCCCGCAATTCCTTAACTGAGAAGGGTTTCCCTAAGGCAGCCCCTTGATATGCCTGCAGCGTGGGCCTTTCAACCCTAGCCAGGAGGTTCTCACAGGCCTTAGCATCAAATGATACTTCTGAGGAATAAAGCTGCTCGTAGAACTTCCGAAATACCTCTGCGATCTCGCAACTAGTAGTTAGGCGGTTCTGCTGCGCATCTAAAACATGAGTTACATGTGTCTTGTTACGACGAGCCTTTAAACTAGCAGCCAGCTGCTTGCCGGCTTTATTCTTTTCCGTGTAATATCGAGCTTGGTCCCCAAACATACTCTGCTCAACTTCCGTGCTTAATATCGTATTATATTGATATCTCATCTTGTCCACGCGAGTCAGTACTGCTGCAGTGAATGTTCTCTGCAGTATTCTTTCCCCTGCCCTAATCTGTTGTTCAAGTTCTTGGAGAAGAGCCCGTGCCTTCTTGGCTTTAGCTATAGCAAAGCTGGTTATATGCACTCTGATTGATGCTTTAAAGGCTTCCCACCAAGCCCAATTTGCCGAGTCATCCTGGCTGTTAGTGGCAAAGTAATCCTTTATAGCTTGCTTAATTGCCTCCTTAAAATCCGCATCTATAAGAAGAGATCTATTGAAAGACCAAAATTGCTGTCTGGACAAGTCTTCGTCAAGGCTTAATTCCAAAGCAATGGCCGCATGGTCGGATATATGGGTACTGAGAATACTAGCCCCGCGGGCGTCTTGTACCAGTGGCCTGAAAATTTAAAAAAAATCTATCCTGGAATACGAACCATGAGGGCAGGAAAAAAACGTGTAGTCTCTCTCCCTAGGAAATAGGATTCTCCAAACATCCACTAGGCCAATTTCTTGCATGAGCGAATTCAGGACAGTCAGAGCTCTGCCTCCCCTAGGCCTGCTCGGGTTACAATCCAACAAAGGGTCTAGAACCATGTTGAAATCTCCCCCTAGGATTAGCGGGAGTGATGCACTTTCCTGTACCACTTCTGCAAGGGCATGAAAAAAGTTAGGCTGATCAGTATTTGGGGCGTAAACACACACAATGACCATGTGCTTAGCTCCCATGACCACATGTGCTTTGACCCACCGGCCTTCCTTATCCGCCCTTGTAGACAGAACCTGGATCTGAGTCCTATTACTGACTAAAATTGCTACCCCATTTTTCTTTCCCAAGGCTGGTGAGTGGGCAATCAACTTGTAATGCTTAGAGCTCAACTTCATAGATTCCTTGGATGACAAGTGGGTTTCTTGGAGTAGGATTAAATCGGCACTTTGCTTCTGAGCATAAACCAGTATCTTCCTTCTTTTTGCAGGGTGTATAATGCCCTTCACATTCAGAGACATACGTTTAAGGGGGTGCATTACCATAAGAGTACAGAATATATTCTGCCATCCTCTTCGTGAGCTTTAACGACTTATTACCCTGCCAAATAGCCCCTGGTACAAAAGGGGATCCTATATGTCTGCAGTGTGTCGATCTATCTCTCCCTGAAAGGAGCTACACCTATGGGTGAGATAGCATGAAGACCAAAATGAAAGCACAGCAGCATCTGCAAGACCCGATTCGGTCCATCAATACAACAAGAAATTGCCTACACAATACATCAGGCATAGCAAAAGAGAAAAACAAAAGGGAAAAGTACACATTTTTAATGCTAGAACAAAGAGATACAACTTATACAGCAATTATACTCAGCCTCCCCTGATAGCTCTAAAGCATAACTTATGACACACAATCCAAAGGGGTATGTTTACTAAACCCTCTTAACGTGCGTGCCGCGTTAGTCTGCAGGATGCCATGAAAGGAGTGGGCGGTCTGGTCAAAAGTAGCAAAACGGGATTAGCATGTGCTGCGCTGCGCGCTCTTGTGCGCCACGCACATTGGCGAACGAGAAACACACGCGGCAGCATAAGCAGGCACGCTGATGTGCAAACAGAGGAACAGGGCTGCAGTACAATGGTGAAGACACTGACAGTTGGTGCAAGGGTCATGGGATCAATCCCCCACTGTGCCCAATGAATAAGGCTGGCTGAAGCACTACCATTTATGTGTAATATTGCATTATGAGGCTTTTTAATTTTATTTTAATTACTGCTGTTAGCAAATGCACTCTCAAAGCGCTGTAACATAAGGTGCTGCATAAGGCACCCCATAAGGTACCCCAGAGGGCACATTTTAAAGTGCACTGTCCGCCACGGCACCCTACAATGTTGCTTAAAGGGTGGCCTAAAGGGCACCATATAGGGTGCCCTATGAGGCACAGCAAGGTCATAGCACTGTTTTTGATGGCAGCACTGTGCACTTAAATGCATGAAAATCTTAAGTAGGTGCGCTGACACACAAAGAGGAACAGCAGTGTAGCACAATGGTTAAGGCACTGATTGATGCTATATGGGTCATGAGTTTGATCCCCAGTGTGCCTAATACTTAAGGCTGGCTGAGGCATCAGCTTTGAAATGTAAGTATTGTTTCCTGTGGCACTTTATTTGTATTTTATTAATTGCTGCCAGCAAACACACCCTCACGTGTCGTAATCTAAGGTGCCGCATAAGGCACCCTATAAGGCACTCCATAGGGCACATTATAAAGTACACTGTCCGCCAAGGCACCCTATAATGTCCCCTATAGGGCACCCTATAAGTCACTCCATAGGATACCGTATAGTGCACCTTATATGGACGGTAACAATAAGGTACCCTAAAGGGCGCCCTATAAAGCGCCCTCTGAGGCACCTTATGGGTACAGTATGCTGAGGGTGTTTTTGCTGGCAGCACTAATGTACATTAAAAATAGATAATGCTTTGGACAGCCCTATCAAATAACCCCACTGTGGGTTTGAAGCCATGACCTCTGGTTCCACAGGCAGTGAAGTAACCAGTGGGCTACAGCTCTATAGCTAGAAGCAAGCCCCTGGCTGGCTGCAGAAGGACTGCACGTCACTACACAAACAGTCTGCTGTGGTCACCAGGATAGGGTTAGCCCACCCGTACCCATGATGCACTGCACATGCAAATTAGCCATCTACAGATGAACACAAGATGGGGTATGCACCCCCACAGCACCTCGGCCTGGTAGGGGGAACTGATCATGTGTTTTACTGGCACAGAGTAGCTACACACCGTCACATTGTGCGGGTACTGTGCTCACCCTGAGGGTGCGGTGGGGCGCCCAGCACCAGGTCCACAGCACCTTCCATGACAGAAATAGGCCATGCTGTAGGTTTCCAGCAGTGCTAGTGTGTGAGATAGGTAGTTCCTGCAGATACACTTTGGATACATCTGTATTTCTCAGTCAGTTTTGACCCTTATGGACCCATAGGCAGATTATGTACCACCACCCTCTGGGGCTGTGGGTGGGAAACAGGGTCTCCCACCGACAGATCCAGGTTTTACGTCCCTGCAATGGCAGCAGTAGAGGGGACCATCAACCACAGTCTAGCTGGGGAACAGACACCCTACAGGGCAGTCATTGCAGCTCTGTACACATCCATAAAGCAATAGCAGACAGACATTAGACCCAGAAATACTCAGCTGCACCCCACCACAATCTGATATTTTCCTGCAGCCACTGCACCCTGCAAGGAGTTCCAGCAAGACACATACTAGCTGCAGACAGTCTGATAGCTAGTCCATAGGGCATGTTCCTGGAGGAGATGCATACACACCAAGCAGATAAGTCAGTGATTGGGCCCAAAAGGGAACCCATAAATATCACATGAAAAAAAAATGCTATAGAGCACTATGGGGGAACATAGCCATGCCATGGTCACTGCTCAGTCAGGGTGAGAGTGATCTCCCAGCAGAACATGCTGTGGCCACCCTGTCTGTGCAGGTGGTGGCCGGGCACTACAATATCCCAGCCAGTGCCCTATGCCCTGTACAGCTGCATCCTGGCCAGGCCACCCTGTCCGGGCTATACCCATGGTACCTTGCTCCTCATTATGCACATTGGCAGGCCAATACTGGCAACACTGCTGGCAGTGTGGGCTGTGGAGGGTGTTTGCAGCCACCACACACTGGATAGACAGACACACACTCCCACACCTATGCCAGCATTGTGCTACTACAGAGGTGTTTAGCAGCCCTGGCCACCACACCAGTCCTGGGCACAGTGCAGGCATGGATATGGTACGCAATACTGTTGGGGGTCACTCCCCAGGGTGGTAAACACTGTCAGACTTGAAGCACACTCCACAGACATCAGAAAGGTTGCTATGATGGAGCTCAATCAGCAAACTGTGCTTAACGTAGGAATTGCTATCTGCCAGTAATCATAGCAAACTTTTGATAGCTGTGTACCGTATTCCCAGGTGTAGGGTGGCATTGCTAAGGTATGCAAGTGCTAGTATTGGGAGATGCACGCAGGGCCCAATGTCCTGCCTCTCCAGGAGGCATTGGCAAATTGAGCCTGTGGGTGTGGGTGTGTCTATCCCCGTTGGCTGCTGCTTTACGGCAGAAGTTTCCAACTCCAGTCCTGGTGTGCCAAACACTGTTCGGGTTTTCATGCTGTCCCTCATGAATATGCATGAGATACATCTGCATACCATGGGGGTGGTGCATAGATATGCAGCACAGGCATCTTTATTAGAGGCAGCATGGAACCTGAATGGTGTTTGGCCCTCCAGGACTGCATTTGGGAGACTCTGCTCTAGGTAATGCGCCTGTTTATGGTGTCTTTGCTCTGCAGGGTAAAATGTAGGTGTTTTGGGCATGTTTATGTCATCTGCAATAAAGGCTCTGTCTGTATTAGCACGTTGTAGTAGTGGGTAAAATATGGGGACTGGGTTGGCAGGCACCATAGCTGGGACTTGAACCTGTGACCTTCTGCCTCCAAACACACTGGTTGTGTGCACTGCACCACCATGTTGCCACAGAGACAGTGCATTCCCTGGTGATACCATGACTGTTTGTCCAGCAGGGCCTGTATGTTGCTGTGCATGGCACCCACCTACACCAGTACCCCTCTGCCACCATGCTGACATGCCCTTCTGCTGGTGGTGCTGGTGGTGTGCAGTCTCAAGCCATCCAGTGTGCAGGTAGGCGGCTGCCTATGGTGCATGTTCTGGGGTAGGGGTGCCTGCATAGACGTCCACGCTTCCCCCCAACACTGCCTGCCAATGTTCTGTGCCCTTTGAGGTACCTGCTGGGTACTATCCCCTGTGACACTGTGATAAACACTCTCGTGGCCATGTTGGGCCCTTATCAGTTGCTGTCTGGCTGCTGTACAGTTTCAGCATTCCTAAGTGCCACCTAGGCATCTGCCTAGTCCGCACTGTGCCCCAGCTGCACCACAGCATGTGCCACCTGCAGCCCTCTGTATCCCCTTTCCCAGCATCTGTCCAGTTGCCCATTCTGACATGCCCGCCCTGCTGTTGTGGGACATGTGCATGCCATAGGAAACCTGTCCAATGGAGAGGGAAACCCTGATCAGTGCTATTTCACTGTGGGATCATTCACCTTGTATGGGGACGGAGCGTAGACCCTTCCAAAATTCATATCTTTTTTGGGGGGCTTTCTTGGGAGTGTTTTTTGATGTTTCCCATTACTATCACTATTGTCCAGCTTGATTATGATTTTTTTTTAATTTTGTTGGGGTCATTTTCAATGTTTATTTGCACTTTTGTTCTGTGCACATGTATCACACTTATCACTTTTTTGTAGGTTTCCCTGATTTTGCTGTACATTGCTGACAGAAATGGTTTCTTTTCCCTTTAAATCAGCTCTAACGCAAGGTTTTCACTTGCTTTAGTTTTGGCCTCGGATTTCACATCGTTAGTGTGCGGGGAGCCTCTCCCCTCCCACTCTCCACCCATTGACCCCTTCTCTCCGCCCCTGGGGAGCCTTCCTCCACCCTCCTGGAGCCTTTCCCCGCCTTCAGCGCTTGTTTGCACCTCTGCGTGCGTGAGCGCGCACTACAGCACATTTGTGCCCCATAAAGCATCATTATCGTGCGCTAAGGTACCTTAGTGCGTGATAATTGCACAGCGCGCACGTTAAAAAGGTTTAGTAAACATACCCCAAAGTGTCCCTCTGCTATATAGGAAAAACGGCATTGGAAACTAAACAGCATACTTGCGCTGTTTGTACCCACTAAGAGTACACTAGCTGGAACTGGAGAGAGGCCCTGAGCCTCAAGAGTTAGGATCCGCTTTCCACATTCATTTTCAGCACTTCCTGCTCCTCCAGAAACTGTAGCAGCCCTTCAGGATCCTCAAAGGTTTTCGTTCGATTATCCAAAGTCACTTTGAAACGCGCTGGGTAGAACAGCCCGTATTTCGCCTGCAACTGCTGAAGACGAGGATGCAACTCCAAGAATTTTTTCCTTCTGTCCATCGTTGCCTTACTAAGGTCAGGAAAAAACGAAACTCTGTGTCCTTCGAATGTCACTGATGACAAGGACCTTGCCGCAGCCATAATTTGCATGGCCTGTTGATGTCGTAGTAGGCAAAAAATTAAGGGCCTTGGCCTCGGGCTGTGACCTCCCGTATGCGCAGGTATTCTATGCGCCCGTTCCACCTCCAGCAGCTTGCTGAAACTAATTTTGAGCATTTTAGAAATTGCTTTCTCAAGAAAGCTTATCGTGTCCGTGCCTTCTGCACCTTCAGGCACCCCGACTATTCTGATGTTATTTCTGCTAGTTCTGTTGGAGAGATCCTCTAAGCTCGCCTCCAGAAAGTTTACCTTTTTCATGGCCTTTGCTAGCTTCTTTAAGTGTTCCTCGTGCACGGCCACTACACCATCCATTTTATTCACACGAGCTGCTAGCCCCTGCGTTCTCTCCTTGAACTCCTGCATGTCAGCCTGCATCTGCAACAGGGTTTCCCCATTCACCGAGATTAGTTCCCGCACAGCTCGAAACTCTGCCAATATTTCTCTCTTCCCCTCGTCTGTATCGCGCCCTGCCGCCATCTTAATAGGAGAGGGAGGATCTTGCTTGGCACGTTTAGAGCTCGTGTTAGCACTTGAGGCAAACTCCAACTTGATTTGTTTCCCAGTCGCATTCCTTCTTGACTTACTGGGCTCTGCTATACCAGGAAAATTTGCTCTGGGTATTCCCATTTAGGCAGATTCGCTCTATTCGCCCTTTCTTGTCCCCGTCAGCCTTGGTTACCCTAGTTTTGTCCCTAGTCATGTCTCGGGTGGACTTTGCTAATTCTCTCTTTCTCGGGCTTTCCAAATGTCAACTTACTCGTCTTCGTCGGATCCAGAATACTGCTGCACGCTTGGTCACATGCTCTTCTTCCCGCGATCACATCACTCCCATGCTCTTTCACCTTCATTGGTTACCTGTCCCTTTTCGGTCCACTTACAAGCTCTTGATACTGACTCACAAAGCCCTCCATACCAGCACTCCCCATTATTTATCCGATCTCCTCTTCTTTCATTCTCCCAGATACACTCCCCGTTCCTTTCACCTCAACCGTCTTACCCTTCCCCCACCTTCCCGTGCTCACCTACAATCTACCCGCTCCTCTGCTTTCTTCTTCGCTGCCCCTGCCCTCTGGAACGCCCTCCCTCCCGCCCTCCGTCTTGACCCACAGTTTCCCAGTTTTAAGAATCAGTTAAAGACTCACTTGTTTTCGTTAGCGTTTGATGTTCCCTCCCCTTTTGTATGATTATCCCCTGCTCCTCTTTCTTCCCCCCCACCTATCTTCTGCTATGTCCTGTCCTGTTTCCTTCAACCCCTCAATTTCAGCTGTCCTGTCAACCAATGTAAATTTCTTTTCCTTTCGTTGGCTTCGGCCTTCTTTTAATTAATTTTAATTGTACATCGCTTTGCTTTTAATGAAAGGCGGTTTTATCAAATAAATTTAACCATAACCATAACCATAATATCAAGAATTCTCTTTGGGTCCGCAGGGGCTAAGCTCCTATGCGTCCATCTTGCTTCGCTGCTAAGCTCCGCCACCCCCCCTCCCCCCCCCCAGCATTGTCTATTTTTGATGTACATTAGTGCTGCCAGCAAAACCACCCTCAGAGTACTGTAACCTTATGTTGCCTCATAAGGCGCCCCATAAGGCACCTTATAGGGCGCCTTATAAGGTGTTCTATAAGGGACATTATGGAGTGCCTTGGCGGACAGTGCACTTTATAATGTACCCTATGGAGTGCGTTATGCGGCACCTTAGGTTACGCCACTGTGAGGGTGTGTTTGCTGGCAACACTAATGAACCTAAACGTAAAATACCTCAACAATCACTACTTAAATGCAAAGGGTGATGCCTCAGTCAGCTTTATGCATTGGGCATACTGGGGAATCAAACCCATGACCCCTGTATTATCAATCAGTGCAGTAACCATTGTGCTACAGCTCTGTTTCTGTGTTTCATGTCTGTGTGCCTTCTTAAGATTAACGCGCGGTAACGTGCCATGTAACGCTCGTTAATTTATGGCGCCTTGTAACACGCGTTATCAGTAACGATGTACCGCCCATGTCCTTATTTGGGATTTCTGCCTGTACCGCGGATCCTAACGCGAATCACACTAACGCAGTTTAGTAAACATACCCCATAGTCTCACTGAACCAGAACACAATCTCTTCAACTAAACTCCATCTCCTAAAGGGCACGCTAATCAATGCAAGATCCGCCAGAAACAAAATCCAAATTCTCTCTGACTACTTAATGGATTACAACCTTGATATAATGTGTGTAACAGAGCCCTGGTTTACCACAACAGACACCATACTCATAAATCAGCTGAAACCTCCTGATTGTGACATATTCAACTGCCCTCATTTAGGACACAAAGGTGAAGGCATTTTCATTCTTGCAAAAAGTAGTTTGGAATTCAAACAAATCTGATCATCCAGCACAGATGGTCTAGACATAGCAATCTGCAACAAACAGCTACCCTTATGCCTCACCTACAGAACCCCTATGGCAAGCACAGATGATCTCGCTTCTCTCCTAGAATCAATCTGCTCACACTCAAATACCAACTGCCAACTAATATTCCTAGGTGACCTAAATTTATCTTCTGTGCCACCAAAACAAGCCAAGGCCTTTCTTGATGCAATGGAATCTCCCAACGTTTCAAAAATAGTCCACTACCCAACACATGAAAAAGCGAATAGCTTAGACCTCATCTTCTGCCCCTCTCAACTCCTGGATGGTCCTGGAATGCCTGACCCCCAGCTAGTCCAGATTCCGTGATCATACCACTATACAATCACCTTCTTCCTCCCTTGTACCAATATCCCCACTACCATTAATTACCCTGGAGGAGCCATCGTTGCTTCAAATATTTTGATAAGACTTCATTTCTAGAGAAAATTATTCCCCAACTCAATATAGACTAAAATGACCCAGATCTCATCATCAAAAACTGGCATGAGATCATAAGTAAAAATGCTACTGCTCTCCCCACCAAACCAAGAGGCCCCCTCCACCATAACCACACTGCCTGGTACATATAGTTCCCATTCTAAGAAAACTTAAGTGTGACCTTAGAAAGCTGGAGTGAAAGTGTAGACACAGTGTTATGGTCAGTTATCCATTTAATGAAGGCTGTGAAGTAGCTGATCAGGTGAGTGCAAACTGGATACAGGGTAGTGAATGGAATATAAAGCATTAAATCATTAGTGTATAAATGATAGAAGACCACATATGATTGTATGATAGAGCATATGGGCTGAATATATATATTGAAGAGAAAAGCGAAGAGAGCAGAGCCTTGAGGGATTCCCTGTTGCAGTTTGTAAGGGGCGGAGGTGTTTCCTGATAATCATACATGTTGCCAACGTTCATTCATATAGAAACTAAACCATTTTAGGGTTGTGGCAGCAATGCCAAATTCTTGTAAGCATTGTAGTAACATAGAGTGGGATACAGAATCAAAAGCCGCTGATATATCCAGAAACAGCAGCCCAAATTCTTGATCTCTAAAGAAAAAAAAAGAGGACTATAGTAGCTAATATGGAGGGCAGACTAGACAGGCCATATGGTATTTTTCTGCTGTCTTGTTCATATTTTAAATATTCTAGTGCAATAATATCTCATGTACTTTCCTTTCCTTATAGTGACAATTTATTCTTATTGGCAATTTTTAACTTGTCATATTCCAATTGAATATTTATCTAACTTAACATCTTGTGCAATAAATATTTTAAATATTTAAATTCAAATGTCTGATAAGAATTTATTGACAGAAAATTCAAAATTTACCTGTGTAACATCTACACCTGTGACATCTGGGTGGTTTGCAGGAATCCTTTTTAGTTTATTTTATTTCTTCTAGCTTTGGTCCCAAAGGAAGCAGCTGTGGGACGTAGTTTGTTTTCACTGATGGCCCTTTGCAAAGTGAAAGTCTGAGGTAACATCATTTAACTCTGGTCATGGTTAAGAACATAAGAATATAAGATATGCCATACTGGGTCAAATCAAGGTTCATCAAGCCCAGTATCCTGTTTCCAACAGTGGCCAATCCAGATCACAAGTACCTAGCAGTCTACCCAAAAGACTCTATCATATCTCCCCTCAGATGTCTCTTTTCCAGGTTGAAGAGCCCTAACCTTTTTAGCCTATCTTCATAGGAGTATCCATTCATCCCATTTACCATTTTGGTGGCTCTTCTCAGAACCTTTTCTAATAACGCTTTATCCTTTTTAAGATACGGCGACCAGAATTGCACACAAAATTCAAGGTGCGGTCACACCATGGAACGATACAGAGGCATTATAATATCCTTTGTTTTATTTTCCATTCCTTTCCTTAAAATACCTAGCATTCTATTTGCTCTCTTTGCCGCCGCTGCACACTGGGCAGAGGGTTTGAACATGTTATCCATGATGACGTCTAAATCTTTTTCCTGGGTATGTTTATGTTTATGTTTATTAGATTTGATATACCGCTGAGGAAAATACATCACAGCGGTTTACATGGTAAAAAATAGGTTCAGAAAGGAAAGGAAGTTACAATACGAGACAAGAAAGCAAACGAGCAGAGTCATAAAACAGGACAGGACGGGGAGAGGAAGGGAGGACAGAGAAGAGCGGGTCACACAAAGGGATCGGACAGGTCGAAGGCACGGGCAAAGAGGTGAGTCTTGAGGTCTTTCTTAAAAGTAGAGTGTTCAGATTCAAGTCGGATAGAGGAAGGCAGGGAATTCCACAGGGCGGGGGCCAGGAAGAAAATGCAGATGAGCGGGTGGACTGGAGTTGGGCAGCGGAGGGTGAGGGAAGGTAGAGGCGGTTGAGATCTAAAGAACGGAGAGAACGAGCGGGGGCATGTAGGCGTTCAAGATTGGACAAATACTGAGGTGTGCGGATGTGAATGACTCGGTGAAGGAGTACCAGGATTTTAAAGTGGATACGGAATTTGATAGGTAAACAGTGCAGATGGATAAGGAGAGGCGTGACGTGATCACGGATGGAGGAGTGAGAAAGTAAACGGGCTGCGGTATTTTGTATAAGTTGGAGGCGATGGAGGTGGACAGTAGGGAGGCCGGCTAAGACAGAGTTACAAAAGTCAAGGCGGGACATAACGAGAGAGAGGAGGAGAGTGGTGAGGGCTGACATAGAGAGGAAAGGTCTTATAGCCTGAATTTGACGGAGATGGAAGAAGGAGAGTCGTGAGATATGTGCAATATGATCACGGAAAGTTAAAGCAGGGTCAAAGAGAACGCCAAGGTAGCGAAAGGAAGAGACTATGGGAACCGGTGAGCCAGAGAAAGAGGGGGAAAGTGTGGGCGGGGAGGCATCACGGGTGAACCACATGGCAAGGGTTTTGGTGATGTTGAGGTGCAAACAGTGAGTAGTGAGCCAGTTGGCGACAGCGGTAAGACAGGTGTTGAGAGGAGAGAGGTCAGGTGAAAGGGGGGAGGTGTGATAGAGGAGAAGTAAGTCATCAGCATAGTAATAGGCAGATATCCCGTGTTGTTGGACTAGGAGGGCAAGAGGTGTGAGAAAGATATTGAAGAGAAGGGGAGCTAAGACTGAGCCTTGGGGGACCCCACAAAGAAGGGGAGTGGGCTCGGAAGGAGTAGGGGAGGAAGAGTGAACGGAGAAAGACTGGGAATAAAGAAAGGAGTGAAACCAGTTTAGGACTGTGCTGCATAGACCCGCTTCACGGAGGCGAGCTAGAAGAAGGGAATGTGGAACCTTGATACATATAACCATAGTTTGGGTTGTCCTTTCCTAGTTGCATAACTTTGCACTTGTCCACATTAAATTTCATCTGCCATTTGGATGCCCAGTCTTTCAATTTATCAAGATCCTCTTGGAATTTTCCACAGTCCTCTTGGATTTTCACAACTTTAAATAGTTTTGTGTCATCTGTAAATTTGATAACCTCACTCATTATTCCCTTTCCAGGTCATTTATGAATATGTCAAAAAGCAGCAGACCCAGCACAGATCCCTGGGGTACTCCACTATTTACCTTTCTCCATTGGGAAAATTGGCCATTTAGCCCTAACCTCTATTTTCTAACTTTTAAACAGTTCCTGATCCACAGAAGTACACTGCCTCCTATCGCATGACTTTTTAGTTTAACAAAAGTCTCTGATGATGGACCTTGTCAAAGGCTTTCTGAAAGTCCAGATACACTACAGTATATCAACCAACTCACCTTTGTCTACCTGTTTATTCACACCTTCAAAAAAACAACAGATTAGTGAGACAAGATCTTCCTTGTCAAAAGCCATGTTGACTGTCTCTCATTAAGCCATGACTATCTACATGATGAGTAATTGTTTTCTTTATAATGGTTTCTACCATTTTTCCCGGTACTGACGTCAGGTTCACCGGTCTGTAGTTTCCCGGATCACCCCTGGAACCCTTTTTAAAAATTGGCGTTGCATTGGCAATCCTCCAATCTTCAGGTATTACAGATGATTTTTATGATAGTTCACAGATTACTAATAGCGGGTCTGAAATCTCATATTTCAGTTCTTTCAACACCCTTGGATGTATACCATCTGGTCCAGGTGATTTGCTACTCTTCAGTTTATCAAATAGTTGAAATACATCTTCCTGGTGTATGGATATTTCTTTCAATTCTTCCGCAGTATCACCTTTAAATACCACTTCAGTCATGGGTAACATCCCTACAGCTTCCTCAGTAAAGACCGAAGCAAATAATTCATTCAGTCTCTTCGCTAAAGCCTTGTCCCCTCTTACTGCCCCTTTTGCCACTCTGTCATCTAATGGTCCAACTGACTCTCTCACAGGTTTTTTGCTATGAATGTACTTGAAAAAGTCTCTATTATGCGTTTTTGCTTCCGCAACAAGTTTCTTCTCAAATTCTCTTTGCCTGCCTTACCAATGCCTTGCATTTGACTTGCCAGTGCTTGTGCTGTTTCCAGGTTTCGTCATTTGGCTCTTTTTTTCCATTTCCTGAAAGATGCTTTTCTGGTAACAACAGCCTCTCTGATCTCACCTTTAAACCATGCAGGCAGTTTTTTTGGACTTCCTTCCACTTTTCTTAAAGCATGGAATAAAGCTGGTCTTGGCTTCCAAGATAGTATTTTTAAACACCCAAGCTTGATGTAAGTCTTTGACCTTTGCAACTGCTCCTTTTAGTTTTTTCTTAACTACTTTCCTCATTTTATCAGTCTCCCTTTTGAAAGTTAAAAGGTAGTACTGTGGATTTCCTTATCATCCCTCCTCCATTAATTAAATCAAACACAATCATGCAATGATCACTAATGCCAAGTGGCCCCAACACCCTTATCTCTTGCACCATATCTGGTATTCCACTAAGGACTAAGTCCAAAATGGCTTCTCCTCTGGTTGGTTCATGAACCAGCTGCTCCAAGAAACAGTCATTTATTTCATCTAGATACTTTATCTCCCTAGCATATCCTGCCGTGACACTGACCCAGTCAATACCGGGTTATTTAAATCACCCATTATTATTACTGTTCTGTAACTTTTGTTAGCTTCCCTGATTTCTTTGAGCATTTCATCATCCATTTGTTCATTATGGCCAGGCAGTTAATAGTACATACCCACTGCCATCACCTTCCCATTTTTATATGGAATTTCAATACATAGAGATTCTACAGTGAATGTTGTTTCCTGCTAAACTTTAATCCTTTCTGACTCAATGCCCTCTCTGACATAGAGTGCAACCCCTCCACCAATTTGACCAGTTCTGTCATTACGATATAGGTTGTACCCAGGTATCACAGTGTCCCACTGGTTGTCCTCCTTCCAGCATGTCTCTGAGATACCAATCATATCTAACTTCTCACTTAGTGCTATATATTCTAACTCTCCCATCTTATTTTTTAGACTTCTAGCATTTCAATACAAACATTTTAGAGACTGTATTTTATTCATATTAATCTGGTTAACGGTAGGCAGGTACAATTTGGAATCTTTAAGCTCTGTCTGCTCTGTACTCAAGGCCATTTGGGCTACCTTTGTCTTTATTGGAACCTCTCTCCTGATGTGCCCTAACTTCATTTTTTTGGTAGTATCTTTCAAGGAAATATTGTTCCGAACCATGCGCTCTTGGGCGACTGTCGGCTCTTCCCTATTATCTGGATTTCAACTTCCTACGTAAAAGCCTAAATTTAGCCTCCAGAACCTCCCTACCACATTTTTCTATGTCAATGGTACCAACACGTACCAAGACAGCAGAATCCTCCCCAGCATTATCTAAGACCTTGTCTAGGTGGTGCATGAGGTCCACTACCTTCGCAACAGCGAGGCATGTTACCAGCGATCCTCACATCCACCAGCCACCCAGCTATCTACATGCCTAATGATCAAATAACCAACTATAATGGCTGTCCTAACCCTTCCCTCATGGGCACATTGCTCTGGAGAAACCTCTTCAGTGTGAGAGGGTTTTACATTTATTTATTTATTTTATTTTATTTATTAACAAGCTCTTTTATACCGCGCTTTTCAGTATCAGTGCGGTTTACAAATAACAAAAAAGGTTTGCATCAGACCGACGACCTTATGCTTACATTGTAACAGGATAGGTAACTTGGGACTGAAACTGGGATAACTAAATACTGGGATAACTATATACATGTACAACAACAGTAGTGGGTGTGAAACTATTTACAATTTATAATACAATTTATATACAAGCTGTTATTCTTGATGAATTAGACCTTATAGTCAATGGGCGTCGTAAATGTACCTGATGGAAGGATCTGTTGTATGCCTTGTCATAAGTCAGGTTATGAGTGTGTTAGGGGCTGCATGAGTGAGTTGAGGTGTGGGGAGTGGTTGTGTTGGGTTAGGGTGGGCAAAGTTTAGGAGGAACAGATGATGCTTAAGGGCTTTCCTGAACTGCGAAAGGTCCCTGATTGATCTGATATGTGGAGGGAGGTTATTCCAGCACCTCGAGGCATAGAAAGCAAAGGATCTATTCCTGGTTGTTCGTGTGCATTTTGTAGCTTCTAATGGTATAATTAGTGTATTGGCAGCTACTGACCTTCTCAGCCTGTTGTTGGGGTTGGCGGTGAGAAGTGTAGTGAGGGATGAGGTGGATAACAGGTTAATTGCTTTGAAGGTTAGTAGTAGTGCCTTGTAGGTGAGCCTGCTATTTAACAGTAGCCAATGTAATTCCATAAGTATGGGCATGATGTGAGCTCTTCTGGATATGCCGCAGAGATTGCGGGCTGCTGCATTCATTGCCATTTGCAGTGGGTTGAGGGTGCTCTTGGGGAGACCGTGCAGAATGATGTTTCCGTAATCAAAATGTGGTGTTACGAGCGTCTGGAATATTGTTCTGAAATCATCTGGTGCTAGCCGAGGCCTTAGGTGCCTTAAAGTCATGATCTTATTGTAAATGGACTTGGTGGTGTTCTTTATTTATGTGTTCTTTGAAGTTGAGCTGTTGGTCGAGTGTGACACCCAGGTAGCGAATCACAGATTTGCATGGGAGCTCTGCATTTCTCACTTTCAAGGTAGTGGGAGGAGAGAAGCTCTTGTTCTTTGTGACATCACCTGGAAGACAGGTCCTAGCTATAGGATCACTTCCTGCCACACCAGGGTGATGCTCTCCAGTTACGTGACCTCTCTCCTTCATGGCAACAGGGATGCTGCCAGACTGGAGGTGGAACTTCAGGACTATATCCCTGTAGGTCTCGTCTATGTACCTCTCTGTCTTCATTATGTCTTCCAAGTCTGCTACTCTTGCCTCCAGAGATCGGACACGTTCCCTGAGAGCAAAGAGCTCATTGCACTTTGCGCACACGTAAGACCCCTGACCAACTGGGAGAAAAACATACATGTGACACTCAATGCAAAAGACTGGAAAGCCCCCATCTTGTTGCTGGACTGCTGTCTGCATCTTCTTTTTAAGGTTGTGTTTAGATATTTAAGTTCTTTACTTAGTAAGGGTTGCTAGGGATACTTATACTAATAAAACTTTGTTCACCTGAAGTTTAATTAATCTCAGGTCCTTAATGTATGCTGATGAGAATAAACAGCTGCACCTGAGATTGAATATGGCACCTCCTTTCCTTTAAGAGTTTTAATCACCTATAAAGCTATGATTATCCCAAGTGTGGGTTGGTGTCAGGGAGGGAGGGAGGGAAAGAAAACGTATTAAAAGCTGGCTGCTACACGGTACCCTGTCCTGTGCTGTGCTTCTAAGGTAATCTGTGACCAATCTCCAGGGGTAGTCCCACAGCCCATGCTTTAATAGAGGGAGTCTTGGGTTTTAAATTTAATCAGAAAGCTCTCTGCTGTGTTTTAAATTTAACCTGAAAACTCTTTGCTGCTACTAGGCCCTGACTGATTTAACAATTACACTGAGTTCACAGATAAATCAGCTTTAATCTAAAGAATATTTTTCCCCAAGATGAAAAAAAATTCCCAGAAGTAAATACTTACAATTGCAGATCTCTCTCCAGAAGTAGCAGTCCCCTTTTGTAGTCCCAAAGTGGGGTTAAGTAAGGCTAGCACTTCTCATAAGAAGCTATTGATATTGCATTTCTTTCAATTCTTCCAATATATCACCTTTAAATTCCATTTCAGGCATGGGTAACTTCCCTACATCTTCTTCAGTAAAGACTGAAGCAAAGAATTCATTCACTCTCTCTGCTATGGTCTTGTCCTCCCTTAGCGCCCCTTTTACCTCTTTATCATCTATTGGTCCATCTGACTCTCTCACAGGTTTTTTGCTACAAATGTATATGAAAAAGCTTTTTTATTATGTTCTTTTGCTTTCACAGCAAGCTTTTTTTTTTCAAATTCTCTCTTTGCCTGCCTTATCAATGCCTTGCATCTAACTTGCCAGTGCTTATGTTGTTTCCCATTTTCGTCATTTTGTCATTTCCTGAAAGATGCTTTTTTGGCCACAACAGCCTCTCTGACCTCACCTTTAGACCATACTGGCAGTCATTTGGACTTCCTTCCACTTTTCTTAAAGTGGGAAATACATCTGATCTGGGCTTCCAAGATATTATTTTTAAACAAAGTCCAGGCTTGATATAAATTTTTAACCTTTGCAACTGCCCTTTTTAGTTTGTTCTTTAACTCTTTTCCTCATTTTATCATAGTCTACCTTTTGACATTAATAGCTAGTACTATGGATTTCCTTGCCATCTTCCCTCCATTTACTAAATCAAATGCTGTCATGCTATGATCACTATTGCCAAGTGGCCCTGACACCCTTATCTCTTGCACCAGATCCTGTGTTCCACTAAGGTTGAGGTTCAAAATAGCTTCCAATCTTTTCAGTTCATATCCTCAATGTATCCAGCTTGCGAACACCACTCATCTAGAAACTTTATCTTCCTAGCATGTCCTGCTGTGATATTGACCCTGTCGATACTGGGGTAATTTAAATCACCTATTATTACTGTGTAGTAACTTTTGTTAGCTTCTCTGATTTCTTTTAGCATTTCATCCTACATCTGTTCATTCTGGCCAGGCGGTTGGTAGTACATCCCCACTGCCATTGTCTTACTCTTTTTACATGGAATTTCTTTCCATAGAGATTCTATAGTGTATTTTGTTTCCTGCAAAACTTTAATACTGTGTGACTCAATGCCCTCTCTAACATAGAGCACAACCCCTCCACCAATTTGATCTACCCTATTATAGTGATATAATTTGTACCCAGGTATCACAGTTGTCCTCCTTCTACCAGGTCTCTGAGATGACAATCATATCTAATCTTTCATTTACATTCTAACTCTTCCATCTTATTTTTTAGACTTCTAGCATTTGCATACAAGCATTTTAGAGGTTGTATTTTATTCATATTAATCTGGTTATCAGTTGAGAGGGGTAATTTGAAATCTTTCAGTTCTGTCTGCTTTGTACCTCAGGGCATCTGGGCTATTTTTATCTTTATTGTAACCTCTCTATCGGGATGGCCTAACTTCCCTCTTTTGCTAGTATCCTTCAAGGATACATCCTTCTGAACCATGTGCTCTTGGGCAACTGTCAGCTTTCCCCTATTATCTAGTTCAAAAGCTGTTCTATCTCCTTTTTAAAGGTTAATGCCAGCGGCTCATCCTTTCAGAAAAGCCCCTCCATTCCACAGAATATTGCCTAGTTTGTAGCAAATCCAAACCCCTCTTCCTTGTAGCATCGTCTCATCCATGCAATGAGACTCCAGAGATCTTCCTGCCTTTTGGGTCCTGCGCTTGGAACGGGAAGCATTTCAGAGAATGCTATCCTGGAAGTTCTGGATTTCAACTTATAAATTTGGCCTCCAGAATCTCTCTCCCACACTTTTCTATGTCATTCGTATCAATATGTACCAAGTCAGCAGACTCCTCCCCTGCACTATCTAAAACCTTCTCTAAGTGGTATGTGAGGTCTGTTACCTTCACACCAGGCAGCATATTAGCAGGTGATCCTTAAGTCCACCAGCCATCCAACTATCTACATGCCTAATGATTGAATTGCCAGCTATAATGGCATTCTAAATCTTCCCTCATGGACACATGTCCCTGGAGAAACCTCCTCAGTATGAGAGGGTTGTAGATCACCTAAATTACAGGTCCTCCTGTAATTTAACAATATTGAATAATTTTGTTCCATCTGAATTTGATCACCTCAATCATTGTTCCCATTTCCAGATCATTTATAAATATGTTAAAAAGTAATAGACCACTATTCACCTTTCTCCATTGAGAAAATTGTCCATTTAATCCTACTCTCTGTTTTCTTTTAATCATTCCCTAATCCATGATGGTACTCTGCCTCCCATCTCATAACTTTTTAATTTCAAGAGTTTCTCATAAGGGACTTTTCAAAATCTTTCTGAAAATTTAAATATACTATGAGCAACATTCTAAAATGTTTAGTTGTGGTTTGGACATCTGCAGATATGTATGTGGATGTCAAAATCATGGACATGTCTCCATAACCATTCCACAAATGCCATTCACAGATGTCTCCAGTACGGGGATGTTCACGTAGGTTTGGGGGTGTGGCAGAGGCATGTCTGGGATGGGACAATTGACTTATACATCCCGTTTTATCCCAGAAGCAGTGGAGCCATCTGTAGGCACGTGCACGTTTATTCCTGCTCCAGGCATGAATAGGTATCAGGAAAGTGATTGTTTTCACTTTAAAACATCTAGTGAGTGAAGAGTAGATGGAGAATTAAGTGTGTAGCTTTAGATTACAAAGTCCACACTGGTATTTGAATCCTAGCCACACAGCTTTTAAGCCACTATTCTAATTATTATGCTATTAGATGCTTTGGTCCTGAAATGCTATCTTGGGGACATCTATATCCACGTTTCTGGAATTGTGCCTGAACTTGCACATGCCTGCCTTTCTTTTCAGATGTTCTGACTTTGATGTCCCAGATTGCTCTTGGACGTCCCATTTAGAATGTGTCTCCAAATCAACTTGCTCACGTTTAACCACTTATTAATTCAGATCTTCAAAAATGTATAGCAGATTAGTGAGACAAGATTTTCTTTGGTTAAATCCATGTTGGCTCTGTCCCATTAAATCATGATTATCTGTATGTTCAGTAATTTGTTCTTTATAATGATTTCCTCCACTTTGCCAGGTATTAACATCATAGGTTGAGGTAATCAATTAACATCAATACTATACAATTTGGACATTTGGCTGTTTATTCAAGTTGAAGTTGAAGGAGATTGCACTTGACGCAGGGAGTGGATCCCGAAACGTGCACGTCGTGCTTTGATGGAGATTGAATGAAAGAAAGCTAAGTCTTTTGATGAAACTTATATCTTTGAATAAAATGTATGATGCCATCTGGAGGGGTTAGAAAAACAATTCTGACTTCCCTCGGTGATGGAATTCAAAACGGCATGGGACAAACACAGTGGATCCCCTTACAGCAACAGGATAAAAACAAAATAAACGTTACCATCTAACTTCTGAACCATCTAACGTCTCAACAAATAGGGGTGTCCTACATGGAGTGGTGGGTTCACCCCTAAACAAAGACATGAGGAGGGGTGGCCTGCACAGAGCGACAGGTGCACCTACTCTTGCCATCTTGCTGGGCAGACTAGATGGACCATGCTGGTCTTTATCTGCCATCACTTACTATGTTACCATGTTACTATGAATTTACTTGAAATAGTCTTTATTACATGTTTTTGCTTCTGCAGCAAGCTTCTTCTCAAATTCTCCCTTTGCCTGCCTTATCAATGCCTTGCATTTAACTTGCCAGTGCTTGTGCTGTTTCCAGGTTCCGTCATTTGGATCTTTTTCCCATTTCCTGAAAGATGCTTTTTTGGCAACAACAGCCTCTCTGACCTCACCTTTAAACCATGCTGGCAGTTTTTTGGACTTCCTTCCACTTTTCTTAAAACATGGAATACAGCTGGTCTGGGCTTCCAAGATAGTATTTTTCATCAACACCCAAGCTTGATGTAAGTCTTTAACCTTTGCAACTGCTCCTTTTAGTTTTTTTCTTAATTATTTTCCTCATTTTATCATAGTCTCCCTTTCGAAAGTTAAAAGTTAGTACTATGGCTTTCCTTTCTATCCCTCCTCCACTAATTAAACCAAACGCGATCATGCTATGATCACTATTGCCAAGTGGCCCCAACACCCTTATCTCTTGCACCAGATCTGGTGTTCCACTAAGGAATAGGTCCAATATGTCTTCCCCTCTGGTTGGTTTATGAATCAGCTGCTCCAAGAAGCAGTCATTTATTTCATCTAGGAACTTTATCTCCCTAGCATGTCCTGCAGTGACACTGACCCAGTCGATACCGGGGTAATTGAAATCACCCATTATTATTACTGTGCTGTAACTTTTGTTAACTTCCTTGATTTCTTTGAACATTTCATCATCCATTTGTTCATTCTGGCCGGGCAGTCGGTAGTACACCTCCACTGCCATCGCCTTCCCATCTTATTTTTTAGATTTCTTGCATTTGCATACAAGCATTTTAGAGACTGTATTTTATTCATATTAATTTGGCTATTGGTAGGCATGGGTAATTTGGATCTTTAAGCTCTGTCTACTCCATATTCGAGGACTCTTTTTTGGAACCTCTCTGCTTTGGTAGTATCCTTCAAGGATACATTCTTCCGAACCATGCGCTCTTGTGCGACTGTCGGCTTTCCCCTATTATGTAGTTTAAAAGCTGCTCTATATCCTTTTTAAAGGTTAATGACAGCAGCCTGGTTCCATCCCAGTTAAGGTGAAGCCCTTCCCTTTGGAAGAGCCCCTCCTTTTCCCCAGAATGTTCCCCAGTGCCTAAAAAAAATCCAAAATCCTCATCCTTGCACCATCGTCTGATCCACACATTGAGGCTCCAGAGATCTGCCTGCCTTTTGGGTCCTGCGCGTGGAATGGGAAGAATTTTGGAGAACACTACCCTGGAAGTTCTGGATTTCAACTTCCTACTTATAAGCCTAAATTTAGCCTCCAGATCCTCCCTACCACATTTTCCTATGTCATTGGAACCGACATCTACCAAGACAGCAGACTCCTCCCCAGCACTATCTAAAACCTTATCTAAGTGGTGTGTGAGGTCCGCTACCTTCGCACCAGGCAGGTATGTTACCAGGCGATCCTCATGTCCACCAGCCACCCATTTATCTACATGCCTAATAATCGAATCACCAATTATAACGGCTGTCCTAACCCTTCCCTCATGGGCACATGGCCCTGGAGAAACTTGCTCGGTGTGAGAGGGTTTTACATCACCTGGGGGACAGTTCCTAGTTATTGGATCACTTCCTGCCACACCAGGGTGATGCTCTCCTGTCACATGACCTCTCTTCTCCATGGCAACAGGGATGCTGCCAGACTGGAGGTGGGACTTCAGGACTTTATCCCTGTAGGTCTCGTCTATGTACCTCTCTGTCTTTCTTATGTCTTCCAAGTCTGCTACTCTAGCCTCTAGAGAATGGACTCATTCCCTGAGAGCAAAGAGCTCCTTGCACCTAGTGCACACATAAGACCTCTCACCAACTGGGAGAAAATCATACATGTGACACTCAATGCAAAAGACTGGAAAGCCCCCATCTTGCTGCTGGACTGCTGTCTGCAGCTTAGTTTTAAGCTTATGTTTAGATCTTTAAGTTCTTTACTTACTAAGGGTTGCTATGGATACTTATACTAATAAAATTGTACCTAATACGTTTAATATACCTTGTTAACCTGAAGCTTATTTAATCTCAGGTCCTTAGTGTATGACTTATTTGGATAACGAGCTTCACCTGAGAGCACCTCCTTTCCTTTAAGATGTGTAAGTACCTATAAAGCTATGATTATCCCAGGGTGGGTGGGTGTTGGGGAGGGAGGGAGGGAAATAAGACTTATTAAAAGATGGCTGCTACGCAGTACCCTGTCCTGTGCTTCATGGGTGATTAATAGTCCTTGCTTTGATAGAAGGAGTCTTTCAAAATGGCCTTTGATCTGCCACCTGGCATTAACACCTATTGAAAATGTTTCACAGGTCTCTTTCCCCCCTAGGTAGAAGGCCTCTTTGTAAAGGTCTCTAGAAGGCTTTATTTGTTGCTCAAAGAATACTGACCCTGTTTTGCCTTTTATGCTAAGTTATATTCTGATTTATTTTAAATTAAAGCTCTTTGCTGCTGGTAGGCTCTGACTTATTATGAAATTTAAACTAGAAGCTCTCTGCTGGGTTCTAAATTTAACCAGAAATTATTAAATTTAAACTACAAGCTCCCCGCCTGGTATGAAATCTAGCCAGAAAGCTCTCTTCTCTATTTTAAATTTAAACTTAAACTGCTGCTACTAGGCCCTGACTGATTTAACAATTGCACTGGGTTCACAGATTAATCATCTTTAATCCAAAGACGTCCCTTCAGAAAATTTCCCAGAAGTATATACTCACAATTGCAGAACTCTCTTCAGATGTAGCAGTCCCCTTTTCTAGTCCTTCAAGACTGAGGATCACAGAACTCTGGTTGAACTATTTATGCCTGTGCTGCTGGGCTAAGCTGTAACCGACTTCCTGGGTGATTAGCAGTCCTTGCTTGGATAGAAGGAGTCTTTCAAAATGGCTTTTTGACCTGCCACCTGGCGTTAATACCTATTGAAAACGTTTCACAGGTCTCTTGCCCCCTAGGTAGAAGGCCTCTTTGTAAAGGTCTCTAGAAGACTTTATTTGTTGCTCAATGAATACTGACCCTGTTTTGCCTTTTATGCTAAGTTATATTCTGATTTGATTTAAATTAAAGCTCTTTGCTGCTTCTAGGTTCTGACTTATTATGAAATTTACACCAGAAGCTCTTTGCTGGGTTCTAAATTTATCTAGAAGTTCCTATAAGCTCATGGTCTTGCAGTGGGACATGGCCGCATGTGCACGCCCAAAGATGGGTGCCCAAAGAGTTAGCTCACGCCCCTTTGGAGCTCCTTTGGAGCACTAGGGAGCTAACAGAGATGTTTAACCCTTCAGGATGGGGAAGAAGAAGTAGACTATAGTTGTGAATAATATTAATCCAGAGAAGCGAGTAAAAATGGTGGGACCTATGGATAAACATGCAGTGATTGAGTTTAAAAATGAATAAGATTCCTCAACTCCTGTGAATGGTGACTTTATTGTTGGTTTCTCTTGTATACTGGGGGATTTGACTCATCCCCTCAACTTAGTAAGAAGGATATGGAGCCTCCTTCTGGCTCCCTCATGGTGTGTGTGTCGTTTTGGACTCCGACTGTATTTCAGGAGAGTCTGAGTCAACTCATAATCAGATTTCTGAAGTCCAAATGCCCAAAATAGTTCAATTTCCCTCTTGTGGAACTGGTCCTCTGGTAATTTCAGAGCAATGTTCTGTGCCTGCCCAAGGAACTAAAACATCTTCAAAATATATCTGGGATATTGTTTCTCACACAGAAGCCCCCATGCAAAGGTGATCTGAGTGCTCACCACCTACAGATTTGGGGTTTGAAGAGGGAGGCCACCAGGAAGGGGATGAAATGGTGGGGAGGGGGGAGTTGTGGGAGGAATGAGAGGAGGGAGGTAAGGATGGGAGGGGGGCTGTGTGAGGTGGGAGAAGAAGGGCACATGGTAGACAGCAGGAGAGGGAAGTCAGTGGGGGAGGAGGGATGTATGCTCATAGCATCCCTGATGTGCAACAACGTTAGGAGTCTGTTGCACTTCTGGTACTCCTACACATGGTACCAATGGTATGAGGTACAGCAGGGCTTTGCATTTGTAACCTTGGCCCAAAACTTTATGGTGGACCACCTGGAGGGCTTCAGAGTAAAGCTGTGAGTCCTCACACAGGCCCTATTGTCCCAGCAAGGCCTCAATTCCACCCCAATGCCACCTCTTCTTAGAGGGAAGGGTGCCAGGTAGGGAAATTATAGACGCCATTACTGTCAATAAAGATTGTTAAGTGTCTCAAACTGCATTATCTGAATCAATTTTTCCTCTCCACAACACATGCATAACACCAGTGCCATGAGATCCATGGCTTGTCACTTTCAGGTTAGCCAATGTTCCGCCAGCAAATAGGAACAACACCTCTTTAAGCCTGTGTCAGGACCTAGACATGTGTAGGTAGGTCACAGTGCAATGAATCCTGAGAGTACATATATGTAGGACCTGCAGAAAACATAGGCAACCATTCTGAAATGGTCCCTTCCCTCTTCGCACCATGACAGCCCCATCATCCACAGCACATGTATGCACTGAACCACTAGGGTCCCAGGACCCCAGACTGACATCACTGACACAGATGCACAACAACCCATACCCATGCATGATTGCTGTCCTAGTAATAGAATAGGCACACACCCTGAATATTACTCCCTCATGAGAAACTTCTGCTACACAAGGATCAGCTGCATGCACATGCCTGTTATTATATATTGACATGGCAGCACAGGGAACATGTTGACTGCGGCCACCCATCCATGCTGTTCCAGAAGCTATGACCAGTCCAAGGATCAGTCTCACCAGTCCGTGCCATGCATTTCTGGGTAACATGGACAAGCATCGGAATTCCGCAGGTATGGCCAGACCCCGTCTAATCCATGCTCGTGATGGGACGTCCATGATGTCAATTACATAAACATTCAGTTGGATGGCCAAGACATGAAGATGCACTGATGGATGGTTAGATTTGAAGTTAAAGATGCCTGATTGGGGGACGTGCAGATGCAAGGCATTAGGATGTTCAAATATGCAACATCATGCATGCATTTCACTGGATGTAGTGCACAGGCATGCAACAGATGGCAATAGTGTGGGAGTCATGGCCCTCAAGATGAAAATGTCGAGTAGGAAGAACGTCTGGGCAGATGCGATCAAGCTGCTAGTGCACCAAGTACTGGACAATCATAGCATCTTATTTGGTAACACTCCCTCTAACTACAGTGCCCACCACAAGAAGTGCCTGTGGTATGGCATATGCACCACACTAAATGCCATGTATTACGTAACCAGGATATAGAGGACTGTAAAAAGCAATGGAGGGTAGTGAAATGGAAGGTAAAGGCAAAAGTAGTAGATCGAGGTCTGGACTGGCAGGACCAAGTGCTGACATAGCTGGAGGAATGTATCATGGACACTGTGGATGAAGAGTCACTGAGTGGTGTTGGCAAGCTGGATACCTTGAGGACATTTAATTATTTAGCAACTTTTCTATACCACTATATCTACAAGTCACAGAGGTGTACAGGGAACAATATTGGAATGGATTACATAGAACTTAATTAATATCAGTCAACAGTATAACTTATAAGAACATATGCACAGTTGCTAGCAACAGTGAACTTAATCATTGCTAGAGTTAGGGTTAACAAGTACTGGAGAGGCAGGTGTATACAATTCCTTGGGTTAGAAGTAGTTATTACGGCAAGGTGGGCTTGGGCAAGATGGGGTGGAGGAAGGGAGGTAGGGGGAGGAGGGTCGGTAGTTAGGGATGTGACTGGGTAAGAAGAAGATAGGTTAGTGTACATTGAGATAGGAGGCAGAGAATACGTTGATTATTCTATCACAATAAAGAGGTGGGTGACAGTCCCCTGTAATGTGAGCTTTAGTGTTAGTCACCATGGCAACAAAGCTGGCCAGGGATTCTTGGACAGACAGTCTGACATTCTCTCCTCGCCTGCAGGTATTGGTGTAGAATTGGAGCAGTCCCAGGAAAAAGCGATGGTCATTGGATGTGGATAAAGCAAGCATGCACAGCAAGCATATCGAGCACAGGCAGTCAGCAGATACTGAGATTGGCGGAGATGGGAGACCTGATGGATAGGGTGGAGGGTGATTCAATGGAGATGAGCCTGCAGGAACAACAGGAGACAGAGGAAATGGAGGAGACGATAATGGAGTAGATGCCTGCTAACCCTAGAGCCACACTAGAAATATCTGCTGAGGAGGCAGAATATGCCTCAGAGAGGGAGGGTCAGCCTATGAACAGGCACATATAAACATAAGAAATGCCTTACTGTATCAGACCAAGGTCTATCAAGCCCAATACCCTGTTTCCAACAGTGGCCAATCCAGATCGCAAGTACCTGGCAGGTTCCCAAAGAGGCACACAGGTTCAACATTGCTCATCTGGGACAAGCAGTGGATTTCCAGAGTCCTTTTTAATAATTTTATTTATTTATTTATTTATTTAGCAAGCATTTGTAGCCCGCTCCTTCCAGCGATCAGAAGCGGGTAGGATTACTATTGTGAAACTGCCGAATCAAGGCAGGTACAAATTTTGTTTACATACAGATTGTCAGAAAAGCACATCATACAGAGTTAACACTTCTTAGCTATGGGGGAGTTCATTTACATATATACATAAATACATATATACAGGATAAGCTTTTTGGCCACAGTGGTCAGGGGCTGCTCCATCTGTGGATTTAGTTCAGGTTGAAATGAGATTGGAAAATGTGCCTTTTGAGTTTCTTTCTGAAGTCTAGAAGGTCATTGCTAGCTCGTAGTTCTGGTGGGAGTTGGTTCCACAGTGTTGGTGCCACATATGAGAAAGCCCTGTGGCTGGTGTTAGCTTTGGCAGATCTTATATCTGTTGGAGTGTGAAGGATGTTGGAATTGTGGGTTCTTCTGTTTCGGGTAGGAGGTTGCGATCTTACTAGGTTGTTGAGGAAGGAAGGTGCTAAGTTGTGGATGAGTTTGAAGGTGGTTGTTAGTATTTTGTATTTTGTTCGAGCTGTTATGGGTAGCCAGTGTAATTGAATTAGCACTGGTGTGATGTGGTCACTTAGAGTTTTCTTTATTATGACCCTGGCAGCTACATTTTGTGCCATTTGTAATATGTTTAGGTTTTTTTTTAGGTAAACCTTGTAGGATGGCGTTGCAGTAGTCAAAATGTGGCATGATGAGTGCTTGGGCCACTGTTCTGAAGTCTTGGGGATCAATAATATTCCGAATGGGTTGGAGCACTCTAAGCTTGTGGAAAACTGCTCTGTTGGTCTTTCGGAGGTGTTTTTCCATCTTTAGGTCACAGTCAAATGTGACTCCTAGATACTTTATTTCTTTTTTTGTTTGGTAAGTGTTGTTACATTGTGTTATTGATGTGGGTGGGTCAAAATTCGGTTCTTTGGAGATATACATTACTTCGGTTTTTTTGTGATTAATTGGCATACTACTTTGTTGCAACCAGTCTTGCATCTCTCTGATACATGTCTCTAGTGGGTTGTAGTCTGGGTTTTTAGTGTCTAGTTGTGAGTATAGCATGATATCATCGGCATAGATGTGGTAATTAATTTCGTGTCGTGAGAAAATTTTGCATAGTGGCTGCATATATATGTTAAACAGAAGTGCTGAGAGAGCAGAGCCTTGGGGGATTCCCTGCGTTTGGGAGAAAGATTCTGCTTTTTCTCCGTTGAATTGAACCTGTTGTGTTCGATTTGAGATGTAGGATGAGAACCATTTTAGTGGTGTTCCTGTTATTCCTATTGATTTTATCCTATTTATGAGGGTCCCATGATTGACTGTATCAAAGGCAGCGGAGATGTCAATGAATACAAGAATGTACATTTTCTTTTTGTTTTCAATGCCCTTTAGGAGGTTGTTAAGTAGGACTAGTAACAGGGTTTCAACTCCATGATGTTGCCTGAAGCCATATTGCTGGTCATCAAGAGGAGCATTGTCAGTCAGATGGTCTTGGAGCTGTAGAAGGACCGTTTTTTCTATGATCTTTGCCAGGAATGAGATACTTGATATGGGACGGTAGGACGCTGGGTCTTCTCCGTTGAGTGTAGTGTTTTTTAGGATCGGTCTAATGACTGATTTCTTTAATTCTGAGGGCATGATTCCTTGTTGTAGGGATAGGTTAACTATGTGTGCTATGTGAGGTGCTATGTCTTGTTTCACTGCCTTTATCCAGGATGCAGGACAGGGGTCTAGTGGGGAGGTGGTGCTTTTTAGGCTTTCCTCCAGAAACTTGCCCAAACCTTTTTTAAATCCAGCTACACTAACAGCTTTTACTATATCCTCCGGGAACGAATTCCAGAGTTTGATTACGCATTGAGTAAAAAATATTTTCTCTTATTAGTCTTAAATGGGTTGCATTGCAACTTCATTGTGTTCCTCTAGTTTTTCTACTTTTTGATGGTGTAAACAACCAATCTATATGTACCCATTCCACTCCATTCATTAATTTATAGACCTCTATTATATCCCCCCTCAGCCGTCTCTTTTCCAAGTTGAAGAGCCCCAACCTTTTAAGCCTCTCCTCAAAGGAGTATCCATCCAAAGTATAGCTTTTAACATGTCTTAACAAGCGGAGTAAAATGTCTTCTCTGCTTCTTAAAAGTAACCTCACCGCAAATGTAGCAAAATGAATCTGGACAATTAACACACTTTTGAGGCATTGTTAAACAACTACAAGCGATAACCGTAATATTTAACCAACTGCTGTTTATGAAATAGATTAATGCAAACTCACATCCATTCAGATTCTGTTTTTTTCAAACAATACAAACCACAATCACTGATGGCGACAGAAAGCATACCAATACATGACTCAGCGTTTTCTGCTTGTATAAGCCGGACCAGTAAGGCAAGGGGCCCGGTTAATTGATTATATTATAACTACACGACTCAGCCTTTTTGGGTGTGGCTGACAACATACAATAATAATTATGATGGATTTTTTTGTATTCAATCTTTGTTTACTGAAACAAAACTGTAACGGCTAATTTACAGTAATGTACACACTTTATTAGATGATATCTCCTGAAGTATGGGTGATAGAAAATTTCTGATGCCATATTTGTAAACAATGGGAAAAATTACATATGAAACAGGTCAGAGTATTAAAGAGGACCCAGGAAAGCCACTGCTTGCCCCGAGACAAGCATTGTGGAACCTGTGTGCCTTTTTGGGAACCTGCCAGGTACTTGTGGCCTGGATTGGCCACTGTTGGAAACAGGATACTGGGCTTGATGGACCTTGGTCTGACCCAGTATGGCATTTCTTGTGTTCTTATGATCACCCTTGAGTTTGCCTTTCCTAAAAGTGCTTAAACAATTTTCAGACATCCGATCTGTGCGTATAAATCACTATGAGCATAAGCATCTCTGAAATGTTTCCTTGTAAGTCTAACAGATACATCCCATGCCTATAGCTGGTTCCCTTTTAATGGAGTTTATTTAATGCTGTTTATGATTTTCTCTGGTGACTTTTCTTATATTGACTATAGATGGCAACATTTGTCATAGGACTTGTCTGAAAGAGATCTAGACCAATTGATGTTTATAATCAACAACACTGTTTGGTAGCCTTTTATATTTATCAATATCAACTTCAAAGAAAATATTCCCATTTAAGCCCTTACTGAATTCTACCCACATAAGTGAGACAGTGATTGAGTATGTTTGCAAAACATAGAAAAGACAATGGCATAATAATGCCTGTGAGTGTCATGTCATTTGTGATTGGGTTTGTGTTTTCTGTCTTTCCCTGCCAATGGCAGATGGTAAGGATGGAGACAGAAACAGTGAGAATGCCAGCACTAATGTCACTTTTATTTTGACAACTGACAGCTTTGCATTGGAAGATCGACTATATCCATATGCAGACTAGGTTAAGCAAGCAAACAATAAATTAACTGTAGTTTTCAAAAAGCAGATATTAAGAATTTGTGACCTAGCCTTACCTCCTAAAATAACTCTTCCTGGCAAAAAGTAATAGGAATTTAGTTTTTTTACACTCTCCTAACAGATATGGAAATATGACTTGCTTGGCTTTAATCACAAATATTACTCCATATCTAAAATTATTTACTAAATAAATTTGTCTAAACAAAAAAATTTCATTTCACACACACTTATGAAATTGTATAGTCACCATCTCACTAAGGGGGCATGTTTCAAACCGTTACATTGAAAGAAAGGCTGTGTACTTTTTGATCCATGATTTTTACACTAGTTCTTAAAGTGAAAGTATGTGTAGATTTTTGCTTTGAAATTTACTAGGGTTAGGTCATTTGCACCTGCTTTTTTGTTAGCTAAAATTTTGCTGGAAAAATACATGCAAAATTTTGAAAATTCAATCTACACCTGTACTTTTCCACCTACAACCTGAAGATACTCGAGAGTATTTACTAAATGTGCATGCATTGAGGGAGTGTAATTTCAAACATCTGATTAATGTAGGTAAAATTCTTCTTACAAGGACTTTTTTCCAGGGGGTACATGGTGGTATGGAGTACCGACACTTTTTCATTGCCTGCTAAAGTTGGCCCATGGTCCTCAAGTATTAATGAAAGAGCCCAGGCCCTGCATGCTCTAAATGTTTGCATGGTGTGCTCCCCCACCTCCCCAGTCCTCCATGTGAGAAGCAGTGTCTTCATCCAAACCCTGCAGACTTATGGGAGAAAGTGGAGGTACATGCAGTCATCAGCTGAACCCTGTAAAATATGGGAGACATGGGCTACAGGGGCTGAGCTGTTCAGATAATAAAAATAGGAAAAATAATTTTAGTTTTGGCTTGTGATTTACATATGTCAGCTAAGGGAATTTCAATGTGCAGCATTTCTAATATCTTTTTTTGCATAGTACAAGAGAAAATGTAGTTCTGTTTCTACTTCTCTGCTATTGCACTGTAAAGCAGATTCTAGCTTTGGGGGGTTTCCATTTCAGTTTTTGTCTTCATTCCTCTCATCCTGTGTAATAGCATGCCAGTCAAAAAATGGCAAGATTTAAAAAGTCAACAACCAATCGCAAGATCAGTGTTATAAAGGGAACAGCCTACAAACTCTTGAGATCGACCTATCAAGAGAATGAACCGCTCTTAACAAAACCAACTAAGCTTGCCTGACTTATTTATTTATTTAACAGGCTTTCTAAACCGCCCTATCATTAATTCAGGGCGATTTACAAAGTACATCACAGCAAAAACAACTTTTACATAGAACAGAAACATAGACTTGACAGACTTAGCCAACCACTAATCAAACCTCTTTTAAAAGGCCAATGCTACTGGGGGAGCGGAGCCTGGTTTCTGGTCAAGATGGACGTGTAAGAGCTGTGCTCCTGAGGGCAATAGACAAGAATCCTGACTTCTGCAATCTTTAATCAAATAGTTCCTACCTACTTTGATACCATTTGATCCCGGATATGTTGGACCCCAAACAGACGCGGCTGGATTACCAAGTATCTCAAAATGCTAGTGCAAAGAGAACCAAGACAGAACCTCTCTCACCTCAGAAGATGGCGGTTATCCGAGATTGTCCTGAGGCTTTGCAGGAGATCCTGGCTGAGATTCAGGCAGCCAACGAATTGGTCAAAGCTAATGGAGAATTGCTATGTGCAATGCAGGAAGATATCAACGCTTTGAGATCTTTGGAGTCAAATACGGCTCATTTGGGGAAGGTAGAGAATGTGGTGGCGCCACATGGGGAGAGGCTCGAGGCCGTTGAGAATCAGGCCAAGTTGATACTTTCATTACAAAGAGAGGTGGAAGATGGTAATAATCGCTCTCGGAGGAATAACATAAGAATACTAGGAGTTCCTGAGGGAGCAGAGGGTCATGACATGGTATCCTTTTTGCAGGCTGTGATTCCAGGTGTGTTAAAATTTCAGTTCACTATGCTATTTGAGATTGAGCGCGCTCACAGAGTGCCTACTCAGTCCGTGGTCACGAGCAAACATCCACATCCAATCATCTTGAAAGTTTTGCATTTTCAGCAAGTATTACAAATAATGGGAGCAGCCAGAGCACTTTCAACCTTGGAATATCAGGGACATAAACTCCTGTTTTTCCCGGACTTCTCAAAGGCGATGGTGGATCAGAGAAAGAGTCTTTTGGCATTGCGCCCACGTTTGGTTCAACTGAAGGCCCGTTTTGGACTACTATATCCTGCCCGCATGAGAGTCACGCTGCATAACCAGACCAAGACTTTTGATGATCCCCGGGGAGCTATGTGCATTTCTGGAGGAAAAGGAGTCAGCGGTGATGCGGTGAAGGTCATTTTGCAACTTCTACTTGCTACAGCTCTATGGCGCTTGCTATCATGGGCGTTTGACTGGTCTGAGGTCATGTAAAGGTGACTTATCCACTCAGAAGCGACATTTAATCATATAGCATTGCTATATACTGGGACATTCGTTCTGTCTCTTTTGAAGGACATTATCTTTACTCTTATTAAGGGAGGTGGGCAAGATGCGATATTCTGAATGTTACAGAAGTGTGGACGTGTTGGGTCATTGTGCCTTCCATGCCTGTCTTGTCCTGGTGGGCTCACCCATTATGTTTTGTGTGTTATATAGCCCCCCTGGGTTTAGGTGGTTTGGGGGAAATGTTTTTTTCAGAATTAGGTGTTCTTATTGTGTCTAATCATATGATGGGGCCGGGGATAAAATGTCTCTGTTTGGTTGGGTTTTTTTTTTCCTCTTCCTTTTCTTTGGGCTATAGATGCAGCCACACTTTGAAGGCGCCTAAGAAGTTGTTCTACAATGTAAAACTAAATGCTACAAATCAGTCTGTTTCTGGAACATATGACTGTTAATTCAGAACTATATTGTCAATATGCTTTCCTTTAAGATCATTTAACTGAATGTTAAGGGCATTAACAATTCCATTAAGAGGAATGTTTCTTCTCATTGGTAGGAAAGAAAGTGCTGACATCTTACTGCCGGAGGTGACACACTTGAAAATAATGGAGTTGTTGAAACTAGATATATAAGCCCTATTCCTTAAGGAGTTTTCAGCTGCCCATCATAAGAATAATGGGGTAGCCATCTTAGTGAGGAAATTTTTATCCCCCATGTTTTTTTAAATATTACATATTGATTTTTCCTAGCTTCCAAGGGACTTTTGTTCTAGAATTTTGTGAGTCTACTATCCATGCGGCTCACAGCTCTGATCATGCTGTAATCTCATTTACCCTATTTGACTGAACGAGCTTTAATAATATACAACAACGTGTCCGTCGGTCTTCTTTCTTGGTTGGGTCGTCTTAAAGATATAAATATGTCTATCACTCCTAAAGTGAATTATATAATAGGAATGCTACCAGTCTTCCTTACAAGTAAAGTATATCATCAAATTGATAGGATTCTAGTTCAGCTTCCATGAAGAAATAACCACCTAGATTTGCTCTTCGGAAGCTTGGGTCTTAATAAGAGGAAGGGGGGAAGATTTTCCCTGATTTTCAGGCCTAGCATTGTGGCTTTTTGCCAAAGCAAGGTTCAGTCCTATGGAGGATAGCTTATTGAATGGTTGCTAAATGGGATCAGGCAGCTGAGAATGAGTGTTAGTCTCATCGAGGAGGTGTCGGCACTATGAGATATGTGGTGAATGACTGTCCTAACATTCAGTCTTATTGGGTTTCAATATGAACCGTATCAGGGTGGTACTGGGATTCTGGGCCACTCTCTCCTGGTCTGGGGTCGTTTTTCAATCAGCAAATGGCATCTCATCGTTACAAAGGGATTGTCAGTCTAAATTGGCTCCATGTTGGGAGTGGCCCTATATTCCGTTATTTCTAACTGGAAACATATAACAGAACTTGGTTGATGTGCATGGTGGCACACTTGTGCCTATGCTACATATATGTGCAAATACCATGGTGTGGTAGTTCCCTTGCATCCTCCTCTTTTCTTAAGTGGAAACTCCTATAGAATTGCATCTTTAAAACACAGTATGAGATACAGTAGGGGGTTATTAGACAAATCTCCTTATTTCCTCTGTAGTGGAGTGCTTGCCCTTCTATAACCCTTGCAGGTCTAACAGGCTTGCAGATGTTTTATGTTTCTTTTATATGGCCCCTGATGATTGCATGATAATGGGAGGGACAGGATGGGGTGGGCTGTGATCAGCCTTTGCTTATCTCATGTTACAGAGAAGAATTGTGTATTTTAATTTACTGTAACTTGGTTTTCTCTTTTGTTTGTATTTTGTTGGAAAAAATAAATAAAGAAAAATTTAAAAAAGGCCAATGCTACCTATCATATATGGATCATTATTTTTTGCTGACCAAAATGTTGAGATAGGAAATCTGATTAAAGTCATATACCAAAGTCAGGGGCGGCCCAAGGGGGGTGCGGGGCCATGTTCAGAGATTAATTGTGGGGCCTCATTTGCATAGGGAACCTCATTTGCATAACCATTTGCATAATGTTAACATGCATTTTTAGTAAACATGCCTCTTAATGAGTGTCTGGATAAAGAAAGAGTAACAAATTTCTATGATACTATATTCCAGTGCCAACTGCCAGGCCCATTAGGAAGTACTATGAACACTGACCATTTAGAACTCATAGCAAATCCACCATATCATAACAGCTCTGCCAGGACTCACAAAGCACCAAACCCTACCTATCAAAAGGCAACACTGCAAATATTAAACCAATACATCTCAGAGAATACCAATGCATCTCCTACTGGAGAAAGAGAACAAGTGGCACGGTCAGATAGAAACTACATGACCAGAATACCTCAGCTTGGTTAAAATGCAGAACATAGACCGTCAACAAAGAACAAGGGATCACAATTTAGAAATAGGAAGACAATAATTAAACTGAGAACCCCAAAAGCCAAACTTGGGATGTGCAACAACACTGGAGAAATAAAACTATAAATTAATTTCCTCTTGTACTAAACAAAACACAAAAGACGTTAACGATGCACATTTCCCAGAGCTGATATAATCCAGTTAATAAATACAAAATTAAAAAAGTATTTTTCTACCTTTTGTTGCTTGTGCATTTTCTTTTTCAGTTGCAGTTGCTCCATCACTTTCTTCTGGTTTCTTCATGTCTTCTGTGAACTATCCATTTGTCCTTTCTTCTCTTTTAGATTTTTTTTCCATTTTCTTTCTCTATATCTGCTTTAACATATTGATCTTTCCCCTTTTGCTCTTTCCCTCATTTCTTTCCTTATTGCTTTATCATCGACTCAAATTTCATCCTTCCATTCTCAACTTCCACTTACTCTTCCAATACCCGGCCCATCATAGACTTTTCTTCCCTCCAACACTAAATATCTTTTCCCCTCTCCATTCTCATTCTCCATCCCTTTCTAGTCCTGCCCAAAAATCAGCTCCCTTATAGTTCTAGACCCACCCAGCATCCGGCCCCTTCTAGTCCCAGTCTCCCAAGCCTCCACATCAGCCCATTTCCAGTCCTAGCCCCCCATATGCTCTTTTCCAGTTCCATTCCGGCCCCCCATCAGCCCATTTCTACTCCAAGCTCCCCATCAGCCCATTTCCAGCCCTATTCCAACTCCCATCAACCCGCTTCCAGTCCTATTCCAGCCCCCATCAGCCCATTTCCAGTCCTATTCCAGCCCATCACCCATTTGCAGTCCACATTCCCCCCCATCAGTCCATTTCTAGTCCTATTCCAGCTCCTCATCAGCCCATTTCCAGTCCTAGCCCCATATGTACTTTTCCAGTTCCATTCCAGTTCTCCATCAGCCCATTTCCACTCCAAGCTCCCCCATTAGCCAATTTCCAATACTAGCCCCCTCATCAGCCCATTTCGTCCTATTCCAGCCCCCATCAGCCCATTTCCAGTCCTAATCCAACTGTTCAACAGCCCATTTCCAGTCCTAATCCAACTCTTCAACAGCCCATTTCCAATTTTAGCCTTCCCATCACAGCCCATTTCCAGTCCTAGCCCCCCATCACAGCCCATTTCCAGTCCGTTCCTACCCCCACCATCACAGTCCATTTGCAGTCCATTCCCCCCACCACCATCACAGCCCATTTTGTCCGTTCCCCCCACCATCACAGCACATTTACAGTCCTATCCCCTCACCATCACAGCCCATTTCCAGTCCATTCCCCCCCCCACCATCACAGCCCATTTACAGTGCCCCCCATCACAGCTCATTTGCAATCCATTCCCCCCCACCATCACAGTCCATCTGCAATCCATTTCCCCACCTATCACAGCCCAATTGCAGTCCGTTTCCACCCAACATCACAGCCCATTTCCAGTCCATTCCCCCCCATCAAAGCCCATTTGCAGTCCGTTTCCCCACCCCCTCTATCACAGCCCATTTTCCAGTCAAGAAGTTCCCCCCAATCACAGTCCATCCAGTCCTATCCCCCCTACCACCCTCCCTCCAAAGAGCCCTGCACCGTCTAAGGGACTGCAGAGAGAGCCGGGGAAGCCCGCGCTAGGCCCTGGCTCCCTCTGCACAGCCGCCAGCATGAGGAGTCTTTTCCCTCACGCTAG
The DNA here is from genome assembly GCA_033557465.1 of Ichthyophis bannanicus. Taxonomy (NCBI): domain Eukaryota; kingdom Metazoa; phylum Chordata; class Amphibia; order Gymnophiona; family Ichthyophiidae; genus Ichthyophis; species Ichthyophis bannanicus. Next base: position 733,927,944 of record CM066036.1, read on the forward strand.
TGGCTGTATCTATGAAGCCGTGAATGCTGGGAGAGGTTAAAGGCATTTGCGTCTTCAAAGATACAGCCGCTAGCATGAGGGAAAAGACTCACGCTGAAGGCTGTGAAGAGGGAGCCGGGGCCTCACGCGGGCTTCCCCGGCTCCCTCTATAGCCGTCCATTGAGCGAGAATGGAGTTCGCATGGGGCCCCCTGAAGCGCGGGGCCCTGTGCGAACAACATTCTCACTCAATGGACGGGCCGGCCCTGACCAAAGTAAATTTAATATTCGGATCAACCAAGTCAAGCCATTTACCAAAACCTTTCCAAAGCTTTAACACTACCTCTCCAAAAGACAAAAATATCATCTATGAACTGTTTCCATAGCAACATATTTGCTTTAAATGGAGACTGTGTGAGCCTTTGCCTCTCATACTTTGCCCTGTAAATATTTGCAACACTACAATAACTCTTGGTCTGCTTCTGAAGTGATAAGGTATAATCGGTACAAAGACGATAGCAATCACTCCATTCTAGTGTCAGTCAAACGTGACATTGGTTCTCCTACTTGTGGAAATTTGTTTTTTATTGTGTATTATGTGCTTTATAGGTCTCAGACTTGTCAGCACTACAACATGTTTATAGAGATATTTATCATGGTGCCTAATAGCATCAACGACCTTTTGGCACTTTTATACACTAATATGAATAAAACACCACAAGTGAAGCATTCAAATGATTTATCAACTAAATGCTGCTTAACTTTAGAGTGCTCCCCAACGCCATCCCTTGGTGCCTTTTCTTGCGTTTCACTCTAGATGAGCTTCTTCAGGGGGATTTGCAACTGAAAAAAAGTGAAAACAGCAAAAACGTTTTTTAAAAAAATCACCACTAATTTCTCCACGTTTACTGCCTTTAAAATTCCTCAAATCTTTACCTCTGTATCCACATGCCATTGAAAAATTTTCAAACTTGTGCTGCAGATGCTATCCTCACTGAGGTTTAGTAAATCAGGAAATCTTCAGAAAGATGCCGTGCATGCGGATTACCCTTGAGACTGCCGTATTATACCCTTATTTAGTGACATCATTACCTGGTGTAGGAAACTCCCCTTCGTGTCCTGCATCATTAGTAATTTCAAAGGCATGCTCCCCAATCAATGTACGTGTTCAAACCTGCAGGTGCCAAAGTTTGCAAATTAAATATCCAACGTTGTTCCTTTATGAGAAGTGTTTGTTCCTGTGATTTGCCATTTATACCTGAAACAACTCTTTCAACACAAAAACATCGCAAATCCTCAAAAGTATGAGTTTTATCATACGCGCCCCAGCCCTCCGCCTAGGGGTCAGAGGGTTGGGGTTGCCATGATGTCCTTTATGCAGAAAATGACTATAGCTTTACTCCCGATATGCCTTATGGGAGTGGTAGTTTTTAGTTCTCTGATAAAAAGGATAGCCGTGAGTCGAGTGTTAGGAAAAAGTTGACAACAAATTTATTCCCCTTCCCAAACAGACTTAGTGCAGAACAAAACAGTACTCTTTACAGGACCTTTTGCTTGAAGGTTATTTACACAAACAAAATAGCTGTATTTTGTCATACTCTTGGCTCCCAAAACGTGTAAGGCATTTTTCCATATAACAAAGTAGTACCCAGAATAGTGCATATCCTGTGTGGTTGCCATGGTCACATGTTATAAGAGAAGGGTGGTGTTTGGACCCGAAAGCGGATTATGTAGCACCACCCAACCTGCCCTCTGTGGGTCAGGGTGGGGGATAGGATCTCCCACTAACAGATCCACATTCTACATCTCTGAAATGGTGGCAGCATAGGGGACCATCAACCCCAGTCCTGCTGGGGAATAGGCACCCTACAGGGCAGTCAATGCAGATATGTACAAACCACATAGGGCACTGGCAGTAAGCCTGGAAAAAGCTCAGGTGCCCCCCACCACTATCCGACATTCACCAGCAGAGGGCACAGTCAGTCTCCACCCTGCAAGGTGTTCCAGCCATACATATGCTAACAGCAGACAGTCTGCTAGCTAGTACATAATGCATGTTTCTGGAGGAACTGCATACACCCAAAAATGGGATGCAAGCACACACACCAAGTAGGTATAGCAGTGATTGGGCCCTAGAAAAAGGAACTCATAGACATCACTTGAGAGAAATACTGTATAGCACTATGGGGGAACCTATCCATGCCATGGTCACTGCTCAGTCAAGTTGAGAGTGACCCCCCCCCCCCCAGCATGACATGTTGTGGCCACCCTATCCATGCTGGTGGTGGTCGGGCACTACAATGTCCCAGCCATTGCCCTATGCCCTGTGCAGATGCATCCTGCCCAGGCCGTCCTGTCCAGGCCATACCCACAGTACCTTGCTCCTCATTATGCATATTGGCAGGCTAACACTGGAAACTGGAATTTTGTCCAATAAAGTTTAAGCACCCATGACCTCTACTGGCCTTTGCTTTTTGTGTTTCTCAGTTGTCTGCGAGGGCCCTGCTCTCCTTGTGTTCCTGCACCAAACTGCTGTCACAGAGGCAGATCATTCCCTGGGGATACCATGACTGTTCGTCAGACAGACCTTGTCTGTTGCAGTGCATGGCACCCACCTAAGCAGGGCTTGGGCTTGGTCTGCTTTGGGCAGATGTCATTCCCCCCTCCACCACCAGCAACCCTCCACCACCATGCTGACATGCCCTTTTGCCGGTGGTGCTGGTGGTGCGCAGTCCCAGGCCATCCAGTGTGCCGGTAGGCGGCTGCCTATGGTGCGTGATATGGGGTAGGTGTGCTTGTACAGACATCCACGCTTCCCCCGGCACTGCCTGCTAATGTTTTGTGCCCTTTGGGGTACTTGCTGGGTGTGTCCCCTGGGACACTGTGGGACACACACTCGTGGACATGTTTGCCCTTGGTCAGTTGCTGTCTTGCTTGTTTTCCGTTTCTACATTCCTATGTATCACCTAGGCATCTGCTTAGTCCACCCTGTGCCCCAGCTGCCCCACTGCATGTCCTGCCTGCGGCCCCTTTTACCCCATTTGCAGCCTTACTGTAGTGCCCTTTCGTACTTGGGCACTATGCTGTTGCTGCACATGTATCACTATTACTTTTCTTGGTGTCCCTGCCTTTGCTGTACATTACTGACTGAAATGGTTTCTCTCTCCTGCAAATGTGCTTCTAATGCGGGGTTTTCACTGGTGTTATTTATTTTATTTATTTATTTAACATGTTTTGTATCCCGCCTTTTCCTTCAATCAAAGCGGTTAATACAGCACAGAGTTAAACAAAGGTGAGGGAAACATACATTGCATTATCATTACATCACAACAAAACACTAGGAGTACAAACAGGGAACACAGTACATAACTTACATTACATTACCTTACATTAACTACAAACAGCATATCGCTGAACAGAATGAGCATATAGAATAAGCATATAGCAGCAGATAGTGGGTCCCGCACGGTCCACCGCCTAAGGGCCACGCCAAAGGGCCCTCTTGCGAGGCCCTCAGGCACGGGCGCGCCATTGCTGAAGGGATTCTAAATGATTTGAAAAGTGCTCAGATTGGCTGCAGTTTTCTCTCACACACAGTTCCCAACTAAGTAGGCACAGCTGATTCTCACTCACTGCTCACAGGATCGTTGAAGCCTTTGCTGAAGGGATTCTAAATGATTTGAAAAATGCTCAGATTGGCTGCAGTTTTCTCTCACACACAGTTCCCAACTAAGTAGGCACAGCTGATTCTCACTCACTGCTCACAGGATCGTTGAAGCCTTTGCTGAAGGGATTCTAAATGATTTGAAAAGTGCTCAGATTGGCTGCAGTTTTCTCTCACACACAGTTCCCAACTAAGTAGGCACAGCTGATTCTCACTCACTGCTCACAGGATCGTTGAAGCCTTTGCTGAAGGGATTCTAAATGATTTGAAAAGTGCTCAGATTGGCTGCAGTTCTCTCTCACACACAGTTCCCAACTAAGTAGGCACAGCTGATTCTCACTCACTGCTCACAGGATCGTTGAAGCCTTTGCTGAAGGGATTCTAAATGATTTGAAAAGTGCTCAGATTGGCTGCAGTTTTCTCTCACACACAGTTCCCAACTAAGTAGGCACAGCTGATTCTCACTCACTGCTCACAGGATCGTTGAAGCCATTGCTGAAGGGATTCTAAATGATTTGAAAAGTGCTCAGATTGGCTGCAGTTTTCTCTCACACACAGTTCCCAACTAAGTAGGCACAGCTGATTCTCACTCACTGCTCACAGGATCGTTGAAGCCTTTGCTGAAGGGATTCTAAATGATTAATGTTAATTTTCAGACCCTGATTTCACTGCTTTAGTGTGCCTGGAGCCTCTCCCTGCCCACTCTCCGCGCATTCACCCCTTCTCTCCGCCCTCTGGAACGACTTACTGCACCCTCTGTGCACCTTAACGCTGCCGGAGACGTTATCGTGCAATAAGTGATGTTATCGTGCATTAATTATTGCGCGATAACGTCACTTATCGCGCGATAACGTCACCACTGCGATGTTAGCGCTCTTTAGTAAACATACCCATTAGAGTGGGATCAACGCGATTAGAAAAATGAAATCACCAGACAGCCAAAGTAGAAAAAATACTGTTATTTTTAATTTAGTGAATGGACTATGTTAGTTTTAGGAATTTGCATCTATTTTTATATTTTACAAAGTACAGGAGGGAATACATCTCTTTCTATTTTCTGATGTTGCACTTCACGCAGACTCTAGCTTCTTGAGGTTTTAGCTTAGGAAATTGGGAATTGGAATTAGCTCAAGAAAGGCCTGGTCACACTGCTAAGAAAACCCAGGAGCTGCTGGGTTGCCAAGAGTCAGCACTGACTTGAAGGCACACATTGCATTGCACGCCTTTCTCAGAAGTTCAAGGTGAGTTACATTCTAGTACAATTAGTAACTTGTTTTTACATAGTTCTACCTTTAGTTTGTGGTCACTTATCCTGTCTTTGGAGAGTTTCTGTGTTCTGCATGTGTGGGGATCTGTTTTGGTATGCACGTTTTTTGCTTTAATTTTGTGTATTGTTTTTTAGCAAATAAATTTGTGGAACGGCTATGTAGCTACTTATATAGGCCATTTAGGTTGGACCCTGGGCCCCATGTTTTTTTCTATTTAGGACTTTTACTATTCTATGTACTAACCCTCATTAAGAAGTAATTTTTATAAACTTTTGACTTCTCAAACTCCTTCCTTTTATTGCTTCCTTGTGTAGTTTTATATTTATCTCTGGACATTCTGTCTGGTCTGGTGTAAGCTGCTGTATACATTCTTTTAGACTGATTTGCCTTTAAACTAGAGAGATAGATATAATCCTGTCAGAGCATCTCAAATTTTTTGTTTATTCAGTCACAAGGTGCACCACCAACTTAAGCAGTCAACATACGCCCCTGGATAGAAACATAAGATAAGTGCCTTCCCAAAAATATGAAAAGCTAACCTACATAAATGTAAATATAGGCTAATATTGTTAGAAAAAAACCAAAAAGTTATAGAAACGTTCTCATCTAATACACCATCCTGCTTGTACAGAAACATGGTAAATGATGACAAAATAAGACAAAATTGATCCATCATTAATGCCCAGATATTTCTGTATGCGCTGCAAAGATTTATCCAAGCTTCCAGCCACAGGATATCAACTGCTTTTAGAGATCACTTGTTATCCCAATCACTTTTTGTTCTCTTCTTCTGTGATTTTCTACCATCCAAGAGAGACCACACAAAATCCCATTCCTAAATCAGTACCAATTTTGTTAAGGAAAGGCCAGCAGAATGGAAAGTTCTTAGCAATGTAGAACAAATAGTAGGTTCTTAAAAGGAGTGATAGTAAAAGTAGCAAATATTCATATTCAGAAAGTAAATAAAAGTGAGAAAAATATGGAAGCCACATGGATTTCCAAAGAGGTAGTTGATAAAGAAAGGGATAAAAGGATAGAAGAACACATGGAAGAATTTCTGGTACTTTTTTGTTCTAACTGGTTCAGAATTTTTCCACAGGAATCTTCATGGGAGCTTTTCTTTTTATAACCACCAAATTGCAAGCTGCCTCCAGGGTGTCAAACTTGGCCTCTACACATCTTAGATCTTGCACATATTTTCCAAGCAACAGAATTAAAATTGAGAGACCAAATTAATCACAATGGTTTTAAAAGCTCAAAAATACATTCATGAAATACTGAGGAATATCTTTTGTAGAAAAAAAAATAATTATATAAATAATATATTCTCAGTTTGAACTATTCAGTCTTTGAGACCCCAGCAGAGACCCAAATCATTAACATAGCAATGAGCCAGACAATACATTTTATGCGACTCAAGAAAGAGGTCACATATACTAAGGCCTTAATGGGCTATGAAGTATATAGATGCTCTGTGTCAATGATACGTGCTCTGGCTGCAAAATAACCCCATCATGCAGTAATTATACTTGCATTTTGTAAACATGCTAAAATGAAAGTCACTGATCAACTCCAGCCTTTGAGGTTTTACATTACCATTATGATCACTGATTATTGATGGTAGTAAGAATTTAACAGATTTTCAGTGATGGTAATTTATCAAAGGAGAGCAACTCACTCCCCCGCTTTGCTTTCATTTCTCTTGCTTCTAAGACAGGAAAGTCATGTACACAGGCCTTATTATTAGTTGTTTTTTGTTCCTTCTGTTTTCTTCAATAGCTATGCTTTGGCTGCAGATTGTCTGCTAAATGGCAAGGAGTCAGTGGCTAGACCAGCAAGATTTGCTGCCTCACACTGAACAGGAGGTCACGCCCAGATATATTTATTTATTTTATTCATTTTTATTTATTTTCTCTTATATACCGCGCTCTTCTGCATCAGTGTATCAGATCCTTTTCTTAGGAGACACTTATAAATGTATGATGGCCATGTTTACTCTGTTGATTTGTCCTATGTGCACCTTGGCAAAATGGCTCCTCTCCAGGTATCAGCACATACATGTGCTCACCTGCACCTCTTTCTTATGCATTTTAGAAAAGGCTCCACATTTAACCGAGGTTTTTCTAAAATGCTGCTGGAATTGTGAGCACTGGAACGTCAATGTTTCAATTCCAGTCTCCGCATCCTTTCTAAAATGTGTCTTCTAACTTAACGCTAAGGATCCCATTTACTAAGGTGTGCTAAGATTTTGCAGTTACCATAGGGTAATAGCCAAAATTAAAATGCAGTTAGTACAAAACCTCTGTGTAAACTATTTGGCATCTTCCCAGCACTTCGAGAAAGGCTGCTATGAAGTTAGTGCACGATAGTGACTTTTTCTCTGGGTTAACAGCATAGACAATAATATGCAGTGCAGTTAGCTGTTGAGGTGGCTTTCACTGCTCTGCATTATGAGGTATTTTTATAAAGTGATACTTACTTTAGGCATGAATGTATGTGTCTACTTAGACACTATTTTATAATGAAAAGTAGATGCCTACTTATTTTTATAAAATATTTATTATTTGGTTCAGAGCGGTTTACATATAACAAATCAACTTATGTACAATAAAACAGGTAAACCATGATGTGCAGTGTTTTTTAAAAAAAGTATAGGACAGGCGCTACAATACTAAAAATATATTACAAAAACTATTGGTTCAACCTCTACAATTCACTCAGACTGTTCTCCTCATGCGTTTCACTATATGTCTGATTTTTATTCAATAGTGCACTTTAACTCTATCTAGAGCATTTGAATTGTTTTTATGCCTTTATGTTCATTTCGTGATGCATCATCCCATTGGTTTGCTCTCCACTCTTTGAACAATGTGCATTACATGAAGTTTAAGTTGTTACGTGCTGCCGATTAATCTTTTACATTTCACTTTCTGCTTAGCTCATTATTATGTGGCTCAGCGTTTGCATCTCACTTTCGTTTTTCCATCTGTTTAGGCTCTTGCCTTGCTTGAGGTTTTTTTAACTTTAATGCTTGATCTTCAATGCACCTATGTTTCCAGGTGGCACTAATACTTTTCCTACTTTTTGGTAACCGATCACCTTTTCCATGTTAGTAGAATTTACATGTAATTGGTCCTGCCTAAATTTGAGTTGGCCCCTTATCTGTTATAATAATTTCATACCTTTCTCATATTAATTCATGTACACTGCAGTATCATTGTTTATAGTCCTCCTGATCATTTTGTTGTAATGTTCTCCTTAGATGTGCACAGCATTTTCGCACAATTGATTAAAGAAATTGTCTGATAGTTTTTACCACCGTGAGTATTTATGCCATGTTTGCTGATTTTATTTATTTATATGTATATTTGTTGCTTCGTCTCATTTATTTTACATCATTATTTATTTATTTATTTGTCTAATACTATTTTTAACATTGATTTATTATTTATATCAGTTCATCATAGAAGCTTGACACAATGGTCTTAAAGAGACACTTTGTCTGGTGCAGCTCTGGTAGGTGTTCTTGATTCACAATATATTAGTTTAAATGCACCTCTTTATTTACCTATTGTATGCCGTATTCATTTTAATGTATACATTTTTATTCATTCACATGCTCTTTTCAATGATTAATTATTTTGCACTTTTTACACATGTTTTCTGATATACATGGGTATTGTATTAGTTTATTTTCATAATTATTTTGTCTAATCGACATGTTTAAAAGGTTTGTATGTATATGTTTGTCTTATAGCATCAGGCTCTAGCCCATTCATCTTCTTCTCTGTCTCGGCCCTATTTATTTTACAATTGGTTTATATGGTTACTTTTAATGTGTTTGTGCATTATTTTACTCATGTTTATTTTTTAATATAATATTGACGTGCATATTACTTTTTATTTTTTAATTATTTATTATGGTTATTACATGTTTTAACTTTTATTATGTATTTTATGTTAGCTGTGTGCCCCCTGAGGAAGGCGTTGCCGAAACACGTAGGGGTGTTTTACAATAAAGCAGTCCTCACCAACCTGCTAGGTACTTGTGACCTGGATTGGCCACTATTGGAAACAGAATACTGGGTTTGACCCAGTATGGCATTTCTTATGTTCTTATGTTTCGGATTGGGTCTGGAAGGGTGTTCCAGATAGATGGAGGATACAGTTCAAAGGATCATGCACATGCTTGCTGGTTGGTTTTTCTTTTTTGTGTGGGATGTTGAAAGTGTTCTTTGTGGATTGTCTTCTGGGTCTGTTTTATTGTTGAGTCTGGAGTATAGTCTGAAGGTATGAGGTGGCATGGCAGTGGATTTCCTTGTGGGTGAGGAAGAGAGTCTTGAATTTGACTCAGCTTTCAAGGGGCAACCAGTGTAGGTGTTTCAGGATGGGTATGATATGGGTACTGAGAGGCTCCTTTGAGTATGCGTACGGTGGTGTGTAGAGCGGTGCATAGGGGGAGTAAGTGGACTGTGGTAGTCCTTGGTAGATGGAGTAGCAATAGTCCATATGAGGTAGGATAAGGGCCTAATGAATGGAGCGGATGTCAGTTGCTTCGAGGAGGGGGGCGTAGTCATTGGAGGGTCTTGGCTTTGAAATAGATTGTGTAGGCAGTTTTGAATATCTGTGGGATAAAGGATAGTTGTTGATCCAGATTGATCCAAGATATTTGATTTGAGTTTGCACTTTTATTTGTATATGTTGTTTATGATAAGGGAGGTAGGATAATTGAATGTAAGATCTCTTTTGCTGGAGTGGAGTGGCCTAGTGGTTGGGGCAAGGTACTTCAGGCTGGAAGGTCAAGGGTTCAAATTCCACTAGAGGACAGCAACCTTGGGCCAGAAGGACTGGGATTTCTAGTTCCACAGGTGCTCCTTGTGGGCTTGGGCAAGCCACTTAACCCTCCATAGCCCATGTTCCCTGTAAAATAGTTATCTCCAAGTTATAATGCCCTGTTCAATGTAAACCACATTGATGCAGAATAGCACAGTATATAAAATAATGTAAATAAATATGGCTTCTGGCTTTTTTGTAGTTGATTGCCAGATTATTGCTTGCTAGCCATCCTGGGATTTCATTGAAGCATCATTGGAGGTTTGTGAAGGTAGGTTGTTTTGTGTTGAATGGGATGTCATCAGAGGAACTAGAGATAACAATGAAAAGGATTACTGACTACTGAAATTGCAACAGATTTTTGTATTAGGCATGACAGCAAGGAAAGAATTAGAAATCACTGTTGTTCACCAAAAAATGAAAAGCAATGAAAATAGGATTCACAAAATGAAAAGCTCCCAAAAGAAACAGAAAGAAGAAGAGGGCAAACATTGTTTCTAAGAGGTAGAAAGAGAAGCAGGCAGGTAGTTAAGATCATTCTAAGGTGGATATTACTTAATCAGTAAATATAAAGTGCCTGTTAGCATAGATCTGTAAACTGCTTTGAGCTGGTGAAAAGCGGTATATAAGCACAGCTAAATAAATAAATATAGAGGTGACAAGAGGAAGATTAATAGGGGAATGATAAGAATTCAGAGAGAATGAAATGAGCGAAAAGGAAGATCAGAATACTAAATTTAGAAAACCCATATCTTAAATACATTTAGGGGTATGTTTACTAAACTGCGGTAATGTTACATTCGTTAAATTCCCTGGTAATGTTACAGATGCCCATATAAAGGAGTGGGCGATGCATCATTACGGCAAGTTCTGTCAGGTAACGCACATTACAAGGTGCTAATGCATGGTACAGTGTGCCCTGGATCTAAGGATATAAGGCACATTATAGGGCGCCTTAGGTTAAGGCGCCTTATAAGGCACCTTATACAGTGCTTAGGCTAAGGCGCCCTATAAGCCACATTAGGCTGGTGTGCCTTTTAAGGCACATTCGGCTGATGTGCCTTATAAGGCTCCTTAATATAAGGCGCCCTAAGGGCTATAAGGTGCCTTAGCCTAAGGCACCTTAAAGGGCTCCTTAGGGTAGGCGCCTTATCAGGCACCCTTGGTTAAGGCACCTCAGAAGGCACCTTGGGTTATAGTAGCATAGGCTATGGTGCCCTAAGAATGCTATGGTGCCCTAGGTTAGTGTGCCCTAAGGGCTGCAAGGTGCCTCAAGTTGACATGCATGACCCGTTAGGCATAGAAAAAGATGTAAACCTAACACCGGATAGAGCACCAAGGAAAGGCAATGAACAGGTGACTAATGGAGGGATAGCTGGGAGCTGCTAGACCTGCCATATCTTCGGGCATCCTATGTGGCTGCCAGTAATGTTGACAAACATGTTGGGGGCAGATGTACCACAGCACAGGATGTTGGCAATGTAAAGTACTGCAATGACAGTGGGTGGCAGATGATGGGAATACGTGTCCCCCAGTGGAGGCAGAAGTGGCAGAATAGGTACAATGATGGGTGGACAGAGGAGTGGTGGTGCCATGCAGATCAGGCACAGGTGAGGCAAGCACGAAGAGGTGCAATGCAGGAAAGGGTACCAGTGCAGGACATGGGGTGGCAGCCTGCATAGGAAGACAGGACTCTACACAGCTGACAGACGCAGATAGATGGACTGAAGGATTGTTGGCAACTGTGGCGAGGGTATTATGGGCTGGCAGCACAGATCTGCAAAAATATGACTGTTACAGGCATGCAAACTATTTGAGTAGGACAAGCATGAAAGGAGGGAACAATGAAGAAATGAACCCATTGCCACTGCCTAGAACATCACTGTACTAACCAGTAGGCTATACCTCCATGGCTTGTCTTACAGCAATGGCTGGGTATAGAAGGACTGCAGATCACTGCACAAACTGTTTGCTCTGAGTGCCAGGATAGGGTAACCCCATCAGTACCTATGATGCAATGCACATGCTGAAGAGCTGTCTACAACTGATCACCAAATGGGATCATCACCTCTCTGGTACCTCAGCTTGGTAAGATGAACTCACAGTGTGTGATACTGGCACAGAGTAGCTACAGACCATGCCATTGTGCAGGTTCTGTGTTCACCCTGAGGGATAGGATGGGTGCCCAGGACTAGGTCCGCAGTACATGTGGTGCTAGAGATAGGTTCTGCTGTACGTCCCCACCACTATCAGTGTTGACAGGTGTTCCTTGCAGTGCATCCAAAGGTAATTTGGTGTCCATCTGTAGTCACATGTGGCCCTCTGGTACCAGATTAATGCATACCCAGTGTTAGGGTCTGGCTGTCATATGCACCTGTTATCAGGGCAGAGGGGTGTCTAGACTTGCATGAGATTTATGTAGCAGTTGTCTCTACAGGTTATAGTGGTCTACACCATATACCCCAAAGGGCCCACAACCACCCTTTTTGTAGGTGAGGGAGTGGAGGGACAGGTGTCTGAGCCCTGAGGAATGGCTCTAGGACCAGCAACCCCCATCCTGCTGGCAAAAGACAGCCCTCTAGGGTTGGTGGGCCAGAGCGACTGGAGCAGTGGCTGAACAGCAGTAATGCAGGGGGTAAGCATGAAAAACCTTAACTGCCCCACACCACGGCCTGCCATTCAGCAGCAGACGGCACAGTCAGACTGTACCTGCAGCACCCTACAAGGTGTTCTAACTATGCACAGACTAACTGCACACAGTCCACTAGCCAGTCCCTAGCACATACTCACAAAGGAACCATGTGCACCAATAGGTGGGATATACAGCACAAACACCAAAAAGATATCTCAATGATTGGGGCCCAGAACTAGGAACACACAGGCATCACTTGAGACAGATAGCATAGTGAACTATGTGGGAACATAGACATGCCATGGTCACTGCTCAGTGAGAGTGACCTCCCAGCATGACATGCTGTGGCCACCCTGTCCATTCAGGTGGTGATCAGGCACTAGAGTGTCCCAGCCATTGCCCTACACCAGTGATGGCTAACCTTTTTGAGCCCGAGTGCCCAAACTGCCGCACAAAACCAAAGAATTTCCTCAAAGTGCCAGCACGTCAATTTGCATAAATATTTGCATAATGCTAACATACACTAACTTTTAGTAAACATGTCTCTTAATGAGTGTATGGATAAAGACAGACTAAAAGATTTCTACATTACTATAATCCAGTGCCAACCGCCAGGCACATTAGGAACTACTACAAACACTGCCCATTTAGAACCAATAGCAAACCCGCCGTATCCTAACAGCACTACCAGGACTCACAAAGCACCACACCATACCTATCAGAAGGCAACACTGCAAATATTAAACCAATACATGACCTACTGGGGAAAGAGAACAAGTGGCAATGTCAAAAAGGAATTACATAAACAGAATACCTCAGCTCAGTTACACAGTTGCAATTGCTCCAGCCACTTTCTTCTGGTTTCTTCATGTTTTCTGCTAACTCCCCATCATCTGCTGTCCATTTGTCCTTTCTTCTCTCTTCTAGTTTTTTTTTCCATTCTCTCTCTCTACATCCGCTTTAACATACTAATCTTTCTCCTTTTGCTCTTTCCTCATTCCTATTTCATCCACTCAAATTTTACCCCTCCATCCTCAATCCCCACTTACTCTCCCAATACCCGGCCAATTGTAGATTTTTTATCCCTCCCACACAAAATATTTTTCCCCTCTCCATTTTACTCTCCCAGCCCCATCCCATTCTAATCCTCCCCCAACATCAGCTCCCTTCTAGTTCCAGCCTCACCCAGCATCCATTCCCTTCTAGTCCCTGCATCAGCCCATTTCCAGTCCTAGCCCCCCATCAGCCCATTTCCAGTCCTAGCAACCCCCCAACCCAATACCAGTCCTAGCCCCCCCCCCATCAACCCACTTCCAGTCCTAAACCCCCATCACCCCATTTTCAGTTTAAGCCCCCCCTATAACCCATTACCAGTCCTAACCCCCATCACCCCATTTCCAGACAGCCCCCAACAGCCCACAGCCCCTTAGCAGTCCTAACCCCCCCGCCCATTAGCAGTCCTACCCCCCCCCGCCCGCCCAGCGCCGCCCGCCCATTAGCAGTCCTAACCCCCCTGCCCATTAGCAGTCCTAACCCCCCTCCCTCCCTGCCCATTAGCAGTCCTAACCCCCCTCCCTCCCTCCCTGCCCGCCCATTAGCAGTCCTAACCCCCCCTCCCTCCCTCCTGCCCATTAGCAGTCCTAACCCCCCCCCCTCCCTCCCTCCCTGCCCATTAGCAGTCCTAACCCCCCCCTCCCTCCCTGCCCATTAGCAGTCCTAACCCCCCCTCCCTCCCTCCCTCCCTCCCTCCCTGCCCATTAGCAGTCCTAACCCCCCCTCCCTGCCCATTAGCAGTCCTAACCTCCCCCCCTCCCTCCCTCCCTGCCTGCCCATTAGCAGTCCTAACCCCCCCTCCCTCCCTCCCTCCCTGCCCATTAGCAGTCCTAACCCCCCCTCCCTCCCTCCCTCCCTGCCCATTAGCAGTCATAACCCCCCTCCCTCCCTCCCTGCCCATTAGCAGTCCTAACCCCCCCTCCCTCCCTCCCTCCCTCCCTCCCTGCCCATTAGCAGTCCTAACCCACCCCCTCCCTCCCTCCCTGCCCATTAGCAGTCCTAACCCCCCCCTCCTCCCTCCCTCCCTGCCCATTAGCAGTCCTAACCCCCCTCCCTCCCTCCCTGCCCATTAGCAGTCCTAACCCCCCCCTCCCTCCCTCCCTCCCTCCCTGCCCATTAGCAGTCCTAACCCCCCTCCCTCCCTCCCTGCCCATTAGCAGTCCTAACCCCCCTCCCTCCCTCCCTCCATTAGCATAACCCCCCTCCCTCCCTCCCTCCCTCCCTGCCCATTAGCAGTCCTAACCCCCCCTCCCTCCCTCCCTCCCTCCCTGCCCATTAGCAGTCCTAACCCCCCCCTCCCTCCCTCCCTCCCTGCCCATTAGCGGTCCTAACCCCCCCCCTCCCTCCCTGCCCATTAGCAGTCCTAACCCCCTCCCTCCCTCCCTGCCCTGCCCATTAGCAGTCCTAACCCCCCTCCCTCCCTGCCCATTAGCAGTCCTAACCCCCCCTCCTCCTCCCGGCCCAGTAGCAGTCCTCACCCCCCCCTCCCTGCCCATTAGCAGTCCTAACCCCCCCTCCTCCTCCCTGCCCATTAGCAGTCCTAACCCCCCTCCTCCTCCCTGCCCATTAGCAGTCCTAACCCCCCCTCCTCCCTGCCCATTAGCAGTCCTAACCCCCCCCCCTGCCCATTAGCAGTCCTAACCCCCCCTGGCAAATTTTTTAAAAAAAAGCAGGCTCTGGCTGCTGCCGCGGCAGATTGCAATGTCCCGCGGGGCCCCCTCCGCCCGCTAAGCCCCTCTGCAAGGGCTTTCAGATTCGCGAGGGAGAGCATCTCCCTTGCGTCTCTGTTAAGCCCGCAGGGGCTAATGGGAAATTTCCCATCAGTCCCTCGCGTCTAAAGGGGCTGATGGGAAATTTCCCATTAGCCCCTGCGGGCTTAACAGAGACGCGAGGGAGACGCTCTCCCTCGCGAATCTGAAAGCTCTTGCAGAGGGGCTTAGCGGGCGGAGGGGGCCCCGCGGGACGCTGCATTCTGCCCTTGCCGCGTCCGCGGCAGCAGTCAGAGCCAGCTTTTTCTTTTTTTGCGGACCTTCCCGCGTGCCAGCTGCAAGGCCTTCGCGTGCCACAGCTGGCACGCGTGCCATAGGTTCGCCATCGCTGCCCTACACTCTGTGCAGATTGTCATGAGGCGGGCACTAATAAAGCTGATTTTATGAAAAGAAATCCTGATTTAGAGGAACTAGAGGTGCAGTTACCTCCTGGCACACATAGAGGGAGCGGGAGCAGACATACTGATCCTAGTGAATCTAATCACAGTAATGACCTGCAGCTGACAGAGAACCAGGAAGTCAGTAACAAAGGTTCTCTTTATAAACCAGAGCAGAACGCTCTTGAAGGGCAGGAGGAGAAGGAGAGGCAAAGGCAGGAGGAGAAGGAGAGGCAAAAGCAGGAGCAGAACCGAAAGGCACAGCAATGGAGATGGCAGCAGTTGCAAAGAAAGCCATGGACAAATAAGCAGTGGGAACAACAGCCGGAGCTGAGAAAGGAAGGAACTGGAACCAGAGCTGAACTAGAAGCTGAACCAACAGTAAAGCCTAGAAGCTATCAGAGGTACAAACCTGTTTGCTGTGAAAGAGGCCAAGCTGGAAGTTGGAACAGAAACAGACCACACGAGGTGGGAAGCCATAGAATCCAAACTAAGCCTATTGGGCAAGGAGAGTTTGGTAGAAGGTGCTCCAAGGTAAGAGGCGGTGCCACGCCTAGTTCTTTTACTCTGCCTGTTTATGATACAAGGAGAAGGAAGCTAAGAACCAGAGGGGAAGGTTCTGTAAGGAGTTTATCTCCAGAAAAGCACTGCTCAGTTTTACCCAGTCAGAAGGAAAAACAGTTGTATAAACAACAGAGGTTTTTACTCCATGAGCCAAGGTTTGAAACAGTAAGGTTTAACCCTAAGCACTGCACTGCTGGAAGCCATCCGCAAAGAAAGCTTCTCTCTAAAAACAACCTGAATAGGGGGCGGAGCCTGATGTCCAGCGGGTTAGACGCTTCGCGCTGAAGCTCCCGAGAGGCCTACTCAGAATCCTGACTTAATACCTACATAAACTTAATATTTTGCTCCGAACTTACCGGGGTACCTCGGGGGGGATGGCGGCCCACAAACCAGCGCGCTTAGACTTCGGGTCTCCCTCTTCTTCACACGGAAAACGCTCCAAAACAGAGTTGTCTTCCCCACAAAAGATAGTTCCACTTCGGGAAAACCCCGAAATGCAACAGGAGATCTTGGAGGAAATACGCGGTGTGAAGGAACTGGTACAGTCCAACGGAGAAGCGCTCCGAGCCATGCGAGAAGATTTCGGTATGCTTCAGGACCGGCTTGAAGGTCTTTCACTACGGCAGGACAACATGGCGGGGGTCCTCGACTCGCACGCGGTGCGCTTGGTGAAACTGGACAAGGCTGAGCGTCAGATACAGAATCTTCAAAAAGAGTTAGAGGATAGCAATAATCGAGCCCGTCGCAACAATGTAAGGCTCATTGGAGTACCGGAGGGGGCGGAAGCAGGAGATATAAGAGAATTCCTGGTCAAAACTCTTCCCTCCTTGCTGAAGATCACTTTTCACAGAGATCTGGAAATTGACCGAGCACATCGTGTTCCTACCAACATGGCGCTCAATCGGACGACCCCCCGGCCTATCATCTTTCGATTACTGAGATATCAGCAAGTTGAGCAAATTCTAAATGCTGCCCGGGCGAATCATCATCTGGAGTTTGAAAGTCATAAAGTCTCCTTCTTCCCTGACTTGGCAAAGCCCACAGTTGACCGTCGGAAGAGACTCCTTGCTTTTCGCCCTAGACTTCAACAGCTACAGGCTCGCTTTGGCCTATTGTATCCAGCGAAGCTCAGAGTGACTCTCCATAACCAAACTAGAACCTTCGAAGATCCTGATCTACTAGCAACATTTTTAGATTCCAAAGAAGCAGACCAGATGCGCTAATCCAACAACTTGGATCTGTAATCTGCCGGATCTGCCCGCCATTTTGAATGGCCCGACGCGGTGATCACAGCCTGGAACAGAGACTGCCTGGACTTTTCTTTCTTTCTATATATAACTTTCTTGGTCTCCTATCCCTCCATGATGTGCACCTCGGTTGGATTCGGAACACGCACAGCTATACAGGTTATATGTTTCAATTTAGGCCTTCTCTGGGGTTTCTCCCCGCAGACATATGGTCGCCAGTAATTTCTGGGGTTCTGCTTCTTCTCTAATGCACTTCGGTGCTTATTTTTTTATATGGGGCGCTTCATTATTTTTCATTAGCTTATTTTCTATCATGTCATGTGTACAGCCATATACAGTTAATATGAGGGACATTGTGAAATTATGTGCGTTATCATGTTCTTTCTCAGAATTTTTAACCCTTCTGAATGGCCTTATGTAAGATCTTATCACTGAACGTAAAAGGCATCAATAGTCCAATCAAAAGAAAGAAAATCCTTAGCTATCTTAATCATGAGCATGCTGATTTAGTGTTTCTTCAGGAAACGCATTTAAACTCCGCTGAAACACTGAAACTTAATGCTAAGCCTTACATGGTGGCTGCCTACTCTCCCGCCGTTTCCAAACGGTGTGGGGTAGCCATCTTGGTTCAGAAGTCGCATGTAACTTTGACCCCGGAGCAATGGAGCCTAGTCTGGAGCAAGGTGACACGGGTCTCTCGATCCGCCTCACTCACTCAGACACTTTTCTTTCTAGCCCACCGATGTTTCTATACTCCTGACAGGTTAGCCAAATGGAACGCCACCCAGAGCAATAGATGCTGGACATGCCATGCGGCCATTGGTTCACTAACTCATGTTATGTATGAATGCCCCGCATTACAGTATTACTGGAGTCGGGTCTGGGGTCGTATTCAATCTATTTTGCACTTTCAAGAGCCCCTCTCTTGGAAGATAGTGGGACTCCGCTCAGCTGCGGGGATCCCCTCTCTTCCCAAATCGGCATACTTCCTTTTAGACTTTATGCTGGGCATAGCTATTTCCCTAATTAAGAAATACTGGAAAAATAGCTCCCATCTGAGCCCCAATGAATGGTGGAATCATGTCTGTCTCTACAGTAAATATGAGCAAATACCTCGTATGTTAGCCTCTTCCGCTCAGACCCCCCACCACTTGTCTAAATGGAAGATGCTCAACGACTATGTTCAAACTGCTAAATGCTCTCACCTGACTGTTTAAATCTGTGTAAATCTCTGTCACATGATCATTCTGTATCGCAGATACTCTTTCTGTTTGTTTTGATGTACAATTACTGTTGTTTGTAAGCGCTTATATGATGATACTTATCAGCTTAGAGAAGAAGCATAGGGGTGGGGGGTAATTGGGGTTGCTTTTTCCTTATTGTATGCTTGTATTTGTTTCCTTTGGTGTGTTGTTTCTTTTTGCTTGTTGTAAAATGAAAATAAAAGTTTAAAAAAAAAAAAAAAAAACCTGAATAAAGATTGGTATTCTAATTTACCACCAGCCATAAGAGTTCCTGCTTACCTAAAGCAAAACTCCCATGCTGAGGATTGTCAGGCTAACATAGACAGGGATAGTGAAACCCCTTTGACCCAAAATGAGGAAGAGGATATGATGGAGGTGGATTTCCCCCATACTATTCCCTCATCTTTGCCGGAGGACATGGAGTGCGATTGGTGCACGGCCTACGCTCCCAAGTGTGCCTGCTGTAACGCAGAATGAATGTAAATATACTTTTGGTTGTTTATTGTGAAGAATATTACCTTTAAGAAAAACCTGCTATAAACTGTGAAGTAACAGTTCTCAAGCCAGAGAGCCTTGGCACCTTTTGAAACAAAGGACTATTTTGTTAAGCAACGTATCTCTAATTTGAACCCATGCATTATAACGGGGAATAAAGCCTTTTATTACCCTTCACTCAGGTCTTATTGTTCTTTATAGCGCTACATAGTGGCGCGCAATCTTTGTGTCACGACACCTTGTGGCAAGATGCATCCTGGCCAATCCGCCCTGTCCAGGCCATACCCACAATACCTTGTTCCTCATCATGCACATATGCAGTGAGGTGTTGGCAGCCACAAAACAATGGATAGACATACACACACATACACTCCTATTGCAGCATTGTGCAAAGATAGGGGTGGTTGGCAACCCTGCTCGCCACACTGGTCCTGATCACAGTGCCGACATTGATAAACTGTGCAGGAGGTAGTAGTAGTAGTGCTCTGGTGATAACTGCAGCTCAATGCTTGGGCCAACAGCCTGACTCTCCAAGCAGCTTTGGATTGTGGAGCCTGTGTGAGTGGGTGTTTGTACTCCTGTTCGTTGCTGCTTTGGGGATTGCACATGTTGATGTTGAATCTGCATTGTAGGGTAAAATATAGGGACATGCTCTGCAGGATCCACAACTGGGACTTGTACCTGTGATCCTCTACTCTGGGACACACTGGCTGTGTGTACTGCACCACACTGTTGCCACAGAAGCACTGCAGTTCCTGGAGCTACCTTTACTTTTCCTCAGCCAGACCTTTTCTGTTGCACTGCACACCACGTACTGGTACAGGGGCATGCCCTAGGTCCACCGCAGGCAGGTGCCATTGCCCCCTCCAGCATGGGCACACCCCCCCTGCCATGATGACATGCCCATATGCTGTCGGTGCTGGTAGTGCGCAGTTCCAGACCATCCACTGAGCAGGTAGGCAGGTGCCTAGGGTGCAGGGTTTGGGGTGGGGAGGCATACATGGACATCCACACATCCCACACGTGTTAATGTTACTTAACGCTCGTTAACGTAGCCACTGCTGTGTTACCGCAGTTTAGTAAACATACCCCTTAGTCTGCTTTCACAACAGAAGGCATGATTGAGCACAAGTAGCAGCAAGGATGTAAGGCAGTGGGTCTCAGCTCATTCCTTAGGACGCACCCAGCCAGTTGGGTTTTCAAGATATCCACAATGACTTTGCATGAGAGAGGTACATGCACTGCCTCCTTTGTGTGCAGATTTATCTCGGGCATATTGATTGTGGAAATTCTGAAAACCCAGCTGGCTAAACATGCCCTGAGGACTGTATTCAGAACCACAGATGTAAGGGACTAGGAACAGATTGTTTAATTTAGCACAAGCCTTTTCATTTGTAGCTGGATGTGAATCACAGTATATACAAATGCTGCATACCATCTAACACCTACATGCATTAGCAAATGCACTTTTAGCATAGGTCCCATTTTATGTCTATTTGTGCATTAACGGAATTAGCAACTCCAGCTATAAGTTTGTACCCAAGGCAATAAATGGTAAAATAGCTTGCTATGAGTTTTACTTTGAGGTATGTAGCCAGCTATTTTGCTTATGAGTTTCTGCCTACTGTTGTTGTTCATGTTTTTCCCAAGATTCTTGTCATATCGTGTTTTTATTACCACAATTTAGAGCAACTTATACATGGAAATGATAAATAAAAAAGGATTTAAGAAAGCAATATGTAGATGAAAGCGTTAGTGTTTTGATTTTTCTTATTGGAATTTTGTTTTTCAAGTTTGAATTTTCAGCATAATCGAGAAGAAAGTTCTCTGCTTGGGATCAAGATAAAAATTCTGGCCTAAAATTACCTCCTCTAAAATGGGCCTTAAGCCATAAAACTAATCACACATCCTTACTTACTAGATCAGGGATTGCAATTTGACAATCACGGTCTCTTTCTCTCTGTCTCTCAGATAAAATGCCCTTTCTGAGTTCCTGATCATGCATGCAATTATCAAATAAAAAGCTGAAAAGTAATCATAAAAAAAATCTAATTCACCCTGTAGTGCTATTCTCATCACTCTAATCTTGCAGATGAGAATTCATGCAATTTGCTTCCCCTCTTGTTCTGTCTATTGCAGTATGATGCCTCTTTCCACCCAATCACATCAATATATTCAGACCAATGGTCCTGCAAAATTGTCATTTTTTGTCCTTAAGGATAGATAAATCTTCCTTCACTTTAGCACAGAATTTCTTTATTCTTCTAATAAGAAAGCTTAGCAAAGTCTTATTTTAATATATGCACAGATTAAAATGTCACATAGGGAGGAAGGTAAAGAATGTTTCCTGGTTTACAAATGAGAAAACACTTGGTAGCTCAAGTCTGTTTGTAATTGTTAAGAGGCACAATTCCAAGACATAAAACAAAGGGGATCTTGTCCTATACTTGTTATAGCTGAATGAGGCTGCATGTTTGTTGTTTAGCAATTCTTATATACCAATGTAATCTCTCCCCCCCCCCCCCCCCCCCTTTCCCTGGACAGCAGGTGGGTCCTGCAGGGGCCAGGCCACAGAACAGTTCTATCCCAGGCTCTCCCTCTCCTTCACTCAGCTAACACATACACTTATCAGCTCTTGGTGCATACATTAAAGAAGCTCTGGACTCCAAATTGGGTATTCCAATTCTCTTTACTGCAAGTAAAATGTTCGATTTAAAGAACAGCAGTCTGTAATATTCAGTATCACAAAATACACAGCCTTCGGTAGCACTGCTTGTATACTCTAAGTTATTTGTGTCTGTAAATTTAAATATTTATTAGTTCTGCTGATGGCAAAAGGATACAAACTGCTTGATTTTCTTGTGTAACCTTACCAGTTTCTGAGTGTGCCCACAGTTCAGGCATAAGCCTACTGGGGCAGGGACACTTGTAAGAAAAATCAGCTACTTGGTATAGAAATACTTACTTCGCAAGGGACCAACAGAGGCCTTTGCACATGGGGCTGATAGACCTACAAAGGTATATTTTGGGTAATTCTGGTTCATTGTATGCTTGAAAGGCATCTCCCAGGGAGGGGCTACTTTAGATCATCAGACACCTGGCATCACATACTGATCACAGCCAGTCTGAAAAGCTAGAGCTGCACAAGACACAGATAAGCTTATTCCTTTCTATCTCTGCTGGGGTTTTTTTATTGCAAATATAGAATACTAAGGGTTGGTTAAACTTTAGGCATATTTAGAAAGGCATCTCCCAGGGATGGGCTAAACTTTAGGTATTGGGAAAATTGCTAATTGCTGGTCCTACATTACGTTTGGGGATAAGCAAACTGCTTGATTTCCTTGTATAGCCTTAACAGCTTCTGAGTGTGCCCACAGTTCAGGTATAAGCCTACTGGGACAGGGACACTTGGGTTACTGCCCACCCTACCTCTCACCCCACCCACCCCTGGGGCTGCATTGCCTATATAGTGGCCAATAGCTTGGGATATGCCCACATTCTCTTAACCAGCATGTCTTGTATTCAGTGCAATACCTGCGGTACTTTCATTCCAAGAAGAATCATTTGGAGCCTAAGAGCATGTCCTATGTGCCGAAGGTCATCTGCCATGTATAACGAATTGACTCTACTAAGAGAATACCTGGCTGCCATGCATAAAGAACTGTCTCTACTGAGGGAAGAACTGACTGCAATGAAGCGCACCTCTTCTAGGATACAGACTGAACAAAGTCCACTACCGCTCCCACAAAGAGTCAAACACACCAGGAACAAATGGATCACAGTGGGTTTGGGTAGATTGCGATCTGTGACACAGAGACATCCTATACACCAAGAGATATCCCTGCATAATGCATTCTCTGCCTTGGTTAATGAGGATGCCCTATCCAAAGAAACTGAATGGCCCTTAGAGGAGTCAGTCAATGCCCAATCTCCTGCTAAAGTACCAAATATGAAAAACTCACCAAACAGAAAACTACTACTACTTGGAGATTCCATCATCAGAGACACCAACTTGGGAACACAGTTCAAAAGAGAGAAGAAAGTCAAATGCCTCCCAGGCTCCTTAGCCGGCACGAATACAAACCAAATTATTGATGTACTTAGCGCGGAAAGAAAACACTCCAAACTTGATGTTGTCATCCACTTGGGTACAAATGACCTGGCTAGAGATAGTGCCTCTACAGTCCAAAAGAACTTCCAATCTCTGGGAGAAAAACTCAAGTCCATTGTTAACACTGTAGCATTCATCAAAGTTCTACCTGTTCTAGGTAAGGGGGCAAAAAGTCTAAATCACATTAACAGCTTTAATACATGGTTCCAGACCTGGTGCAAATGAGAAGGATTCAGATTTATTGGCAACTGGGAAAACACATGGACCAACAAGAAACTATACAGTGCTGATGGACTACACCTCTCTGTCACAGGGAAAAGAATCCAACGTGAAAAATTCAGGCAGTATGTCGATTTGCATTTAAACTAGAAGAAGGGGGTGATGGATGGGCAAGATCAAGTTCTGGACGTCACCCCCTGAAAAAGCAGAATAACAGAAACAACCACACTTTTAAACAACACATCAAAAGCAACTGGGAAGAAGTGGGTAGAATAAAATCAAGACAAAATACACACAAGCCAGTTAAATGTTGGAAAGCAATCAGCACAAATGCTCGAAGCTTAGCCAACAAACTTCCGGACCTGGAAGCCCTAATGGTGGAAAAGGACTTGGACATTGTGGCCATTACTGGCATGATTGGGATATAGCCATACTTGGCTATATTCTATTCAGAAGAGGCATAGAAAATGGAAAAGGGGGAGGAGTAGCCTTGTATGTCAAAAGCAATATCAAAGCTACTGAAATGCAGGGTGCATGGGGAAAAGAAGAAGCGCTCTGGATCATGTTGGAAAGAGGAGATAGCACTGTCATCCATACTGCTGTAATCTACAGACCTCCGATTCAAATTGCACTGTTCAATGTATTTGTGAGTGATATTGCTGAAGGATTGAATGGAAAAGTCTGTCTATAGATTGCCAAGATAGCAACAAAGGGGGAAACAGTCATATTGGGTGACTTTAATATACCCGATGTGGATTGGAATACTCCTTCTGCAAATCTGGAAAGAAGCAAAAAATTGTGGACGTTATCCAAGATGCATTACTTGGGGCAAGGTACTTCAGGCCGGAAGGTCAGGGGTTCAAATCCCACTAGGGGACAGCAACCTTGGGCCGGAAGGACTGGGGTTTCTAGTCCCACAGGTGCTCCTTGTGGTCTTGGGCAAGCCACTTAACCGTCCATAGCCCATGTTCCCTGTAAAATAGTTATCTCCAAGTTATAATGCCCTGTTCAATGTAATTTCAGTTTGTTCAATATAAACCGCACTGATGCAGAATAGCGCGGTATATAAGAGAATGTAAATAAATAAATAAATAAATAACTTAGACAAATGGTGATGGAACCAACTAGGGAAAGCTCAACGCTGGATTTGGTGCTCACCAACAGTGATAGCATGTCTAATGTCTGGGTGAGTGCCCCTGTGAACAACAGTGATCATCACACGATGTGGTTTGAGATAAAAGCCAAGGTGCAATTCAATCATAGCAAGCTCAAAGTCCTAAACTTCAAAAACACTGACTTCAATAAAATGGTCGAGTACCTAAAGGAGGAGCTGACAGGGTGGAAGGGGATAAGAGACGTGGAATTGCAATGGGCTAAATTAAAAGGGGCAATAAAAAGGGCAACAGATAAATATGTAAGAAAAGTAAATAAAAACAAGAGGAAAAGGAAACCTATTTGGTTTTCCAAAGAAGTGGCTGCTCAAATAAGGGCAAAAAACACAGCTTTCGCAAAATTCAAAAGCTTGCAAACAGAAGAACACAGAAATGAATACAGGATCAAACTCAAGGAGACAAAAAGAGAAATAAGGATAGCAAAATCAAAGGCAGAGGAAAAGATGGCTAAAGATGTTAAGTGCGGTGACAAAACTTTCTTCAGGTATATTCGGAAAAGGAAGAAGATCAGAGGTGGAATTGCAGGACTCAGAAGTGCTGGAAACGGACTTGTGGAAAATGACATTGATAACGTGAAATTACTAAACAAATACTTCTGCTCTGTTTTTACTAAAGAAAATCCTGGAGAAGGATATAAAAATGGGAATGAGGTAGATACAACGCCATTCAGAGAGGATGAGGTTTTAGAACAACTTGCAAAATTGAAAGTGGACAAGGCCATGGGACCGGATGGCATACATCCCAGGATACTGAAAGAGCTCAGAGAGGTTCTTGCAGGGCCCTTAAAGGATGTGTTCAACAGATCCTTGGAAACAGGAGAGGTTCCTCAGGACTGGATAATGGCTGATGTCGAACCTCTACACAAAAGTGGTGACAGGGTAAAAGTGTCAAACTACAGGCCCGTGAGCCTTACCTCGGTGGCAGGAAAAGTAATGGAGACACTCCTGAAAGAGTGAATAGTGAACTTTCTCAAAACCAGCGGGTTACAGGATCCGAGGCAACATGGTTTTACCGAGGGACGATCTTGCCAGACAAATCTGATTGAGTTCTTTGACTGGGTGACCAGAGAACTGGATCAAGGACACGTGATGGATGTCATCTACCTGGATTTCAGCAAAGCCTTTGATACTGTCCCTCATAGGAGGCTTATCAATAAACTCAGTAGTTTGGGGATGGGTCCCAAGGTGGTAACCTGGATCAGAAATTGGTTGACTGACAGATGACAGAAGGTGATGATAAATGGAGCTCACTCGGATGAAAGGAAGGTGATTAGCGGGGTGCCTCAGGGTTCGTTCCTAGGCCCGACACTGTTCAATGTATTTGTGAGTGATATTGCTGAAGGACTGAATGGAAAAGTCTGTCTTTTTGTAGATGACACAAAAATTTGCAACAGAGTGGACTCCCCCGAGGGAGTGCTTAACATGAGGAGGGATCTGCAAAAGCTGGAGGAATGGTCTGATGCTTGGCAATTTAAGATTTAATGCGAAGACGTGCAGTGTCATGCACTTGAGTAGCAGAAATCCAAGGGAAATGTACACTATAGGGGGTGAGAGGCTGGTGTGCACGGAGCAGGAGAAAGACCTCGGTGTGATTATTTCTGTAGATCTCAAGGTGGCAAAACAGTGCGACAAGGCGGTGGCAAAAGCCAGGAGGATGTTGGGCTGCATTCAAAGAGGAATTACCAGCAGAAAGGAAGGGATACTAGTACCACTGTATAAGTCTCTGGTGAGGCCTCACTTGGAATACTGTGTTCAGTTTTGGTGACCGTATCTTGCAAAGCATGTAAAAAGAATGGAAGCTGTTCAGAGGAAGGCGACCAAAATGATTTGGAGCCTGCGTCAGAAGCCTTATGAGGAGAGACTTGAAGACCTAAATATGTGCACTTTGGAGGAGAGGAGGGATAGGGGAGATATGATTCAGACCTTTAAATACTTAAAGAGAAATAATGAACAAACAAACCTCTTCCAGAGACGGGGAAGCTGTAAAACTAGAGGGCATAACATGAAGCTGCATGGTGGTAAATTGAAAGGCAATGTCAGGAAATACTTTTTTCTGAAAGGGTGGTGGATGCTTGGAATGCCCTCCTGATGGCAAACACAGTGACGGAATTCAAAGTGGACTGGGACAGACACTGTGGATCACTTTACAGCAACAAGATTAAATCAAAATAAACTGAACCATCTAATTTCTCAACAAATAGGGGTGTCCTACATGGAGCGATGGGGGGAGGAGCGGTGTGTTCACCCCTAAACAAACAAAGAAACAAAGATATGGGGAGGGGTGAAGACATGGGGAGGGGTGCACCTGCTCCTGGTGGGTGCACCACTAAGCAAAGACATGGGTAGGGGTGCACCTACTCCCTAAAAGACATGGAAAGGGGTGCATCTACTCCTGTCATATTGCTGGGCAGACTAGATGGACCATACTGGTCTTTATCTGCCGTCATTTACTATGTCACTATGTAGGTCTGCTAAGCACTTCACAGATTATAGTGTCCTTTTTCCTTTCTCATTGGGATCCTATTCCTCTACTCCTTCAGTGCACCAGGAAAGCAGTCACCCCACTCTATCTCCTTCCAGCAGGCAATTCTTCTATACGACAAACTCCTCTGTTAGGCTCAGGTAGAAAGCTGGCTCCCTCATACTCTCTCTTCTGTTCATCTCAAGTAGTAAGCCACCTCGTCAGTCCCTCTCCACACTCAAGCAGAGTGGTAAGTAAAACTTCTGACTGGATCTTCAATCTTCACAGACAGCCACTTCAGGAATTAAGGGCTAATCACAAATATATTAAAAGACAAGGCTCGCATCTAAGCCTCTGCACACACACACTTATAAATCATACACACACATACACAAACACACACACACACAAACTAAGCTTCTAAGTAAAGACCACAACTTTATCCTGTGCATTGGGGTTACAAGAGAGGGTAATGTTACAGCAAGATGATGTACACCTACTGCTAAGACTAGAAATGGAATGGTCCTACTCACAAAGCATGTGGGTTTGATAAGGGTCCTTTAAACCACAACAAAAACCTGTCTACTAGCAACGTGGATTGCAAGTTTAAATTTATATATATGCAATCATGAATTAAACCATCGTAATATCAACTCTGTCCAACATCTTCTCTTTGGGGGAAAATTCCCACATTAAACTAGACCTAGCTTAAAACCACAAACTCACAGCCTATTTCAGGAAAAAGTCAAAATTTTACTCCTTTTTTGGAACTTGCTATAGCCCAATTCAATATCAAAAGTGATCTCATAGAGGGATCAACCCAATAAAATCATATATAAGAAAAATGGGCTCTCAGGAGTAATAGACATTATCTAAATGTAAGGCTTTACTTTATTAACTCAGCAAGCTATATTAATTTTCCAGATCTGCATAAGTTCATCTTAATATATTGTGCGCTTAATGAAACACAGTGCTACTAAAATTCAAGGAAAGCATATTCAACAGATCTGCTAATCATATTTATTTATTTATTTAGCTGTATTTATATCCTGCTTTTCACCGGGTCAAAGCGGTGCCACATAAAAAGGGGGGGGGGAATTTACGTGTAGAGGTGGGGCCGTCACCGGGGAGGCTACATTGATGATTTCAACATAAGGCATAGGACAGACTTTGGACTTGGATAGATTTTTGGACATGGTTGTGTTAGTATAGTTTGAGTTGGGTGGTCATGGTGGGAGAGATCAGAGGTTATTTCGCTTTTTGGTGGGAGTCATGTTGAGGTATTCCTGAAACAGGATGGTTTTCAGCTGTTTTCTAAAAGATAGTAAATCGGTGTTATTTCGGAGACAGCTCGGTAGAGAGTTCCATAAGGATGGAGCATACAGTTCAAAGGCTCGATTGCAGGTCCGTTGCGAGCATTTGGTTCTTTTGTGAGGGATG
Source organism: Ichthyophis bannanicus (assembly GCA_033557465.1). Classification (NCBI taxonomy): domain Eukaryota; kingdom Metazoa; phylum Chordata; class Amphibia; order Gymnophiona; family Ichthyophiidae; genus Ichthyophis; species Ichthyophis bannanicus. The sequence continues at coordinate 733,956,470 of CM066036.1, forward strand.
GTGAGGGAGTTGCTGGAGGCTTGTATGGTGGTTCTGCCATGAGCTGCTCGAGACAGTAGGGTGTGAAGTTGGGAGTTTCGCGTTTGATGTATGGCTTTGTGGGTGAGTAGGATGGCTTTGTATTTAGTCCTTGCTTCGAGGGGGAGTATGTGTAGGTCTTTCAAAATCGGGGTGATGTGGTCGGTCTTCTTTGCTCCCTGAATGATTCTCGCCGTGGTGTTCAATGCTGTTCGGAGGGGGTTCATCTGTGTGGCTGGAGGTCCATGGTATAATATATTACAGTAGTCCAGATGTGGGAGCGTCATGGCTTGCATTACAGTTCGGAAGTCTTGATGTTCAAGAAGGGGTCTGAGACGTTGGACTGTCCTTGCTTTGTGGAATATAGTTCCGGAGGTTTTGGTGATTTGTTGCTTTAAGGTGAGTGCTTGGTCGATGATAATACCCAGGTACCTTATTTGTGGTTATATTTGAATGTTTGTGGTGCCTATGTTGAGGTGTGTAGGTGGTGTAAAGTCTGGGTCTTTTGTGACTATGAGGGCTTCTGTCTTCTTTATGTTAATGGAGAGGTTGTTTGCTTGTAACCAGTTGGACACCTCTGTGAAGCATGTTGATAGGTGGGTGTTTGTTGGGTTCGTGGTTGTAATGGGGGCATAGAGCATGATATCATCTGCGTAAATGTGAAAGCTAATGTTGTGAGTGCGTATGACTGAGCAGAGTGGTTGGAGGTAAATGTTGAAAAGCATGGCTGATAGTGTGGATCCTTGGGGGACTCCTTGGTGTTGTTGGTACGGGGGGGATGTTGAGTTGCTGGTGCAGATTAGTTGCTTTCTGTTAGTTAGATATGATTGGAACCATATTAATCCCAGTAGGTGGTATACTCAGCAGTACTTAGCTGTATTGTGCTACTGAATATCCCCCTCCCCCCTAATGCTGTTGCACACCCAGAAGCTAACCACAATGACTGATTAACGTAAACCTGTTTAAGTGTAGACACATAAAAGACTGTCCTAACTTTAGCTGGTTTAGCTCACCGGCCAGTGGCTGAATATTGTCACTACCTGATTAGCTAAACACTACCCAGGCAAACTGGATATTCAATGGCATGTTCCAAATATGACCCCAGCATTGAATATTTGGGTCTACGGTAGCTTTACAAGTGTTGGAGCTGCCGTTCAATTTGGATTCCCAAGTTTTCTTCTCATCTTACTTGCACTCCATTTCTTATGTTCTTATATTCACTATCAATTGTTCTTTGTCCTCCATCTGTCATGGTCCTCTGAAGGGCAGATCAAAGAAATGAGTTTCCAGGCCAGCTCTAAAGGTTTTATAAGATGATTTCACCTTTAAATGAAGAGGAAGGTCATTTCACAGAAAGTTGAGTACCTGTGAGATGGGGGATATAAACATACATAGAAACAAGACTGCAGAAAAAGACCATATGGCCTATCTAGCCTGCCCTTCCATATCAAATACTGAAGTTCCTTCTATTTTTTTGTCCTTCTGTGTTTGTCCCATGCTTTTATAAATCCTGATACTGTCCTCGTCTTTACTACCTCCACTGGAAGACTATTCCATGCATCTACCACTCTTTCCGTAAAGAAATATTTTCACATATTACTGAGTCTATCACCTTTCACCCTCATCCTATGTCCCCTCATAGCAGAGCTTGCTTTTAATTGAAAGAGGCTCTCCTCTTATGCATTTATGCCATAGAGGTTTTTAAATGTCTCTATTATATCTCCTCTATCTCGCCTTTCCTCTAACGTATAAATATTAAGATCTCTAAGTCTGCCTCATATGCTCTTGTAAAATGAAGACCACTAACCATGTTAGTAGCCGCCCTCTACACCGACTCTATACTATGTATGTCCTTTTGAAGGTGTGGTCTCAAGAATTGCACACAATACTCCAAATGAGGTCACACCAGAGACTTTTATATAGAGGCACTATTACCTCCTTTTTTCTGCTGGCCATTCCTCTCTCTGTGCACCCAAGCATCCTTCTGACTTTCACTATCAACTTTTCTACCTGTCTAGCCACCTTAAGATCTTCAGAAACAATCATGCCCATGTTCCGCTCTTCTTTTATGGACAGAAGCACTTCACCCTCTACACTGTATTGCTCCCTTAGACTTTTGCAGACCAAATGGACCGATCACTACTGCATCACCATTCAGTGTCTCCCTTCCCCACCCACCTTTCCCCCCTCCCCCATCTTCTCCCCTTCTCCTCTCCACTACCCCGCTCTGCACTCGTCACATAACCCCTTTGACCCTTCAACAATTTCCCTCTGCAAGTGACCTCCTGCCCTCCAAATTTTCCTTACTCTCCCCTACTTCCCAAGCTTCTTCCTGGTTCTCTTGTCTCTCAGCCACTCTTGATTGTGTAGCTCCCCTTCGCCCCCGGCCATCTTCACATTGTCCCTCACAACCATGGTTCCATAGTGGTCTCTTTCTCCTTCACACATAGCTACGTCACACCGAGCGTCAGTGGCATAAAGCCCCTTCTCCTTTCACACTTTCACGTTTTAAAACTGAACTTGCCACTATCGATCCCAGATCCATAAAGCCAAACGGGATTATTTTTCAAACACTATCTCTTCGGCACCTAATCAGACCTGACACCTTTACAGTGTTCTCCAGTTTCTTACATCCCTTTGGCCCACTTCTGCCCCTCCTCCCTCTCTCTCTTCCCCTACGCCCTATCAACTGGTGACTCATTTCAGCACTAGGGTACTTGACCTTAGGCAACCCCTACCTCATTGCCTCCCCCCATATCTCTGATCCACTCCCTTGTTCTCCCCCTCCTGTCTCCCAGCTAACCCACACCTGGCACTTATTCCACTCAATTACCTCTGCTGAACTTATCACAATAGTCTCTTCCTCTAAGAAAACTTTCTGTTCCCTTGATTCCATTCCCTCCTCCTGGTTACTTTCTCCCTCCCTAGCTCTTATCCCCCCCCCCCCCCCGCTCTTGCCATGATTAACTCTAGTCTTTCCACAGGTGTCTTTCCTCAATCATGGAAACACGCTCTGGTTCGCCCCATTCTTAAAAAGCACTCACTCGACCCTAAGATCCCTGCTAACTATCGTCAGGTGTCCAATCTTTCTTTTCTCTCTAAAATTCTGGAAAAGGTTGTATTCTCCCAGTTGTCTTCTCACCTTGAATCTACTCACTCTCTTCACCCTCGTCAGTCTGGTTTCTGGCCTGGCCACAGTGTGGAAAGAGTTCTTCTTGGATTTCTCAATGAACTTCACGTAGCACATGAGCAAGGTGACTTCTCGGTGGCGGTGTCATTGGACCTCTCTGCTGCCTTTGATCTCGTTGACCACTCCCTTCTCTTGGCCCGTTTACGTGAATTGGGCCTCTGCAGCACAGTGTTTCACTGGTTTCACTCCTTCCTTTCTTCCAGGTCCTGTTCTGTTCTCTCTCTGTCCACCCCAGTGTCATCTTCTGATCCTTTCCCCCTCCCCTGCAGTGTTCCACAAGGTTCAGTACTGGCCCTACTCCTCTTTAATATTTTTCTCTCAACACTTGCTTTACTGGTTCAACAACACGGGATTTCTGCTTTCTATTATGCCGATGATCTGGTTCTATTACATCACACCTCTCCACTCCTTCCTGATCTTTCCCCTCTAAACTATACTATCTACCTCTATACTATCTTGGAAGCCCAGACCAGCTGTATTCCACGCTTTAAGAAAAGTGGAAGGAAGTCCAAAAAACTGCCAGCATGGTTTAAAGGTGAGGTCAGAGAGGCTGTTGTTGCCAAAAAAGCATCTTTCAGGAAATGGAAAAAAGAGCCAAACGACGAAACCTGGAAACAGCACAAGCACCGGCAAGTCAAATGCAAGGCATTGATAAGGCAGGCAAAGGGAGAATTTGAGAAGAAGCTTGCTGCGGAAGCAACAACGCGAAGTAAAGACCTTTTCAAGTACATTTGTAGCAAAAAACCTGTGAGAGAGTCAGTTGGTCCATTAGATGATAAAGGGGTTAAAGGAGCACTAAGAGGCAACAAGGCGATAGCGGAGAGACTGAATGAATTCTTTGCTTCAGTCTTTACTGAGGAAGATGTAGGGATGTTACCCATGACTGAAGTGGTATTTAAAGGTGCGGAAGAATTGAAGGAAATATAGATACATCGGGAAGATGTATTACAACTATTAGATAAGCTGAAGAGTAGCAAATCACCTGGGCCAGATGGTATACATCCAAGGGTGTTGAAAGAACTGAAATACGAGATTGCAGACCTGCTATTAGTAATCTGTGAATTATCATTAAAATCATCTCTAATACCTGAAGATTGGAGGATCGCCAATGTAACACCAATTTTTAAAAAGGGTTCCAGGGGTGATCATGGAAACTACAGACCAGTGAGCCTGAAATCAGTACCAGGAAAAATGGTAGAAACCATCATAAAGAATAAAATTACTCAGCATGTAGATAGTCATGACTTAATGGGAGACAGCCAACATGGCTTTAGGCAAGGAAGATCTTGTTTTGCTAATCTGTTATGTTTTTTTGAAGGAGTGAATAATCAGGTGGACAAAGGTGAGTCGGTTGATATTGTGTATCTGGACTTTCAGAAAGCCTTTGACAAGGTCCCTCATGAGAGACCTTTGGCAAAATTAAAGAGTCATGGGATAGGAGGCAGTGTACTATTATGGATCAGGAACTGGTTAAAAGATAGAAAGCAGAGGGTAGGGCTAAATGGCCAATTTTCCCAATGGAGAAAGGTGAATAGTGGTGTACCCCAGGGATCTGTGCTGGGTCCGCTGCTTTTTGAAATATTCATAAATGACCTGGAAAGTGGAATAACAAGTGAGGTTATCAAATTTGCGGATGACACAACAATTTTAAAGTTGTTAAAACCCAAGAGGATTGTGGAAAATTGCAAGAGGATCTTGATAAATTGGAAGACTGGGCACCAAAATGGCAGATGAAATTTAATGTGGACAAGTGCAAGGTTATGCACCTAGGGAAGAACAACCCAAACTATGGTTACACGATGCAAAGTTCCACATTAGGAACCACCACCCAGGAAAAAGATTTAGGCGTCATTGTGAATTCCATGTTAAAACCCTTGGCCCAGTGTGCAGCAGCGGCCAAGAGAGCAAATAGAATGCTAGGTATGATAAGGAAAGGAATGGAAAATAAAACAAAAGATATTATAATGCCTCTATATTGTTCCATGGTGAGACCGCACCTAGAATATTGTGTGCAATTCTGGTCGCCGTATCTTAAAAAGGATATAGCGATTTTAGAAAAGGTTCAGAGAAGAGCCACCAAAATGGTAAAGGGAATGGAAGGATACTCCTATGAAGAAAGGCTAAAAAGGTTAGGGCTCTTTAACCTGGAAAAGAGACGGCTGAGGGGAGATATGATAGAAGTCTATAAATTAATGAACGGAGTGGAACGGGTAAACGTATATCGATTGTTTACCTTATCAGAATATAGAAAGAATGGGGGACATGCAATGAAGCTACAGGGTAAACTATTTAAGACTAATAAAAGAAAATATTTTTTCACTCAACGTGTAATCAAACTCTGGAATTTGTTACCGGAGGATGTAGTAAAGGCTGTTAGTGTAGCTGGGTTTAAAAAAGGTTTGGACAAGTTCCTGGAGGAAAGGTCCATAAACCATTATTAAGAAGGGACCCAGGATATCAATGCTTGGACCAATACAAGCATTGTGAAACCTGTGTCCCTTGGGGAAACTGCTAGGTACATATGACCTAGATTGGCCACTGTTGGAAACAGAATACTGAGCTTGATGGACCTTGGTCTGACCCAGTATGGCATATCTTATGTTCTTATGTTCTTAACTCCTGCCTCTCTTCAGTAGCCGGCTGGCTCACTACCCACTGCCTTCATCTTAACCTAACTAAAACTCTTGCCATCTGATTTACCCACGGAAGCCACCCCCTCTGGTTGCTCCCTCCCTTTCTGGTTCACCAATCCTCTGGTATCTTCCTTTCGTTACCTGGGTGTTTTCTTTGATTCTAATCTGTCTTTTCAGTATCACATTTCTCATGTTTCCAAAACATCATTTTACTTCCTTCGCCAAATTCGCGCTGTACGGCCCTTTCTCACCTCTCAAGCACTCACTACCCTTCTCTTGTCCCTGGTCATGTCCCGCATCGATTTCTGTAACTCTGTTCTGGTTGGGCTGTCTTCCTCAAAACTTTATCGCTTACAACGTATCCAGAGCACTGCTGCTAGGCTCATTTCTCATTCTTCTCCTCGCGACCACATTACACCTCTTCTTATTCACCTTCACTGGCTTCCTATTAAATTCCGCATTCATTTTAAAATCCTGTCACTTGTCCACCAGGTTCTCTTTACCCACTCTCCCCAATATTTGGCCGATCTTATACACTTTCACACCCCTACTCGCACCTTGCGATCACTGCATCTTAACCACTTATATCTTCCCTCCCCTTCACGTGCCCATCTTCAGTCCACTCGCTGTTCTGCCTTCTTTTTCATCGGTCCCGCCTTCTGGAATTCTCTACCCTCCTCTATCCGGCTCGAACAACAGCACACCACCTTTAAAAGCAGTCTGAAAACCCACCTCTTTACCATTGCCATTGACCTCCCCGCCCCATCTGTGTAACCCTATTCTCTCGATTCCCCTTCTTCCTCTCTTCTCCTGCCTTGTGTGAATCTACTATTTTGCTTTCCTATCCATTATTATAATTTCCTTTTCAGTTTCTGCCATTGGCTCTCTGTATTTTTGATTTGTGTAAATTGCTATGATGTTATTGTTTAGCGGTATATAATATAAATAAACATAAACATAAATGCATGACCCTGCATTTCTTAGCATTAAATCTCAGCTGCCAAATTCTTGACTATTCTTCAGGCTTAGCTAGATCTCTCCTCATGTTATCTTCTCCTTCTTGGGTGTCTAATCTATTGTAGATTTTGGTATCATCCGCAATGTGGCAAATCTTACCTGACAACCCTTCCACAATATCACTAACAAAGATGTTAAAAAGAATCGGACCAAGGACAGATCCCTGCGGTAAACCACTGGTAATCTCCTTCTCCTCAGAGTGAGCTCCATATACCTGTACCCTTTGTTAACTCCCACTCAACCAATTTCTAATCAAGTCAGTCACTTTAGGGTCCATCCCTAGGGTGCTCAGTTTGTTTATACGTCACTTGTGCGGAACGGTGTCAAAGACTTTACTGAAATCTAAGTACAACACATCTAGGGCTCTCCTCGGTCCAATTCCCTTGTCATCCAGTCAAAGAAATCAATCAGATTTGTCTGACAAGATCTGCCTCTGATAAACCCATGCTGCCTCAGATCCTGCAATCCATTGGACTCAAGAAACCTCAATATCCTCCCTTTTAGCAACATTTACAATAATTTACTCACCACAGATGTTAGACCAACTGGTCTGTAGTTTCCATCCTCATCCTTACTTCCACTTTTGTGTAAAGGGACCATATGTGCCTTTCTCTAGTTCTCTGGGAACACTCCCGACCCTAAAGAAGCATTGAAATTGTCAATCAGTGGAGCCGCTAGGATGTCTTCAAGTTCCTTCAGTATTCTCAGAGGTATTCCATCCTATCTCATCGCTTTGTCTACTTTTAGTTTAGCTAGTTCCTCACAAACACAGTCTTCTGAAAATTGTTCAAGATCCCTGTCACTTCTGTTCTTATTTGTGGGTGTTTTCTGAGGTCCTGCTCATGGCCCTTCATCTGTGAACACAGAAAATAAATACTTGTTAAGCAATTCCGCTTTATCCTCATCAGCTTTTACATATTACTGTCCTTCACCCTTGAGTCTGACAATACCACTTTTGCACTTCCTTATCACACTAACATATCTGAAAAATGTCTTATCTCCCCATTTGATTGCATTGGCTATTTCTTCTTCTTTTTGCATCTTTGCTTTACTGACTACTTTGCTAGGTTCTCTAAGTTTTTCCAAATATATATGCTTGTTTTCATCTCTCTGTAATCTCTTCTATTTTATGAAGGCAACTGTCTTTTTCTTCACCTTTCCAGCTACTTCTTTTGAGAACCATAGTGGCCTCCTTTTCCTTTTACATTTATTTACCTGCCTAACAGAAAGGTTTGTTGCCTTTAACAAAATATCCCCTTTCAATTTTGCTCATTGCTTTTCTACATCCCCCAGCTGTTCCCATCCCGCTAATGACTCCTTGAGATATTGTTCCATCTTGGCAAAGTTAGTTTTCCTAAAGTCTAAGACTCTAACTTTTGAATAGATTTTATCAGCCTTAGTCCTAATACAGAACCACACCATCTTGCGATCACTGGATGCGAGATGATCTCCCACTATAACATCAGAAACTCTTTCACCATCAGTAAGCAGCAAGTCCAGTATGGCCCCTTCCTGTGTGGGTTCAGTTAACAGTTGCTGGAAGAGTTTTCCCTGTAGATAATCTAGGACCATCTTACTTCTAGATGACAGTGCAGCAGGGATGTGCCAATCAATATCCGGCATATTGAAATCACCTATCAGTAGCATTTCTCCTTTCATAACAATAATGGCAATACAATTCCCATGGTTAGAACATAGTAGCCTATGCAGAAATCAGACTCTAAAATTACGTGCTGTCAACTCTCTACGCCTCTTTGCAGCACACCAATAGCGCACAACTTCAGCGCCGGCATGCAGAAAGAGCACATATACAAATTAGATAGTATTAATCTGTGGCGCAAAAGGGAGCATTAAACTGGGAGAGCAAGCCAAACACATGTGCACAGAGGCTGGCACAAGTTTGGCATGCTTTCCTAGAGAAACGGGGGCACTGTGTAGCTAATTTGCATATGTGTCCCAACTCCCAACAGTAGTTTGATGGAATCGGAGGCTTTCCCTGATGCCTGGATCATCTGAGGTGAAGTGTCAAACTTCCCCTTAGATGATCCAGGCTTCGGGAAAAGCCCCTGATGCCATCAAAATACTGTTATGGGGCAGGTACCCCAGATAGAAAGCAAATCCCTTGTGGCTCAGCGGCCCTAATACCCCCATCCATCCAACTAAAAATAGCCCTGGTGGCCCAGCAGCCCCAAACCTCTCACCCCCTCTCAGTAAATTTACAAAGGAGTGAGAGTACTGCCCACTCACGTCCGCTGCTGTGCCACCATCTTGAAAAATGACAGTGCCTGGCCCCCCGCAGTGCATCCTCACGGTACTTCCTAGGATGCACTGGGTGGGGTCAGATTGCATATAAGGCATTTCCTACCTTATATGGCAGTCTGACCCCACCTGGTGCATTCCAGGAAGTACCGTGAGGTGCCAGGTACTGCCATTTTTCAAAATGGGGATACAGGAGCCGGAGCATGTGGGCAATGCTCCTGCTCCTTTATAAAGATATTGGGAGGGGGTGAGGGGTTTGGGGCCACAGGGCCTCTAGGGCTTTTTTTTTAAATTGGGTAGTTGGAGGGATTGGGGCTACTGGGCCACCAGGATTTTTTTAATTGGGCAGGTGGGGGGAGATCAGAGTTGCTGGCCACCAAGTATTTGCTTTCTGTCGTGTGCACCGACCCCTCCAACAGTCAAACTTCCCCTCAGATGATCCAGGCATCAGGAAAAGCCCAAGGACAAAGGGTGCAGCGGAGGGCAGAAAACCAGGGTCCCTAATAAAGAATTTTACCAATCACCCTGGTAGGCCGTGGTTTTCTGCTCTCCGCTGCACCCTTTGTCCTTGACTATTTGCGGAAGGCCATCTTCTTTTCTCATCAGGAAAAGCCCCCCAATGCCATTAAAATACTGTTGTGGGCATGTGCAACACGTTTAGGCCACCTTAGACCCAGGCGTGGAGATACTGGCACTAAGGGGCTTGTTTACAAAGCCGCTACCACGGTTTTGTAAACAAGCCCCTAAGTTTATGAAATCCAGGTCATGAAATCCTCTACATGTTTCTCTGCATCAGACGCAGATGATATTAGCATGCCATTATATTACGGGCAGCTCATTTGCCTATAATTTAAATACTCTTGGTGTTATGTGTGCGCTTGCTTTTCCTTGCTGTTTATACGTGTATCCATCTCTTTTCTGCATTTGGTGTGGCGGTAATTTGTGCCTAAAAGTTGTATTATCTGCGCATAAAGGCCGCACTAGATTTCTGCATCAGCCCGATAGTGCACTAGTTAGTATGTGGAAAGTAATAAGTACTGTAAGGCACTGTTCCCGCTAAGCTGTGCGTGTGTGCGCGCGCACACACCTCACTGAGTGAGCGCACATACTTTACAACAGAGCGCACAAAAATTACAGCTCTGAATCTGATAGAAAACAACACAGATGTCTTAAAATTTAAAAGTTATGATTGTAATTACTAGAAATTTCCCGCTTCATTTAGTAATCGTCTATTTTCATTTAATTTGATTAAAATCAATGTGGTGCACATACTGTATTCTGACGTGTAGTCAAATTTTAAAGTATATAACTCCGAGTGTCATTATGTGGCGCACAAAAATTTAACCTTCCTTCAAAAGCTGCACACAGCTGATATTTTATGCGCACACAGCCTACCGAAAATTATCGGGAACATTGCTGTAAGGCTAAGTGTGCTGGAGTACAGGTATATAGAGCTTTATCTGCCAAAGTCAGGATTTTAAAATTTATTTGATGCAGAACTGAAAGCCAATATTGTTGACTTCATACTGAGGTTATGCGATTATCTTTGTGGGTAAAGCATAGAAATATGACAGCTGTATCTTTTTTTATGATTTGTAACTATTTCATTTCTAATGTACAGAGTCCAGCATAAATAGTGTTGCAATAGTCTAGTCGTGGGATAATGAAACCAAGGATCTGGAATGCTTTGAGCTGAGGTGTCTAACAAAGGGCATATAGCATGAAACTGTCATAAGGTTTGAAAAGCGCTTTTGAACACAGAGCTAGCTTGTTTTCCAAGGGAAACTTCAATATCTAGGTAGATACCCAGACATTTGAAGGTGGCTATACATTCTAAGGAGTGACAATGAATTGCCGGTGCAGTGGTTAGCTCAGTAGCACCAGGCAGCTAAAGTTTTGTTGAGATTCCAGAAACTTTCATCACACATTGGTTTAGGGAGGTTAAATCTGGGAGGTGTGGGTGAATAGAACATTGTCAGTGTAATTTTAAGCACTAATTCCTGCCCCTGAATTAAGGTTATTAGAGAACAGAGGAAGATTTTAAAAAGAAGGGATGCCAGCACAGAGCCCCAGCGGACCCTGTACGCCAACTGTAAAGGGGTGGAGGATGAAAGGCCTGTGCAGACTGTGAGGGAATGCCTGCAACGGAAGGAAACAAACTAGGGCTGGCTCAACGGTATCTGATGCCCTAGGCAAACCACAGGCTATGAGTCCATGCCCTGCTCCACCCACCCATAGTCCACCATTTCCCATTCCCAGTGCCACCAGATTTCCATCATCTTTCCTTCCTTTCCCCTCCCAGGTATCCAGCATCTCTCTCTTTCCCTTACCCGCTCCCCCACCCAAGGTATCTTGTATCCATCAATTCTCTCCTTTCCTCCCCCCCCCCCCCAAAGTATCTAGCATGCACCCCTTTCTTTCCTTACTCCAAAGATGTCCAGCATCTTTTCCCTCTTCCCTTCTCTATACAACTGCTGAAGCCACCCCCACCACCCTACTTCCCTCAAACAGCAACAGGAAAGCCCTTTAAATGCACAGTAAGAAGCGAGCCTGTGAGTATCTGCATGGGTGTGCCCACGAGCTCTAGGCTTGCTGTATCCCACCCACTCTGACGTGGGGCAGGATGCGGAGGACCTTGAATACACATGCATGCACCCACACAGATGCTGAAAAGCTAGCCACTGACAGCGGCTTTAAAGGGCTTTGCTGCTGTTGTGTGAGGGCTATGCTGGCACTGCACTGCCAGTCCTGAAGTCCTGCTTTTTGGCCTCCCGCAGAGATAGCATGGTGGGGGTGGCAGAAATGGTGGTAGAGGGAATGGAAGAGGGGGAAGATGCTGCACTACTGCTCCCTGAAACCTGGTCTGCCTAGTGGTAGGGCCGGCCCTCATGTGAACCATGAGTAAACATTGTCACAGAGACCATTGTCATATAAACGAGAAAGGATGTTGTGGTAAACCAAGTCAAAAGTGGCAAAGAGGTCCAGGCAAATGGTCAGGGTGTAGGAAGCTCATTTTCGCTGTTACATAGGATTGGGTGAGCAAACTGCCTGTAGTTCTGCAAATCCCAAGGGTACTTTTATCCATGGCGATTTCCACAATGATATGCACATACTTTTTCTGTATTGCACCATGAAAATGTACTCGCATGAATTTGTGAATGCACGTCCAACTTTTACGTTCACTACTTTGTAATGCGACATGACAAACTTATGCCCTTTGCGTTTTTTTCTGTTAGTTGCAGCATGCATGAAATTATAAACGCATATGAATGGACATGTGGAAAGGTCTTTGGTTATACCTCTCACGGTTTTAGGCTGCATGTGTCTGTGTATTAGGAAGAGTCTTCGTATTATTAGAGGAAGGCTGTTAACAGAATATCTTATGATCAAAAGTATTTTAAACATAGTGGCTGACAGAAAGCATCATGTCTCTTTTCAGTCTCTTTGGAACCAAATGTTCTTAGTTTATTTCTTAATCCTCACATTGAAACCTTTCCTTATGCAAGATTTCATGACTTGTACCTAATTGTAGCATATATGTAAAATATGCGCATATGTTCACCCACTCATGCATTTAAAATTTGAAATTGACATGCACTGTTCCACTTTGACATTTACATTTTTGCAATAAAATGTTCTCATTTTCCCCAGAATTAAAAAGGACTGATAAGATAGCTCTAATCTCTAATTCATCCTGATTTAGTATTTTAATCATACGGTATTTAGAACACACATGTATTTCAAAGTATATTTTGATGTGCTTGGCAGAATTTACTCATTTATTTATTTCATTGGGATATTTATGTCTTCCTAGCACTATTCTAGGGGTGGAAAACATTGGTACACTTAGGGGTATGCTTACTAAACTCCGGTAATGTTACCCGTGTGAAGTTCCCCGGTAGTGTTACGGATGCCCATATAAAGGCATGGGCGTTGCATCGTTATGGCAAGTCGTGTCAGGTAATTTATTTAGCGTACATTTGTATCCCTCTGCTTCCAGCGATCAGCAGCGGTTGCTATACAAGGTAAGGGTGGCTGTACGGGCCAAGAATTAGAAGGGTATACATTGAGATTGGGGGGGGGGGGGGAAAGAGCACGGCAATCATAGAGTTACATTTTACAGTTGATTGTTGGGAACACTTCAAACAGGAAATATTATATACATATATACATATAGGCTGAGTGCATTACCCGTTGGGCTAATACTTAGGGTAGGGTGGCTTTCCCATTCACAAGGTATATGGTTAGTGGTGGAGTAAAGAGGAGGCGGGGTACTGCTGCTAGGTTATATTGAAATGGGATTGGAAGAGGTGCGTCTTAAGCTTTTTTCTGAAATCTTTCAAATCACAGATTGCACGCAGGTCCCATGGCAGCTGGTTCCAGAGTAGAGGTGCTATCAGTGAGAGCGCTCTTTTACTTGTGCAAGCATTAACATTTCTGATGCACTTCGGGAGAGAGAGGGTATTGAGGCTTGCTGTTCTTCTACTTCTGTTGTTGGGTAGATTGGAAATTAGGCTGTTGAGATGTGAGGGTGCTAAATTGTGAATGAGTTTGAAGGTAGAGGGAGGAGTGGTCTAGTGGTTAGGACAAGGTACTTCAGGCCAGAGGGCCGGGGGTTCAAGTTCCACCTGGGGACAGCAACCTCATGCCGGAGGGACTGGGATTTCTAGTCCTATAGGCACTCCTTGAGGTCTTGGGCAAGCCACTTAACCCTCCACTGCCCATGTTCCCTGTAAGTATTAGTGTATGTGTCTCATATCCCCTCGTGTTAAATGTATCCCCAAATTGACCACTTTGACCCGGTGAAAAGCAGGATATAAATACAGCTAAATAATAAAAAAGGTAGTGACTATCATTTTGTATTGAATGCGGGCCACGATGGGGAGCCAATGCAACTCGATTAGTACGGGTGTAATGCTCAATGAGGCCTTTTTGCATAATGATTCTTGCAGCGACGTTTTGTGCCAGTTGCAGGATATTTGTGGTTTTCTTTGGTAAGCCTTGCAGTATGGCATTGCAATAGTCTAGGTGTAGAATGATGAGTGTTTGTGCGACTGACCTGAAGTCGGCATGATCCAGGATGTTACGTAATGGCTGCAACATTCTCAATTTATGGAAGATAGCCCGATTGGTATTTCGAAGATGTTTGTCCATATGTAGGTTGCTGTCAAGCAGCACTCCTAAATATTTTATCTCAGTCTTGATGTGGTAGGTGTTGTTGTTCATGGTGACCGTAGCTGGGGGCTTGAAGCCAGAGTTCCTGGATATACACATGACTTCTGTTTTTTTGTGATTTATGGTCATGTTGTTTCGTTGTAGCCAGGTTTGCAGTTCAAGTATGCATTTTTCAAGACTGTTGAGGTTGGGGTTATTCACATCGAGTTGTGTATATAGCATCAGGTCATCAGCGTATATATGGTAGTTGATCTCATGTTCCTGGAAAATCTTGCACACAGGTCGTAGGTATAAGTTGAAGAGGAGGGCGGAGAGGGCAGAGCCTTGCGGAATGCCTTGAGTTTGTAGGAAGGGGGCTGCCTTGTCATTGTTGAGTTGGACCTGCTGCATTCTGTTTGTTATGTAGGAAGAGAACCATTTTAATGGAATACCAGAAATGCCTATGGTTGCAAGACGCTCCAGAAGTGTGGGGTGGTGTACGGAGTCAAAGGCAGCTGATATATCGATAAATATAAGCATATACATCTTACTCTTGTTTTCTAAGCCCTTGAGTAGGTTGTCCATTAGGGCTAGCAGGAGAGTTTCTACACCGTGATGTTGATGAAACCCGTATTGATGGACATCAAGGGCGATTGAGTCGTCAATGTGATCCTGCAGCTGGTGCTGAACAGCCTTTTCGATAATCTTGGCGAGGAAAGATATACTTGAAATTGGACTGTAGGAGGATGGGTCGTCCTTGCCGAGTGATTTGTTTTTCAAAATGGGTCGTATGATAGATTTTTTGAGCAGTGATGGCATGATACCTTGTTGTAGTGAAAGGTTCACTATGTGAGAGATGTGCTGAGCCATTTCATGATTGGTGGCCTTGATCCATGCGGCTGGACAGGGATCTAGAGGGGAGGTTGTGGTATTTAGGTTGGTGATGATGTTTCTTATTTGCTGGTCATCTACACTCTGGAAGGTAGACCATTTTTTTGCCTTGGTCTGGTACTCGTGGGGTGTTGATGTTTTGTAGGGGGTCCACTGCATCTGGCTTTGGAGTGAGGAGGGCAGGCGCTGTGGAATTAAGCTTGTTGGCATAATGGTCAGCTAGCCGTTGGGCAGTTATGTTTCCGCTGGGATTGCAGTCCTGCGGTGCCTTGGTGAGCGATTTGATGAGTGCGAAAAGCTCCCTGGGTCTGTTGAGGGCCTTATTGAGTGTGTTTGTGTGGTGTGTTACAAGGTTGAGGGCCTTATTGAGTGTGTTTGTGTGGTGCGTTACAAGGCGCCTTAGACTAATACATGTTAGAAGGTGCCTTATAAGGCACCTTACTTATAAGGCACCTTGTAAGGTACCTTGTTAGGTGCCTTATAAGGTGCCTTGTTAGGTGCCTTATAAGGTGCCTTGTTATAGGGCACCTAACAAGGCACCTTATAAGACACCTAACAAGGCACCTTATAAGGCCCCTTATAGGGCACCTAACAAGGCACCTTATAAGGCACCTAAGGGGCCTTATAAGGTGCCTTATTAGGTGCCTTGTAAGGTGCCCTCTAAGGTGCCTTGTAATGTGCCTTATAAGGTGCCTTGTAAGGTGCCTTATAAGGTGCCCTCTAAGGTGCCTTATAAGGTGCCTTGTAAGGTGCCTTATAAGGTGCCCTCTAAGGTGCCTTGTAATGTGCCTTATAAGGTACCTCAGCTTGGAAAAACAAACTGACAGTGTGTGATACTGGCACAGAGTAGCTACAGACCATGCCATTTTGCAGGTTGTGTGTTCATCCTAAGGGGCAAGATGGGCGCCCGCACTAGGTCCGCAGTACATGTGGTGCTAGAGATAGGTCCTTCTGAACATCCCCATCACTACCAGTGTGTGACAGGTGTTCCTTGCAGTGCATCCAAAGGTAATTTGGTGTCCATCTGTATTCTGCAGTCACATGTGGCCCTCTGGTACCAGACACCACCCAGATTAGTGTGTACCCAGTGTTAGGGTCTGGCTGACATGGGTAGCTGTTATCTAGGCAGAGACGTTTCTAGACTTGCATGAGGTTTGTGTAGCAGCACCTCTACAGGTCAAAGTGGTATACACTATATACCCCAAAGGGCCCACAATCATCTTTTTTTATGGGTAAGGGACAGGTGCCTGAGCCCCGTTAAAGCAATCTCCATCCTGGTGGTATAAACAGCCCTCCAGGGTTGGTGGGCAAGAGCCATACCTGTGACTGGGGCAATGGCAAACCAGCAGTAATGCTGGGATTAGGTCTGGAAAACCTCAACTGCCTCACACCATGAATCAAACTGCACCTGCAACACTCTACAAGGTGTTCCAACCATGAACAGACTAACTGAAGACAGTCCACTAGCCAGTCCATAGTGCATACTCAGAGAGAAAATGTATGCACCAAGAAAGTATCTCAGTGAACAAGCCCCAGCACTGGGAACACACAGGTATACACACAGAAGCATATAGTGTAAAGTGCTATAGGGTCACTGCTCGGTCATAGTGAGAGTATCCTCCCAGCATGACATGCTGTGGCCACCCTGTCCATGCAGGCGGTGGTCGGGCACTACGGTGTCCCAGCCATTGTCCCACACCCGGTGAAGATGCTCCCTGGCCAATCCGCCCTGTCCGAGACATACCTACAATACCTTGCTCGTCATTATGGACATATTCAGGCTAACACTGGTAACAGTGGGACATTGTGGGCCCAGTGAGGTCTGGGCAGCCACAAAACAATGGACAGACATACACACACACACACACACACACTCTCCTATTGCAGCACTGTGCAAAGATAGGGGTGGTTGGCAATCCTGCTCGCCACACTGGTCCTGATCACAGTGCAGACATTGATAAACTGTGAAGGAGGTAGTAGTAGTGCTCTGGTGATAACTGCAGCTCTGTGCTGGGGCCAACAGCCTGACTCTCCATGCAGCTTTGGATTGTGGAGCCTGTGTGAGTGGGTGTTTGTACCCCTGTTCGCCGCTGCTTTGGGCTTTGCACATGTTGCTGTTGTATCTGCATTGCATTGCAGGGTAAAATGTAGGGACATGCTCTGCAGGATTCACAGCTGGGACTTGAACCTGTGACCCTCTGTTTATGGACACACTGGCTGTGAATACTGAGCCACACATGCACAGCAGTCCCTGGAGCCACCTGTACTTTTCCTCAGCCAGACCTTGCAGTATGGCATTGCACACCACGTACTGGTACAGGGCATGGCCTAGGTCCACTGCAGGCAGGTGCCACTGCCCCCTCCAGCACAGGCACACCCCCCCTGCCATGTGACATGACCATATGCTGTCGGTGCTGGTAGTGCGCAGTCCCAGGCCATCCGATGTGTGAGTAGGTGGTCGCCTAGGGAGTGGGGTCTGGGGTGGGGAGGCATACATGGGCATCCTCACATCCCCCCATCACCGCCTACCAATATTATGTCCCTTCTGCTTGGGGGAAGGTTGGCTGGGGGGATGTCAGATCAGTGCCCTGCCAACTGTTAGCTAGGGTGGACCAGGTAGATGTAGGTGGATTGTGTTTGGCCTTTGTCAGCTGCTGTCTTGCTGATTTCCAGTTTCTATGTTCCTATGTGCCACCTAGGCGACTACCTAGTCCACCCTGTGCCCCCACTACATGTCCTGCCTGCAGCTCCCTATGCCCCATTTGCACCATTGCCACAGTGGCCTTTCATACTTGGGCACTATGCTGTTGCTGCAAATGGAGCACTACTATCACTTTACTTGGGCTCCCTGCCTATGTTGTACATTGCTGATGCTGAAATTGTTTCACCCTCCTGCAAATATGCATCTAACGACAGGTTTTCAGTCCCGGTAATGTTCGGCCCTTCATTTCCCCGTGTTAATGTAAAAGGAGCCTCTCCCTGCCCACTCCCCGCCCATTGACCCCTTCTCTCCACCCTCTCTCCACCCTCTGCGGGACTTACCGTGGCTGGTGACTTTAACGCACGTTAGGTATTGTTAACGCGCATTAACATTACTTAACACGTGTTAACGTAGCCGCTGCTACGTTACCGCAGTTTAGTAAACATACCCCTTTATAACAGTACAGATAAAAACCCTTCCCAAACCAGTAACCATGGTACTAGCAGACAGATCCTTTGTGGGTCACCACTAAAATAGCATACAGATAGCTCATTTAAAGTTGTCATCCACAACAGAGTATAACCTTAGCACTTATTAATCAGTGAGGAAGCCATACTAGATATTTCTTTTTGTAAGTACCTTTGCAAAACTCCTTAGTACATTTGACCCAATGTGCCTACTCATAACTGTAAACACTTATCACAGAATGGCACAATGCAATCGTATGTTGGGCATGCCAACCAAATATATCCACATATATTTTGCATTTATATTCACAATAGTTTTCCAAGTAAAGTGAAGGATTGTTAAAATGCAAACAATAGCTAAATAATGAAATCTGCACATAGACATTATCTTGCCCACCCCAGGTCTAGCCATTTCCAATGCAGCTAAAAGCAAGCCAAGACTCAGAATTGAGAGAAGATAGGTCTTTGTTCTCCCAACTTGGCTTGAAGTATATTTATTTTTTGGCCACATACTTAGGGCCGGCCCTAGGCATGTGCCAGCATGTCATTTGCACAGGGTTCCACGGAGAGGGGGGCTGTCTGGCTACTATATATTATTATTATTATTATTACATGCACTTATATACCATGCTATTTTCCATCAGTGTGGTTTACATAGAACCAGTTAAATACACATCTCAAAACTTTTGATTTGTGTTTACAATTAACAGACAACAGAACTTGGATAGATAACAAGGGGGTAACTATTTACAACTGTACAGAAAGAGCGGGCTGAATGTCTGTTTGAAGTGGTTAGTTTACTGATGAGGCATCTGAGGTGCTGTCATCTGGGTAATGCTTGAGGAAAAGGTGGTATTTCAGAGCTTTTCTAAACTGCATTAAATTAGTGATTGCCCGTATACTAGGAGGGAGGCTGTTCCAGCATTTTGGTGCTGAGAATTTGAAAGCTCTGTTCACTGTTGTCTGGCAACACTTGGTTGTTTCTCTTGGGACTATTAGTTTATTGTCCTCAGGGGATCTTCTAGGTCTGTTCAGGGGTTTATCTGAATGAGGTCTGCTAGGGCTGGTGGGGCGAGCTTATTTATGATCTTGAAGGTCAGAATTATGGTTTTGAACGTAATTCTGCCTTTTATGGGGAGCCAGTGGAGTTGTTTAAGGATGAGTGTAATGTGTTCCCACTTGGAAGCGCCCTGGAACACTCTTGCAGCAGAGTTTATTGCAAGCTGTAAAGGGTGTAGCGTGGATTGTGGGAGACTGTGGAGTATGGCGTTTGCATAGTCAAGATGCGGTATGATCAAGGCTTGGTATACTGTGCGGAAGTCGCCAGGTTCCAGTAAGGTGCGTATGTGTCTAAGTGATCGGATTTTATGGTATATCGCTCTTGCTACATTGCCTATATGGGTCTTCATGTCGAGTCGCTGGTCAAGTGTGACTCCTAGATATCTAATAGAGGGTTTGGTTAGTAGTTCTGCATCTAAGACCTTTAAGCATGGTGGTGTGATGAATTTCGTATCTCTGGTGACGAAAAGGACTTTGGTTTTCTTATGTTGGATTCGCAGGTTTTGTGATTGGAGCCAACTGGATACTGCGTTGAAACAGTCCGTGAGCAGTGAGAGTTCGGGGTTCTCTGTTGCAAAAGGCATATATAGGAGCACATTGTCTGCGTATAACAGGCATTCCACCTTGAAGGACTGGACGATCTCGCAGATCGGTTGCATATAAATATTAAACAACAGGGCAGATAGAGAGGATCCTTGTGGGACCCCTTGGCTCTGGTGAAAAGGTTCTGATGTTGCTTCATCTGATCTTACGTGTTGCCATCTATCCGAGAGATATGACTTGCACCATTCGAGTGCTAAGTCACAAATCCCCTTCTTTCTGAGGCGGTGTAAGAGGATGTCATGGGAAACAGAATCAAAGGCCGCCGCTATATCCAAGAATATGAGTACGTACCCTCGGCGTATGCTTTCAATTCCTGCAATTATGATACTGAAGAGGATGGTGAGGAGAGTTTCAACCCCATGTGTGGTTCTGAAGCCGTGCTGACATGGATCAAGTGGTGCGGCGGCATCAATATGATCTTGAATTTGTCTTTGGACGTCTTTCTTGACGATTTTCACCAACAATGGTATGCTGGATATCGGTCTATACAAGTCGGGCTTCTTAGGGTCCAGTTAGTTGCTTTTGAGGAGTGGCCTGATTGAGGTACGTTTGAGGGATTGGGGAAAGGTGCCTGTCATGTATGAGCAGTCCATTAGCTTTGCTATAAAAGGGTTGACTGTCGGTCATAACTCTTTTATCCAGGACACCGGGCAAGGGTCGGTTTGTGCGGTTGTTGTGTTCATTCCAGCAATTATGTCCTCAATGTGTTTGGCAGATGGCTTAGAGAAGACAGACAGTCGGGCTGAGGATCTTGTGCCATGGTATGTGTGGGGGACTTATTAGTTTGGCACAGTTTTGTTTTTAAGTAGTCAGTGAAGGCTTGAGGGTGGATTTGACTAGGTTGCTCTGGTACTGGCTCTTTTGCTAGGTTCTTTACCATGGTGAAGAGGTTGTGTGGCTTGTTTAGGAACCATTTTAGAGTGTCAGTGTGGAATCTCCTCATGCTTTCAGATATTGCTTGGCAGTGTTTTTCTAGTTGAGTGTTGTATGTCCTTAGGTCCTCTGTGGAGTGAGTACGGTGCCAGCGTCTTTCTAGTTTTCTCAAGCAGGAGAGTGAAGTTCTAAGCTCTGTGGAGTACCAAGCTGTTGTTGTTCTCTTCTTGGTAGGCTTGTTTGATGGTGGTCGTAATGCAATGGAACTGAAGTTTTCATTCCAACTGGAAACTAACACTTCAGGGTCGTGGGATGTTAGGTCAAAGAGTGTATGGGTATGGTTTAAGATTTGGTCTTTGTCAAAGGCTATGAACCTGCGTGGAGCTGTTTTGAGGCTGCTGGCCTTATCAACACTCTTTTGGAGTTTGTTGGGTAGAGATATTTGGAACATGATTAACATGTGGTCTGACCAGGGGACTGCAGTAGTGGACAGTATGGTGGTGTTTGTTTTAAAGGCAGTTGGTGGGGCAAAAACAAGGCCCAGTGTCCTACCTTTAGCATGGGTGGGCTCATCAACGAGTTGTGTGTATCCTAGTTCTTCGAAGGCATCCAGGAAAGATGAGGCCTCTGTGTCGTGCAAGGATGGTAAATTGAAATCACCTACAACCCAGCTTGGTGTGCTTGGTGATTGTGAGTTGGATGCAAGCTCAATTAATGTTGCAAGGGAATCGGAGTCTGTGGATGGGGCCCTGTATATCAGGTTGAAGGAGCAATGTTTATTGGTAATGGTGATTGTTCTAACACACCGTTCTAGGCTGGCTACTACATGGCCTGACAGGCATACAGTGGGCACTTTTTATCTCAGAAGACAAGCAAAGCAGAGCGACTGCGCATAAGGACACATTCTCCTTCCCAGCGCTAAATGCAGAATTTGAAATTTTGAACCATGGAATCTACAGCATCTTATGCGTTCAAATTTTGCATTCAGTGCCCAGTGACAGAGAAACAGAATGTGACTCGATGTGTAGATGCTGTTCTCCAGACTCACCTTCTTCTTTTGAGGCTGCCTTTATCTGTGTCCCCTCAGTCCTGCTCCTTGATGGAGATGGAGAGATGGTATGAAAGATATAGAGGAGTTAAGAGGCAATATAAAGTAGAGGGGGCTGTGGAGAGGAGTGAGAGACAGAAGGGGATGAGTCTTTGAAGGATATGAGAGAGGGTGGAAATGGAGAATGTGGAAGAAATTGGAGACTGGTTAGAGAGTAGGAGATAGAAGAAAGGGATTGCAGGCTGGGTAGAGAATGAATGACAAGAAAAGGAACCAAGATGCAGGGAAAGGAAGATGCAGGTTGATGGGGGGGAGGGGCGAGTCAGTGGGTGGCAATGGGAAACTCTAGAGTGGATAACAAAGGGAAACTGAAGCCTGAGAATGAGTGAAAGACAGGGGGAAATGAGAGAAGTGGAGAGGTGAGGGTGGAAGATGGAAAGCTGGTAAGTAGGTTAGAAGTTAAAAGAAGGACACTGAAAACACAGATGAGAGAAATAGAGGTAAAAAAGGGGGAGCATTATTGTAAGAAAAAGACATTTGAAAAAAAGAAAAGGATATAGGAAATGAGGAAAAACAGAAAAGGAAAAAAGACCCTGGAAGAAAACTTAGAAAAGATTGGAAAAAGGAAAGCCAAAAAATTGTGCAGGACAAAGGTAGAGAAAAGCATTTTATTTTGAGTTTTGGGTATTAGAATATGTCAGCTTTGGGAATAGAGGGTTTCTGATTTTATTTCTCTAGTTCAGACTCCCACTTCTTGAGGGTTTCAGCTTAGATTTTGTCTGTGTGATTGTTTCTAATGAGTAGTCCCTTATTCTGGATTGGATGAAGGCCTCTCTTTGTTGCATGATGACCATACTGAAGAATTGTGCTAAAGTGTAGCTTCTGTGTAGAAATTTCCTATAGACTGGTTTGTTCTAATTTTTTCAGAAGGTGATGTATTGGCAGCTTTAGGGCCTATGCAAGGGTATGAGGTGCCCTAGGTGAACCTCATCCCTTGTGCCCCCCTTGCTGCAACCCCCACTTTGATAGCCGCCACTGCTGCCCCTCAATGGCATGTACAGTGACAGCAATGCTTTTAAAAAGGCACCAAAGTTCCAGAGTTACCCTCAGCTTTGAAGATGCAGTGCTGTTCCTGCTTCTACCCCCTTCTGATTACACTTACTGTTTGCATGGGGACAGAAGCCGCTTCCACCCCCATGCAAAAGGGCCGGTGCTCCAGGAGACTGCCTAATTCACTGGCCCTGGGTGGATTATTTATTTATTTAACTGGTTTTTTGTTTGTTTGTTTTTTTTATGTGTGTGCTGGGGGGCATAGGTGTGAAGCCCCATGGTTATTCAAATATTTATGTAAATGAGACCCCTCAGTGAGTCCACACATGGTTCCGCATCCCTCTTGGACCACCCCTGCCCACTCTTTGCTTTGAATTTGGGCTGCTGGAGGGGGACAGGAAGGAATATGGAGATTATTGGTTGCATACTTTTGAATTTGAGCTGATGGGAGAGGATTGAGCCAGCTAGCACTGATTTCACTGGACAACGAAGATTTTGCTTCCTGAGCACTTTGGGTGTATCTTATGGATTTTGGGTTGCTGATCACGAAAATCACCTTAAAGGTTTTTGTGATTTCTTTGCATATTTTAAGTCTACTTATATGTTGCCTAGAAAGTAAGCTGTTTTGTTTAGTCCAGGCATGCCTTGGCATGCACTCAGTGCAGGCTCACAATGTGCAATGGAAATGCTACTGCTCAGGAATGCGTGGGCATGCTTAGTCAGGATGGATGTTGGCAGTATAGGCTATAAAAGCAGCTTTCATACACAGATGCTATGCATGACACTGATATCAATTTGTGTACTTAACAATAGCATTTACATGTGAGTTTCTTGTCAAGACAATGATTCGTTACAGCAGAAATGTCTCATCAGTGTCACAACCGCCATGATACATTCTGTTACATTTGTGGTAAATATATGCTTAAGCCTCAAAGACGCAACATGACTGCACATTGTGGAGGCCCCTGGCCCAGGCAACAGCCTATAAGCCTAGGGCTGCACTTGTTAGTCCTTTAATTAAAGAGTTTTCTTCCTCATCCAGCGCCGGGGCTGCTGGGATTTGTAGTTGTGTTGTTTAGAAAAAACAAGTAGTGTGGAGACCGAGGGTTTACAAGGCAAAACACAGGAATTTATTTCTTTTTCTAAAGAGCATTAAGGCTCAACGCAAAACAAACAGGATTATTTTCTCCAAACAATAATCCATAGGCGTTTATATCAAACCAAACAATGAAACTGCTTTATGTAGCTTTTTAACATGTGTCGCTGTTTTTCAAATCATTCAGCAATCAAGCAAGGCTTCTCTTCTCTTCTCTTCAAACCCAAAAGAAATATCCTTTCGTCAGCAACAGGGTTCTTTAGCATTCCTGGCTAAACATTTCTCCCTGTTTCCACACTGCCTTCTAGGACATTCAGGTTATAGGCTTTTCCCTTCTTTTATCCAAGAACTTTTTATTCTGCCTTCTGGCACAGAGAACAATCCATTACTGAATCTTCAGACCCCTCATCAGATTCATAATAGTCTATCTGCATTTCCTCAGGACCTGTGTCCGGTAAATCTGGCTTTAAGCCAACATGAAAAACTTCAGGCTTAATATTCTCTAAAAGTTCCAGAACCTTTCTCCACTGAGGCTTTTCCCTATGCACAGGGTTTCCACCAGGAACGTGGAGATTCTTTCCTTGCATCAAATGACACAATGCCTCTAACTGGCTCACGTCACTTTTGGCTACCTTTTTATTAACGCACCTTTTTGGAAGTTGCAGCTCTTTAGCTGGTTCAGGAATGGATGGCACTGCAGCCTGACTCTTGTCAGCACTTCTCTCTGGCACAGCTCTCCTAGTTTTAAAACCAATTGCCGTTTCCCTGCAATCCTTGCTTTCCTTCTGACTAGGGCTTTCACCTCTGAGATTCCCTCGGAAATCTCCACCATTCTCCTCCACAGTGAACTCTCTGGGCCTTTCTCTGGTGCTTCTCTCCCCACTGAATTCTCCAGTATTCTCCGTGGTCAGCTCTCTTGAGTGCTGGTTTCCTGTATCTTTCTTTCCAGCGTGCTGCTGCGTATGCTGCTTCGTCCTGGCACTCCTGTTCCTGTTGCCCTCTCTCTGGCTGTTCTCTCTGTCCGTTCTTTCCTCCAATATTTCCCTGGGTTTATAAGAATGTCTCTGAACTACCGTGCACTCCCCTTCACCCAGGTGTCCCTCATTAGTTTCCAAGCCTGCCTTTGGATTAGCAGAGCTTGGGTGTGTCCTGTCCTCAGTGGCAGCATGTTTTTTCCCTCTGCCTGCAGTTTGAGAGCTACTGATTCCTTGCCTGTCTCTTTCTTTAAAGGTAAATGTCTGATTTTCTCCCAATTCCATGGGCTCAGCCATACTCTCCTCATCACAACATATTAAGAAAGTGTTCAAGCTCTATTTGGTTGTATATTTGGCAATCAAGATAAATCCTGGGCTCCTCACATTTGCTGTGCAACATGTGCTATCCATCTCAGAGCTTGGCTCAGAGGCACTTGGAAGTCAATGTCTGTAGTGCTGATGATATGGTGAGAAAATAAGGTCACATGACGGACCGTTTACTTCTGTCTGACCAATGTATCCAGCTTTTCTGCTAAAAATAAGAAATCTATTGAATATCCCAGTCTGCCTTCAGTCATGAGACCAGTGCCACATGATGACAGTATACCAGTACCAAAATCACCAGAGGCATGGAGCCTAGATGAGGCAGAAGAAGATGCCACAATACATGGGCTAGATGTGGAAAATGACATGGATCCAGATTTTGAACTGTTTGTGTCTAGTGTGCCTCATCTGATAACACAGTCAAAATTGAATGACTTGGTGAGGGACTTAAGTCTGTCAAAAACAAAAGCTGAACTACTTGGTTCAAGATTGCAAGGATGAAGTTTGCTGTCACCAGGTATGAAAATTTCTGTCTTTCGGACCCACCAAGAAGATATGGAGCATTTCTTTGTGCAGGTTGGCAACCTCTGTTTCTGCCCTGCATTGATGAGTTGTTCACAGCTTTGGGTTGTGAGCATGACTCACAACAATGGCGCCTCTTATTGATTCATCACTGTTAAACCTGGAAGTTGTCTTGTTACACAATGGAAATGTCTACCCTTCAATACCTATTGCCTATGCAACACACATGAAAGAAATCTACAAAAACATGGAACTGTTGTTGAAACATACAGTATAACAACCAGGGCCGGCCCGTCCATTGAGCAAGAATGTTTTTTGCACAGGGCCCCGCGTTTCAGGGGGCCCCGCGCAAAGAACATTCTGCTTTTTTCAAAATTAAATTTAAAAAAAAAAAAACGCTGGCTGCTACTGCTGCTGCTGCCGCTGCCGCCGCGGCAGCGGCAGAATGGACTGTCCCGCGGGGCCCCCCTCTGCCCGGCTGAATCCCTCCCTCCCTCCCTCCGTGACGGCTAAGCCTCTCCGTGCCGGCTTTGAGAGTCGCGAAGGGAGAGTGCCTCCCTCTCGTCTCTGTTAAGCCTGCAGGGGCAGTAGCAGCCAGCGTTTTTTATTTTTTAATTTAATTTTACTTGAGCCGATGGGGGGGTTAGGACTGGTAATGGGCTATGGGGGGGGGGGGTTAGGACTGGTAATGGGCTATGGGGGGCTAGGACTGGAAATGGGCTGGGGGGTTAAGACTGGAGGTGGGCTGATGGAGTTAGGACTGGTAATGGGCTGTGGGCTGTTGGGGGGGGGGTTAGAACTGGTAATGGGCTATTGGGGGGTTAAGACTGGTAATGGGCTGTGGGCTGATGGGGACTGTCTGGTAATGGGCTATGGGGGGGGCTAGGACTGGAAATGGGCCGGGGGGCTTAAGACGAGGTGGGCTGATGGGGTTAGGACTGGTAATGGGCTGTGGGCTGATGGGGGGTTAGGACTGGTAATGGGCTATGGGGGGGTTAGGACTGATAATGGGCTATGGGGGGGCTAGGACAGGAAATGGGCTGATGGGGAGGGGATAGGACTTGAGGTGGGCTGATGGGGTTAGGACTGGTAATAGGCTGTGGGCTGATGGGGGAGGGGGGTTAGGACTGGCAATGGGCTATGGGCTATGGGGGGCTGACTGGAAATGGGTTGATGGGGTTAGGACTGGAAGTGGGCTGATGGGGGGTTAGGACTGGTAATGGGTTATAGGGGGGGCTTAAACTGAAAATGGGGTGATAGGGGGTTAGGACTGGAAGTGGGTTGATGGGGGGGCTAGAACTGGTATTGGGTTGGGGGGTTGCTAGGACTGGAAATGGCCTGATGGGTGGCTAGGACTGGAAATGGGCTGATGCAGGGACTAGAAGGGAATGGATGCTGGGTGAGGCTGGAACTAGAAGGGAGCTGATGTTGGGGGAGGATTAGAATGGGATGGGGCTGGAAGAGTAAAATGGAGAAGGGAAAAATATTTTGTGTGGGAGGGATAAAAAATCTACAATTGGCCGGATATTGGGAGAGTAAGTGGGGATTGAGGATGGAGGGGTAAAATTTGAGTGGATGAAATAGGAATGAGGAAAGAGCAAAAGGAGAAAGATTAGTATGTTAAAGCAGATGTAGAGAGAGAATGGAAAAAACTAGAAGAGAGAAGAAAGGACAAATGGACAGCAGACGATGGAGAGTTAGCAGAAGACACGAAGAAACCAGAAGAAAGTGTCTGGAGCAATTGCAGCTGAAAAAAAATGCACAAAAGGTAGAAAAATGTCTCTTTATTTTGAATTTATTAATTGGAATATGTCAGCTCTGGTAAATGTGCATCATTAACGTCTGCGCTTTGTTTAGTACAAGAGCAAATTAATGTATAGTTTTATTTCTACAGTGTTGTACATTCCAAGTTTGGCTTTTGGGATTCCCAGTTTAATTATTGTCTTCCTGTTTCTAAATTGTGATTACTTGTTTGGTGATGGTCTATGTTCTGCATGTGTAACTGAGCTGAGGTGTTCTGTTTATATAATTCCTATTTGACATTGCCACTTGTTCTCTTTCCCCAGTAGGTCATGTATTCTTGTTCTCTGAAATGTATTGGTTTAATATTTGCAGTGCTGCCTTTTGATTGGTAGAGTATGGTGCTTTGTGAGTCTTGATAGTGCTGTTAGGATACAGCGGGTTTGCTATGGGTTCTAAATGGGCAGTGTTTATAGTAGTTCCTAATGTGTCTGGCAGTTGGCACTGGATTATAGTAATGTAGAAATCTTTTAGTCTTTCTTTATCCATACACTCATTAAGAGGCACGTTTACTAAAAGTTAGTATATGGTAACATTATGCAAATGAGGCCCCTTATGCAAATGAGGCCCCGCACCGAGTCTACGCACATGGCCCCGCACCACCCTTGGGCCGCCCCTGATAACAACTTCAATTGGAACATTTATGGTGATCTAAAAGTAGTGGCATTACTACTATGAATTCAACTTGGGTATACCAAGTCCTGTTGATTCATTTACGAATGGGACTCCCATGCTAAAGAATCTCATTACATTAAAAAGAACTGGCCGCTCCATAATCATTTAGTTCTAGGACAGAAAAATGTGCACATGAACCAGTTGTCGACACAAGTAAGATCTTTTTGCCACCTCTTCATATAAAAATCAGACTGATGAAAAAGTTTGTGAAAGCGATGAACAAGGAAGATGAAGGATTTCGATATTTGAGACAGATGTTTCCAGGAATAACTGATGCCAAGATTAAGGAAGGCATTTTTGTGGGTCCACAGGTCAGACATGTCATCAATGACAAGCAGATCGAAGATCTGCTAGTGGGGCCTGAGAAAATTGCAGGGAAGGCATTCGGGGATATTGAGAATTTTCTTGGCAATTAGAGAGCACAAAACTACGTCCAGCTAGTTGACAACAAGCACACAAAACATGAGGCAGAAGATTAATTTTCTGCATTCACACTTGGACTTCTTCCCTGCTGATCTTGATGTAGTCAGCGACGAACATGGTGAAAGGTTTCACCAGGACATTGCGACAATGGAAAAGCAGTATCAGGGCAGCTGGAACCTATCAATGCTGGTCACTATTGTTGGACACTGAGACGAGAAGCATCAAATGCTGAGTACAAATGAAAATCAGGAGCAAAACATTTTTAGTTCAGGTGAATTTGTGCAATATGTCTGCATCATTGAGTGATTAAACATGCTAAATTCAGTCAAAATTTAATTTCATGTTTCTCCAAATTCCTACCTAATACAGTCAATCTGAAATTATATTTATATTCAGCTTGAAGCTATCTATCATAATGACTAAAAAAATTTCAGGAAGCAAAACTTTTGAACAAATTTGTTGTCCAGTATTTTTAACAATATTTGGCTAAGATCTGTGATTCAAGGTAGATAAGCTTTAGGAGACTAGATTTAGGATGATTTTTCCCAAATTTTTCCTGCTAGAATCAACTAAAAAACGTCTTAACTTAGGCTGTCACAATTATTCTGGCTAGATTTGGTGCTCGAGCATTTATCGAAAATTGGTGTCTAATGGCTTTCTGCCCTTTAAAGAACTTTCACATTAAGAGGGTAATTTTAGTGTACAAGGAGGCTCCTATTTTAAACATGAAACCAAACAGGGCTGTACCATGTTATGACTGCACACTGTGCAACTTGAGAATCTGGCGCGTGCATCCCTCCCCCCCCCCCCCTTGATATATCAAACTTTTATCAGTTGAGCTCCTCTTGCAACTGGAGGAGGGGGGCAGCACTCCTCTTACATCAGAGTGCTCCTGCTCATATGTGCATGTCCATACTTCCTTCCCTCCCTCCCAGCTATCAGGGTGAAGGGACTTGCTACTTCCTGCCGATCTGCACCTGCGGATAGTGGATGGAGATAGTCCTCTAGTCCAACTGACCTGAGCAGCAGAAGATTAAGCCAGGTTCCACAGACTGCAGTGAAGTGGCATGGCTGCCAGGGATCCCCTCGACCCCAAAATCAGATTATGCAGGGCCTGGCCGGGACAGGGGCAGCAGGATGTTAAGCTACTCCCCACCACTCTACCCGGACTTCAATGCTGGCACTGCAAGCACATTCTAAATATGTCCCTGCAGCCCAGCAGCATGTATTGATATTAATCTCATGCATCACAATATTTATGTCAAGACAGGCTGGGCTACAAGGACGTGTTTGGAATGTGCTTTAACTTCCGGCATTGAAGTCCGGATAGAGCAGTGGGGAGCCATGGCATATGTTCCTGCTGCTCCTCCCGGCTCCGGCCTGCAGAATCTGATTTTTGGGCCCTGGGGATCCCTGCCAGCCAGGCCCCTCCATTGTGAAGTGAGGACTTCAACTACACTCTGTTGGACTGCACCGACTCTTCTCCCCTGCCTCCAGTACAGCTGTGCAGCATGGATCAGTGGCTCACCTCAAAAAGCAAACTTCGGATAGCCCTCCTATTTCCCCAAACCACGTGGTTCAAGGCTCCTGCAAAAGGCTGAGACCTTCACTTCTGGTGGGGGCACTGCCAGCATGCTTCCACTTTCGCTCCATGTCTAAATGTCCATGTCCATCTCCATGTACATATGTTGATAGTTTATTCTGCACATAGTTACCTTGTTCGTATGTCTCCTGTACATAACTCCCTGTTATAATGTAAATGCAGTTCATTCCCCTGCTCTGCATAATTTCGTTTCATGTAAACCGCACTGGTGTAAAGAGCGCGGTATATAAGAAAGTTAAATAAATAAATAAATAAATGCACCCCTACCTTTTTGGGCCCAGTGTGGCCGCACTGCTTGCACTGGCCTAGGTACAACACTGAAATCAGATCCCTGCCTAGATAAAGTTTTATAAAGACAAGTAGCTACCTATCTGCCTTTAGAAAGTACTAGCATAAGTGGCACAAAAGATCCTTAAGTTAAGGTGCGGACATTTATACCAGCTGAAGAGTTGATGTAATGCCTTGTGAATACACACATAAATTATTGTATTTTATAATCCCCCAAATGACTTACATAACATAAGAACATAAGATATGCCATACTGGGTCAGACCAAGGTCCATCAAGCCCAGTATCCTGTTTCCAACAGTGGCCAATCTAGGTCATACGTACCTAGCAGATTCCCCAAAAGACACAGGTTCCACAATGCTTGTACTGGGTCAAGCATTGATATGGGTCCCTTCTTAATAATGGTTTATGGACCTTTCCTCCAGGAACTTGTCCAAACCTTTTTTAAACCCAACTACACTAACAGCCTTTACTACATCCTCCAGTAACAAATTCCAGAGTTTGATTACACGTTGAGTGAAAAAAATATTTTCTTTTATTAGTCTTAAATAGTTTACCCTGTAGCTTCATTGCATGTCCCCTAGTCTTTCTATATTCTGATAACGTAAACAATCTATCTATGTTTACCCATTCCACTCCGTTCATTAATTTATAGACTTCTATCATATCTCCCCTCAGCCATCTCTTTTCCAGGTTAAAGAGCCCTAACCTTTTTAGCCTTTCTTCATAGGAGTATCCTCCCATCCCCTTTACCATTTTGGTGGCTCTTCTCTGAACCTTTTCTAATATCGCTATATCCTTTTTAAGATACGGCGACCAGAATTGCACACAATATTCAAGGTGCGGTCTCACCATGGAACAATATAGAGGCATTATAATATCTTTTGTTTTATTTTCCATTCCTTTCCTTATCATACCTAGCATTCTGTTTGCTTTCTTGGCCGCCGCTGCACACACGGCCGAGAGTTTTAACATGGTATCCACAATGATTCTTAAATCTTTTTCCTGGGTGGTGGTTCCTAATGTGACTTACATTAATGCATGTTAAAAATAATATGAATGAATGCTAAAAGGCTGAGGCAAGAGGTGGCAAAAGAGTACACATTAGGGGTGTTCACAGCCAAGACAAATTTGGTTCATTTTCATTATACATTATGAATTTTTCCTAATTTTCAAGGTTTTTTTGGTTAGTCTCATACACTCATTTCAATAATGAATTCTTAATGTGCACTAAATTGCTTTAACATGCATTAATCAATCTAGTGCACACCAAAATTTTTAAGTTGTCTTTATGAAGTACATTAATGGCTAGCACAGGTTTGAACGCATGGTAAACAGTTAATGCTGGACCGCTAACTAAATATGGCCGCGCAGTAAAAATCCATGCTAGTTATTTAGTACATGATTGTAAAGGGATTAGGTGGATTAGGGGCGATGAGTAAGTGTTGCCTGTATACTGCAATTACTACGAGAGTCAGCGCATGCTAATCATCAGTCGCTCCCCATTATCAGTCATCAGTTCCTTTTCACACCCAAACACAACCAAAACATCTTTTTTTATGACTAGGCCCCTCCCTATGGTACTCTCTCCCCTCTTCCTTCTGCCTGGAACCCTCCTTCCCCAAATGTAAGTCTCTCCTCAAGACTAATATCTTCAGTATGGCCTTCGATCTTCCCCTTTCTGTCCCATGATCTCTTTGATCTCTCCCACCTCTCTCTCCTCTCCTTTCTTTCTTTGCTGCCTGTTTCATTTTTTCCTCTCTTCTGTCACATATTGTAGTTCCTTTCCTATTTTCCTAATTTTGATTTTGTTGTAAACCTCCCTGATATCATAAAGGGCAGTCTATAAAGCAATGTAATAAAGATAAAGACTATTATATTTTCTTGCTTATTTACTTATTTACTTTTTTATATTTTTGTGTAATCCTTATAATTGAAAATGTTTTCTTTGTGTCCACTGCACCAGTGTCCCCTTTCATTTCATTCGCTCACAAATCTTGTGTAAATACACTGGTCATACGTCTAATGCCCCCAATCCACTTGAAACACTCAACTCTCCTCAAGGGCCCTCCTCCCCCAATCCTTCCTTCATTTTCTGCCCCGACCTTGGCTGACTATTTCTATGACAAAGTCCAGAAGATTAGCCTTGAATTCTCCACAGGGTCACCTCCATTTCAGCTTCACCATCCTCAATCCCAAATCCTTCCCTCAGCTTCTGTCATTCTTTCTTCCTTTTCTAAAATCACTGAGAAGGAAACTGAAATTTTTTTCTCCTCATCCAAACTGACTACCTGCTCCTCTGATCCCAGTCCCACCCATCTACTAAACTCAGTCTCTTCCACTGTCATCCCTTCCATCTGTCATTTCCTTAACCCATTGCTTTCCAGTGCAAATATCCCTGTGGCCTTCAAACATGCTGTGGTTATACTTCTCTCCTCAAAAAGTCTTCACTAAACCCTCTCTCTCTTCCTCTTTGCTTCAAAACTACTTGAATGAGTGGTTCACTGCCACTGTCTTGACTTTCCTTCCTCTCAATTCCTTCTGGATCCACTGCAATCTGGTTTTTGTCCTCATTCCTCAGTAATGACTCATGCCAAAGTCTCCAGCAACTTGTTCCTCACCAAATCCAAGGGCCTTTACTCAATCCACATTCTTCTTCACCTTTCTGCTGCCTTTGACACTTGATCACCACCTTCTCCTTGATACCCTGCTCTTGCTTGGATTTAAGGGCCCTATTCTGTCCTGTTTTCTTCTTATCTCTGGTATCTCACTTTTAACGTATATTCTGGTAGATCCTCCTCTACTGCCATCCTGCTTTCATTCGGTGTACTTCAGGCTCTGTTTTGGGACCTCTCTTTTTCTCTCTCTACACTCATTGCCTCCCATGGTTTTCAGTACCATCTTTATGCTGATGACTCTCAGATCTACCTCTCTATGTCTGAAAAGTCTCCAGGAATCCAGGCCCGGATCTCTGGCTGCTTATCCAACATTGCTGCCTAGATGTCTCATCTGAAATTGAGCATAGCCAAAACTGAGCTTCTTATTCCTCCCCCCCCCCCCACCCAAATCCACCTCCTCTCTTCCTCCCTTCTCTATTTCTGTGAAAAAACATAATCCCTATTTCCCCAGCTCTCAACCTTGGGGCCATTTTTAACTCTACCCTCCCTTCTCTGCACACATCTAACAGATAGTTAAAACCTGTCACTTCTTCCTGTATAACATGAGCTAAATTTGTCCCTTCCTTTCTACTCACACTACTAAGACCCTTATCCACTCTCTAGTTACCTCTTGTCTTGACTATTGTAACCTGTTTCTTGCTGGTCTCCCTCTGAATCATCTCTCTCCCCCTTCAAAACTCAGCTGCATGGCTTATCTTCCAATAGTGTAACTATTCGCATGTACAGTAACTCCTCTTCTTAAGTCACTTCACTGGCTCCCTATCCGCTTCTGCATCCAGTTCAAACCTATAAGTGCATTCATTCTGTGGCTCCTCACTACTTTCCTCTCTTATTTCACTCTATACCCGTCCTTGGGAACTCTATTTCTCTTGCAGATCCCTTTTATTTGTGCCCTTCCCTGTCACTGCCAACTCCAGACTTCATTCATTCCAACTTGCATATGCCTAGAACAAACTACTTGAGTCAGTGCATTGGGCTCTTTCTCTAGCCCTATTCAAATGCAGGCTGAAAATGCAGCTCTTTTAGGCTGCTTTTGGATCCTGATGCTCCTCACTCTCTTGTTCACTACTAATGTATATGTATCTTACCATACTCTAGTCCTAAGTTATGATGTTTTGCATCTTGATTAGATTGTAAGTTCTGATGAATAGGGACTGTGTCTTTCATCTATATGAGGTGTGACAAAAAAGAAACGAGACTGCCCCATAAATGTTTTATTACAAAATCTACAGAGAAGTGTCCCCTTCAAAGTAATCCCCCCCCCCCCAGAGTTAATGCATTTCTGCATTTGCTTCTGCCACGTATGAAAACACTTGGTAAAGTCTTCCTCCCTCTCAGCTCCCTCGTCACAGTGGCCTTGATCTCTTCTACAGAGGTGAAATGAGTTCCTTTGAGCACAGTCTCCAACTTGGAGAAGAGCCAGAAGTTGCACGGTGCGAGATCTAGGAATAAGGAGGGTGGTCGAGAGCTGTGATCTGTTTGTTGGCCAAGAACTGTCTCACACTGAGCATGGTGTGTGCGGGCACGTTGTCATGGTGGAGCAGCTACAACTTGTCTCTCCACAGAACCCGCCTGCTGCGCCAAACCCGGTCATGGAGGTGATTGAGGACCTGCTGGTAGAAGTGCTGGTTGATCCTTGATTTGGACATGCATGCCTTCTTGGGTCTGGGTGACAGTCGAGTCTTCTACTTCAGGCTCTGTCTCTTGCTTTCAGGGTCATACTGGAAGACCCAAGTCGCGTATCCTGTGATGACTCGGCCAATGAACTCTGGATCTTCTCCGATCTTCTCTAGCAAGTCTTGACAAACATTGATCTGGTGCTCCTTCTGGTCGTCCGATAAAAGCTTGGACACCATCTTGGTGCACACCTTCCACATCCCCAGCTCCTGCACCATGATGGTCCGCACTGACTTCCTGTTCAAGCTGAGCTCCTCAGCTATCATCCACACTGTCAATCTGTGATCACTCCACACCAGCTGGTTCGCTCTGTCAACGTTCTCAGCTATCTTTGTTGTGTAAGGCTGTCCTGACTTGGTGTCATCCTCCACCTCCTCGCGGCCAGTCTCAAAGCGTTTGTGCCACTCGAAGACTCGTGGCCTTGACATTGCATCTTCTCCATAAGCCTTTTGGAGAAGTTGGAGGCACTCAGTCGGGCCCTTCTCCAACTTAACCAGAAATTTCAAGTTGATTCTTTGCTCCATATTTCTGCCACCTCCAGTTGTATGACAAAGAGATGGAGCAGTGTGCTACAAAAAATCCTGAAAAAGAAAAAAAAAAGTGAGAGAGATGAAAAATATTATAGCAGAATAGTGGCAAGATGTTGCACAACACAGTGACATAAGCGGTTAGCCAATTGCATTGAGTCATAGGCGTAGCTGCCACTGTCTTGTTTTTTTTTGTTGCACCTCATATATACAGCACTGCTTATGTCCTGTAATGCTATACAAATGATTAATAGTAGTAGAAGAAGTAGTAGTCGTAGCTTTGCTGGCTGCTTTTATCATTGGTGTGACATCACAGAATTACAAAATGAATGCTTCTATCAACATTCACACATTATACCATCATTGTACCATTACTTCAAATTACTCTGCTTAAACACTTTTGTAATCGCAGCTGTATCTTGGCACAGACGAGGTAGAGGTCGGATCCACAATCGGGCCCCCTCATTGCATGTACATCTTTGATAGATAATCAAATCAGGAGCTGTTCAGGATGTAATCCAGGACAGCTGAATCTTTGCCAGATGGGTTGCGCCACATAAGCTGGTGTTTGCAAGGGTGCAGAAAGTGACCGTTTCCCACTACCAGGTTGTTCATTGCAGCGAAGGATAGCAGGCACAGTCCATTGTCATTGATCTCGCCATGTCCAAAACTGCCCACCCTTTCTTCCCATCCGGTCCTGTCTGTACTGATGTGAGCATTGAAATCTTCTGCCAGAATGATCAATTCTGTCTGTGAGATCAAATCCAGCATGTGTTGGAGCTGGTTGTAGAAGTCATCCTTGGCTGCATCCGGGCTCATCTCGGTTGGAGAAGAGCTGGACAGAATATGGGTCTTGACTGTGCTGTTGATGGTAAGAACTGCCAGACAATCTGATATTGGTTGGAAGGCAATTACACTTCTGGCAGCCCATCTGTCCACCATAAAGCCGACGCCAGCTTCTCATTTTTCACAACCGGAGTAGAAAAGCATCATTGTTTCATCAATCGTTGGCAGTTGGATGGTCAGTTTTCCAGATCCAGTGAGACGTAGTTTGGATACTGTGGCGATCAAGATTTTGCACTTCAACAATTCCATGGCAATGATTTCCTTTTGTCCGACATGGTATCCAGTTCGAACATTCCACGCGGCGATGCAAATTTCCAGTTTCAGTGTCATAAATTTGATTCTTTGACCAGTAGCCCACTTCTCACCAGCACCCTGTGTTTCCAATGCTGGCACATTGGTTGCCCCAGATGCAGTAGCATAAGCGAATGAATTTATTTGAATTTCCATGAGGTTTCTTGCCTAGTTTCCCTGGTTTCCCAGTTGTGGTCACCACAAGAGTGACCACCCTCCTCCTTTTGCAGCCAAGCTTGGGACCATCCTTGGCAGTCAAGCCTGACATGAACAAGCTCAAGGTCTTTCAAATGTGATGCCTGAGGCAGATTTTGGGTGTCTCTCTTCATGATGATCATCAAAACAATACAATTTGGACAAGGTGCGACCATCAACCTTCAGTTGAAGAACAAATCCAAAAACACAGACTGTGATAGGTTGGCCACATTTGCAGAATGAACACCAGTTGGTTGCCATACAAACTCCTGTGGCGAGAGTGACCCGTCCACTGGAGGGTTCAATGAGTAGCACCAAAGAAAGCACATTGAGGAAGACCTAAGGAACCAGCGATTGACCTTTGACGAGGCCAGAAACATCACCACCATTCACCAAGGTTGGAAGCGTATTGTTAACACATAGAATCCAGGCTGCACTTACAGCAGTGTACTGGTTGAGAGGGTGATTTGCTCCTCAAACGTTAGCTAAGGATTAAAGGAGAAGAAGAAACACTTTTGTAAACTTGCATTTATCTGAATGTTGTAGCTCCTTAATGTGCATTCTCGTGTCACATTCTCACACACCAATTGCACCCAATCTTACCACAGGTTTTGAGTATCCGTGTCAGGGGTATGACAGTGTTTAGATGACCTGAAGCTCAAATCAGTAATCCACAGCAACCAAATGATGAGCAGTATCCAAACTTTCAGCATGGAAGCACCATTAAATCTATTGTGTACAGCATAATGATGTAAGTGGAGTAACAAGAAACTCTATGTATGGGGGCATTCGTGAGCCTATGACAGGCTGGAAAATAAGAAAGCTCTATGCCCATATCCCCTTGCAACCTCAAAAGAAATGGCAGATGTGCTTTTCTCACACGGCTTTTTTAAAGCTTTGCAGTTCTGAACACCAGGGCTAACTAACTATTTTTCCTGCTCGGATTATGCCATCTGCACTTCTAATACCATTATGAAGGAAAATCTCGCTACAGTTAACTCTGCTGCTATGACAAAACTGGCAATCCAGTAAGACCCCCGCTTTTGGTCATTAATCATTGTCACTGTTTCCTCCAGCTGCATCCTGTGCCACCCGATCTTAGCCTTCCTGCTTATGCAATGCAGTGTTTAAACGATCGCGGCAAAATTAACCATGGGCTGTATGAAGCTGGAAGTTCTGAGGCCCCTTGATAACTACCTGTAATGTCGCAGTCTATGCAGTGATGATACTCTTCCTCATTTGGTTGGTGGGATCAAGTGCAGCGGGAACATCGGGATGCAGGAACTGTCCACTTTTCATGCTGGTTCACCCTCCTGTTTGAATCCGGTGGAACTTAGTGGTGTGCCATTACCACGTGTCTCTGGAACACATCTTTGAAACACAGAGATATTGGCCTCGAGCGGGAAAGCAACACTTCCAGTGACTACGGAGCTCCCCTGAATGGTTCTCTGAGGGAGATTCATATGTGGATTACTTGAGTAGTTCTCCTTGTACCTCATCAGCACCTCTTCTCTGCCTCTTAGTGGTGCTGCCAAGAAGGAGTTCTCTGTGCCGGCGAGTATCTGTACACTGTCTCTGTCTCTTCAGCTCTGAATGCTCAATTAATAGGATTTTATGTCATTCATTGGTTATGAGCTCCACCTGGTGGTAGAGAGTGGTATTTTATTACCTCAATTTGTTTTTTTCTCCTTCACTCTGTCTTGGATCCACTATTAATAAACTATAAGCAGTTCAAAGGTCCACAGGATCCTGCGGGCTCTTTGTCATGTGCTGTCCCATTGTGAGGCTGGGCTACTTTCCATTGTTACATCTGCAATCCAGAAGCATAGACCTGACCCTACCTTTCACTATTAACATATCATGACTTCCAAAAACTAATACACAGCTGCATTTTCTAAATATTTCCGGAAACCTGATGGAGTGGGAACTGGAAGCACAAATACTACACAGACGACTTCCTCTAACTCTCTACTCCTGTAACCTGATGCATCTACAGCAACGCAACTTGCAACCAAAGCTGACCTGATGGAAGCTCTACAAGAATTACGTGCCTTTTGAATGGATTTCTCCAAAATAGTTTCTGAACTCCACTCAGACATGAAATCATTAAATGATCAGGTGACTCAGAATGAGATCAACATAGGGGAACAGATTGATGCAACGGCCTTGTTTCAATCTAAGATCCATAAATTGGAGCAACTCACCAAGGATTTGAAAGAGCGGAATGACGATTTAGAAAAAAAACAGGCGTAACAATATTTAAATTTTTGGGATACCGAGACCCCTAACAACAACAAAAGCCTCTTGGAAATAGTGCAAGATATCTACACTTCATGTATTTCTGGTGTATCAAGCCCTTTTAAGCTAGAGAGAGTACATAGGAACCAAGGCTCGAA
The DNA here is from genome assembly GCA_033557465.1 of Ichthyophis bannanicus. Classification (NCBI taxonomy): domain Eukaryota; kingdom Metazoa; phylum Chordata; class Amphibia; order Gymnophiona; family Ichthyophiidae; genus Ichthyophis; species Ichthyophis bannanicus. The sequence goes on from CM066036.1 coordinate 733,995,748, forward strand.
TGGGGACTCACAACCTTATCCAATTATTTATTTACATTCTGTTATATACCACATTATTCTGCATCAGTGTGGTTTACATTGAACAAACTGAAATTACATTGAACAGGGCATTATAACTTGGAGATAACTATTTTACAAGGAACATGGGCTATGGAGGGTTAAGTGGCTTGCCCAAGACCACAAGGAGTACCTGTGGGACTAGAAACCCCAGTCCTTCCAGCCCAAGGTTGCTGTCCTCTAGTGGGATTTGAACCCCTGACCTTCTGGCCTGAAGTACCTTGCCCCAACTGCTAGGCCACTCCTCCACTCCAATTGTAGTTTGTTTCAGCTTCTACAAGGACAAGGCGACACTCTTGCAAACCCTCAGGGACAAGCGTATGATACTTTTCAGAGATTTGGAGCTTCAAATCTACCAGGATCTATCTCCATTCACGTTGGAGCGATGGTGTAGTTTCAAACCACTTACTCAGATGTTACAAGCAAAATCCATTAAATATCATTGGAACTTTCCTTTCATACTGTTTATTGAATGGAATAATATTGTACAGAAGACTTCTGACCTATCAGCATGTATGTACTTTCTATTTCAAATTCAGTATGAGGGGAACCACATAGTGCAAGCCAGAGAAGCATGCAGCCTGAGTGGGGAGTTTCTACTCCTAAGCATAGAAAAATTCCACGCTCACGATGCCAGTCGGAAACTGAGCCGGATGAAGGGACGAGCAAAGCGATGGACACTGCAGCACCACTGTGACTTGTGATAGGATAGCGTTCATACACTAACCTTTTTTCATTGTTATACAAAGTTTGTAATGTGCATGTCCCCTAAAATGGGGATTGGTATATAGCTCTGACCTCAGAATAGTTTGATGTAGGTTTGTACTTTTGCCAGTTTGATCAGTATAGGGGTAACTTTAACGACTGTTGTCAAATAGCTGGGTTGGGACTTGGGTCACAGGGTTCGGATGGTGGGAATTTTGTTCTTGCAGTGAGTCAGGGTTGTCTTGAGAGGGCAGGGGGGCTAATAGAGAAGGAATTCTTTGATTCCTCACTTGTCTTCTACTTCGGGGCTTTTCATACACCTAATTATTACATTAGGTTGGCTGTGGAATCTTGGTCCTCTAAATTCAAGACCAGGGACTTTATTATGGGGAAGGGAGTGGGGAGGGGAGGGGAGGATGGGGGGTAGTATGTTGGAAGGGACAGAACCTTTATATCTATTGAAGGATTGGCCTAACTGTGTAGTATATTCATTTAACACCAGGAAACATTGGTACCCTTGGGCGGGGGTGTGGAGGGGCCTAAATTGTCTTCAGCCATGATCCTATTGACTCCATGATTAAACTAATCTCATGGAACATTCGAGGGCTCCATCATCCAATTAAAAGGCAGAGAGTGTTGGATCAATTACACAGAGAGCATGCAGATATCATTTTCCTCCAAGAAACACATTTAGCTCCCGAAGCTCATTCTTGCTTGATCTCTTCAAAGTTTCCTCAAGTCTTCTCCTCTGGCTTTTCCTCACATAAGTGGGGAGTAGCCATCTTAATTTTGAAGCACTGTCCCCTTCAGCTTTCTGGTCACTATCAGGATCCTCACAGTCGCTTTCTTGTGCTCTCTGGCTCGATACATGATACATTACTCTCTTTCGTAAATGTTTACATTCCTCCCATGGAGATAGTTAAGTCATTGATGGAACTTCTCGATGTGCTTAAGACTCATGATCTGGGAGAATTGTTTGTGGGAGGTGACATTAATTGTGTGTTTTCAAATGTGGATAGATTGGGTAGAACTACAACATCCTCTGTGTACTCCCAGCTTCTATCTACCTTAACTTTGGATTTAGATTTGGAAGATGTGTGGCAGTTACTGCACTTTGGGGAACGGGACTGCACTTACTTTTCCCCTGTATATCATTCTTACTCCCATCTTGATATGTGGTTTGTCTCTAACTCACTATTATCCCAGATTACACAAGTTTGTATTGGGACAATGGGTCCTTCCGATCACCACCTTGTAACCTTGGAGTGGAGGATCAATGACGGAGAAACTCTTCTGAGGTCATGGGCATTTCCTCGTCACTTATTGAACAATAAAAAAATTATTGAGTGCATGTGGACAGGGTAGAGTATTTGCAGTACAATGATCGTGCAGAAACATCAAATTTCCTACTTTGGAAGGCAGGTAAGACAAAGGCAGTATTGAGAGGACAGATAATCTTGCTATTGGCTGTATATAAATACAAAAAGGTAGCAAAGTAGGTTGAGTGGCAGAATCAAATAACACTATTAGAGATAAAATATCGGAAAGGGCATGCTCCTAGAGTCTGGTGCCAACTTACTGCTTTGTGAAGTGAATTGGCAGCTCTGGAAACTGAGGAGATTGCTCCCCAATGCGGATGACACTCTCATCTTTTTATGGGATCCATCCTCAAATCTGCCCATTGTTGTAGAGATTTTGCATACATTCTCCCGTCTCTCAGGTTTTACTGTTAACTTTTAGAAATCTGTTCTTTTACCATGCTTATCGGCTACAACTGCAGGAGCACAGCTGAACTCCGGGGCTTCCCAATAGCATCTCAGTTTCAATACCTTGGCATCCAGATTTCTCAGTGGCTAGAAGATTTATATTCTATCAACTATCTTCCTCTATTGTCCTCCATTCGTAGGGATGTATGTAAATGACAGTCTCTCTCAGTATCTTGGTTAGGTAGAATGCACACGATTAAGATGATTTTGTTGCCTAAACTGCTATTTTTTTTTCAACAACTTCCTATTTCGATACCTAGGACTTTTATTACACAGCTGCGCTGTGTCTTCATGAGGTTTATCTGGCAAGACTGTCGTTGGAGACTGAACTGGCATACCCTGATCTGCTCAAAGTCTTTGGGGGGTATGAGTCTTCCAGATTTTGAACTTTATTATATACGCTCTTGTTTGCAAGCTATCCACTTCTGGTCTAATAATGTAGATTCCTCATGGATCTGTCTTGAAGCAGCATGGATAACTCCAGTCTCTCTTGTGGTGGCTCCTTTTGTTCATGGACTGAGGGAAGCACAGGTCATTTGGAATCACATCTTTATAGGACCAGTATGAAAAGCTTGGAGAAGGGTTTGTAAGAGAGCTCTGCTCTCCGGATACTTTTTGCCCTATATGACTCTTGGGGCCCTTTCATTTGTCAGAGATTTTGGGGGTCATTTTTGTGCTTCAAGAGGAACAACGCATATAACTTCACTCTGTGATCACTCGGCATTCTCAGATAAGCAAACCTTGGAGTGACTATTGAATACCTCTCTGTCTGTCTGACTATTGAATACCTCTCTGTCTTTCTAACTTTGGCACCGTTTCATATCACCTCAGCTTGTCATTGCAGGAACATGCATTCCCAGACTCTGGGGAGCACACACTCTTTGATTCGTCCCATAGTAAGGCATTTCTAGCACATCTCTATCGCGCAATGTCCATGGATCTGCCTTCTCTCTCCGTAGTACCTGCTTTCCGTCAACAGTGGGAGCAGGATCTTCCAGGGAAATTGGATGATTTCTGGTTGGAAACATCTCAGTACTCCCATAAATTCTCAGTCTTACTGTCACTGGTCAACACTCAATTGTGAATCCTTTTTTGAATGTCAATTGTACCAGATGGCTTGTATCGATGGGGTCACACTAATGATTTCTTGTGTTGGAGATTTTGTGGTAGACGAGGAACTTTTCAACATCTGTGGTGGGAGTACTCAAAGATACAGATGTTTTGGGTTACAGTCCATGCTCATGTCACTTGAACATTGAGGGTTGATTTCCCCTGCGAACTGGAGTACTGTGTGTTAGGTCACTTCTATTTAGAATCTATACCTCCTGACAGGGCCAGCCCGTCCATTGAGCAAGAATATTTTTTGCACAGGGCCCCGCGTTTCAGGGGGCTCCGCGCAAAGAACATTCTGCTTTTCTGAAAATTACATTTAAAAAAAAAAGCTGGCTCTCTGGCTGCTGCCGCCGCGGCAGAGTGCAGTGTCCCGCGGGGCCCCCTCTGCGCCGGCTGAGCCCTCTGCCTGGCTTACAGATTCACGAAGGGAGAGTGTCTCTCCCTCGCGTCTCTGTTAAGCCCGCAGGGGCTAATGGGAAATTTCCCATCTGCCCCTTTATACGCGAGGGGTTGATGGGAAATTTCCCATTAGCCCCTGCGGGCTTAACAGAGACGCGAGGGAGAGACACTCTCCCTTCGCGAATCTGTAAGCCGGGCAGAGGGCTCAGCCGGCGCAGAGGGGGCCCCGCGGGACACTGCACTCTGCTGCGGCGGCGGCAGCAGCAGCCAGAGAGCCAGCTTTTGCTTTTTGGACTGCTAATGGGCTGGGCTGGGCTGGGCTGGGGGGGCTGTTTGGACTGCTAATGGGCTGGGGGGCTGTTTGGACTGCTAATGGGCTTGGGGAGGTGGGTTAGGACTGCTAATGGGCTGGGGGGGTTAGGACGGGTAATGGGCTGTGGACAGATGGGGGCTGTCTGGAAATGGGGTGATGGGGGGTTAGAACTGCTAATGGGCTATGGGGGGTTATAACTGCTAATGGGCTATGGGGGGTGGTTAGGACTGATAATGGGCTATGGGGGGGCTAGGACAGGAAATGGGCTGATGGGGAGGGGTTAGGACTTGAGGTGGGCTGATGTGGTTAGGACTGGTAATGGGCTGTGGGATGATGGGGGGGGTTAGGACTGGCAATGGGCTGATGGGGTTAAGACTGGAAGTGGGCTGATGGGGGGGTTAGGACTGGTAATGGGTTATAGGGGGGGCTTAAACTGAAAATGGGGTGATGGGGGTTAGGACTGGAAGTGGGTTGATGGGGGGCTAGGACTGGTAATGGGTTGGGGGGTTGCTATGACTGGAAATGGGCTGAGTGGAAGGGGAGGCTTGAACTGCAAATAGCTGATGGGGAGGGAGCTTGGAATGGAAATGGGCTGTGAGGGAAGGGAGCTATTCCTGAAATTGGGCTGATTGAGCTGCTAGGATAGGACTGGAATTGGGCTTTTGGGGAAGCTAAGATTGGAAATGGGCTGTGTTGGGGGCTTGAATTGAAATGGACTCATGGAGGGGCTAGAACTGAAAGTAGGCTCATGGGGGGGCTTGGACTGGAATTGGACTGAGTGGAGGGGAGCTATGATTTGACATGGGTTGATGATGGGGCTAGGAAATGATTAGAAGTGGGCTGATGGGGGGCTAGGCTTGGAAATGAGCTGATGAAGGGACTCAGACTGAAAATGGATGGGGGAGCTAGGACTGGAAATGGGTTGATGGTGGGCTAGGACTGGAAATGGGCTGATGCAGGGACTAGAAGGGAATGGATGCTGGGTGAGACTGGAACTAGAAGAGAGCTGATGTTGGGGGAGGATTAGAATGGGATGGGGCTGGGAGAGTAAAATGGAGAGGGGAAAAATATTTTGTGTGGGAGGAATGAAAAATCTACAATTGGCCTGGTATTGGGAGAGTAAGTGGGGATTGAGGATGGAGGGGTAAAATTTGTGTGGATGAAATAGGAATGAGGAAAGAGCAAAAGGAGAAAGATTAGTATGTTAAAGCAGATGTAGAGAGAGAATGGAAAAAAAAACTAGAAGAGAGAAGAAAGAACAAATGGACAGCAGACGATGGACAGTTAGCAGAAAACATGAAGAAATCAGAAGAAAGTGGCTGGAGCAATTGCAACTGAAAAAAAATGCACAAAAGGTAGAAATATCTCTTTTTTTTAAATTTATTAACTGGAATATGAAACCTCTGGGAAATGTGCATCATTAACGTCTGTGCTTTGTTTGGTACAAGAGGAAATTAATTTATAGTTTTATTTCTACAGTGTACAGTATTTCTACAGTACATTCCAAGTTTGGCTTTTGGGGTTCCCAGTTTAATTATTGCCTTCCTGTTTCTAAATTGTGATTCCTTGTTTGGTGATGGTCTATGTTCTGCATGTGTAACTGAGCTGAGGTATTCTGTTTATGTAATTCCTATTTGACATTGCCACTTGTTCTCTTTCCCCAGTATTCTCTGAAATGTATTGGTTTAATATTTGCAGTGTTGCCTTTTGATAGTTAGAGTATGGTGCTTTGTGAGTCCTGGTAATGCTGTCAGGATACGGCGGGTTTGCTATGGGTTCTAAATGGGCAGCGTTTGTAGTAGTTTCTAATGTGCCTGGCGGTTGGCACTGGATTATAGTAATGTAGAAATCTTTTAGTCTTTCTTTATCCATACACTCATTAAGAGACATGTTTACTAAAAGTTAGTGTATGGTAACATTATGCAAATATTTATGCAAATAAGGCCACTTATGCAAATGAGGCCCCGCACCGAGTCTCCGCACATGGCCCCGCACCCCCCTTGGGCCGCCCCTGCCTCCTGATATAACTAGATTGATAAATCGTTTGCTGTTAGCAGCATGTTCTGTTGTCAGCTACTATTGGAAAAGATCTACTGTACCCTCTCAAAAAGAGAGGATGATGAAAGTTTGAGACATATAAAAAATGGAAACTACTGTCAGCTGAATTAAGAGGACAAACAAATAAGCTGGAGCTTCTTTGGGCCCGATTTCTTCCATTACAAATTTAGGCTTCTTTGTGACCTGGATGTCACCCTATAACTCACTACCCCTGTTTTGGTCTTGTTTATGACTGCTAGCTTCTTTCGGACTCATTTGGATTGGGCCTACTTCTCCATAGTCTTACCAAATCTTCCTTTATTATGGAGGTTCTTTTCTCTCTGATGATATTACGATAGTAGGATTAGAGATATAGGGGGGAGGGTGGGAGGGAGGAAGGGGGGGGTGTAAAAATTGGGTTTAGGTTGGTTCTTAACATTTATTCATAATATAGACTCTCCGACCTGGTTTGAATTCCTTAGAGGGCTTAGAGGGGCAGTGTTTCCTTCTATGATGTCCTTCTTTAATTGATAAGATTTGGATTTGTTCAATATGCCTTATTATCTGTAGATATGTATTGTAATAGCTGTTTGGGAGTGGGAGTTTAATAGAGAAGAATAGCATGAAAATGTCTCCCATGCTATTATCTGATTGCTTGTTTAGGAATTTTTGAATATCTACCTACTTATCTGGGTACGCGGAGACATGACTGTTTCTACATACAAATGTTTACGCTGCAATGCTATTTTTGGAGTATCCTTTTGTCACCTCTCCAAAGTTTCTGGAAAGGGGGAGGGATTAAGAGATTGTTGTACTTGAGTTATTATCATTTAATAAAATCTTTACAGAAAAAAAGAAGCTTTATATATACTGTTAGAAACACTGAATAGTATTGCAACTTAAGTGACAGCATTCCACTCAATACTATCAGTCATTTATTTAGCAATGCTTATATTCTGCTCTTCACTGGGTCAAAGTGGTTTTCATTCAGGCATGGTATATATTTCCCTCCTCCCTGAAGGTCTCACAATCTATGATATGTACCTGAGGCAGCAGGGGGTTAAGTGGCTTGCCCAAGGCCACAAGGAGCACCTGTGGGACTAGAAACCCCAGTCTCTCTGGCCTGAAGCTCCTGTCTTCCAGTGAGATTTGAACCCCTGGCTCTCCAGTCTGAGGCAACTTGCCCCAACCACTAGGCTACTCCTCCCTCAGGGTATGTGGTTTCCTGATCCCTGAAGTAAATATCTAATACTGTACAATGTTGGTATAATGTATGAATGATGATAGCAGTACTAATTTTCTAATTCTGTGATGTCACACTAATGATAATAGCAGCTAATGAAGTACCTTACTTTCAAGTGGATTGTAAGCATTAGACGCATGAACAGCATATTTACACAAGATTTGTGAGCAGATGAAATAAAAGGGGACACAAAATATTTTAAGGCACACTAACAAATACAAACCATTAATGGACAGATATATAGGGCATTTGTAAGCACAGTTTTGAGATGAGTAAAGATTTGAGAGACTGAAGGGAGGGGGGGGGGGACGTGTTGGTTTAAATTTGGAAATGCATATACTTCTGTCCTAAACAATAAGAAAGCAGACAATACTGATTTGGATAAAGAACAATGGGGCACCTATTCAACAGAGGTAGCCAGAGCTGTTAAAGCAGCTGGCCATCGTAGCTTTAAATAATGCCTGGTCATTCAATGTCAGGGCATATTCAGCCATTGTCATTGAATATTCAAGTTGCCTAGTTAGTATTTTAGCTAAATAGTCAGTAGCAATATTCAGCTGCTGGCCAAATAACTAACCAGCTAAGGTTAGAACAGCCTTTTTTCAGGGGTATAGATTTTATGCTTTGCCCCCATGTCAAGAATAACTGTGAATGGGTTAACTTCAACACTCTTCTCTATTTCTCGGGGCACCAGACAGGGTTGTCTCTTATCACCTGTTCTCTTCAATCTTGCTTTAGAACCCCTTTTAATAGCTATTTATCAGTTTGCTCCTATTGTTGGGTTTACTCACGGATCATACAGTATAATTGTAAATTAGCAGCCTAAGCTTATGATACATTATTGTTTTTAAACAACCAAAGACCTCTTTGCCTGCTTTGTTTGCCCTTATTGATTCTTTTTCTCAGTTCACTGGTTACAAAATCAATTTAGAAAAAACTGAAGTAATACTAATTGCCCCTTAATCTGAGTACTACCCAAGCTGAATTAGGTGATTATACTCTTAAATGGGCATCACAGGGTATTTCCTATTTGGGGGTTCAATATCATTGTGATTTATTACAAGCCCTGTTGTTAAATATGAAAAAGATTATTTCTCTCATCAAGGAGATTACTAGTTGCTGGTCCTCTTTAGCCATTTCATGGTGTGGCCATGTGGAGGCTATACGAATGGTATTGACTCCACAAATTAGATTCTTGGTTTTTGCTGGGTCTATGTCCGATGTTATTTTATAGACAGGTAGAGACTGCTTTTCCAGTCGCTGACTCTGTATTGCCCATAAGACACTGAAATCTGCTAAGTCTGTTGGAGGTATTAGTTTCCCTGATTTCTATTTATACCATTTGGCTTCTTTAGCCCATTATGGCCTGATCTGGCTTTATCCCATGGACTGGGACCCGATCTTGCTATCATGCATCTCTTTTGAAAAGTCAGTGATAGTCCCAATCCCACTGTCTGGGTTAGATGGTACAATATTGACTAATACTATCCCCTCTGTGTGTCCTATCATGCCACAAAGGTGGCCCTCTGTGCTTTAGATCTTGTACAAGTGACTACAACTAAACCTGGAACGAGAATTGCCTGAAGTGCAAGCAGAGTTCAGGAAAGGGCGAGGTATGAGAGACACTATCACAGATGTGAGATGGATCCTTGAAAAGACAAAAGAATATAAAAAAAGATATCTATATGTGTTTTATTGACTATAGCAAGGTTTTTGACTGTGGAGGAGTAGCCTAGTGGTTAGAGCTCTGGCTTGGGATCCAAGAGACTAGGGTTCAATTCCCACTAGCACTCCTTGTGGCCTTGAGCAAGTCACTTAACTCTCCATTGCTCAGAAAAATCCATGTTATCAAATGTCCCCATTCAATGTACATTTACCATGTTTAAGTTACAATGTAACTTTGAATGAAATGATAAAGAAGGAAAGAAAAAAAAGTTAAATAAATAAACCATGAGAAACTCTGCATCACATTAAGAATCATGGGTATACCAAAACACCTGATTGTTCTCTTGCACAACCTCTACATTGATCAAGAAGCAATAGTTTGAACAGAACTAGGAACAGACTGGTTTAAAATCAGCAAAGGTATACAACAAAGCTGCATACTTTCCCCTACATCTTTAATTTATATGTAGAACAAATCTTCAGAGAAGCAGGACTGTATGAAGACAATCAGGTGTGCAGATTGGTGGAAAATTCATCAACAACCTTTGCTATGATTATGATACCACATTACTGGCTGAAATTAAAGATGATTTCAAACATTTGCTTCTCAAGATAAAGGAATATAGTCTTAAAATGGGTCTGCATTTTAACGTTAAGAAGACAAAGATCCTGACAACTGGCAAAATCAATAAGTTCATCATTGATGGAGAAGAAATTAAAATAGTTGACAGTTTTAACTTACTTGGATCAACAATCAATAAAGAAAGGACTAGCAGTCAAGAAATCTGATGATGTATTGCTCTTGGTAGAATAGCTATGAACGACCTAGACAAGATTGTCAAGAGCAGAGATGTCTCTCTCCATACAAAGACTTGACTTGTCCAGGCCATGGTATTTTCAATAACATCATATAGATGCAAAAGTTGGACAGTGAAAAAGATAGACAGAAAGAAAATTGATGCCTTTGAATTATGGTACTGGCGACAAATACTGTGTATATCATGGACTGCGCAAAGAACAAACCAGTCCATACTAGAGGAGATCAAACCTAAGCTTTCCTTAGAAGCTCAGATGACAAGACTTTGACTTTCATACTTTGGACACATCATGCGAAGATAGAGATCATTGGGGAAAGACATAATGCTTGGCAAAATAGAAGGTCACCGTAAAAGAGGAAGGCCAGCAATGAGATGGATCAATACAATAGCAGCAGCTATGGATTCCACTCTATCAACAATGAGCCGCTTGGCTGAAGACCGAACAAAGTTTAAGTAAACTATCCAGAGGGTTTACAGGAGTTGACACCGACTCAATGGCACTTAACAACAACAACAACAAGATGTTCCCTGGATTCAATCTCTGCAGATTCCCTTATAGTGTAATTCTCAGTTGCATATTGGTTGGAAGGTGGTACCATGGTTGGTATGGCAATCCTGTGGTCTTTGGATTCTTGCACAACTTCTGAAAGATGACCATTTGGTCCCTTTTTCTGAATTGCAGGCACAGTTCAATCTCCACAGCTCGCAAGTTTATCATTGGCAGTAGCTACACCATTATATTTTATGATCTCAAATTGAGTTGACCAGTTTACATTTGTTTCTGTGAATGGGTGGTGGATAGAAGCTGTGGTATCCCATATTTATTGTTATATTCGATATGCTCACTATAAAGCCTGGATTGGACTGATGGAGGTATGGGCAAATGATTTGGACAGGGGCTTAGATTCGGCATAGAGGGGACATTTTTGGCTAAGGATAAACCGGCCTTCTCGCACTGCTAGTTTGGTACAATCATTATTCTTTGTAGCACACTGGACAGTATGGATGCCTTGGAGGAAATGGTGAGCTGGTTTGTCCTCTAGTAATTCTTGTTGGCACTATGAATCAGCCCAGGGTACCCTTAGATACATCTTATTTGACTGTTCTTTGTTACAGCGAGCGAGCTATCTGGGACAGATTGAAAAAACTCTTCCTTATGTCCATTCCTATATCTGCAGATAAAATTTTTTTTTTGTTCTATTAAGGTAGCTTCACAGCATATGTTTTTTGATTTACTTATCACCAATGTGTTGCAGGTGATCTTGTCTCAATGGAAAAAACACCTCTTATTTCTTTTAATTTTTGGTGGTACTGGCTGTGCTTGATACATAAATATGAAAAATGTCTTGTTATTTGCATATTGTGGTGAGGAAAGCACTGCTGAACATAGAGATACACAGGGAAATGAATCCTATCACTTTAAGTCAGAAAGTATCAAGGGTTTCCCTAGTAACCAAGAGTCTCTGACTCAGAACCTAGTCATCCCTAAGCCCCGCCCACAGCAGCACGTCAGGGAGAAGCTTGACCCTAATCACATGTGCTGGGAGCAAGGTGTGGCTCAGGAAGAAGGAAAGTTTAAAAAGCTGACTTTCAGAAACACAGATAGAGAAAGAGAAGGAGAAAGAGAAGGAGGTGAGAGTGGAGCTGGAAGTGAAGCAGCAAGAACAAGGAACGCAAAGAGGGAAGCGAGAGCAAGTGAGAGAGTGCTTGCAGAGCATGAAAGACAGTGTGAAGGAAACACTGGAAGCCGAAGAGAGAGAACTGATGAGAGATTGCCAAGCACAGCTGAGACAGCAAGGAAAGAGAGGCTGGTGCAAGCAAACAAAGTGGCTGCAAACGGAAGACAGCATGACTGGCTTGCAGGGCAGAGAGAGATTCTGAATACCTCTGAAACCAGGCAAGTGTGTCCTTCTCAGTTCTTAACTGGTAAAAGTTTGAGAGAATTAGCTTTAGAATTAAAAGCTGATTCTAGCAATAAGCCAAACCCCAGGATAAAGAGAGACTGTTTATCTAAGTATCAAGTAGCTCATATAGCAGACGAGCTAGTGCAGAAACAAGCCCTGATTAAGAAATTGAGTGAACTGATTAAGAAAGAGAATAGCAAGCTCTCCCCTCAGATGTCTTTGGATGTGTGTGAGAATGATAGCGTTGAAGATATGGAGATAACAGATATGGAAGACAGTTCCTTTGAAATGCAATGTGCTGTATGTCAAGCCTCTGACGTAGAAGAGAGCTGAGCTAGGAAGCCATTGAATGTATGCCTGCTTAGGAAGCAGCCTGAATTGTGAAGACGTCACAACCGAAGAAAACAGCTGAGTGATAAGCTCAACTTATAAGCTTGAAAGCTGATGCTAATGTTCAAGGGACATTTAAAGAGTTGTTTTGCTGCCAGAGTTTTGTTCCTGTAAAGAAGAGAAACATTTAAGAATTTAAAAGTTTTGGAATAAGTGGCATTTTGATTTACAAGCAAAGTTGTGCCTGTTTCTTTGCATTTTTGGAATACAAGCAAAGTTGTTCCTATTTCTTTTGAAGCTGTAGCATGGGATTAAAAATCCTTTATTTGATTTTTCCACTTGTGTCCTGTGTATGAAGGAACCCCTGATTACATTAAATAAATTTTCTCTGTCTTATGCCTAACCACCGGATCACAACTCCTTTGCTTTAAGATAGGACTACAATTCCCAGCAGCCCTCCTGGCAGCCATTTTAAGGGAAACTTATTTTTAAAGCTGAAAAGGCGACCTCACCTGGTATCAGTTATCTACCTGGCCAGGTGGGGGCGACAGAGTGGCGTAGTTGGCAGGATGCGGAGTGGGCCACGCCACAGAGGAACCTAGTTCTTTGGATTGCAGCTGAAGTAAGATGGCGCACCAGAAGAACAGGAGCACGATGGATTCCAGAGCTCGACAGGAGGACGCCGGAGAAGTGCAAGCGGCTGAGACAGAGAGTCCAGAGTTCCTGCAAAGCCAGAGGGTCCAGAGACCTGCCGAGGTCCTACGCTGTTGCTGAGCGAGACGCACCACTAGTACCAGGTACACCGTATTTAACTAGAGAAAGTTAAGGATACCGGTACTGGGTGGGGGCGATAGCAGCAGATAGAGGGGAAAACATACCTAGTGTTGGGTACCGCACTTGGGTGTTCTGTGTTTTCTCATTCTACAGGAAAGAAGACGATGATGGAGACACAAGATATCCTTGCATGGGCAGCGGCGGAGCTCAAGCGGCAAAGAGACTTGTCATTAGAGCTTCAGGAGCAAGCGGCTCGTCAACTGCAGGCCCAGCAGAAACCGCTGGTAGAGCTTATGGAGGCCTGGGTGAAGGAACATAAGAAGCCACCAGAGCCTGATCCGGTTACCACAGGTTTTTCATTGGGATTAGCCCATACCTTTGGACTCGGGTCCAAAGAGACCCTTAGTTTTGGACAACTAAGAGATGGGGAAAGTGTAGACGCTTTCTTGGATGCGTTTGAAAAGGTGGCACAAATAGCCAGGTGGCCACCTGAACAGTGGGCGGTAAGGTTAGCTGTCTCACTTACTGGTGAGGCCTTGGCAGCCTACCAGACCGTTCCCGCTGAGTTGGCCAATGACTATTTGGAGGTCAAGAAGGCTATAAAAGATAGGCTTGGCCTAACTCCTATAGTCTACAGACGCCAGCTACGAAATGCCAAATTGCGCGTGGATGAGACACCACGAGCGCTTTATCATAGATTGAAAATGCTGGTAGTTAAATGGCTAGAACCAGAACATAAGTCAGTGGAAACACTGATCGATGAGTTCGTTCTGGAGCAGTATTTTGCAGCAGTACCTGAAAGGATGCAAAATTTCTTGATGTTACAAGGATGTAAGAACACCAGAGAGGCTATAACTATGTCAGAGCGATTCCTAGAAGCTGAAGTGTTAGCTAAGGATAGGTCTGGCGCCTGTACTAAAATGTCTGTAGCTAGGTTGAATGTTGATAGCAAGAATGTACAGAATGTTTGTGTTCCCACCAATAAAAGGATGCCAGTGAAGCGTGCATGTTACTGGTGCGGAAGTGAACAACATTTAATGCGTGAGTGCAAGGTGAAAACAGCCCTAGTGTTGAGCGACCCTAGTAAGAAAGGAGAAGGCTTTTTACTGGAGGTGACAGTACAAGGTATACCAGTTAAAGCGCTGCTTGATTCCGGATCGGATCAATCGATGCTTTCCAAACGATTATGGAGAAGGTTAACAGTCCCAGGTTTAAGAACACCTCAGACACCCACGGGCAATGTAAACATTCGGTGCATTCACGGAACGGCGTGTACCTATCCTGTTTACTGTGTCCGCATAAAAGGATTAGGCATAGAGAGGGAGGTCCCGGTCGCTATTGTTCCCCGATTACCCCAGGAGGTAGTCCTCGGGAGGGACTGGCCCCAGTTTCAGCGAGGTGTGCAACGAGGGTTGGGGGTTAAGACAGGCTTAGTGTCCACGCGAGCCCAGTCCCAAGCCCAACAGGCCCTAGAGGAAGAGTCCACAGAGGGGGAGGCAGAGGTTCTGCCCTCTCACGAAGATTTGGTAACCATTCCTCAGGATAAAGTAAAAAAGTCAAAGGGAGAGAAGCGCCATGAGAGGCAAATGCGCTCTCAAAATAGGGATGAGATCCGAGCAGGTATAGATATACCTTGGGTTCTGGAGGAACTAATGGCAAAATTTCCCTCTTTCATCAAAGAACAAGAGGCAGATCCTGCTCTGGTTCATGCTTTTAAGTTTGCTAGAGAGGGACGGGAGATATTGCCCAGATTTCTAATAGACCAAGGCATTCTGTATCGGGAAAGCCGAGATCCCTTTACAGGGGATACTCGGAAGCAATTAGTAGTCCCAAATACCTTTAGGACTTTGGTCCTAAGATTAGCCCATGATCATCCGGTAGGCGCTCACAAAGGCATTCAGGGTACTTTAGATCAGGTGTTAGCCCGATTTTATTGGCCCGGAGTCTATAGAGAAGTGACCAAGTTCTGTGAAGCCTGCCCGGCCTGCCAGAAGGTCACTGCAATTAGGCCCGTGGAGGTTCTCCTGATTCCCGTGCCGGTGGTGCCTGTTCCGATGCACCGGATAGCTATTGATATAGTGGGTCCCCTGATAAAGACGCCACGGGGATTTCAGTACCTTTTGGTGATGGTGGATCACGCCACCAGGTTCCCCTGGGCGGTCCCCCTCCGTAATATTTCGGCTCGCACGGTGGCAGCCGAGTTAATAAAATTATTTTGCGAGGTTGGGTTCCCCAAGGAAGTGTTGTCAGATCGTGGCACCAATTTCATGTTGCGATATTTAGCTCAAGTTTGGGATGCCTTTGGCATCAAGCATATTAGAACTGCGGCTTATCACCCACAGACGAATGGGTTAGTTGAGAGGACCAATCAAACCCTAAAGAGCTTGTTAAGGAGGGGGTTGGAAGGAAAGATGGCTGAATGGGACACGATGCTTCCCTTCGCCCTCTATGCCTGTCGGGAGAGAATTCAGGCATCGTTGGGAACTTCCCCCTACGAGCTCATGTATGGTAGGAGCCCCAGGGGCATACTAGACATTCTGAGGGATCAGTGGGTAGAGCCGGGAGTGCAGGAAACAGAAGTACCCCAATTTCTTAGGGATTTGCGAGGACGCTTAACGCGGGCCTCACAGTTGGCAGAAAACAATTTAAAGGAAAGCCAACAACGACAAAAAGTGTATTACGACCGTAATACAAAACCACGCCAGCTAGAGCTGGGAGAAAAGGTCCTAGTGATGGTAGCGGGAACCGCTCCAAAGTTCGAAAGCCAGTGGAAGGGTCCCTTCCGGGTGGTTAAGCAAGTAGGCCCTGCGACCTATCTAGTACAGACCAGACGAGGGCGCCAGCAGTTGTTTCATATAAACTTGCTCAAGCCTTGGCATGAACGAATGGCGCAAGTGCAGGTGGTCACCAGTACCCAGGGTAGGCAAGTAGGACAAAACAACAAAGAGTCCTATAGGAGAATTACGTGCTGTGATTTTATAGGAACCCCAGCCCGTAATGTCTTAAGAAGGGGAATATGTGGTGAGGAAAGCACTGCTGAACATAGAGATACACAGGGAAATGAGTCCTATCACTTTAAGTCAGAAAGTATCAAGGGTTTCCCTAGTAACCAAGAGTCTCTGACTCAGAACCTAGTCATCCCTAAGCCCCGCCCACAGCAGCACGTCAGGGAGAAGCTTGACCCTAATCACATGTGCTGGGAGCAAGGTGTGGCTCAGGAAGAAGGAAAGTTTAAAAAGCTGACTTTCAGAAACACAGATAGAGAAAGAGAAGGAGAAAGAGAAGGAGGTGAGAGTGGAGCTGGAAGTGAAGCAGCAAGAACAAGGAACGCAAAGAGGGAAGCGAGAGCAAGTGAGAGAGTGCTTGCAGAGCATGAAAGACAGTGTGAAGGAAACACTGGAAGCCGAAGAGAGAGAACTGATGAGAGATTGCCAAGCACAGCTGAGAGAGCAAGGAAAGAGAGGCTGGTGCAAGCAAAAGAAGTGGCTGCAAACGGAAGACAGCATGACTGGCTTGCAGGGCAGAGAGAGATTCTGAATACCTCTGAAACCAGGCAAGTGTGTCCTTCTCAGTTCTTAACTGGTAAAAGTTTGAGAGAATTAGCTTTAGAATTAAAAGCTGATTCTAGCAATAAGCCAAACCCCAGGATAAAGAGAGACTGTTTATCTAAGTATCAAGTAGCTCATATAGCAGACGAGCTAGTGCAGAAACAAGCCCTGATTAAGAAATTGAGTGAACTGATTAAGAAAGAGAATAGCAAGCTCTCCCCTCAGATGTCTTTGGATGTGTGTGAGAATGATAGCGTTGAAGATATGGAGATAACAGATATGGAAGACAGTTCCTTTGAAATGCAATGTGCTGTATGTCAAGCCTCTGACGTAGAAGAGAGCTGAGCTAGAAAGCCATTGAATGTATGCCTGCTTAGGAAGCAGCCTGAATTGTGAAGACGTCACAACCGAAGAAAACAGCTGAGTGATAAGCTCAACTTATAAGCTTGAAAGCTGATGCTAATGTTCAAGGGACATTTAAAGAGTTGTTTTGCTGCCAGAGTTTTGTTCCTGTAAAGAAGAGAAACATTTAAGAATTTAAAAGTTTTGGAATAAGTGGCATTTTGATTTACAAGCAAAGTTGTGCCTGTTTCTTTGCATTTTTGGAATACAAGCAAAGTTGTTCCTATTTCTTTTGAAACTGTAGCGTGGGATTAAAAATCCTTTATTTGATTTTTCCACTTGTGTCCTGTGTATGAAGGAACCCCTGATTACATTAAATAAATTTTCTCTGTCTTATGCCTAACCACCGGATCACAACTCCTTTGCTTTAAGATAGGACTACAATTCCCAGCAGCCCTCCTGGCAGCCATTTTAAGGGAAACTTATTTTTAAAGCTGAAAAGGCGACCTCACCTGGTATCAGTTATCTACCTGGACAGGCGGGGGCGACAATATGCAGCACGTCCTCTCTGTATAAGATATGGTTATCCATGGAAGCCTGTCTCCAGGATTCTCTAGACCCTCATTAATATTCCTGGTTTCCTTTTTCTTTTCTTTTCTTTTTATTTGGAATTGAATTTGTATCCACCAACATGTCACTGTTATTTTCTGTAACCCGGTGAAGATTGCCAGATCTCTCCTTTTGGACTGTTCTGTTTTCATTATGGTGTATGATTGTACATAATTCATGTAGGAGTGGAGGAGTGGCCTAGTGGTTGGGGCAAGGTACTTCAGGCTAGAAGGTCAGGGGTTCAAATCCCACTAGAGAACAGCAATCTTGGGCCAGAAGGACTGAGGTTTCTAGTCCCACAGGTGCTCCTTGTGGTCTTGGGCAAGCCACTTAGCCCTCCATAGCCCATGTTCCCTCTAAAATAGTTATCTCCAAGTTATAATGCCTTGCTCAATGTAAACTGCACTGATGCAGAATAGCGTGGTATATAAGAGAATGTAAATAAATAAAATACAAATTTTCTACGTAACTTTAGCCGAGTTAGGTTAGATTAGCTGATGAGCAACTGAATATCGCTGCTGACTGGCTAACCTATGTCGCTGTCCCCTCACCACCCCTGGAATGCTCTAACACTAGGCAGTTAGCTTTGAGGCATTTAAAACCAGGTAGGAGGGGATATTCAGCAGCACTAACCACTTTAGTGACCCCGACTATCCCGCTGAGCGCAGTTTAGCAGCTTCACAGATCTGCAAACCAGCTAAACCTCTTCAATCATGCCCCCAAAATATTTTGTATGGCCAAATTTGCTACTGTATAACCTTAACTAGAGCAATGAAGGAGGGGCAATAAAATGGATTAGGTAAGCCAGTGTGGTCATTTTCAGCTGTCTGCAACATTGTTATGCCATTATTTCAAGGCTTGTTTAAAAATGAATAAAAGCCTGTGAACCTTGTCCTCGGATACATTTTATTTTTTGTAAATATTGGTTGCAAAGGTTGAGATTAAAGGACAGCTACTTGTTCTTTTTCTATGATCACTTCCTAAGTATGAATTATGCTCTCCTTGGGATACAAATTTAGTAGCACATGGGGAATGGAAGTGTTTAACTCACAGAAAAAGGCACTTGTTCAGCATCAACACTCTGATTTTTCTACATCAAGAATACATGTATTCAAATGGAAATATTCAGAATAATGACCCAAGATGATATTTTGTCACCTTTATGATTGAGTAATTTACTATGAGGGTCATTCTGACCCACATTCTGATCCAGATATCCAGAGCCACGAAACAAGTGGGCCGCATCTTAGAAACAGAGGTCCCTGCACATAGATCGGAGCTATGCGGGGAGCTCTGTTTATGGGCAGGAGGGCAGGACACAGGCGAAGCAAGGATGGGCTTTGGACAGCACCATGACCCCATACATACAGGGCCAATTCCAAGGTTGGCCCTGTACGTCTGGGGTTGACCATTTGTACGGGGGACTTATTCCACTTCAGAAATGGAGTAACTCTTCCTGGATGGTGGTGGACAGCGGACCATGGCCCAGAAAGGAAAGTGAGAGGTGCAGGGGGTTCACCACGGCCCAACCCTGGTCATGGCAGGCCTGTTCAGTGTTTGGGCGGTGGGGAATGGAACATCTCGGGGCTGCTGGGGATTGTGACTCCTGCATGGAGCTGCAGTGCCATGGCAACAGGATGCCATGGTACTACGGTGCAATGCAGAAGCCTGGCTGGGCTAGCCAGGTAGTGGGCTGGATGTCTGGGAGCCCAGAATCAGGGCACAGTCTGCATGTCTGGCCAGTTGCACCTAATTCTGATCCCATGGTCATATCTAGCCCCTGCGGGATCAGAATCGGCTGCAACCAGGGCGCGTCCAGATTCTGGATGCCCCGACAGGCGGGGGATGCCAGAACAAAATCATCCTCCACAATTAAGTTGAAATTTCTATGAAGAAGCTAAATCCGTCAATGGGTAAATTTCAGATGATATGCCATATATGTAAGATCTGCAAGTACCTTTTACCCATAGACTTTTATATCTATTTAAATGGAAAACTTCCTTTTGTAAATTTGGTCAGAAAAAGTACACACAGAAATCGGCATCTACAGTTTGACTGGGAACTTTTTATATGAAAACTTTCTTGAGGTCAGTTTTTATTATGTAATCTACATTGAAGGGCATGTTTGCTAATGTTAGTTAACGGTTGGCATGGGGTTTAGCATATGGCAAATGGTTAGTGTAGGATCATGGTACATATTACTGTATGCTAAAAATGCCAGCACAGTAAACATCCCGCGTTTAGCATGCAAAAGGGCAGGACTGGGAGGTTAGAAACATAGAAACATAAAAACATGACGACAGAAAAAGATCACATGGCCTATCTAGTCTGTCCTTCCATATCAACAACTACAACAGTCCCCTTTTTTCATTTAGAGATCCTCTGTGTTTGTCCCATGCTTTTTTGAATTCAGATACTGTCCTCATCTCTACCACCTCCACTGGGAGGCTATTCCACGGATCACCACTCTTTCCGTAAAGAAATATTTCCGCATTTCACTCCTGAATCTATCTCCCTTCACACTCATCCCATGACCCTTCATAGCAGAACTTGCTTTCAATTGAAAGAGGCTCTCTCCCTGAACATTTATTCCACAGAGGTATTTAAACATCTCAATCATATCACCTCTATCCCGCCTTTCCTCTAAGATGTGCTTATTAAGATCCTTAAGTCTGTCATCATATGCTTAGAGAGGTATTGGTGTTGCCTGTATCAGTCATGATAAGGTCTCTTTTAAAATTACTTTGGCTACTCAATATGTTAAGATTTAATGAGACAAATAATAATGGGAAAGTGAAAACTTTAAACGTATTGCCTGAAAATACAGGTATTTTTGAAGAGAAAAAAATTATTCTGTAGGACTTAGGGAAATGTGGTGAAATGAGGGGAAGATAAAGAGCCTTATGCACGCTGAATGCTTCAGCAGGATCCCCTGGCAGAAGTCCTGCTGAACTGTTCACTCATCAAAAGTGTTTATCCAGGAGCTCAAATGTACTCTCAATAGCTGCCCTAGAGGCCAGATGGACACTGCTAGCATTCATCTGTGTCATCAGAAATGTATAGAAATGAGTTTCACAAACAGGGCAAAAAGCGATACGTGATATTGTCAGCTGTACGGTGGGAGGTGGGGGGACCTGGTCTAGGTGCAGAAAGAATAACAACCTTGCTGGTCCGACGACAGGCTGGGTAGTTAATCAAGTGCAATATATTTGGGGATAGTTGAAAAGCAAAGCTATAAGAAAGTAACCTATACTACACGACAGGTACAACCCCCTATCCTTCCCCAAAAAATAAAGGCATGAGAAAAGTAGCCTGCACTGTGTTGCAGGTTCAGTCATAGCAACTCTAGTGGGCAGACTGGATGGCTCATGTCTGCCATCATCCAGTATAACAGTACTGACAATATTCACTGCACATGGCAATCTTGATTCCGTGTTTTGGTTAGCAAAGGATTTCACTGATAAGGCCTAGACAGAAATAAAACTATTCTGGTACAGAACAACACTGGAACTGTGGTCTGCAGCATGCGTTTCCAAGGACAAATACTATCTGTAATGCCAAGATTGCCTGTAGTTGTGATTTTACACTTTCCAGTTTTACCGTGCTATTACGATTGGTAACAAAATGCAAGGTAAAGCCAAAATAAAGTCAAATTTGTAAAAATCATCAGGTCTATTAAACTTCCCAATACAAAAGGACAAACCACATCAATCTCTTTGAATATGGACCAATGCATATCACAATTTAACGTAAACATTGTATGTATTCTGCAGTCGTTTTCTCTGAGAAGCCAATTTCCTTAATTTTTCTCACTAATCACACATCCTCAAGCATTGCCCTATATTTTTTATCACATTCTTTCCTATAAATAGGACAAAGAATGTAGCTTCTATGTATACAATAGGAGGCAATTTCTTACAGGTCAGTATTCATAATTGTTCTCGTCCTGCTGACTAAGCAGGCAGAGGAGAACGAGAATTTGTCCCAGTCCTCCGCATACTGCCTCAGCTGTACTTAGTCAGCTAAATGCCTTCATCCTTCCTCCCTAAACTTATTTTGCTCTTCATGCTTTCACACAATAAAACAGGGACAAAAGGCCACATCTGAAATAAAAGATAACTCCTTTGTTTTTGTTCCATCTCTGCGGTAACTTCAGTTACAGCCATGGCTATAGCCACTTCTCGTCTATTCTGCTGGGCTCTGCAGAGCTTGCAGAAAATGCCGCCTCACTTTTCCTCTGCTCATTTAATGTGCTATCCCATTATTATCTGCTTGCTTTATTACATTTTCTGGAAACATTAGTTCCGGCTGTTGTTACCCAGCACGCATCTGCCCTTGGAGCAGAAAGCTGAGCTGGAAATTGAACTCTTCTCTGTAGACAAGTGCATGGTGAACAAGCTGTTTGTGGATAAGCGATGCATATAAGCAAGAAGAAAGGCCATGCAGAATACTAAATAAATGGGTGAATGTCTTCTGCTAGCACTTAAGGCTGAATGTACTAAAAATATTTTATATTGGCTTTTCTATTTGAAAAAGCTAGGTGCATGCACAGCCAGAAAGGTTCTGTCCGTCCTTGTTCTAAACACGTTTTTTCCTACGTTTTGGATCTTTTTTCTTGTTTGTTTCACCTACTTGTTCTTTGTATGCACATTGAATGCAAGAAAGTACATTTTTAAATGTGCAAATTGATGGTACACGTTAATTCATAGGTATACCTTCACATGAGTGATTTGCACATGCAGCAGACTCATGAATGCACGAAAAGTTGAGTACATTGACCCTTGGGGACAGGCTAAAGTAATAACAGGATGGACATAAGCAAACTGACTAGAGAGGGATCTTCTTATAACAGAGCAAAGGTAAATGTCCCTTAACTGAATCCCTGATTGGGCCTGAAAATTGTAGGATCAAATCCCAAGATCTCCATTTAGAAAAATGTAGTGCGATACTCCAGTGTGCACAGTGAAGGGAGCTGTGCTGTGGTTTGCTCCTGTTTCCAGCGCTAATCTTACTCCGGATGCAATAAGAATATTTACATAGTAACATAGTATATGACGCAGATAAAGACCAGCATGGTCCATCTAGTCTGCCCAGCAAGGTGGCAAGAGTAGGTGCGCCCGCCGCTCCATGCAGGTCATCCCTCCCCATGCCTTTGTTTAGGGGTGTACCCGCCGTTCCGTTCAAGTCACCTCTACTTGTTGAGATATCAGAGACAGTTAAGTTTATTTTGATTTTATTCCCTTTATAGAAACAGGATAAAATCAAAATAAACTTAATTGTCTCTGATATCTCAACAAGTAGAGGTGACCTGAACGGAACGGTGGGTACACCCCTAAACAAAGGCATGGGGAGGGATGACCTGCACGGAACGGTGGGTACACCCCTAAACAAAGGCATGGGGAGGGATGACCTGCACGGAACGGTGGGTACACCCCTAAACAAAGGCATGGGGAGGGATGACCTGCACGGAACGGTGGGTACACCCCTAAACAAAGGCATGGGGAGGGATGACCTGCACCGAACGGTGGGTACACCCCTAAACAAAGGCATGGGGAGGGATGACCTGCACGGAACGGTGGGTACACCCCTAAACAAAGGCATGGGGAGGGATGACCTGCACGGAACGGTGGGTACACCCCTAAACAAAGGCATGGGGAGGGATGACCTGAACGGAATGGTGGGTACACCCCTAAACAAAGGCATGGGGAGGGATGACCTGCACGGAACGGTGGGTACACCCCTAACACCCATTGACAAGAACTGCTAGATTATGCACGGTGTGGTGAAGTACTGAGGTTTATAGCATGTTAAATGGACAACATAGTTCAGGGATTGAACAAATCAAAAAGGGTTTTTTTTTTAAAGGATGGATGTTAATGCCCAAAGTAAGGTGTTTGATATGAAAACCATAAAAAATATATCAAAAAACTGAAAAAAAGAGATCAATTAGGGGTGATGACTGAGAAGGAGAGCCTAGTGGTGTAGGTCAGGGCTCATCACTAATGTACAAATGGCTCTTTTCTGATAGTCCCTGATCATTACTTATTCATTTTTACTTAACAGCTACAATTTTTGTATATGAGGTGGTTCTTTTCTGAAAGTAATATTTTTATCTGGAGATATAGATAATATCATTAACATGAAGGAACTTTTTACAAAAGACATCCAAGTGCAATCTGGGACATATAAGCCAGAACATATGAAAAAAAAAAGAAGGAATGTTTTAAGAGAAGTTATTCAGTAGAAAATAAATAAATAAATATGTGTGTGTGTGTGTGTGTGGGGGGGGGGGGGGTGTATTGTCACAGCCCCTCCTAGTGGCAGCGTGCAGAAAGGAGAGGGCGGACACTTATTGTTGGTTGAAGAAGGAAAAACTTTTCTAGACCAGTTGCATCATGGTCTTTGTAGTCCCACTTCATAAAGAAATAGTTGTGAGCCTTGTGCAGGGTTAAACTTAAATGTTTTTTATTCCCTTTGTTGCACAAAGGTTCTCCAGGAAGACAAAAACAGAATGCACCTTACTTCAGGGTTTATGCCAAAATATTTACAAAGTCAGTAACTGTTACAGGCGCTTCACAATTCTTTGTGTTCAAACAGGTTTTCAACACCAAGAGGAAAAACAAATACAAAAACTTCTTCTTTCAGCTTAGCAAAAGCAGGAGGAACATGACTCGCAAAATCGCGAGGTCTCTTTGAAGACTCCTGGCCAGTAAAACCGCACTAGTATTTGGTCTAGGGTCCCCTATATCCCTTTGTGACCTCCTACGGGGTGATCATGAGCTAACCTCAAAACCAGGGACTTAAAAACCTCGGGCACTACTAGTTTCTTATGGACAGATCCAGTCTGAGGATCTACACTTTCCCTGTATAGCACCTCTTTATCCAAAATGAACCTGGGGAAGGTATCCTTCCCCACCTGGGCATACTCGAATGCGGGGTCAGCTTTATGCTCTTTGGCGAAAGATGGAAACCTCTCTACCAACTCCGACAGAACCCAGGGCAATCCCTGCCCTGCCTCTACCTCAGCTCTCCCTTGAGAGCGGCATCTCCTCTCCCTGCGTTTTTCGGCCTTAGGCTTCCTATTCCCTTCAGCTGGGGCAGATATTAGGTCTTCGTGTGAGGGAAACTCAGCTAGAGTTTCATCCTGGGGTTCGGAGATCTTGCCTGGAGCTTTAGATTGGGTGCGTGTGGATACGAGGGCTTCCTGGGAAAATAGTCCCTTTTCCAACCCCTTTCTAAATTGGGGCCAGTCCCTACCTAGCACCAAATCGTGAGGCAATTTTGGAACTACAGCTAGTAGCATATCCTTTTCTATCCCTAAACCTTTTACTATCAAGTTGTATACAGGATAGAAAGAAAGAACACCGTGAACGCATTTAATTTTTACTTTTCCTTCTGCTCGATTCGGTGCGGACTCAGCTTGATCTTCAATTGTGCGCCAGAGCCTTTTAGAGATCATGCTCTGGTCTGCACCTTAATCGAGACGAGCATGCGTAGATATACCTTGCACTTTGACCTCTAACAAAAATCCTTCTCGCAACATTTTTGTATTTTCACTTATCAGTGCAGTACGCGATTTACATTCACTCTTTAGATGCCCTATTTTCCCACAAAGAAAACATCTCTTTTTCTCAGAGTGATTTCCTGGCAGAGGCCTACCAGTTTCCAAACCTCCTGGTTTATACCTTGAGATCCTTTCTGATGACTGCATCATAGCCTCTACTGCCGTCTTTGAAGCTTCACCACTTTTTCGAGTAGCCAATTGTGGTTCAATATACCTTTCTGTTAATAGGATTGCTTCTTCAGTGGTACGGCAGTTCTGCAGTATCAGGAAGGTCTGCACCTCCTGGGGCACAGCAGTCATGAATTGCTCTAATACAATAACATCAACTATGGTGTCAATGCTCTTACTCTCAGGCCTCAACCACTTTATCGCCAGGCTCTTAAGCCTTTGACCTAAAGCTTTTGGAGTTTCTCCCGCTTTAAGTCGGGTAGCTCTTAGCATACAATTGTACACCAAAGGAGTTAAGCCAAGGCGGTCCCGTACAGCCTTCGATACTTCTACGTAATCATTCGCTAGGGCTGCGGGCATAGCTTTATATGCCGACAAAGCCTCTCCTGTAAGTGAGGTTGCCAGGCGTATAGCCCATTGCTCTTTTGGCCATCCTATGGTATGCGCTATCCAATCAAAGGATTCCAAAAAGTCGTCAATGTCCTCGCTAGGTGAAAACTTTCCCAAAGTCAGTGTCTCATAAGACCACGGTCCTACTGCACCGTTGTTAGCTATAGCATGTAGTCCTTGAAGAGAAGGAGCTGCTGCTTGTGCTGTCTTCTGTTGAGCTAACCAAGCCTCCATCATCTCCAACATGGGCTTTTGTTGCGCCTGCATGGCCGACACCGCTTGTTGCTGCGCTTGGCAAGCCATCTCTCGTTGCTTGTCAAATTGTACCGCCATCCACTGTAGAATCTCCTTTGGGTCCATGGCGACCACTTCCTAGAGGGAAATGTAGAGAGAGAAAAAAAACCAAGTGTGGCACTGGCACTCTTTTGTCAGTCCCCCCTTTTTTTCTTTCTTTTTTTTTTCCTCAATACCCACACCTGAATCCACCACAGGTTATGCCCAATTACATGTTACCTGCTTCAGGTGTTGACTCATGCCTTGAGCAAACGATGTGTCCAACATCCTCCAGCAGTACTGGTGACAACACTTCTGTCTTCCACTCAGTGCTTCTTTTCCTTTGAACTTGGCGGTTTCTTCTTTTGCTTCCCAGCAATTATCCCCAAAACTATGCCATTATGTCACAGCCCCTCCTAGTGGCAGCATGCAGAAAGAAGAGGGTGGACACTTATTGTTGGTTGAAGAAGGAAAAACTTTTCTAGACCAGTTGCATCATGGTCTTTTTAGTCCCACTTCATAAAGAAATAGTTGTGAGCCTTGTGCAGGGTTAAACTTAAATGGTTTTTATTCCCTTTGTAGTGCAAAGGTTCTCCAGGAAGACAAAAACAGAATGTACCTTCAGGGTTTATGCCAAAATATTTACAAAGTCAGTAACTGTTACAGGCGCATTGCAGTTCTTTGCGTTCAAACAGGTTTTCAACACCAAGAGGAAAAACAAATACAAAAACTTCTTCTTTCAGCTTAGCAAAAGCAAAAAAGATATGTTAAAGCATGTCCTGCCGGTTACAATTCTGTGAGAGACTCTAGACTCTTGGAAACATAGAGTGAGCAGTCCATCGGGTGCTCTAACTGTAACGGCTCTGGTTCTATCACCTCTATTTGCATAGGCTCCTGTTCAGCCGTGTTGTCAGCTAGTCCTGAGCTTTCCATGGATAAGGCAGGTTGTAGTTCAATAGATCTCTTCAATATTCCCCAGCCTTGCTGGTCTGGGTTTGGCAAATAACTGTTATGGCTTTTTACTATGCCTCTCTGTAAAGGTTTCACAAGCCTTTCCCAGCTTTGTTTCCTATCAGTACGGCTCTCTGGGTTATAAGCTTTTCTAGGAGCTGGCTCACATCTTGGAAAGGAAATATAACTGTACCTTGGATCTCTGAGACGTGCTCTGCTGGTATTTGCTCTACCTGGCAGTCTCCTTCTATCACCGTCTTCCCTGAAGACTGGCTCCTGGAGTTTTCTGGAACGGCTTTGTCCTCCCTGGAACTTAGCTCTTCCTTGTAGGTACTCCAAGCTTCTCTGCCTTTCAGTATGTGAGGTTCCTCTCTCAGGTCCCCTCTCAGTTCCTCTCTGAACTTGTGTTCCTCTCCAAACTTGTGGTCCTCTCTGAGCTTGAGGTCCACTCTCAGCTCCTCTCTGAGCTTGAGGTCCTCTCTCAGCTCCTCTCTCAGCTCGTAGTCCTCTCTCAGCTCGAGGTCCTCTCTGCTTTCTTCCTTCTGAGCACTGTTTATAAAGCCATTTCTCCACTGAGCTTCCTGGCTCTCTACTCAGGTGTACCTGATTAGCTCCTGCATTCTCAAAACCTGGGTGTGTCAGCTTAGCTTCTGCAGCCTCGTGCCTGCTCCCTCTAGCTGCACTTTTAGGTAACTGCACCTTCTGTGAGTCAGTTGCTTTATAATAAACAGTGTTTTTTCTAAGTCTATAGCTTTAATGGCTTCAGCTTAATCACAATATATATATATATATATATATATATATATATATATATATATATATATATATATATATATATATACACTCTGTATTCAGGGATATTCACTACTTTCCCCTCTTTTCCCAAGGTTCTATAGGTGCTTCTGGCAAATAAACCACATGATAAAACAAACCAACCCAGTGTTTATAGATAAGTTAGACTTTATTACTGATAGAAAGATTTAGCATAAATTAGTTTCCTGAGGTAGCAATGGAAAAGTAGCCCTATAATTACAATTACTAAGATAATTAATCACTGTTTTAACAACCGATGTCACTGATTCGCTATGCACTCAGACATACAGTACATTATCTGTCTGTCTAAGCTAGCCCCAACCTCGGGGGTGGGGGGGAGGGGGGAATTAAAGACCAGTCCCTTAGCTCTTGCCAGAACACTTATGACTGGGTCTGAGAAGTTGTCTCAGAAATGGCACAAAGTCAAAGTATGGCAGATGTCCAACGTCTGCAACGGCAGTAGAGCCGAGTCACGTGATAACACTTAGCTGCAGGTCTATGGGAAAGATTCACTCCATTCTGAGATTAGTCTTTGTCCTTGAGGCAGGCAGGCAATAGGGCTAACTGCAGAGAACAAACTGCCAGAGTCAGGCTAAGTTAAAGTTCCCAAGCAGTATATCAAAAGTTCTACAATTCTAGAAGTGTCCAGAAATGTATGCAGAAGTCTGTGTGCAGAAGTATGTGTCTCCCTCTGAGTCCAGTGTATAATTCTTTGCCCTGACCCCCTCATCGCAGCATGGTGATTGGCTGGTCTCAGATACTGTATGTCATCTTCAGCAAATCCTGTAACAGTAGTCAGGTGGTCCTTCTCCGAACAAAGGTCCATGGTAAAGGAAAGATGCTGATATGCAGGTGCATACATTGTTACAAATCCTAGACCCAGTGACACAGTCTCTGGATGAGAGTGAGTAAACCCTGCTTGATCTGTGGGGTTTACTGCAGGCATCTTATTTGGTTCATGATTCAGTTTCTGGGCAGGCAAGGAATCCATCTTGTTTGGTTCAGAACAATTCAGAACAGACCCCATCTTGTAACAGGAAGCCATGTTCAAGCTTCAGTTCCTGAACACGTCAGGCACCAGCCCTATATCTCTCTCTCTTTTAAGATGGAAATAGCTACAAGGGAGCATATTCCCTCTTAAAACCTAACTAGCAGGACTACTGTACAGGTCAGCACCAAATGACATGGTTACTAAAGTTTAATAATGGTTACTCTAAGCATAATAGTTGCATTGGAAGCAATACTGCAAGAGTAATTATACTGTGCATACACACAAGTGGTAAAAGAAGTTAATAATGAAATTATATATGTAAGATCAAATCAACCCAAACAATGTAATGGGTATAACTTCAAACTTAGTAGTAGTACTGTATACTTAACCTAAACTCAATGCATCACTTGGTATATAGGTTATACAATATTATTTACCAGTGTAACTTCAGCTGAATGCATAAGTGTGTTAGTAAATAAAACACAAGCTTTCATTGATAAATGAAACACCTCAGTTAAGAGTAATGCATAACTGAAAAGATAATAGTATCACTAGTCAATGAGGTGATGCTCCATCAAATCCTATAGAAGCATAGTAGATAGAGGAGGTCCATGGTGTACAAGATAACACAGGGTATGAATCTGTCTTTCCTGATAAGAAAACCAACAATTGCATTGCCAACAATTGCATTGCCAAAGGGAGGGCAAAGACAGGCACAATGATATGAGATATAAAATCAGTCTATAAAATGTCCACATCATGTGAATCAAAGTTGTAATCAGTGACATCAAGGCTCTCCTGGTCAATGGACAGTTCCGCTGTTTGAGAGTCCTTATAGCCAGTAGGTAGTTCAAGGCTTCAGTGAATTTAATGTTATGGCCTCAAAATACATCCAGCACCTGGATTTCAGTAGAAATAGCATTTGAATCTAAATAAAACAGGAATACCCCACCAACAGTAACAATGGAGTGCTTAGGAACATCAATTAAGCAAACATTGTAGGGTAGAGGTACTTTATTAATGACGTCATGTTTATTCTTAGTAACCAGAAGTTCCTTCAGCAGGGTGCTGACTAGCCATAAATTATTTATAACAGCAACCCTTGTTTCAGAGAAATCATCATACTTTGCATTTCTCTTTCACATTTGCAGTAGTGAAACCACAAAGAGCTTCATCAGTGTCTTCCAGGAAAGGTATACCAGGGCACAACCAATGAATGTCCTTGGTGCATTGGCACATGCCTAAATTCAGAACAAGATATCATGGTGATAAGCTGCGTACTCAGGAGTATCACCACGCAGGTAAATATTTTCAGACCAGGTGCCAACATTAATTACTTGTTTCAACTAGTACACTTTATCAGGCACAGTAATAGGCAAATTCAACAGAAAAGCAATTTCTATATCCTGTACATCTGTATATAGTAGGATAGCATTTCCCAGGTCGAAAGCAATCTGAACTTGAAGTGGCTCAATGCTAGTTCTAGTTACCTTAGCTAAGGCTTCAGCAATAAGGTCTATGGGTACCAGGTACGTACTATAGGATTCTGTCCTTGCATCAAGTTACTGACACTGTTATCTAGTTCCCTAAACAAATCATAGGTAAGCTGACGTACTGATTGCATAAATGTATGCTCTTCTTTGACTACACTGCTATATTCTGGTTAATCAACTTAGAATAAAGATTGACCACAGTGACAGTATTACGTAGGATCTTGCCATGGACAATTAATCGACCTTGTGAATGGATCTGTGTTTTGATATTTTTCATATCAGCTTTTAACTCTTGAATATTGCTCTGGAGTTTACTTACAGATACTGCATTCACTGCAGACAATGTGGATGCAAACAAAGAGCCAAGAGCTGTAAATAATGCATCAACAACAAATCCTACAAATCTTTTAGGTCTACTGTGTTCTTGCTGTATAGGTTGGATCATAACCTTCTCCAACTGGCTTAAAATATTCTGTACACCAGCAGTGGCACAGTCCATGTGTGCTTTTAACCACTGTTGTGCATTAGGTATGCATGGGTCAGAAATATTAAGGTGTTTCTTTAAAACATATTGTGGATACAGTGACACAAATACTTTCTGTGTGACAGTCTGGGATCTTGTGATCAGGAATCCAAGTGTATCCTACAGCATGACACCAGAATCAGGAAGAGGACCTTCAAGGTTTGGTTTTCCATCTTTAAAAAACAAACAAACAAACAGACTATCCTGTTCTAGGTTAGTATTTGTTATTTCAAACAGTAAAAGATGGAATTATTTAATAAATCTGGATCTTTGTGCAATTTCTGTATCTGTAAATGTTCAAGAATTCTTTTTTTTATAAGTGACTTTTACTTATAGGCTCATAAAATAAATTTAAAAAAAGATTAACAAGAAGAGAACTTTTAAAATCACTTGGGCCAAGAGGCTGTCCTCTATGTGGCTCCAAAATTCCATACTTCACTAAGTATGCTTGTGCTCGGTGTCTCATTTGACAGACTGAGCAAGGATAAAGGGCTAAATTAAGATCTCTTACAGAGAACAATTTAAAAGGAAGTTAAAGTTTCTTACTTTACTTCAAACCAGTCACCACTTATGGAGATTTTCCAGCTCTAGGAAATGACACATGAATTCAGAAGTAAACAAGTACTTACATACTCCAAAACATGGCACCTTTCTCTTCAGGTGTCTGTAGGTAGGAAGCTGTATAGGAAATATTCACAAACAGCAAATGAGTTAGACTGAACCTGTCTCAGTAATGCCTCTCTCTGAGGCTGAGAGACAGATAACTAAACCTGGACATTCCATGCAGGATAAAGTTCCTCAGCCCATGGAATGAAAATCACACTTGCACTCCCTTTTAAGAGTACTTATAAATTCACTGTGGTCCAGACATAACCATGAATGGAACCCTTAATGTCAGTTTGCTATAGGAACTAAACAAAACCTTTTATTTTTATGTTGTCAGGTGACCTCAGAAATGTACATTCTTTCTTTAGAATTTTTACATAGTAACATAGTATATGATGGCAGATAAAGACCAGCATGTTCCATCTAGTCTGCCCAGCAAGGTGGCAAGAGTAGTATAGCCAGCACCCGCTCCCTAACCTTGAGGGTTTGAGGAGGGGTGTGCCTTGAGGTTAAGTTGTAGTTGTGAAGGTCGAATGACAAGGCAGGTATAAAGAATATTTTTTTACATAAGGATTTATTTCTCCTGCTCCTTGGTGGAATGGAACAGGCGTAAAGGAATATACTTTTGTAGCCAAAACAAGAACAAAAGGAAAACAGGCTTTTTCCAACACTGTGTTCAAAACTGTGCTTCAACACAGGAGTTCACATTCCTGTCATGTGAGCTTTACTTTGAAATCACTTAAACAAAGAGCAAACAATAAAGTTCATGCACTGTAACTAAGTTATGCTTCAGCTTATTCTTATCTCTTCATAAGCTCTTCAGGTAAGGAACTTAAACAGCATGCATTTCAGCATATTATAACGAATGACCACACAAGCTTTGCTTGACTATTCTTTGTCTATGAGACAGGTTGAGCAGTCCATTGGCTGATTCAAATCCACCATTGGTAAGGGATGAACCAATGGCACTTGTGCTTCTGGGCTCTGTACTGATTCCACTACTTTCTGTCCAGGAATAGTACGTTTGTCTAGAAAATCTTTAAACTCTTTCAGGAGTGCTTCAGCCTGCTTACTATATGGGCTAGGCGGGGAATTAACTCCTTCCTGGGGTGAGTAATAGCTTGTGGGTTTTTCTTCAGGCAAACAAACAATGCCGTCTCTCTTACTATGTTCATTCACTGCACTGGAGTTACCCCTCCCCCACTTGTCTCTGTCAGCAAGTGCTGGGTAAGTCAGTTCATTTGCAGGTAAAGGATTTTTAGACAGCAATTCAAACTTATGACCTCCTAAAGCCTTCTGGCATATATCTCTAGCAAATATATCTGCTACGTCCTTGTAGCTAGCTTGCTTGCTAACTCTGTCAGCCATTTGAGGAGAAAAGCAGGGTTTATCTGAATGAGCTTCTGGTTGCAGCCAACTGCCCTCATAAAACCTGGGTTTGCCCTGGGTTTTAAAATAAGCACTCACACCATCTGGCTTCTCATAAAAGCTGTTATCAGAATTAAAGACACCTTGTACCTTGTGTTGAGGAATGCCTGAATGTTCTTTAGCAGTCTGCCAATATTTCCACGGGTCAGCTCTCTGTTCCAAAAGCATAGGCTTTACCCCTGGGTCTCTCAGTGCCTTGCCCTTCTCTTGCTCCCAGAAGGTTCTTCTATGCACTGAGTCTCCCTGGTACCTGCTTCTTGGCTTGGCAAGCGTTCTCCTGGAATTGCAGATGGGGAGCGTTTCTCCTTCAAAGTCAAAGGTTCTGGTATCTAAGGCTACTTCATGCCTTCCAAGATGCTTCCTTTGTCTCTGCACTGCTCCGTCTCTAAAGCACACATCTGCTTCGTCTGTTTCCTGTATTTCCTTCAACCTCCTCGGCTGGTTCTCGTTCCCTTTCTCATTCTGTCTTCCTTCTTCCTTCTTCCTGTTTAACAAGCTGCTTCTGCTCTGGGGAGCCTGCCTCCTGCTAGGGCGTGCCCAATCAGCAACTCTGCTTCTCCCCTCCCCCGAGGTGAGCTGTGTTAGCTGATTAGCCATGTGCATCTTGTGCTGAGAAGGGAATATCTTGCATTTACCTGCAGTACCCGGACCTTCCACCGGGTCACCATCTGTTTCCATGGCTTCTGGCACTGCTACAGCGTCACAGTAGGTGTGCCCACCACTCCGTGCAGGTCACCCGCCCCCATGCTTTTGTTTACCTCTCTGTATGCACTCCATTGGGAATGTCTTTAAAACAATCAAGATAAAACACTATTAGTTTTATTTTAACACATAAATTCTTCTAAGGAACCTGTGAACAAAGAAGAAAAAGACATTATTAGTTAAATCATGAGCATATTTACATAACTAGCAGTGGTGGAACATAATTAGTGTCAAAACATCCCACACTGAAAGGAGCTGAAATCAAATTCAGACTGTTTCATTCTTGACTGCAAGATTTCTCAGCAGAAAATTTAAACCTTGCATGCAAGGACTTTTCCTAGTCTGTTTGTAAGCATGCTTTAACGTCTTTTGGGCATTCCCATCTGTATAAGCATGCGATTTTGTTGGCATTGGGCCAAGAAGAAAAGTTTTAAACTTTAGCTTTTTACTCCAGTCAAGAATAACTCTTGGTGCAGATTCCAAGTTTTCCTGCTGTGCAGAGATCAATGGCTCTGTATCTCTGTTCATATTAACAAGCAATGAAACATTGTGCTTTAACCCCAAATCAGAGTTCTGCCGATGCTGGGCTGTTTTGGGAGAGACATCTAAAGGTTTTCCTCCCCCCTCTGGCACAGGGTCTTCTCTGTTAAATGGAGCGAGAACAAAAAGACTTTGCTTTTTTTCCTGACCATCCTGCACTACCAGAGTCAGTGGACAGAATTAATGGCTCTCCACTTCCAAAATTGTAGTACTGGAAAATGGAAGGGGTGTTTCCTCAGAGCCAGCCAGCTCCCAATCTCTGCAGTTTCTAAAGGCAGAAAGGAGTTAAACTCAGGCTCTGACTGAATCATGGAATTTAAAGAAGCAGTTTTGGCATTAAAGAATTGCTGCTTCCCTGACTGTGACTCAGAGGAAACTGCAGATTGCTCCCTGATTCTCTTTTCAACCTCCTGAAGTTCTGATTCAAGGGAGACTTGTATCTCTTTTGAGAGTTTAAATGCTTCCATAAATTGTTGAATCTGTCCTTTTAACAGATCCCTGTGTTCTACTAAAGAATCACACTCATGCACAGCTGCTTTATACATTTTGAGCAGGTAGAGAATATAATCTTGCATGAGCCATACACATTGTAAAAGCTCTCTCAGTTCCATGACCAGAGGAAACATTTTTCCAGCAGTTTGAAAAATGTCCCTCATTTCATATTTTGCCTCAGTCAAATGTGACAAAAGCTGTAATCTTTCAGATTCACAGACATGAAAATTGGCAGTCACTATATCTGTGTCTGAGCAGAGTTTATATCATTAATGAAGTGCTTATACAATGCTTGCATATCTTGCAAGTCTTCCAGTAACATTTTTTTACATACATGGAGTTCTGCAGAAAACACATTTACCTCGGTCTGTCTAGCAAGGCTATTTCTGTCAGCAATGTTTGCTGATAAAGCCATCATAAATCAGACAGTGTTAAAAGGAAAAGAGTTCTGTGAAATGTGATGTATTCAGAACCATGTATCCCGAAGGCGATCTCCCAAATATGTAAGACATGGTTTATTCAGGATTGCCTATCCCGGACGAGCCCCCAAGTCTGTATGAGAAGTTATTCAGTAGCAAATAAATATATATATAAATACTTTGTGTCCAGAGGCATTCACTACTTTCCCCACTTTACCCAAGGTTCTATAGGTCCTTCTAGCAAGTAAACCACATGATAAAACAAACCAACCCAGTATTTATAGATAAATTAGACTTTATTAGTGATAGAAATAGTACAGATTTAGGAGACATTCCTAAAAGGAGCTATACATTTCAAGCAAAGGTAAGAGTTTGTGGCTTTTTAAATTACTAGCTCTTTGCCTGGGAGCTCTTAAAAGGGTTTTGGTATATTTTTAAAACAAAGTTACATTATTTTTGATGCTTTAGTTAAAAAGGGGAAATATTTTCTTTAGTGGGGAAGGTTTAAAACTCTGCTTTAGTATCTTTATCAGCCCTTTGAAGCTACTGACAACTCATCAGGAATTAGTGGGCCTGATTAGCCTGTGAAAGAACTGAGAGCAGTTGAGGCCTGCATAAAAGGCTTCAGAGCCTTGCACTGTTGAGGCATTCCTAACAGGGGCTATACATTTCAAGCAAAGGTAAGAGTTTGTGGCTTTTTAAATTAATAGTTCTCTGTCTGGGAGCTCTTAAAAGGGTTTTGGTACATTTTTAAAAGAAAGTTGCATTTTTTTTGGTGCTTTCGTTTAAGAGGGGAAATATTTTCTTTAGTGGGATAGGTTTAAAACTCTGTTTTAGTATCTTTCTCAGCTTTTTGAAGCTACTAACAACTAATCAGGTGTTAGTTCCCTCCCTACACCCCCCTCCAACTCCCATCTACCCCTAGTGAGCAGTCTTGCTTTATAGGGCACCTCCCCTATTTACTACATACAGGGACTTGGAACAGCACATTCTGAACACACTTAAAAGAGATTTAACTGTTTTTTTTCTCTGAAAGGACAGCTGGGAAACTGGCTGGTACTTTGGTAGATCTCTCCCTCTTTTGCTTCAACAGATATCTAAGCTACACCAACTTAACAATGGCTGGGAAAAATCATATTGCCAAAGCTGTTGCCCCTGTTACAGCTTCTGCCTCTGTCCAGACAGAGGTCCAAATGCAAGTTGAAGGATGGGAGCCTAAAGAATGACGAAAGTTGTACATAAGTCACCAGGGCCTGCAGAATCACCAATAAAACCTCTCCAGCCCTTGAATTGAAGAACCATTATGCAGCCCTGGAAGTAGAAGAGGTGAAAGCATTCCTGGAAAGGGAAGAACCAGAGCTTGAGCACCCCAAAGTTGCAGAATCAGTGACCTCAAAGAAGTGAAGGGTAGTGATAGTTGGTTACTCTGTTCTGAGGAGTACTGAGGTGTCCATCTGCTGACCAGACTTGAAGTCCAGAGAGGTAATCTGTCTGCCAGGTGCCAAAATCTGAGATGTTATGGAGAGTTTGCCAAGACTCATAAAGCTGATTATTACCCAATGTTTCTAATCCATGTCGGCACAAATGATACTGCCAGGTATTCCTCTGAGTGTATCAAAAGTGACTTTTTGGCTCTGGGACAGAGGGTGAAGCAGATAGGGTGCGGGTGTTGTTCTCTTCAATCCTCCCTGTTGAGGGTAAAGGCCAAGGCAGAAAAGCTCACATCCTGGAGATGAATGTGTGGCTGTGTGGATGGTGTCATCAAGAGCGCTTTGGTTTCCTGGACCATGGGATGCTGTTCGAAGGGTTGCAAAGCAGAGATGGCATCCATCTGGCCAAGAAAGGTTGATGTGTCTTCAGTAGCAGCCTGGCTAATCTACTGAAGAGGGCTTTAAACTAGATTCATTGGGGATTGGTGAAAAAAAGCCCCCAGGTAAATGAAACATTAAATACCTCTATGGAAATGGGCAAAAGGGGCAACATATGCAAAGCAGTGTACATAAATGCCTGTTATATGGGAAATAAGATCCCAGATGTTGAAGCTTTAATGGGAGAGATTGACTTGGATTTAGTGGCAGTTACAGAAACATGGTTTCCAGAAAACCATGACTGGGATATAACTATACCAGGCTATACTTTATTCATAAATGGCAGGGTAGTAAGAAGGGGAGGAGGAGTGGCACAATATGTAAAAAACATACTAAAGCTTTGGAATTACAGAGCTTAAAAGGGAGAGAGGAGGCACTGTGGGTTAAACTAGAAAGAGGAAAAGAGAAATCTATTTGCATTGGTGTGATATACAAACCTCCCTCACAAGAGGAAGAGGTGGACAGAGAGTTAATTGAAGACATATGCAGTATTGCTAGGAAAGGGGAAGTGCTACTGATAGAGGATTTCAATATGGCAGATGTTGATTGGCACATTCCTACTGCAGTATCATCTAGAAGTAAGACGATCCTGGATTCTCTACATGGAGAACTATTCAGGCAACTGGTAACAGAACCCACAAGTGAAGGAGCCATACTGGACTTTGTGCTTACCAATGCTGAAAGTGTTTCTGATGTTATAGTTGGAGACCATTTTGCATTCAGTGATCACCAGATGATGTGGTTCAGTATTAGGACTAGGGCTGTTAAAATCCATTCAAAAGCGAGAGTCTTAGACTTTAGGAAAACTAACTTAGCCAAGATGGGCCATTACCTCAGGAAGTCGTTAGCGGGATGGGAACAGCTGGAGAATGTAGAAAAACAGTGAGTGAAACTGAAAGAGCATATTTTAAGGGCAACCAACCTTTTTGTTAAAATGGTAAATAAAGGGGAAAGGAAAAGGAGACTGCTATGGTTTTCGAAAGAAGTAACTGAAAAGGTAAGAAAAAGAGGGAGGCCTTCATGAAATACAAGAGGTCACAGAGAGAGGAAGACAAGCATCTATATTTGGAAAAACTTAGAGAAACTAGCAAAGTAGTCAGGAAAGCAAAGACTCAAAAAGAAGAAGAAATAGTCAATGCAATAAAATGGGGGGTTAGACATTTTCCAGTTATGTTAGTGAGAAGAGGAAGGGCAAAAGTGTTATTCTCAGACTCAAGGATAAAGGGGAGGAATATGTAGAAGCTGATGAGGATATAGCGGAATTTCTTAACAAATATTTCTGTTCTGTGTTCACAGATGAAGAACCAGGAGCAGGACCTCAGGAAACACCCACAAACAGGAACAGAAGCGAGGGACATCTTGAACAATTTTCAGAAGACTGTGTTCGTGAGAAACTATCTAAATTTAAAGTAGACAATACGATGGAACTGGATGGGATACACTCTAGAATTCAGATGGAATTTGGGAACGTTCTAGCAGCTCCACTGACTGACCTTTTCAATGCCCCGTTGGAGTCGGGAGTGGTGCCAAAGGACTGGAGAGAGGTTCATGTGGTTCCTTTACACAAAAGCGTAAGTAAGGATAAGGATGAAAACTACGGGCCGATTAGTTTAAATTCGGTGGTAAGTAAATTATTGGAAGCACTGCTGAAAGAGAAAATAGTGAGGTTTCTGGAGTCCAGCGGATTACAGGATCCAAGGCAGCATGGATTCACCAGAGGCAGGTCTTGTTAGAAAAATCTGAATGATTTCTTTGATTGGGTGACCAGGGAGTTGGACCGAGGGAGAGCCCTAGATGTGGTGTATTTAGATTTCAGTAAAGCCTTTGACACTGTTCCTCACAGGCGACTCATATACAAACTGAGCACCCTAGGGATGGACCCTAAAGTTACTGCTTGGGTTAGAAATTGGTTGAGTGGGAGGTGACAAAGGTTATAGGTAAATGGAGCACACACTAAGTAGAAGGAGTTTACCAGTGGTGTGCCCCAGGGTTCTGTCCTTGGTCTGATTCTTTTTACCATTTTTGTTAGTGGTATAGCGGAAGGGCTGTAGGGAATGGTTTGCCTCTTTACAGATGATACCAAAATCTGCAATAGATTAGACACCCAGGAAGGTGTACATAACATGAGGAGGGATTGTAAGAATGGTCTAGAATTTGGCAGCTGGGATTTAATGTTAAAAAGTGCAAGGTCATGCATGTGGGCTGCAGCAATCCAAGGGAGCAATATAGTATAGGGGTTGAAGTACTTTTAACATAGTAACATAGTTAATGACGACAGATAAAGATCAGTATGGTCCATCTAGTCTGCCCAGTAAGATGGCAAGAGTAGGTGCACCTGCCACTCTGTGCAGGTCACCCCTCCCCATGTCTTGGTTTAGGGGTGAAACCACCGCTCCGTGTAGGACACACCAGTTTGTTGAGAAATTGCATAGTTACGTTTATTTTGATTTTAACCTGTTGCTGTAAAGGTATCAACTGTGTCTTTCCCATGCCCTTTTGAATTCTGTCACTGTAGTTGCCCCCACCATTTCCATTGGGAGGGCATTCCAAGCATCCACAACCCTTTCAGTGTAAAAGTATTTCCTGACATTGCCTTTCAATTTACCCCCTTGCAGCTTCATGTTATCCCTTTTAGTTTTACAGCTTCCCCGTCTTTGGAAGAGGTTTGTTTGTTCATTAATTCTCTTTAAGTATTTAAAGGTCTGAATCATATCTCCCCTATCCCTCCTCTCCTCCAGAGTGTGCATATTTAGGTCTTCAAGTCTCTTCTCATAAGGCTTCTAACGCAGGCTTCAAATCATTTTGGTCGTCTCCTCTGAACAGTTTCCAGTCTTTTTACATCCTTTGTGAGATATGATCTCCAAAACTGAACACAGTATTCCAAGTGAGGCCTCACTAGTGACTTATACAGTGGCATTAGTACCTCTTCCTTTCTGCTGATAATTCCTCTTTGTATGCAACCCAAAATCCTCCTGGCTTTTGCCACTGCATTGTCACACTGTTTTGCCACCTTGAGATCCTCAGAAATAATCACACCAAGGTTTTTCTTCTGGTCCGTGCACGCCATCCTCTCGCCCCCTATCGCGTAAAGTTCCCTTGGATTTCTGCTTCGCAAGTGCATGACACTGCACTACTTTGCATTAAATCTTAACTGCCAAGCATTAGAACATTCTTCCAGCTTTTGTAGATCTTTCCTCATGTTATCCACTCCCTCAGGGGAGTCCACTCTGTTGCAAATTTTCGTGTCATCTGCAAAAAGACAGACTTTTCCATTCAGTCCTTCAGCAATATCACCACAAATACATTGAACAATCCCAGGACTGAACCCTGGGGCACACCGCTAATCACCTTCCTTTCATCCAAGTGAGTTCTGTTTACTATCACCTTCTGTCTTCTGTCAGTCAACCAATTTCTGATCCGGTTCACCACCTTGGGACCCATCCCCAAGCTGTTGAGTTTATTGATAAGCCTCCTATGAGGAACAGTATCAAAGGCTTTGCTGAAATCTAGGTAGATCACATCCATTGTATGCCCTTGATCTAGTTCGCTGGTCATCCAGTCAAAGAACTCAATCAGATTTGTTTGGCAAGATCATCCTTTGGTAAAACCATGTTGCCTCGGATCATGCAACCTGTTGGTTTTGAGAAAGTCCACTATTCTCTCTTTCAGAAGTGCCTCCATTACTTTTCCCGCCACCACGGTAAGGCTCACAGGCCTGTAGTTTGTCACATCTTCCCTGTCACCATTTTTGTGAAGAGGTACCATATCCGCCCTTCTCCAGTTCTGAGGAACTTCTCCTGTTTCCAAGGATCTGTTGAAAACATCCTTTAACAGCCCTGCAAGAACCTCTCTGAGCTCTTTCAGTATCTTGGGATGTATACCATCCGGTCTCATGGCCTTGTCCACTTTCAGTTTTGCAAGTTGTTCTAACACATCATCTTCTGTGAATGGTGTGGTATCTTATTCATTCCCATTTTTATATTTGGGAGTCACAGGTGTCCTTCTCCAGGATTTTCTTTAGTAAAAACAGAGCAGAAGTATTTGTTTAGAAATTTCCCTTTTTCAATGTCAATTTCCATGAGTCCATTCCAAGCACTTTTGAATCCTGCAATTCCACCTCTGATTTTCCTCCTCTCCGGAATATACCTGAAGAACGTTTTGTCGCCACACTTTGCATCTTTAGCCATCTTTTCCTCTGCCTTTGATTTTGCTTTCCTTATTTCTCTTTTTGTCTCTTTTAGTTTGATCCTGTATTCCTTTCTGTGTGCCTCTGTTTGCAAGCTTTTGAATTTTGTGAAAGCTGTATTTTTTGCCTTTATTTGAGCAGCCACTTTTTTGGAGAACCAAATAGATTTCCTTCTCTTGTTGTTATTTACTTTCCTTACATATTTATTTGTTGCCCCTTTTATTGCCACCTTTCCTTTAGGCCATTGCAATTCCATTTCCCTTATCCCCTCCCACCCTGCCAACTCTTCCTTCGGGTACTTGGCCATTTTACTGAAGTCAGTGTTTTTGAAGTCTAGGATTTTGAGCTTGCTGTGATTGGACTGCACCTTGGCTTTTATCTCAAACCACACCATGTGATGATTGCTGCTGCTCACAGGGGCATCCACCCGGACATTCAACACACTATAACCATTGGTGAGCACTAAATCCAGCATTGAGCTTTCCCTGGTTAGTCCCTTTTGTCCACTAAAGAAGAGGGGACCTAGGCGTGATTGCGTCTGATGATCTTAAAATAGCTAAACAAGTAGAAAAGGTGACAGCAAAAGCTAGAAGGATGCATTATAAAGCACATAAGGACAGACAAGGATCTTAATGTGTATTCCTTAGTGGAAAGGCAGGATAGAGGTAGTATGATTGAGAAGTTTAAATCCCGCCGTGGCTTAAATGCACTGGAGTAGAGCCTCGTTCAAATGAAAGTAAGCTCTGCTATGTGAGGACATGGGAAAGGGACAGATTCAGGAGTGATATGCAGAAATATTTCTTTATAGAAAGAGTGGTGGATCCATGGAATAGCCTCCCAGTGGAGGTGGTAGAGATGATGACAGTATCTGAATTCAAAGAAGCATGGATCTCTAAAGGAAAAAAGGGGACTATTGTAGAGGTTGATATGGAAGGGCAGACTAGATAGGCCATGTGGTCTTTTTCTGTTGTCATGTTTCTATGTTTCTATAAATTAGCTTCCTGAAGTAGCAGTTTATAAGTAGCCCTATGATTGCAGTTATCAAGATAATTAATCACTGTTTTAGCAACCAATGTCACTGATTCGCTCTGCACTCAGATGTACAGTACATTATCTGTCTGTCTAAACTAGCCCCGACCTCGAGGAGTGTGTGTGTGTGTGTGTGTGTGTGGGGGGGGGGAATTAAAGACAATTACCTTAGCTCTTGCCAGAATGCTTGTGGCTGGGACTGAGAAGTTGTCCTTCTCTGAACAAAGGTCCATGGTGCAGGAAAGATGCTGGTATGCAGGTGCATACATTATTGCAAATCCTAGGACAAGTGGCACAGTCTCTAGATGAGAGCAAGTTCTCTAGCACATAGGCATGAACAATGATTCTGCTGAATTGCTTGATCTGTGGGGTTTACTGCTGGCACAGCAGTAAAAGTTCAATCTTATTTTGTTCATGCTTCAGCTTCTGAGTAGGCAGGGAATCCATCTTCTTTGGTTCAGAACAATTCAAAACAGGCCCCATCTTGTAATAGGAATCCATGTTGCATGGTTCAAGCTTCAGTTCCTGAACAGGTCAGCCACCAGCCCTACAACGTCCATGGTCAGGCACGATTTCACAGATGTGAATATGCCTGATATGGATGTCTGTGGAGCTGTCTACATAGACATCCCTGGGATGACATTTGCAACTTGGGAAGTCTAATAGCCTATTGGTTATAGTAGTGGGCGAGGACCAGGGAAGCCAGGGTTTAAATCCCACTGCTGTTTATTGGGATCATGGGCAAGTCACTTAACCCTCCAAGTTTCTCTGTACTCTCTAGATGTTTTAAGGCCAAAACAGAATTTTTCTAATGACTAAATTGTCCCTAGATCAAAAAAAGAAGGAAACCCCAATCAGAGTGTAGTAATAAATCTTAAAGAGAAACTCTGATATACTAGTGAAAAACTATTTTCTTTTTGTCGGAGTTGTCTCACCAAAAGTAGGAGGAATCAAATCCGTCCTCTCGCCGTGAGTATTCCTTTTTAATTTCAAATGAAAGTAAGCTC
The DNA here is from genome assembly GCA_033557465.1 of Ichthyophis bannanicus. Classification (NCBI taxonomy): domain Eukaryota; kingdom Metazoa; phylum Chordata; class Amphibia; order Gymnophiona; family Ichthyophiidae; genus Ichthyophis; species Ichthyophis bannanicus. The sequence continues at coordinate 734,038,814 of CM066036.1, forward strand.
TGCTATGTGAGGACATGGGAAAGGGAATAGATTCAGGAGTGATATGCAGAAATATTTCTTTATAGAAAGAGTGGTGGATCCATGGAATAGCCTCCCAGTGGAGGTGGTAGAGATGACGACAGTATCTGAATTCAAAGAAGCATGGGACAAACACAGAGGATCTCTAAAGGAAAAAAGGGGACTGTTGTAGAGGTTGATATGGAAGGGCAGACTAGATAGGCCATGTGGTCTTTTTCTGTCATCATGTTTCTATGTTTCTATAAATTAGCTTCCTGAAGTAGCAGTTTATAAGTAGCCCTATAATTGCATTTAGCAAGATAATTAATCACTGTTTTAGCAACATCTGATTAAAAAGGAGTACTCATGGCAAGAGGACGGATTTGATTCCTCCTACTTTTAGTGAGACAACTCCGACAAAAAGAAAAGAGTTTTTCACTAATATATCAGAGTTTCTCTTTAAGATAAATTGTCCCTAGAGCAGGTCTAAACTTGGACATCGCTGCAGATGTCCCAAACATTTCTGATGGAGTGTGGGTGTCTAGATCCATTGCACTGCCTCAACTATGTTCTCAAATCAGAGATATTATTTGTAAAACAGTTTTGGGAACCTCTCCAAGATTTGGACATCCACATGAACATTTTCAGACATTGAAATCATGACTAAAGCTTTTAAAATGACCCTCTTAGTGATTTGCAGACCAATACCCAGGAGCTTCTGGGTCGCCAGGAGTCAGGACTGACTCGAAGGCACACATTGCATTTGCATTCAAAAGATCTAGATACCTAGCAAAAGAAGTCAGGCACTTAGATTTAGAAAAATGAACATGTCCCCCATCTGAACCCCTAAATTTAGGACCCTAAAATGTGTACAGTGTCAGAAGAGGGATCAGGTTCGGAAATAAAGGTAGATGCTCAGCACTGATCCAGAGCTAGGTGCAGTAGAAATTTTTTGAGTTTTGGTACAGAGTATGGTTTAAGCGTTTCTGGATTATAGTAATTTGGTGTTAATTGCACAAAACAGCTTTGGAGGCTGCAAGTATGTCAAAATATGGCCGATAGGCTGATTTTTGAGGTTTCAAAGTTTGCTTCTGTTTCTCCATTATTTCGGACACTTCATTGGCTTAGGATTTCTGAAAAGGTACAATTTAAGTTTTATGTATTATTGTATAGGCTAGTTAATGATTACTGTATATCTCAGTTTGTTTTGTGGATTTTTTTGCACCTTTGATTGGAATTTGGTCTAAACATCTCCAGGAGGCACAGACTTCATTGTTTCCATCAAGTAGGGGGGTGGTTGGTATGAAATGTTTTATGTGCACATTGCCATGTAAAGCTGTGGAGTTTTAGTCTAAATTACCTTTGTCTTTGAAATAGTTTTATATCACTTCTGCTTCTATTCATTGATTAGATATGAGAATGGTAATGCATTTTAATTAATTTATTGATGTTTGATTTTATATAATGTTTATTGTATTTGAATGTATTACAGTATTTATGGTTATCATTTGCAGCATACCTGAATCCCCTGAGGAAGTAGAAAACGAAACACGGCCTGTGTCGGGCTCTCAGGTTTTTGCTATTATTAAATAAAGTATCCTTTCAAATAAACCACCACGTGTTATTGACTAGATATTTGTTAGCAGTCAGTAGCCCAGCACCCAAGACGCAGGTACTGTGCCCCATGTGTATATAGGCCCAGGGTGAGCTATCTGCAATTGATGGAGGAGGAGGTCTACCAGAGATACAGACTGGATGGGGCAATGATAATGAAGTTGTGCAGCTTACTCAGTGTGGACCTGGAGCCCTCCACTTCCAGAAGCTAGGCCCTGCCAGTGGCTACAATTATGACCACTGCCCTGGGATAGTTGACAACTGGCAGCTTCCAGTATGTGATAGGGGTGACAGTTGGAATCATTTAGTCCACTGCTAGGACCCTGCCTTGGTGGATGTGCCACTTCATAGCCTTCCCCCAGACACAGCAGATGTGGCAAGAGACCATACAGACATTCTACAATGTTGCTGGATTCCCATCGGTGCTTGGATATATAGACTACACCCACATTGCACTGTGGGCACCATGGCTGGAGCAGAGAGCATACCGGAACAGACATGGTTATACCATTGTGGATGCCAATATGAGCTTTACTGATGTCTGTGCCTGCTATCCTGGGTCCTGCCATGATGCATTTGTCCTTGCCCAGTCTAGCCTGGGACAGGCAGCAGCTGGGAGCTAGCTCAGAGATACATGGTTGCTAGGTGAATGCACACATATGTGAGCCCCAAGACAAGCCCATAAAAAAAGGTTGCTGTAGGACGATGTTATGTGTAATGCACACAGGTGGGGATGTATGTGTTCCATATGTATTGCAACACATGAAGACCACTACGCGCACATGTACTTCTGTACCACAGATCCATGCGCATAGCAGGCCATGTTGCACATTGTGGAGACAGCCAGGAGAAGCCCCATGGCCACAAGCAGATAGCACACACCAACATGTGGGTTGTGGAGGAGCACAGACTGGCACCATGTAGTGTAGTTACATGGCAGCAGCCCATGTAGGGCACATCCATGTCTGCCTCCTTCCCAGTCAGCTGACCCCCTAACAGCATCTCCATGCCATGCCCCTGCCCCCCTTTCCAACAGGCTAGCCCATGTCACCATCCCCCATTGCTTACCCCAAATACCTGCCTGCCACAAAAGCCATATTTTGGTGTCCTCTCACTGCACAGTGTCCCTGAATGTTACATATTGCACTATGCCCTGCTAGTAGATGGTATGTTGTATGCTGACTATAACAGCCCATAGACTGTAACCAACACATGTCCCATGCTCATGTGCACATCTCACATTGCCCCCACAGGTGACCGTGGATATCCCCTGAGGACCTTGCTGCTTACCCCAGTGCACCATCCCATGAACTGGCAGGAGGAGTAATACAATACCACCCAACAGCATACGTGGGCAGTTGTGGAGCGAGCAAGCAATAGAGGTTCTGAAGAGCTGCTTTTGGTGCCTTGATAGGAGTGGTAGGGATCACCTCTACAGCCCGGAGCATGTATGCCAGATATTTGCATTGTGCTGCATACTCCACAACCTCGCATGAGTGCGGGGAGTGCCAGACCCAGAGTCCGCAGCTGCGAAGATATGGGAGGCCACAGAGTCAGAAAATGGTGACAGCATAGAGACTGGGAGCCAGCAGCAGCAGGCTCGGGCACTGGCTCACCGTGTGCGGCTGATATGAGACAGTTTCTGAGGTGACTGCCTCACACCATCACCTGGATAGGATATACCCATTCACCAATAAAGTGCCCACAATGACGCTACATGTGCAAAGTGCTTATTTCTTCCTACGTGTGTCCCCTGCCCGCAGGCTTGAAGCTGGCCATGGATGCTTGCTGACATGTGCACTGTGATGCAGTAGAGCGATTTCTGATGAAGTGCTGGCATCATCATCACCCTCCCCATCAAGGCAGGCCACTGTAAATGCTTCAGGGCTACCAGGTGACTGTGCTGCTCCAGCACCCACCCCCTGGGCCCGCAGGAGGCCCATCATACTGCACAGGGAACCAGCAATTGTTGCCTGGTATGCCGCCATCTCCCTCAGATGCAGGTGTCCCTCCAAATGGAGCTCTACTCACTGTCAGTGTTCCTGCCACACCTCAAACTCAGCATCCCTCGCCTGTATGGCTGCCTGCAGGTCCTGCCTTATATAACATGCATCTCAGCCCGCATGCTCTCGGTGCCGGCCACTGGGCATGCATCCTCCTGCAGTAGCTCCTGGTCCACAACTCTGCCCCCTTTGTCCACAGGATCCTCCAGGATGATGAACTGTAGCTCAGCAAATGGGACATTATCTGTCTCCACCTCCCTAGCACGGGCAGACACACAGGCTTGCTCCACTGCCCTGGGTGGCATACCAGACATAAGCTCTGCCCTGGCAGACACACTGGCCCCTATGGCTGTGCTGCATCCTGGCTGCACACTGGCATCATTCATAGTGGGTGGTGAGGCTCCCCCTGATGTATTGGTTCCAGGCTGTGAGGGTTGGGTCCCTGGCAGGTCTGTGGGAGAGCAAAGGGGCAGAGGTTAATGACATGGGTTGCCAGGTCGGCATATGAGGTCCCACCAGGCCCGCTATGGAACTGGCAGGTAGATTTGCAGTCCTCACCATCCCCAACCCACTCAGCATCCAAGGTGTGACAGATAAACAGGCAGGCCCTGGGTAGACAAAACCATGGTGGGGACACATACATGGCCATCATGATGCCACCCAGGCAATAGGGCACCCCCTACTCACCCTCCTATGTGCCTGGGGTGGAGCTGTCAAAGTCTGCAACCCCTGAGATGAAGTCCTCTTCCACGAACTGCAGCACCTGTTCCTCCAGAGGGGTGAGTCTGCGCTGCTGCACAGGTAGCAGCCTGCTGTTGGTGGCCCTTTTCTCCTTCACAGCCTGTCGTACCATCCGCCACTTCTTCTTGATATCCTCCAAGTCCCTGTTGTGGTGGTGGATGGCATTGACCCTCCTGATGATGTCACGCCATGCTGACAGCTGTGAGCTGGCATTCTCTACCAGAATGAGGGCAGCATACTGCTTCAGGATGAGCCCCAGGGCCATAATGGTCTCAGAGGGTGTAAAGTTTGCCTTCCAGGTTTGCTTTGCCCCTCTCAGCGACCTGTCTGTCATTGTGTAGCTCAGGCACTATGGAACCATCAGGCTACCCGCATAGGCCCTTTAACACATACGCGATTATAACATGCAGCCACGCTACACCCCGTCCAAAGATATATCCGGTACCAGCTTATGTTCCTGAGTGCTGACGGCACAAAAATCTGAGTGACAGCTAGCCGCCATAGGATGCCATAGCCGCACATCATTTCGAGATGGGCAACATATGTGTGCATGGATGCCCAGATGGTAATACCCGGGTAGGACAGATAGCACAGTATGCGTGCATGGCCGCCATGGCATGCAGACAGGTGCATGGTATCGGTCCAACCGTGTGCCTCCATGGGGAAGGGGGGGGATTTCTGCATATGTAGCATTGCTGTGCCACACGCATGCTGACCACTGCCCATTATGCATGAGTATGGCATAGAGGTACTACCAGCGGTAGCTGCTCTGCATGGGTATGACACAGAGGCACTACCAGAAGCAATCTCTCTGCGTGGGTATGGCACGGAGGTGCTACCCATGCAGAGCTGGGCCGCCATTCTGCATGTGCGGTGCCCCTGTGCCATACCTGTGCACACAGACTTGATACATGGGCACAAACCCCATGCCCATGACCCACAAACCTGCAACAAATATAACAATGGTGGCAACAGAAGTATAAAAACAATAGCGGTAAAAAAATACAGTGGTCCACACAGCAATGGGGACATTGCACACCCATGTCTGTGGCCATGCAGTCCTCCCCATTATGGCCTATCACAGGGCAATTCCTGACATGGGGATTGCCTATGGTACAGGGGTCCCTGCTTGTGCCCTGTCATTGCAGCAGTGAGGACATCCAGGTGCATGCCGATGGTCTGTGCAGCAGTCCACACATCCTACCTGAGAAGCTGCATTTCTGCCACCAGAACAGCCAGAGTCTGGTCACTGGATAGACGAGGAGTTAGTTGCACAGAGGGGCCTGGTGCAGCCTTGCCATGGCATGCCCATGAGTGCTGGGATAGCGGTGGGGGCCCATGGCTATGGAAGGTGAACCACAGCTCCATTGCCCATTGCGCTTGGTCTGTACCAAGTCATACGGTGGGCATATGGCCCTCTGGTAGGGATGTGAGCAGGCATGGCTGTGGGCTTCAGGGCATAGCCGGGGGTACAGCTCCTCCTCTGACCCCCTGCTGGGTGCCTGCTGGCTGTGCACTGCACTGCACCACCATACCTGGGGTGCTTGGAAGGTGGTGCCTGAATTCCACCTGCTACCCCCTCTGATCCCTTCTCCTCCTTAGACTCCCCTCCCTGCCCCTCCGATCCCTCCTCCCCCTCAGACTCCCTGCCCTACCCCTGGCCCTCTGATCCTTCCTCCTCCTCCGACTCTCAGCCATACCCCTGGCCCTCTGATCCCTCCTCCTCCTCAGATTCTCCATCCTGCTGCTGCACCATGGTCCCCTCACTGCCCTCCCCCTCCGTGGTGCTGTCCTCCGACATAGTGTCACTGGATTCCTCCTCCCTGTCACTGCAGGAGGTACTGCTGGGCTCTGCATCTCGGGTCATTTGTGCTGGCGCTGAACCGCTGCTCCTGGTTAGTACACATGTTGAGCCAGTGGTGTCCAGGACCTCCCTGGAACTGGCTGTGGGGGAAGAGGGAAGGGCTTAATGAAGTGGGACTGGCATACCTCTGGGGCGTCTGCACATGCATTGCGCACCCACCCTTGAACCATGGGGCTGTGCCACTCCACAGTGAACACTGCATGCCCTCCCCTTTGCCCACCTCCAGCCAGCTCTGTTCTCCCTCTCACATGCCCAGCTGTGGCTTTCCGTCCCCCCCAGGGCAATGGGCACCTACAGGGGGCAGTGTGGGCAGGTGCACAATGTGACAATGTGCCCCTGTACTGCCCATCTGTACCATGCTCTGGCCATGAGTGTGCATACCTGCACATATTGGATGCCGGTTGGTGCACACAAGGGATAGTGGCACCGGGGGATAGCACGGCTGCCCCAAGCACATCCCCATCATTGCATACAGAGGATCCACCACAAAGTGGTCTGCCTGCACTTGTCCGGCAGCCATGTCTGCCACCTACTGCACCTGCTGAGCTTCACTGTATACCCCACTGACCTTCCTCAGCTGCCAGCTGCTCCCTGATGTGCTGCAGCTGGTTTGGTCGCTTCCAGCGCATTTTCCGATAGTGGCATTCAGGGCCTCCAAGGTATGTCACACACCATATTCACTGTGGGAGAGAGGGAGAGGAGATATACATGGGCTCAGTTGTGTGCTTCCATATTGCCTGTGATACATACCTGTATCCTGCCTCAGCCTGGTGGCCTGCCCATCCTGGGGGCAGGGGCATACCCATGGGTAGCAGGTGTAGGGTGCATGTGATGGTACACCTAGAAACATAGAAATATGATGACAGAAAAAGACCACATGGCCTATCTAGTCTATCCTTCCATATCAACAACTACAACAGTCCCTTTTTTTCCTTTAGAGATCCTCTGTTTGTCCCATGCTTTTTTGAATTCAGTTACTGTCCTCATCTCTACCACCTCCACTGGGAGACTATTCCATGGATCCACTACTCTTTCCGTAAAGAAATATTTCTGCATATCACTCCTGAATCTATCTCCCTTCACCCTCATCCCATGTCCCCTTGTAGCAGAACTTGCTTTCAATTGAAAGAGGCTCTCCCCCAGAACATTTATGCCACGGAGGTATTTAAACATTTCAATCATATCACCTCTATCCCGCCTTTCCTCTAAGGTGTACATATTAAGATCCTTAAGTCTGTCCTCATATGCTTTATAATAAAGACCACTAACCATTTTAGTAGCAACCCTCTGCACCGACTCCATCCTGTTCACATCCTTTTGAAGGTGCGGTCTCCAGAATTGCACACTATACTCCAAATGAGGTCGCACCAAAGACTTATACAGAGGCACTATCATCTCCTTTTTTCTGCTAGCCATTCCTCTCCATATGCACCTCTGGCATCTGGCACCAGATTCCTACCCACCGCTCCCTTGGACCTTTGACACATGCCCCGTGCCACCAACAACAGTGCCATCTGGGCCACTGATTAACCTGTGTCACTCCTCTATCCCCTTTGACCACCTCTGCAGATCTCCCCTCTTCTCTTGCTCCCATCTGTTGCAGGCTTGACTGGGTAGCATGGTACATGGTTGTGGGCTATGTGGGCTTGGCTCTGGGCATGTATGATGCCAGGAGGTATCCACTGCCTCAGGGGCCACATCACTGCATAGTTTGTTAGGCACCATGCAGGACAGGGTGTCATGGTTTGTGCATGCTCGCCATTACACATCTGTCAGGTTCTGTGGCATCACATCATCATTATGCTGCCACAGCCAGACAGGGGGTGGTGGGCGATTGTGGCAGATCCACTTGCAGGGACAGACGGACAGCACATATGTGGATTCTGCTACTGGCCCCCTCAGATCCCTGGGCCAGGGTTGCAGGGCTGGGGGTAGGGCATATGTCCAGGGCATCTGCACTGACCAGTGGTGTCCCCTGGGGTGGGCAGCCCAACCATAGCTCCCCATGCACCAGGCATTGCCATTGCTGTGCGTGCCCTGTGGTGTTGCTGCCAACCACCACTAGAGAGTGCAGCGGCCTCCCTGCCTGCTGTGTCTGGATATGCTTCTTGTTGCAGGCAGCCAGGGATGGCACCTATACCAATGCATGGCCCGTCCCCCACTGACACCTGTTATGCAAACATTGGGGCTACCACCAGCATGTGGCTTGGCACCACAGCCCTGTCTCCCTATGCAGACACACAGCTGAGCCTTTCAAGGTGTGTATGGCCTAGCATGGTGCTCAGCCCCCCCCCCCTCTGGCCCATTCAGGCCTCCTTACCTGTGTAGACAGAGTTGGATGGCCCTCCATAAGGTCCCTCCCTGGAGAATAGCACCCCTTTGTACTGCAGTATGGATTGGGCAAGGGTCATGCTGCTGGTGTTTATCCACCCAGCCACAATGGGCTCTTGAATAGGCAGCCCATGGAGTCTGCATGATGGCATAATCAATGCACTGTTACACTGGATGGGTGATACACAGGCTCATGCATACTTGCTGACCCACTTCTCTGGCCTCTAGTTTGGACACATACATGGGTATTGCGGGCTTAACTTAGGCGCCGAGCCTGGATTCCGGACCCTGTCTATGCCACACTGGGCGCCTGCTGCTGTGCTCGGTTTGTGCTGCATTTTCAATGCTTGGCCATTTTGAAGGCTCATGACTCACGATTCAAGCACTTTTCCTGCGTGGGTATCTTTCTGCTGGTATGGCATGTCTCGACGCCTTGTTGAAAATTGGGCCCCTCATATGCTTTATAACAAAGACAACTAACCATTTTAGTAGTCACTGTCTGCACTGCCTCCAACCTGTTTATATCCTTTTGAATGTGCAGTCTCCAGAATTGCACACAATACTCCAAATGAGGTTGTTCCAAAGACTTATACAGAGGCATTATCACCTCCTTTTATCTGCTGGCCATCCCTCTCCCTATGCACCCAAGCATTCTTCTAACTTTTGCCATCGCCTTTTCTACCTGTTTAGCTACTTTAAGATCATCAGACACAATCGCGCCCAGGTCCCACTCTTCTTTTGTGTGCAGAACTATTTCACCCCCTACACTGTATCACTCCTTTGGATTATTGCAGCCCAAATGCATGACCCTGCATTTTTAGCATTAAATCTTAACTGCCAAATTCTCTACAATTCTTCAAGCTTAGCTAGATCCCTCCTCATGTTATCTACTCCTTGCTGGGTGTCTACTCTATTGCAGATTTTGGTATCGTCTACAAAGAGGCAAACATTACCTGACAACCCTTCCACAATATCACTAACAAAAATGTTAAAAATCGGACCAAGGACAGATACCTGCAGCACACCACTGGTAACCTTCTTCTTCTCAGAGTGAGTTCCATTTAACTGTACCCTTTGTCACCTCCCACTCAACCAACTTCTAACTTTAGGGTGCATCTCTAAGATGCTCAGTTTGTTTATAAGTCTCCTGTGCAGAACGGTGTCAAAGGCTTTATTGAAATCCAAGTACACCACATCTAGGGCTCTCCCTCGGTCCAACTTCCCGGTGACTCAAAGAAATCAATCATTGGACAATTGGACTCCAGAAACCTTACTATTTTCTCTTTCAGCAATGTTTACAATAATTTACTCAAAACAGAGGTTAGACTAACTGGCCTGTAATTTTCAACCACATGCTTACTTCCACTTTTGAGTAAAGGGACCACATGTGGAGCTGCTAGAATGTCCCAAGGTTCCTTCAGTATTCTTGGATGTATCCCATCTGGTCCCATTACTTTGTCTACTTTTAGTTTAGCTAGTTCCTCACAGACACAGTCTTCTGAAAATCATTTGAGATCCCTGTCGCTTTTAAGTAAATAATATTGCTGTAATACCTAGTAATCTATTTGCTATGCTACTTACTATTATCTAAATTTAAAGCACTCTATTCCAAGAAAAGTCATCTAGATGTTTGCTTCCTCGATTGTGTCTTTCATGGATTCCTGCCTGCCTGCGTCTCAGAGTTCAAGCAATGAAACTAAAATTGATATAAAGATTCCTGTATGATGAAAACAAACTGTCCACCACTAGGCAACATTTAGAGTCCATTAGGGTTTTGAACTTATGGTGCGTTTCAGATGAAAATTAATGTGAAAAGCCTCCCATGGGTGCACCTAACACTACCCATAGAGGTATCACTAGGCACACCTGCGCTTATTGCCACATTGGCAGAGTGTGATATGTACCCCCGTGCTAACTGCAATGAGCTCTACCGCTCACACTCCACCCATACCCTGCCCATTCCCCGCACCTTTATGCAATTGGTAACGAACGCATGTTTTAATGGCCGGTAGCTCTCATGCCCACACAGTTGCAGTTACCATGGAACATTCCCGCCTGCAAAGACACATGTTAACCACTTTTTGGGCTTTAGTAAAATGGCTGCTTAATTCAAAGAGGACTGGAACTATTTTAATTACATCAAAACTCTTTAAAATGCTGACACTAATTATTCCCTCCTGTCCTTCAATATTGAGCAAAATCCTATGGCAAGTTGGTTCTCTGGGAAGGGCTTTACAGCGGCTACATTTTTCTGCCACTAATACAGCTAGAAGCGAAACATACCATTATCAGAGTGTAAGGCATTTACTTTCTTTTATGCTTCTTTCACTGAAAATAACAGACCTTCATGGAAAAGGTGTTCTTGTTCATTGGAGCCAGAAGTGATATGTAATTTCTTGTAAAGACTCCCGGTACAAATAAATAAACACATCAACATGTAAATTTTTTCTTTTATCTGCTTCTAATTCTGATGATAGAGTATCTGACTCTTCTGACCATATTGCAATCCTATAGAAAACAGAATAAATAAACCTGAATGAAAAGATAAGACATTGAATACTATATTATCAGAGGCCAGTAGATGGCAGCATTGAGCTACAAAAAAAATAGTATGCTGGGAGAGAAAAAAAAATCAATGCTGAAAAGAGACAGAAAGATGTCAGTTTCTGAATGTACAGAAGATTTACTTAATTCCTTGACTGAAGATTTATTTAATTCCTTGACTTAATTCCTTGAATGGAAGCTTTGTGCTGCCATTTTGTTCCTTGTGGTAGGCCATGTGCTTTGGCATACCTGGCCTGCTACTTCTACCACCCCCCCCCCCCCCTCCAACAGGAAGTCGCATCAGAAGGGAGTCAAAAGTGGAAGGCCATGTATAGTGAAGCATATGGCCTGCTGCGGGCACCAACAGGGCAGCACAAAGCCGCCATGCCACCTGCTATAGTCTGCCACCCTAGGTGCTCGCCTAACCCGCCTAGTGGATAGGTTGGCCCTGGGTAACCGCAATGTCACCAGAGCATTATATAATATCTTTGTTAAACAGAAAAACACAATAATCATATGTTATGCATCGTCCTACTGGTCTGTTCTCTCCCTTCCTAAAGCAGATGGTCAACTATATTTACTTCTGTGACATCTGTTATTAAAATAATCTCTTCTGATAATTCAGTGTCAGCAGTGCTAATCCAGTCATTAGGAAAACTAGGTGGTGACCTAGGGTGGCAGCTTCTAGCGGATGACAAAGAGTAAGGCATTCATAGCTAAACACTAGATTTTGACAGCCAGGGGAGGTATAAGGCTTAAGGTTTGCATAGAGTGCCAACACCTTGAGCCTACTATGGGGCGAGCCCTGAGTCTCAGCACCATGAACTGCAATGAGGGAAACATGGGTTTGATTCCCATGTCTAGCTTTGGTTTCTTGGGTCAGCCAGGACTGGGAACACAGAACATCTCATGTTGGGTAGTGAGTGCAAGCTATCATTCAACAATGCCACTTACAAGCCAGACACAGAGTGCACATATTCCAAGTTCTGGACAGGGTGCAGTCTTATTTATTTAATTTTTTTATTTAGTCTTGTTTTAATACACACTTTATGATATTGTTCAAATAGAGTTACAATAAGTTGCAGTAAAATAGTTTCATAGTAAAAGCCATCACACACAACTCATAGATATCCACTACCCTACCTCCTCCCATAACAGTACATTTACTTAATCTGCCCAAAGATCCAGGGCTTGACCTACTTTCTAAATGCTAGTTAGTTTCTCTTGCTTTAATTGAAGGGGCATGAAATTCCATAGCAAACACTACTGACACTGCCTTGTGCACTATAGCCCCATGCTGCTGTTGTGACAATCAAAGGTCTTGCCAGTGCATAAAGTAGCAACAAAGATACTTAGGGCCATCTGGCTTTAAAAAACAAGCATACCTCCTTAAACTGGACCCACAACTCCATAGGGAGTCAATAAAGAGTAAGCAACATAGGGGTCACATATTTGTAACTCACCTAGAACTGTCTATTGTATAGCTGAGGTATAAATATCAATAAATTAAATGAAAAAATGAAAATGAAATCAAAGATCTTTTTCGGAGGATGCGCACATCCAAAAAAGTTTGATTAGTCTTCGTTTTAAATAAAGATTTTGCAATTTTTATGTTTTAGCCCACATTCGTCATAAGAGGTTCATTTTAAAAGCTTTAGTCACAATTTGGACATCCGAGAACGTGCATGCAGATGTTCATATCACAGAACCATCCCACAAATGGCTTGTTTTTTGCCATAGAACATGCAGAGGACAGCACGCCACCATCCCCAGTGCAATCGCAATGATAGAAGTAGTGGGATTCAGACCCTAGCTCTAGCCCACTACTCGAACCATTAGTCTATTCCTAGACATACATGGTGTGAAATGCTATTCTGAGGATGTCTATGTTGGTCGTCCCCCCCCCCCCCCCCGTCCCCCCATATATCCATATTGGACATGTCCATGTTTGTAAAATCGTGTCTGGACTTGGACACTCCTGCTTTTTTTCAGATGTTCTGGCTTGGATGTCTCAAAAAATACTTGGGCATCACTTGTAAAATGTGCCTTCAACTGTGCACCTTCTCTAACACTAAAACCATTTTTGCACATGCAAATTAATTAGTAGGTATACACATGCGCAAGCAATTTGCACGCACAAGCATTTAAGCACCCAAACAAATGAAATATGAGCACACCTTTTTTCCCCAAGAAGAGCCAGGCTGTGGTACTGTCCATCAATCATAAACATCTAAGGGGACTTTTTACTAACATATGCCTACCACATGTTAGAAGCAAAACTTAACGTGTGGTAAGTGCAAAGGCTTTTGGGGGCATGGTCAGAGTTTGCCACACAAGACAGACATTTACCGCATAGAAAATGCATCAGCAGATAGCATGGTGAAGTCCATCTGAGCTATCTGGCAAGTCATCTACTCTGCCTTGCTGCAGGAAAAAGAAAAAATCTGCATTAAACCCCCCAACCCCCATCCCGTCATCAGGTGCACTTAATCCCTCACCCTGATCCCTCTGATTAGCATCCATCTCCCCAATCAGTAGAACTTAACACCCATGCCCTCCAATTCTCCCAGTTAACACCTTTCCCCCTGATCCCCCAAGCAGTATTACTAATCCTAAACCTTTGAATCCCCAGATTGGCATCAGATAACACCTATCCCTCATACATACTGTAACACTTACACACACAGACACCCCCCCCCCCCAATTCATCTGATAGACTTCAGCATGTCTCTCTCTCACACACACACCCACACACACATAACACACATATACAAAATATGCCCCTCCACACTTGCTGGAGTTGCCTCCGGTGGGGCAGACAGTTCTGCCTCGTTATCCAGGTTCAAATGAAGCTCTGACCACTAACCGAAGTCTTGCAGTACTACAACTAAACCAAATGACTGCACTGGGAGCGAAGTATTACAGAAAGAGTATTACTATACTCCCACAATCATTCAATATCTCAGACTATCAAAATTAATACCTCAAGAGAACTAAAATTGCCCAAGAAGGGTCCTGCTCTATAGATCCAATCTTACAAAGCAAGAAAGATCAGCCGGTCATGCAAATCGCAGCATTTCACCAAATAGTACTACAACTAGGAATCAAGATGCCATATTAGGAATTTTTGACCTTGTTTGGCAACCTGACCTCTAGCAGTACTTCTAGGGGTCAGAGCCACCATTTTGAACCCTGTCAGCAATGGGAAAAGGACATCCAGGGACCGCTGCTGGCCCACCCCTAAGTCACAGCCAAACCACGGTAAGTGTCAGGGGGATCAAAAAGGTAGGGATGGAGGATTAGGTGGTGGGGGGGTATCTGCTGCTGATGGGAGGGAATTGGGGCACGTGGGGTTAAGTGCTACTGATCAGGGGGATCAGGGTGGTTGGGATAAATGCTACTGATTAGGGGAATTGAGGTGGAGATTAAGTGCTATTGATCAGGAGGACAAGTGGAGGGGGGGGAATTATCTGATGCTGAAGGGCTTTGTTTCTTTTTTGACATGTCAATAGCACCTGCATAAATACCATCAACCCCATTATATCACCTAAGGAATCTCATATAACTCCATTTTGCAACTTCAATACTATATCATCTAGTGAAATTGAGAGAATTATTGCCTCCATCAATCCTAGCACGGCACCTAATGACCCATGCCCAGCTAACTGGATCAAAGATCTGCGACATGATCTAAGCCAAATCCTATGCAAAATTCTGAACCAATCCTTCCTAACAGGCTCATTCCCCCAGAGTCTTAAACACACCTCTATCAAGCCCCTACTAAAAAACAGTAAGCTTGATCCATCCAAAGTTGAATCATTTAGGCCAATCTCAAGCATCCCCCAGCTTGCAAAAATCATTGAGAAAGCTGCCCAACAACAACTTCAGCATCACATTGACACAGAAGCACCCCTAGACAAATCACAACATGGATTCAGAGAAGCACATGGAGTCGACACAATCCTTACAACCCTATTCAACGATCTGATAACAGGAATAAACAACATCAAACAAGGATTTGTCCTCATCTTTTTAGACATTTCTGCTGCCTTCGATTCTGTAAACCACGATATACTAATTCAACGTCTGAGAGAGAAGGGGATTCGAAGCACAGCACTGGAATGGTGTAGATCCTACCTTTCCAACAGGTGGCAACAAGTTAAAACAGGCCAGAAATCCTCAGAGCCGTTCCTACAGTCTCAAGGCGTACCACAAGGATCTTCACTATCGGCGTTAATGTTCAATATTTATATGCAGCCGATTTGTGAATTGATCAGATCCTTCAACGTGCAATGCTTGGCATACGCTGATGACATCCTCATATACATGCCGTTCAAAACTGACCAACCAGTGTTTACTCCAATAACCAACTGTTTCGGAGCAGTAGCCGAATGGTTGCTGACTCAAAACCTAAGAATAAATCATAGCAAAACTGATGTCCTATTTGTTACAAGGAATCTTAAGTTTGTACCTCCGCCGTCACTGCTGGTCAACAACACAGAACTGACATCCAAACCCACGATCAGATACCTCGGCATAACATTAGATCAACACCTGGACATGACAATGCACGTGAAGAATGTGACAAAGAACATATACCATAAGATCAGAACACTACGCCACCTCCGTCCACTACTAGACTATACTGATTACCGGTCAACCTTCCAGGCACTAGTCCTGCCACATCTAGATTTCGCAAACATCATCCTTCACGGGCTCCCTCAATCAACCTTAAACCCACTACGTCTGGCTATGAATACAGCTGCTAGATTCCTTTCTGGGTCACCAAGGTCTGCTCATATAACACCTATCATGAAAGACCTACACTGGCTACCACTACAAGCCAGACTCTCATACAAGTCACTAGTTTTGACCTTCAAAGCCATGAATATCTACCCACCAACACCAATCA
The DNA here is from genome assembly GCA_033557465.1 of Ichthyophis bannanicus. Classification (NCBI taxonomy): domain Eukaryota; kingdom Metazoa; phylum Chordata; class Amphibia; order Gymnophiona; family Ichthyophiidae; genus Ichthyophis; species Ichthyophis bannanicus. The sequence goes on from CM066036.1 coordinate 734,054,820, forward strand.
GAAAACTAATCCACAACACCCCTGAAAATAGAAACAGAAGGACTACAACTATGAACACTTTAATAGTTCCTAAGATGATGACTTCATGTACTAAAGCCACATCAAACAGAGCTTTTTCATTGTTTGCACCCAGGAATTGGAATAAACTTCCCCACGAAATCCGCGGCATCAAAAGTCTATTACAATTCCGCAAAGCCGTAAAGCATTACTTATTCACAAAATACTACCCAGAAGTGTCCATGGACACCCACACAGCCAACAGGCCTCCCACTCACACCAAACACCCTAGCACTTTAATCCAACCAGAAAACGGGTAGTCCCCACGAAAATCTACCTTACTACTATAGACTCATCCTACCCATGAATACATGTTCAATATTCACTCGAGTTTAAATATGGTACATAATTAAAGCATATAAATAGTATATTGTTTATTGTACATAGTTATCCCTGTTATTCCATGTTTTATATTCCCCTGTTCTCTGTAAACTCGATGTTACCTGTACACATTGCAGTATATTTTGTTCGATGTACACCGCGCTGATTTTAATAGCGCGGTATATAAGAGATGTTAAATAAATAAATAAATAAATAAATAGGTGCATTTAGCACTTCCTCTTGTGGAATCATTAAGTGCATTCACGCTATCTGCAGAGGTAACAGCAGATAGTAACTTACACCCATTCTCCATCCCTTTCCTGCCCTCTGCTGCGGTAAGCAGTCATCAGTTTTCATAAGGTAGGTTCCAAAGCTGTGAGGCAACTATTACCTATTCCAGGGGCTGTGCAGTAAGCTGCTTGCAACATAAACTATTTCAATAGCCCAAACTCGATGTCTCCAGTGCATGAAGGAACTCTGCTGCCGGACAAACTGGCAAAGCCAATGAAACAAATAAATTGCATCCAGTGACACCCAAAAACTATAGTATGAACCCCATTTTTCCACTGAAACACACCTTTTCCAATACTTGGGCAGGGTGAATAGAGAATTCTGGACTCTATTCACCCACAATTCTAATTTTTCAGGGTACAGCTTCAGCCTGTTCATATAAAGCCACTCAGAATCTGCATTTCGATATGCATTCAATCGCACTAGTACCAACCCTTCATGTTCTTCCACATAAGACGCGAAGGGGAATGTTTCCTGAAATGAGGTAGTATGCCTCACACTAAGCCCTGAACTTTAGTATGGGGGTTGCAATGGACCCACACTAATACATGGAGGTGTGCCCAACATGTCCCCATGTAGTTAGCATGGGTTCTGCAGTTTGCTGCCATTAACACAATGAACTGAATGCCACTTAAAGCCAGTGTGCTCACTGCAACATTGCTTGTTAGCATGTGCTAAGGATGCCTGTGATAACAGCAGCACTGGTCGAAAGGTTTCTGCCGCCCCAAGCAGGGGCCCCAGCCAGCCAAGCCACCCACCTGCTGCCACTGCCGCCACTGATTTCATCTTCTGAGAAGATGGCGGTAGCAGTTTAAAAGTGGAAGCTTTGTGCTGCCATTTTGTTCCTCGTGGTAGGCCATGTGCTTTGCCATACATGGCCTGCTACTTCTACCACCCTCCTCCAACAGGAAGTAGCATCGGAAGGGAGCCAAAAGTGGAAGGCCATGTATAGTGAAGCATATGGCCTGCTGCGGGAACCAACAGGGCAGCACAAAGCCGCCATGCCACCTGCCATAGTCTGCCACCCTAGGTGCTTGCCTAACCCGCCTAGTGCATAGGTTGACCCTGGGTAACCGCAATGTGTAAACTCTTCCCCTGAACTACCCAGTCTATGCACCATCAAATTCTGAGGATTAGCATTGGAATTTTATCATGGCTGCATCCTTAGTACATGGTAAACCCCCAAGCTAATCATTAGCACATTTTAGTAAACAAGCCCCTAAAGGAGTTATTTTAGAAGCCCTATTCACAATTTAAATGTGTATAAACAGGGCATCAGGGCTGCATGTAGAAAAGGTGACATTTATATGTAGATGAGCATACCACACCTAAAGTAGATGGGGGAATGTCGGTGGCATGGTCTGGGTGGGACAAAAATCGACACATAGTCCCCATTTCATATATACATGTTTAAGTTCAAAATTGTCCATGTCCAAATTTAATCCGTCTCCCTAGTATGAATAGGGATTTATAGAGTGGCTTCAACAGGGTCGGCCAGTCCACTAGGTGAGCTAGGTGGCCACTGAGGGCTGCCATCACAGGTGAGTGGCATCGGCAGCACAGATGGGTGGTGTTGGAGGCAGTGTCACAAGGGAAGCCCACCTACCCCCCCCCCAGCTGCCACCGATTCAGTTGGGGGGTAGGTGGGCAGCGACAATATTTCCAAAAGTGGTGACAAAAAGCCGCTGCTTTTGGAAATGCTGCCGCTGCTGCTACCCACCACCTCCCCCTCCCTAGATGGAATCGTCAGCATCTGGGTGGGCGGTGGCAGTTGCAGCTGGGGGAGGCATCAGTTGGGGGCAGGGCCAGCCTGTCCATTGAGCGAGAATGTTTTTTGCACAGGGCCCCGCGTTTCAGGGGGCCCCGCACAAAGAACATTCTGATCTAAAAGTAAATTTTAAAATTTAAAAAAAAAAGCTGTCTGCTGCCGCCTCTGCCGCGGCAGAATCGAGTGTGCCGTGGGGCCCCCCCTGCTCGGCAGAGCCTGCCCTCCCCTGAATCAGCTCCCTCTCTGCAGTCACATGCACCGGCTTTCAGAGTGCGAGGGGAGAGTTTCTCCCTCGTGGCTCTGTTAAGCCCGCGGGCGCTGATGGGAAAGTTCCCATCAGCCCCCGCGGGCTTAACAGAGCCACGAAAGGGAAATTAGTCCCTTTGCACTCTGAAAGCCGGTGTGTGTGACTGCGGAGAGGGAGCTGATGCAGGGGAGGGCAGGCTCTGCCGGGCAGGGGGGGCCCCACGGCACACTCGATTCTGCCGCGGCGACCGCGGCAGCAGACAGCTTTTTTTTATTTTAAATTTCCCCTGGGCAGGGGGGGGGGGTTAGGAGTGGTGATGGGCTATGGGGGAGCTAAGTCTGGATATGAGCTGATGGGGTTAGGACTGGAAGTGGGCAGATGGGGGGTTAGGACTGGCAATGGGCTATGGGGGCTTAAACTGAAAATTGGGTGATGGGGGTTAGGACTAGAAATGGGCTGATGGGATTGGGACTGGGAGTGGGCTGATGGGGGCTTAGGACTGGTAATAGGCTATGGGGGGCTAGGACTGGTAATGGGTTGGGGGGGTTGCTAGGACTGGAAATGGGCTGAGTGGAAGGGAAGGCTTGAACTGCAAATAGCTGATGGGGACGGGGGCTTGGAATGGAAATGGGCTGAGGGGAAGGAGCTTGAACTGCAAATAGCTGATGGGGAGGGGGGCTTGGAATGGAAATGGGCTGAGTGGAAGGGGTCTTGAACTGCAAATAGCTGATGGGGACGGGGGCTTGGAATGGAAATGGGCTGAGGGGAAGGGGGGCTTGAACTGCAAATAGCTGATGCGGAGGGGGGCTTGGAATGGAAATGGGCTGAGTGGAAGGGGGCTTGAACTGCAAATAGCTGATGGGAAGGGGGGCTTGGAATGGAAATGGGCTCTTAGGGGAGGGAGCTAGGACAGGAAATGGGCTGATGGAGGGGCTAGGATAGGACTGGGAATTGGGTGTTGGGGGAGCTAAGATTGGAAATGGGCTGTGGTGGGGGCTTGGATTGAAATGGACTCATGGAGGAGCTAGAACTTGAAGTAGGTTCATGGGAGCTTGGATTGGAAATGGGCTGAGTGGAGGGGAGCTAGGATTTGACATGGACTGATAGTGGGGCTACGAAAGGACTAGAAATGGGCTGATGGGAGGCTTGTATTGGAAATGAGCTGATGAAGGGACTCAGATAGGACTGGAAATGGATGAGGGAGCTAGGACTAGAAATGGGCTGATGGGGGGCCAAGACTGGAAATGGGCTGATGCAGGGACTAGAAGGGAGCGGATACTGGGTGGGGCTGGAACTAGAAGGGAGCTGATGTTGGGGGAGATTAGAATGGGATGGGGATGGGGCTGGGAGAGTGAAATGGAGAGGGGAAAAATATTTTGTGTGGGAGGGAAGAAAAATCTACAATTGGCCGGGTATTGGGAGACTAAGTGGGGATTGAGGATGGAGGGGTAAAATTTGAGTGGATGAAATAGGAATGAGGAAAGAGCAAAAGGAAAAAGATTAGTATGTTAAAGCAGATGTAGAGAGAGAATGGAAAAAAACTAGAAGAGAGAAGAAAGGACAAATGGACAGCAGACGATGGAGAGTTAGCAGAAGACATAAATAAACCAGAAGAAAGTGGCTGGAACAATTGCAACTGAAAAAAAAAATGCACAAAAGGTAGAAAGATATCTCTTTATTTTGAATTTATTAACTGGAATATGTCAGCTCTGGGAAATGTGCATCATTAACGTCTGTGCTTTGTTTAGTACAAGAGGAAATTAATTTATAGTTTTATTTCTACATTGTTGTTGTACATTCCAAGTTTGGCTTTTAGGGTTCCCAGTTTAATTATTGTCTTCCTGTTTTTAAATTGTGATTCCTTGTTTGGTGATGGTCTATGTTCTGCATGTGTAACTGAGCTGAGGTATTCTGTTTATGTAATTCCTATTTGACATTGCCACTTGTTCTCTTTCCCCAGTAGGTCATGTATTGTTATTCTCTGAAATGCATTGGTTTAATATTTGCAGTGTTGCCTTTTGATAGTTAGGGTATGGTGCTTTATGAGTCCTGGTAGTGCTGTTAGGATACGGCGGGTTTGCTATGGGTTCTAAATGGGCAGTGTTTGTAGTAGTTCCTAATGTGCCTGGCGGTTGGCACTGGATTATAGTAATGTAGAAATCTTTTAGTCTTTCTTTATCCATACACTCATGAAGAGGCATGTTTACTAAAAGTTAGTGTATGGTAACATTATGCAAATATTTATGCAAATGAGGTCCCTTATGCAAATGAGGCCCCGCACCGAGTCTCCGCACATGGCCCCGCACCCCCCTTGGGCCGCCCCTGGTTGGGGGCCCGTGTTAGCTGGGTGGTCGCATCAGCAGGGAGGAGGAAGGTGTGAGGCCAGAGTTTCTGTCTATGGTGGTAGAAAGCCTTGGGCCAGCCCTGGTCACCCCTTTATAGGAGGGATTAAGGAGAATATCCCTCTTAAGCCCCCAATGTTTATTTCCCCCTCTAAATTGAAATGGAGCAAAAGACTGTCCTCTGTAATTAAAAGCATCTACAAATCGATGTTTGCAAAATGAATCAGATATATGTGTAAGTGCTGATATTTAAACATGCTCATTGTGAAATGCCGATACTTACACGTGTAGTTTACCAGGTTTTCCATGTGTATCCTTCTGCGATCATGCCTCCCGTCAACCCGTGAATGTGTATTTTAGAAACAGCTCCACGTTTAGCTGTTGTAAACATGGGAACCCGGATATCTCAGTTCTGATCCCCATGTCCTATCTAAAATGTGCCTTCACCTGAGTATCATTAGCATAAACATGACATACAACATTGAAGTGCTGTACTAAGATAGTCATAGGACTCAAAAAGAAACATTTGAAAAGAGACAAAATATAAACCTGAGGAAAGTCACATGATGGTGAACAAAACCCTATGTGGGAGATATTCAAACACCAACAAACTAGATAAATGCCACACACCGGCATATCCTGCAGCATTAATTGGTTAGTGCCACTGAATATTCCAGGTCTGGGCTGCTAAATGCCCCAGTGCAAATGCTTAGTGTTGGGGGCATTCCAGGGGTGGCACCATGGGTTAACCGGGCAACGGTGATATTCAGCTAACCAGCTAAAGTTAGGACAGCTGAATGGCTGTCCTAACATTAACCGGTTTTGCAATCCAGACAGTGGCTGAATATTGTTGATGACCAGATTGCAAAATTGCAACCTGGATATTCTGTATATACCCCAGCATTGTAAATCCAGGGCGACTTTAAAGTGGCAACAGCCAGCCGCTTTAAGTGTGCCAGCTGCCACCTCTGGAAATCCTCCCAAGACATGCTGTGCTGCCTCTTTGCCAAGAAGGATCATACCCATTGCCACCAGAGCTGGCCCAACCAGTAGGAAAACTAGGTGGTTGCCTAGAGCAGCAGCTTCTGAGGGGCAGCAAGAACAGCAGCAGTCAAAGTAAAACAATAGATCCTGATACCCACAGAAACTCAAAGAGCCATCAGCATACTCTTGTACCAGCAGGAAAAGCAGGCATACTGTAGTGAGGAATGCCCTCAAGAAGAGATGAAAATAGGGGAAAATCCTGATGGAGTAGATAGCACTGCACTGGCAGACAGGATTTTCAAACCAGAGTTGAAAAAAACACAGCTCTCTGCTGAGCTCAGGCCACACCTCAGCTCAGGGGAGGAGACAGGTGGGTTCTCTGATTGGTCACGCCCAGGGGAAGGTCAGGGAGTGCAGGGAAGTGAACCTTTTTTAAATCCTCAAGCAATGCAGAGAGGGAGGAACACAAGGACAGAAAGCACAGAGAGGACAGTGAGGACTGAGACGGGAAGCAGTCCAGGAAGGAGTTCAGGAGGAACTGCCAGAAGGATAAGCAAGCCAGAACCTTGGAGCAGGGCAGAACCTGGGAGCAGTGAACGTCCCTGGAGGAAACGTTACTGCAAGGTAGAGCCTGGGAACATGAAAGCTTGCAGAGAAAATATGTGGAGAAAAGGTAGTTGGTCCCATAGCAGCAAAGGCTATAACTGCAACAGAGAAGGCCAAGAGGAAAACTATCAGCTGAGCAATTACCTGAAGGCTAGTGGAAATAGCTACAAGAAAGCTGAGTTCAAAACCCTGGGAGATAGCAGGAGAAAAGATACCAGCGCTTGTCTAAGAGTCCCTGGCAAAGGTAAAGCTGATATTTCCACTTTTAACTCTTTGCTTGAAAAGCCTTTTATTCATGCTAACATTCAAAAGACTAACAGAGCACAGCTAGCTGGTAGCAAGTGGGGGAAGGGATCTACCCTTGCTAGAAGCTATCCCCTTGATAAAAGCAGGACAGCTGAACCCTCTGGGGCAGGAACCTTACGGAAGTGGTGGCACTTAGCTGAATAGTGAAGTAAGCTGGCGTGATCCACTATTCAGCTAAGTGCCACCACTTCCGTATCTATACAGTTTGCTGGTAACAGATTGGTTCTGGTAAAGAAGTGTTGATGCAAGTTAGCATCTATTTTATGCACGGGCTGGTCCTTTTGGGCTTGTCATAGCCTGGGGCATATTTAGGTTACACTGACCTTTTTAAAAAAATATAGTTGAATAAAAGGAGGGTCTGTCAATTGAGAGTGTTTGTACACCCTCGCGACAGGCGATCCGACAAAAAATCAAAGTTAGGAAATTTTTCCTGTTATACACAAAGGTTGATGATTTTTATGGGACAGTGAATGATCTTTAGTATATAGAACTGTTTTCTGTTGCATTTCCTGAGTTTATGTTACAACCTTTATGTTGGAGTTGCATCTTTTGCGTTTGTTGTATTGAACTTTGATGTGCTGGAGAAAATCCCCACAAATAAATATTCTTGCAGCCTTACCTACTCGAGTCATAACTACAACTCAGTCCTTAAAGGAAACAAGCAAACTACAGGTCCCAGAATTCCTGGGGACATCTAACAAGCTTTAATCCAAAGGACATACTAAAGGCCACTCCTGCCTGTAAGCCCTTGGGCCCAGGAGGAGTGTTGCAGTACATATACATATAAAACAAAGTTTAACCCTTTCCACGGCTATCCCACCCTCTGGGACATATGAATAACATGCTAGTTTATGGCCCATAAGACACAACATGATGGTTACTGCAGAATGTGTATGTCATATTGGTTGTAATTTGTCCAGTTTCTTATTAACATTTATTCTGATCTGGCATGAGCAACATAGAAAATGTATCTGAGTGGAAAGGGTTAATATTTAAAAGTATGTTGTCCAATTATGCATTTTTATAGGATTGTTGTGGGAGGGGTGATAGTGGAATGATCACGATTGTAGAATTGTATTATCAAAATCTTGGGGGCAGGGAGGGCATTAGGCTAAAGGTTCACCTAGGGATTTCAGTATCCTTACACCAGCCCCGATTGCCACACCATGCCCTGTATACCATCTGAGCGGGTTGTTCCAAAAACAGTGCTAGATCAATGGTGCAAAAATACTATCAGAGCAGCCATCCATACCTTATGTAGCAATGACTAGAAACTGTGTCAGTCCCGTGCATAGAACAAGATCCTAACCATAAACGGTAAAGCATTCCATTATCTTCCAAGAAACCTGAACTAATGCAAATTTCTCAATACATTTGCTAGAGAAGGGCAAATGAGAGAAAGGACAATAGGACCGAGGAAGGCTTCCATCCAATCAGCCTTTTTTAAAAGTGTCCTAACAATGGCTTACTTCAAATGTGGTTGGGCATGGTCTTGTTTTAAAGATGCATTAGCTATCATACCTAATAAAGGTGCTATTTAAGTTATCTATTGCAGCTAATGTATATTCTGCAAATCCAAAAACATATTTACCAATGCGGATCACAGTGAACATGCACAATTCTTTAAGAGATCAGTTAGAACTTAACCTAATTAGAGAGAGGCGGAGCCAGCAGGGATCAAGATGGCTGCTTGGTTCTCAGCCTCGCCCTTCCTTCGAGATAGAATCTGATTTTTCCCCTTCTACAGCTGCTTTGGGATTGCGATAAGCCCCTCTGACAATGGCTGCCGGTAAGCCCGTAAAGTTGGATTATAATGCCAGCGGGAATACTGGAGTAAAACAGGCTAAACCAGATCCACCTTCTCCGCAAAAATCATCAAGTGTGCGGGAAGGCCCGGCGGCCATGCAAGAATTGCTTGCAGAGATACGGGCAGTGCGGGAGATGGTGGCCACGAACGGCTTGACTTTGAGTGGGGTTCAAGCGGACTTAAACGAGCTGAAAGAGATAAAGGAGCAAGTTGCTGCACTCACAGAGAAGGTGTGTGGACTAGAGATTAAAGTGTGCGGGCAGGAAGAGCGCTTTAAGCAGATCAACGCTAACAGCAAGAGGATCGGATATCTGGAGCGGAGCCTGGAAGACCTCAACAACCGCATCAGGTGAAATAATATACGCCTGATTGGGATCCCGGAGGGCGCCGAGGGAACAGATCTCAATGGCTTCCTGGTGTCAACCATTACAAAGCTGCTGAAAATAACTTTTGCATCTCCGTTTGAAATAGAACGAGCCCACCGCATTCCAACGCACCCAAGCCCAAATATCAAGCAGCTGCGCCCCATAATTATGTGTGTTCTCCAGCATTCTCAGGCGATGCAGATTCTGGCGGCAGCCAGAGCGTCGGGGCCTCTTACATTCGAGGGCAGGAAGGTGGCTTTTTTCCCAGATTTTCACAAGGCTACGGTGGAGAGAAGGAAACTTCTATTAGCCTTTCGTCCAAGGTTGAGGTTGCTTCAGGCCCGCTATGGAATGTTCGCTCCGGCAAGCCTAAGAGTTACGCTACATAATCAAACTCGTACTTTTGAGGATCCGGCTCAATTGCGGGCCTTCCTTGAGGAGAAGGAAGCCTCCGTTATGCAGTGATTTTGGAGGCAGCACAGTTGTGGATGCCGGAAGATACAGGCTATATTCTCTGCGGGACAGCATGGTGTACTGTGGACTGAGGTAGTCCGCTGACTTTCTGGGAAGCCATAGTTGGCTTAGATGGAAAGAGATAAAAAAGGCCACGGCCGTAGGAAATCTCTTAGGATGTTTCCTCAGCTAAACATTCTGTTATAGCAGCAAAAGAGGGGAAAAGTTTGTTTGTTGGTGTTATTAATCATGGAGGGGGCGGGGGGAGTTATTGGGTGGGAATTCTTGATTTGGTGGTTCATCCTTTTTTTTTTTCCCCTTGCGGGGGTTTTTTGTCTCCTTGTGGCCTTGTGTATATGGGAGTGTATAACCATATTGTACATGTTAATTGGAAGTTAAGTGAACTTGTTGCCAGTGTGATGGGATCTGTTTCTTCTCTATCTCATGGGTCCACTTAAGTGTATATCCCTTAATGTGAAGGGCATAAACAACCCTATCAAGAGGAAAAAAATTCTACTATACTGTGCCAAAGAGAAGGCAGATGTTGTCCTGCTTCAGGAAACGCGCCTTCAGTCACCGGAAGCAAGGAAACTGGGTACAGGGCAGTATGTGCTGGTCTCTCACTCTGCAGCCTCGCAGAAGAAAAATGGGGTTGCAACACTGGTAAGGAAAAATCTGGCCCCTGTGGTGGAGCAATCACGCACTGATTTAGAAGGCAGGTGGTCCTCAGTGCTTTTGCATATATCGGGCAGGAAACTTGCTTTTATAAATCTTTATGCCCCTAATCATGATGATGTCAGCTTTTTTAGGAAGATAGCAGAGGTAGCTCAGTCATTGTCAACTTATGAAATTATCATGGGGGGAGATTTTAACCTGGTGTTGGATCCCCTGATTGACTGCCAACCTTATAAGTCTCATAGACAGCAGTCTGCCACTTCGACGGTTCTGTCCATAATGGGTGACATCGGCCTTTCGAATATTTGGCGTCTAAAGCATCCTACAGAGAGAGATTACTTGTTCTTTTCCCTTCCTCATGGCTCTCACTCTCGCATAGACTTTTTACTTATTTCCAAAACCTTAATCTCCTCTGTAGACAGAGCGGATATACGAGCAGTGCAAATATCTGATCATGCGGCAATCACCCTTAATTTGAGCTTGGGAGAGAAGGAGGAGCGTAAATCTGGGTTTGTTTTCAGGAGATCGCTTCTAGGGGACAGGCAGTTTCAAGATTATATTAAGTCTAGTATCGGGGAGTATTTAGATAAGAACCTCACGGGGGATACGGCGGGCTGGGCATGGTGGGAGGCGTTCAAAGCATCTATTCGGGCCAAAATAACCAGTTATACAATCAAGATTGATCGGGAAAAAAAGGCCAAATTAAGTGCTCTGGATGCCCAAATTAAAGCCGGGGAAAGACTGCTCATAAAGAGGTCTGAGGCGGAGATACTGTTGCGCCTGCATAGGCTACGGTATCAATATAACCATATACTGAGTGCTGAAGCAGAGCAGTCATTAGGACAGCAGCAGGCTAAGTATTATGTGGAGGGAAATAAGGCTGGCAGAATGCTGGCGAATAAATTAAATCCTCGGGCTGCAAAGAATAGAATCGAGGTTATCACAAATGATAGGCAGGAAGATTTGACGAAGAGCTCGGATATAGTTGAGGCTTTCCGTGTATTTTATGAGAGTCTATATAGGTCAGAGAAAGAGTGTGATGTAGAGGGTTTTCGTAAACTGACTGCGCAGGTGACACACCCAAGCCTTACAACTCTACAACGTATGGAGTTGGACAGAGACTTCTCTGCCAGGGAGGTTCAGGAGGCAGTTGCTTCTATGGCTAAGGGGAAGGCAGCTGGTCCCGATGGACCTCCGTCTGAATTCTACCAAACTTTTGGCGTGGAGTTGATTCCCCAACTGTTGGAGTATTTTGCTCTCCTTGATGTACAGCTGCCAGCGGTAGGCGCTTTTAATGAAGCTACTAATGTGGTTTTGGAAAAATCTGGTAGGGACCCAAAAAAAGTAGAAAATTATCGCCCTATCTCTTTACTGAACGCTGACTATAAGATCTATGCGACGGTGTTGGCCCAAAGATTGGCGAAAGTCATACCGCACTTGATCCACCCGGACCAATGTGGCTTTATCGCTGGTCGCTCGACATCGGATAATGCGCGTCTGTTGTTAGATCTGCTCTCTGTTGCAGAGAGCAGAGAGACACCTTTGGTGGGTTTGTCCCTGGATGCTGAAAAAGCTTTTGACCGGTTAGAATGGGCCTTTTTGAATCAGGCCTTGCGTTGGTTTGGCTTTGGGGAGAAGTTTATTCGCTGGTTAAAAGTGTTGTACACCTGCCCTTCCGCCTGTATTCTTGCCAATGGTTTAGTCTCAACTCCCCTACTTTTGCATAGGGGCACCAGGCAAGGGTGTCCCCTATCCCCTCTCTTATTCAACATTGCATTGGAACCGTTAGTCTTGCTGATTCGGCACTCCGGAGGGATTCGGGGAGTCGAGGTTGGAGATCGGCAAGTTAAAATATCTGCTTATGCTGATGATGTGTTATTATTTGCTCATCCCACCTCATTGCCAGAGATAATGAAGGTAATAGGGGATTATTCCCAGCTGTCCGGGTATAAGATAAATTGGTCGAAATCCATAGCGTTCCCAATGAATAAGTGGACGGGTAGGGCAGTAATTGAGTCTACACCGTTTGCGTGGGTTCCGGAGACTTTCAAATATTTGGGGGTGTGATATAATTGCTATTTGGATGAGACCATAAAGGTCAATACAAGATTTCTGCTGGAGTCAGTAAAGTCGTTTACGGTGCAATGGTCCCCCCTCCATCTATCTTGGTGGGGCAGGCTTGAATCAATAAAAATGGTTTTGGCCCCCAAGATCAACTATGTTTTGGAGATGCTACCGGTCACGCTACCCTTTCAGTTTTATAGCACCTTAGATAATTTAATCGTTAAATTTTTGTGGCAGGGTAAGCCTCCAAGAATTGCAACTAGGAAATTAAAGGCGAGGAGATGTTCAGGGGGGGTGCAACTTCCAGATTTTAGGAAATATCACCAGGCTTTCAAATTGAAGCAGGGGGTGATGTGGACCACTGCGGATTTTATAGGGGAGAAGCCGACCTGGTTGAAAGTTGAGGAGCAAATAACAGCTCCTATTCCTCTAGGCCTCCTAATAGGAATGAAGTTGCCCGACTCTTTTGTGGCAGGGCAAGTGATCCGAGATACGCAGCATGCTTTTCGCAATTTGGAGGAGGGCCTAGCCAGGGATGAGCTATTCTCACTGCAGACACCAATATGGAATAATACTCAGTTTAAAATTGGGCACAAAGTTATTGCCTGGAAAGTCTGGCAAAGCAGAGGGATCTGGACTTTAGATCATTTAGTTGATTCCCACGCTTGGAAGACTTTTGAGCAATTAACGCAGGACTTCAAACTGCCTACCTCCTGCTATTTCCAGTGGTTGCAATTGAAACACTGTCTCTCTAAGGCAAAAGTGGTAGCTGAGAGACTCTCCCCAGACTGGGCACTATTGCAAATGGTTGATGCTTGCCTTGGTGTTAAGGGGGTGAGCTCCCGTTTCTATGCCATGTTGAGGGAGAGAGCCTCAGTTCCTCTGGTGGGGCTAGAGAAAGCCTGGGAATCTGATCTGGAGACGTCGATTTCGCAGAAAACCTGTGAGGAGGTATGGGAACAGGCGAATAAAACCTCTAGGGGGGCGTCGATAACGCAAACTCTATTTTTTATAACCCATCGTGCTTATATCACTCCTGCGAGGCTTGCAAAGTGGGACCCTAAGGCAGGTAGTAAATGTTGGTCTTGTGGAGGTTCCCCTGGTACGCTGAGGCACATGCTGTATGGCTGCCCATATGTTCAAGAGTTCTGGGTGCGGGTATGGGATAGAATCCAAAGGGTACTCTGTTTTGAGGGGCAACTTGACTGGTCCACCATCTTGCTGCGCTCTGCAGACAGCAGGGTGGTGTTGTCAAAGGATAAACGTCATGTGTTTAACTTTATGATGGCTATAGCTATTAAAATGATTGTAAGCTGCTGGAAGGATTTCTCTAATTTAGATGCCGCTCACTGGTGGAACTCAGTATGCTTGTATGTTAGGTATGAACAAAATTCAGGATCAAGTGCTGCAACACAGAGGGTGGAAGACGCTTCAAAGGCCTCAGGGAGGTCCAAGTGCATTGAGTTCCCCTGCAGGGAGCAATAAATGGTTTTATCTGGATGAATTTGCGGCACTGGCTAAGCTGACATAGCTCAGAGGATGGTGAAAGGTTGCTAACTTCCATGGTATTTGTGTTCCTTTGTTATATGTAACGATAGTTTATGGGGGTATGCCACAAGGAGACGGGGGGGGGGGCAGGAAAATAGGAGTAGGGTGGGGGGAATGGTTTTCTGGAGGTGTTGGTGGTTTTGTAGAATAAGATTGTCAAGATATGGTGTATCTGTGTGTGATGTTGAAAATGTAAATATCAAATAAAAAAAAAAAAAAGAACTTAACCTAATTAACAAGTTTTAACCCTATAAACTTTTAATAAAGTTTGAATTTTATGTAACAACTGTTGAGAAAATGCTGACAAATCCCTTAGAATGCTATGACCTAATGAGCCATGTCCAACTTCCTAGAGCCATTGAATCAACTACTAGTAGAGCCTCACTTTTCTGATCGGTAGATGAAATACGGTAGATTAATTTAACCCCCCCCCCTACTAAAACTCTTAATACCATTTAGCCCAACCTTTAACAACAAATTTTCACTCAGCAAAAAGTGGAGTGAACAGACTCAATTTTACTCCTAAAATAACTATCTATGGCCAGTCCTTGAGCACGGTAAAGGGGTAGATTTTTCAGGATATCCTTAATGAAGGTACACAAGAAAGATCTGCATACAATGGAGGCAGTATAGATGCAACTCTGTCTCATAAACTGTCATTAAAGCTACGCTGAAAACCTGATCCATTAGTGGCCCTTGGGGACTGGGAATGACCATCACTGACTTAGCACAACAACGAAGGCTGAGAGACATTACCTGCACCCTTTTTCTCCCAGTAAACTCCCCTATCATCTGAAACAGTCGCTATTCTCAGTTGCTCATCCATAAATACATGGTTGGCATTGCTTCCTGATAAAACATTATGTTTGTCTTTACACCCGTTAAACTTTTCTCCTGTTGAATTTTTCTTCTGGTTCCTTTCAGAATTCTTATTCTGCTGTTTTAATAGCTGCGGGATTAAACCAAGGAGCCATAATTCCTTTTTCATTGCTCAACCTTTTTCTGGCACCAACAATTCTAGAACGTACACTAAGGGGTATGTTTACTAAACTGTCTTAACGTAGCAGCGGTGATGTTATTGTGCGATATGTGACGTTATCGTGCGATAACTTTACATATCGCGTGATAATGTCTCTGGCGGCGGTGAGCTGCACAGAGGGAGAAGAAAGGCACCCCAGAGGGTGGAGTAAGGCTCTCCAGGGGTGGAGAGAAGGGGTCAATGGGCGGAGAGTGGGCGGGGAGCGGATCCATGCACACTAGCACTGTGAAAGAAAGCCCTGAAAATTAGCGCCAGTGAAAACCTTGCACTAGGCACATTTGCAGGACAGAGAAACCATTTCAGTCAGCAATGTACAGCAAAGGCAGGAAAACCCAGAAAGTGATAGTAGTGATATATGTGCAGGAACCAAAAAGGCAAATAAACATAGAAAATGACCAGAACGATATATGAAATCCCAATAACCAAGCTGCCAATAGTGATACTAATGATAAACATAAAGCAACACTACTGACAAAGCGTAAAAAGGAATCTATCATGTTTGGAAGGGTCTATGCTCTGTCCCCCTACAAAGTGAATAATCCCACATTGAAATAGCGGTGATCAGGGTTGTTGTCATTTATATTGGGCGGGTTTGTTATGGCGTGCACATGTGCAGCAACAGCAGAGTGGGCACATAGGAAACGGCAACTGTACTGATGCTGTAAATGGGATACAGGGGGCTGCAGGCGGCACATGCTGTGGTCCAGCTGGGGCACAGTGTGGACTAGGCAGATGCCTAGGTGGCACATAGGAATGCTGAAACTGTAAAGCAGCAAGACAGCAACTGATGAGGGTCTAACATGGGCACGAGTGTGTGTCCCACAGTGTCACAGGGGATATTACCCAGCAGGTACCCCCAAGGGCACATAACATAGGCAGGCCTTGCCGGGGGGAAGCACACATGTCCATGTAGGCACCCCTACCCGACAACTCACACCATAGGCAGCTGCCTACCAGCACACTGGATGGCCTGGGACTGTACACCACCAGCACCACCGCATAAGGACATGTCAGCATGGTGGCAGACGGTTGCTGGTGGCAGAGGGGGCAGTGGCATCTGCCCACACCAGACCACGGCCAAGCCCCATTTAGGTGGGTGCCATGCATGGCAACAGACAAGGTCTGCCTGGCGAACAGTCATGGTATCCCCAGGGAATGACCTGATCCTGTGGCAACAGTTTGGTGCAGTACACACAGCCAGTGTGTTCAGGAGCAGAAGGTCACAGGTTCAAGTCCCAGCTGTGGCTCCTACCAACCTTGTCCCCATATTTTACCCAGTACTAAACCATGGTAATAAAGACATAACCTTTATTGCAGATAAAATAAACATGCCTGAAACGCCTATATTTTACCCTACAGAGCACAGACACCATAAACATGTGCAATCTTTCCCAACTGCAGTCCTAGAGGGCCAAACACCATTCAGGTTTCATGTTGTCCCTAAAAAATATGCCTGTGCTGCATTTGTATGCACTGCCCCCATTGTATGCAAATGTATCTCATGCATATTCATTAGGGACAGCATGAAAACCTGAACAGTGTTTGGCCCACCAGGACTGGAGTTGGGAGCATCTGCCCTAGAGCAGTGGCCAACAGGGGCACACACACACACACAGGCTGCACTATCCAAAGCCTCATAGAGAGTCAGGCTGTTGGGCCCTGTGCGGAGCAGCATCTCCCAATACTGGCACCTGCATACTTTAGCAATGCCATCCTAAACTTGGGAACACATTCCACATATATCAAAAAGTTGCTATGATTAATGTCAGATAACAAATCCTAAGTTAAACATGATTTGTTGATAGAGATTCATCATAGCAACCTTTCTGATATCTGTGGAGTGTGTTTCAGTTATTGCCTCTGACAGTGTTTACCACCCTGGGGAGTGACCCAACAGTATTGTGTACCATAGCAATGCCCGCACTGTGCCCAGGACTGGTGTGTTGGCCAGGGCTGCCACAAACCTCTATATTTGCACAATGCTGGCATAGGTGTGGGAGTGTGTGTATGTCTATCCAGTGTGTTGTGGCTGCCTACACCTTACTGAGCCCACACTGCTTGCACTGTTTCCAGTGTTAGCCTGCCAATGTGCATAATGAGGAGCAAGGTACTGTGGGTATGGCCGGACAGGGCAGTCTGGGCAGGCTGCATCTGCACAGGGTATAGGGCAATGGCTGTGATATTGTAGTGTGCATCCACCACCTGCAAGGACACAGTGGCCACAGCATGTCATGTTGGGAGGTCAGTCCCACTCTGACTGTGTAGTGACCACGGCATGTCCAGGTCCCCACATGATGCTATACACAGCTTCTATAAGTGATATTTCTAGGTTACCATTTCTGGGGTCCAATCACTGACAAACCTGCTTGGTGTATGTGCCAGGTCCCATGCCTGGGTGCACAGTGTTCCTTTTGGAACATGCACACTGTATGTGCTACCAGACTGTCTGCAGTTAGCATGTGTATGGCTGCAACACCTTGCAGGATGCAGCAGGGGCACGCTGATTGTCCTTTGCAGGCACATGTCAGAATGTAGTGGGGGGCAGCTGAGCTAACCAGGTACACTGCCAGTGGTCCAGTTCCATGTGCAGATCTGCATCAGCTCTCTGTTTGCCAGTTGGCTGGGGGTTGCTAGTCCCACAGTTTGTCATCATGTACCTCAACTGGCCCTATTGCAAACCGTGATAGTGTGTGTCTGTTGTTCGCAGATCATGTTCCTATCCTGACCCAAAGAGGGCGGGCTTGCTAAGTATATCTTCATCATGTGAGTCCAGACACACCCCTGCTCCAAAAACAGGTGTCCATGGTAATCTCACTGAACATATATTATGTTGCAAGCATCACGATCCACACAATACTGGCAAATAGAAATGAACATGGATAACATCCAAGGCTGTCTGTAAAGAATACCCCACACACTGGCAGTAATGGTGAACTGCAGAAAAACCTGCTGGAAACAAACCGGGTACTGTGGACCTGATGCTGTCCACACGACTTTACCCTCAGGGTGAGTACAGAACATGCACAATGGCATGGTAAGTAGGCACACTGTGCCAGTAACACGCACGGTCAGTCCCCCTACCCAGTTGACGTGCTGCAGAGGTGCAAACCCCATCTGGTTGAGCAGATGTAGCCTGATGTTCTGCATGTGAATTGCATTGTGGGTACTCTTGGTGCTAACCTATCCTGGTAGCCACACCAAACAGTGTGTCTGGCAACCTGCACTGGTTCAGTAGCTAGCCGTAGTTTACCTACAACCAATATTGATGCAGGACAGTGCTAAATATAATGACCTTAGTGGGAGAGGTCATGGGTTCAATACTCCAGTGAGCCTGTATATTGATGTATCTGGATGGATATGATATACCGTATTATAATTACATACGAGCCTTTTACCACATGAAAAATTTTTCAAAGTGTGGCTAGTCGCATGCAGTGGGTATGTTGGAAGAGTGGTGTGGGCTGCAGGTTGCTAGATTATCTGGTGACCTATATGCAAAGTGCGTCCATCAGTAAAACTGTTCGAGGCTACGGGCGTTTATGCCTGTAACAGTCTGACATAGATCTGAAATCAGTGTGCACACCCCAAAGCACCCTCAGCTCAGTTGCCCAAACTAAAGTGCCCTGTAAAGTGCCCTGTGTCTGTACACTATCCCGGTAAGCAGAGCAGAAAGTGTGTGCAGATCACCTGGTGTAGCTGTGTAGCCAGCCATTGCTCTGTCAAAAGGCATAGCACAATGGTTAATAGAATGCCTCCACAGCCAATGGTGATGGGTTTGAGCCCCCCATGCACTAACATCAAGATAAATACCTAAGACATATATTGTGGTAAGAAGAGTCAGACGCGTGTCTGCAGCATAAATCTTTTCACCGTAGCCGTGTACCCCAAGGTGCCTCACAGCATGGCGTGGCAGGAAGTGCATCATAAGGTGCCCTATGAAGCGGCCTGGACAAAGGGCAGAAAGTCTGCAGCACCACATATCTTGGTGGTGCCACGGTTCACTGTGTACCGGCTGTGGCACGGGCACATAGCTAGTGCACCGTAGTGATGCATGGCAGCACGCCTTGATGCGTGGCAGTGCATATGTGTGCATGTGTCAGCAAGACATCAGAGAAAATGGCGACCCGGTCAAGGAAACCTGCTTTCACCCGCCGGGAGCTGCGACACCTTGCAGGAATAATCTGTGCTAGGCAGCACAAATTATTCCCAGACTCCTCCAAATGCCAGGACCTCTGCCGCGTTAGGATGGCATGGGAGCACATCACGAGGAGGTACAATTGTCTTTCTGATTACCCACGTGAGGTAAGTATATGGGGACAAGTCACACAATGCAAGATGTGCAACACATTATCTAGCAATGAACACACATTATACATGTTCAACATGGTATAGACACCAGTCTTTGGGCCATCCAGTGCTGAATGTAGCTGCGTATGCTTCTGTGTGTAGATATGCCCTATCCCTAGGAGTCTAAGGACCTTATCATAGAGGTCCAGTTGTCAGCCTGGTGCTATGGTACCTGCTGCTGTTGATGTGTTAAAATTCTATGTTTAAATATGTGTAAATAGTTCATGTAATTTTCTGACCATCCAAGTTGAATTACCTGTTTAACTGTAGTTTTACGGTTAACCCACCGTAAAACATAATTGTTCCATGTAAACCGCACTGATATTGAAGAGCGCGGTATATAAGAGAAATAAATAAATAAATAAAATCCACCCCAATCCCAGGAGCATGTAGATCTGCCTAAAGAGGTCTGGTAAACAGCATGCTGACATGCTAGGTTCTGCAGTTGCAGATTCACAGATCTGCCCTACCCCCAGGAGTCCTGAGACATGATGACACAGGTGTGTAATCAATCCAGATATTGTGGTAGTTTATGCAGGGTCAGGTCACACATCTGCCCTACCCCCAGGAGGCCCAGACCTGATTACACAGGTTTGTAATGCATCCTGTGAGTATGGTAGTATATGCAGTTGCAGGTTCACACATCTGCCCACACCCAGGAGTCCTGAGACCTGATCAAAGTGATCTGTCAGTCACCCTGGTGTTATGGTATATGTTGCTGTTAATATGTTCTGATTCACCCTACCCCCAGGAGTCCTGAGATCTGATTAAAGTGGTCTGCTATCCATCCTGGTGGAATGGTCGTTTATGCATTTGCAGATTAAAACATCTGCCCTACCCCCAGGAGTCCTGAGACCTGATCAAAGTGGTCTGTCAGTCACCCTGGTGTTATGGTATATGTTGCTGTTGATGTGTTCTGATCCACCATAGCCCCAGGAGACCTGAGACCTGATAACAAAGGTCAGTAATAAATCCAGATATTGTGGTAGGTTATGCATTTGGTGGAATGGTCGTTTATGCATTAGCATGTTTAAACATCTGCCCTACCCCCAGGGGGCCTGAGACCTGATCAAAGTGGTCTGTCAGTCACCCTGGTGTTATGGTATGTGCTGCTGTTGATATGTTCTGATACACCCTACCCCCAGGAGTCCTGAGACCTGAACAAAGTGGTCTGTTGGTCACCCTGGTGTTATGGTATATGTTGCTGTTGATGTGTTCAGATCCACCATACCCCCAGGAGACCTGAGACCTGATTACAAAGGTCAGTAATAAATCCAGATATTGTGGTAGGTTATGCAGGGTCAGGTCACACATCTGCCCTATTCCCAGGGGGCCCGTACCTGATCGCAGAGGACCATTAGAGATGCTGGTATTAGGGTACCTGTACCTGTTGGGGTTTAACAACTCTGTCATAATTCCAGGAGGGCCCAGACCAGCTCACAGATGTTATTAGCTCAGCTAGGTGTGGTGGGCCATGCTCCTGTTGCAGTCGCCCTAACTCCCTGTGTGATGTTCCCTAACTCCTTGTGTGGTCTGGCACATACCTGTGTGGTTGCCTGACCTACACACATCATCCAACACACCCGCCATGGCACCATGCTATCCACACAACACCTCCCCTGGACACCAGCATGGCCAAACCACACGTGGCATGGTGCTGCCATGTCATGCAAGGAGAGTGTAGGAACAGGGTATGGGGGGTCCGGAGGGTTACGCACAGTACACATAGGTGGCACCTCACACATGCCCAGACCCACAACCACACATGCAGGGTGCGCAGGCAACAGGTAGGAGAGGACACACTGGCCAGAGCAGCAGCAGCAGCACGCTGCTGCTCACAGAGATGTGTGATATGTGGTGGGCACCCACCAGAGATATCTGGCCCCTAATGCTCCCACCCATTGCTTTCCCCCCCAGGTAGAGGATCTATGGAAAAAGGGATGGGAGCTGCAGCTGCACTGTCCGGAGGTCCTTGCCCGCCTTCAAAGGAGGGCGCTGGAGCAAAGTGGCAGTGAGTGTTGCAGCCTCTGGTGGTGAGTATTGCAGCCTCTGCAGCACAGTACAGCATGTCACAGTGGCCCAACAGCCTGTGTGGGCCAAACTATGTACATGTGGTATGTGACTCACATGATGGTGTGCTAATGATTGTCTCCCCCCACAGAGGATGCTACTGTTGGTGAAGGCCCAGCTACATCAGGGCCCCCCAGACCACGCCCCACAGTGCCATTCCAGCCAGAGGAGGAGGAGGAGGTGGCATAGGGCGAAGAGGAAGAGGACAACATGGAGGGGGAAGAGGGCGGGGTGGGGTGGGGCAGGAGGGAGGGAGGGGAGGGGGAGGGGAGTTGTATGTGGCAGGGAGTAAGGAGGGCGAGGTGGAGGTGGCGGAGTTGGCGGAGGAGGAGGAGGAGGAGAGCAGGGAGGGCGGCGAGAGAGAGGGTGGGTGGGAGGAGACAGGGTGGGAGGAGGGGGTGTGGAGGGGGTGGAGGGTGGCTCTGTGAGTGGGAGGGGACATAGGACAGCACAGGGCAGTGTGGGTCCCTGCCAGTTGCCACATGTGTGTGGCGATGGTGCCCGCCTGGGAGTAGCATCCCCACCCATTGCCACAGACAGGACCCATGCTCATTCCACCACACAAACACCAGGCACCTGGCGTGGATGTGGTGGCAGGTGTGTGTGGGACCTGTGTGTGGCAGTGGGTGGTGTGCTGCAATGCCAGTAGACCCAGGACCACACCATCCGGTGGCTTGCAGGTGCCATTCAGTGGTTGGCTGCCAAGATGCACATGCAGCGTGCAGCTGCCATGGGTGGGGCATCTCGACAGCCATCCCCTGATGTGTGTCCCTGGAGCATTTAAGGGGCACAGGGGTGCCCACACACATGCCCTGTGCTGTCCTGTCAACCGGGACAGAACATGCTGCTCTGGCCAGTGTGCCCTCTAATACCTATTTCCAGCACACCCTGCATGTGTATATGTGGGTCTTGGCATGTGTGAGGTGAAACCTATGTGTACTGTGCACAACCCCCTTGACCCCCTATTCCTACACCATCTTTGCATGACATGGCAGCATCATGCCATGTATGGTTTGGCCATGCTGGTGTCCAGGGGAGATGTTCCCAACTCCCTGTGTGGTCCGGCACACACCTTTGTGTTTGCCTGTCCTACACACATCATCCGACACACCCGCCATGGCACCATGCTATCCTTACAACACATGGGTGATGTGTTCTGAGATACAGCGGGAGGTGGGTGGCCCTGAACACATTGCCAGGCGCCACTACCATGACACTAGGCTTTGTGCTATACCTCTGTGGTCATGACTAAGGCCTCCTGTGAATAGGGCAGTTGTGGGTGAATGCAACAGGAGCATGGCCAATGTAAATATGTAAATAAACCAGTTTGTACATACGACACAATGTTCACATCTCTCCCTTACAGACAGACTGTGGACGTGAGCATGGAACATGTGTGTAGATCCCTATGTGTATGCGTGGTAGACATAGGTAACATACATGGACCATCTCCACATGCAGGTGTGGGGGCTGCCCATGTGCATAGGCTTCTGTGTCCCCTAGTGCCCCTGTGATGTGCTGATGTCCCAACACCTATGGTCACATGCATGCTGCCTGTGATGTGTAGGCTGCATATCTGATACACCATGCTCATGGGGCAATAGGTGAAAAGGTTAGCAGCAGGTATGTGGCAGGAAGGGTAAGAGGGGATGCTGTACCCAGGATAGCTGGTGAGGGTGAGACAGGTCGATGCAGGTCCCGAGGATGAGCAGTGGGGAATGTCAAGCACTAGGGAAGAGTGATCAGCTGACTGTAGCGAGCTACCTTTGTCTGCCTGTGCCGCATGCAAGCCTATGTGGGTAGACAGTCATGTAGGCCCTGGTGTGGGCAGGTAGGATGGTCACACAAGTGTGTATAATAATGGAGAGCATATGGGGTAGAAGAGGGTGACAGATCCTTACAATAGACCTGTACCACCATGTACATCTTGCTGGGCAACGGGTGAGGTTGGGTATACCCCCTCGCATAGGTAGGTGGGTGACCACCTAGCACAGTCCATGGCACACAGGGCATGGTATAACCTATGTGCACTGATTGGTGGCAGTGCAGACACCACACCCCTGATGGATATGGGTAGGCACATGTGGGCAGGGTGACAACATTGGGGTGCAGGGTACTCAGGGGATCACAGTGGCACACATTGGAAACAAACACATAGGTAGTAATAGGTTGTGTTGTCTTTATTTACAATGCTCACATCCTCTGTGGCCGGCCACGGTGACCATGGCCCAACCCAACCCTCTGTCCCGGGACTGCTGATGCCGCCTCTGGTGCCGGTGCTGGCTCCTGTGTACAGGCAGCCATGGCCTCCTGGGCATCCACAATACAGAGTAGTGCCCCTGCCATTGTGTCCGCTGTGGCCCACAGCTGGTGGATCTCCTGGTGAATGGCCAACAGAGCCTGATGAGTGGCTGTGGGTGGGACACAAGGTGATGTGTGAGACACCTGTTACAACCCCCTCTGTGATACATGCACATGTCAGGCATATCACACCAGGTCAGTCTGCATAAAAACCATGCATGTGATGACTAGCAACGCATGACCATGTGTACATCTGTGTGTCCCATGAGCCATTCTCATGCCAGGAAAGGGTCCTGATGAGGGGTCGTGTGAATCACAGATCTCACACATGGTACAGTGTTGCAGTGCAATGTGTCAATACATGATCTGTGCACTGGTCGTATGAGATAAGCCAGATGAAGTGGGGAGTCATGGCACACACATACATAGATCTGTGGGGCCCAGTTTTCTATAATGCTGGCGCTAAGTACAGATTATGGTGACAAGCTATGCTATGTACCAGTACCCATGGTGAGGGGTCAGTCAAGTAAGCTGTCTAAGTGACCTGGGATAGGTGTTTACTGCAGTGCGCTTCCTTGAGGTATATGGCCGTGAACAGTGTGCGCATGTCTGAGCTCCTCAACATGCTGACACTTGACAAGCCATGCTACAATAGGGAGGAACGCACATGGCACAGCCCCCCCCACAACAAAATATACAATATGCTATGATGACAACATATTGTGGTGCACATACAATCTCATTGTGGATTTTACGTCAACCTCCATAGGGATTGTTGTGTATGCTGTTACCCACCTTCAGCATCGTGCCTTGCTGAGGCACTGTGTGCCTGCAGTTCCACCAGGATTGTAGCCATACTGGTGGGAGGGGTGGCTGATGTCCCTGGTACCTGCACAATGTGGTGACTCCCCTCCATCTCTGTACTCTCTACAGCCTGTGAGTTGCTGCTAGTGGCCCCCACTGTAGCGTTGACATCCGGTGGCGTGCTCTCTGCCTTGGGCAGCACATTGTTTCCTGTTGTGCACTCAACATTTTTGGCAGTGTCCCCGTACATTGCGGCCTCTGGCCCCTCAGCATCCTGAGGCCCTGCCACATCCTCCTCCTCATGTGCCTCCATGGTCCGGTAGTCACCAGGGGGGTGGAAAAGGGTACACAGCGCAGATGAGTTTGCGCAATGTACCTATGTACACGTGTGTAGTACATCCCCGCCAATATCAATGTGTTGTCTGCCTGTGCCTGATGTTGGTGCGCCTACAATGGGGACAGCACATGTGCCTACAGTGTGCTGCGCCTGGCAGGGGTTGGGGGGGTAGCAGCCTCATTCCCTGGAGTAGCAGTGCCACATGGGATGTGGTGTGTGGGGGATGGTGTGATGAGTGCTGCGCCCCCTATCTGCAGTATCAGTTATGGACTGGCTGCCTGACCTTGGATGTGGCCTCAGCAATACATGTGGCTGTGGTGCATGTGGGAGCCCTGAGTGGGACTGTGTGCCATCATTGTGTGTGTGAGTGATGTGCTTGCATTGCCCTGAGTGGTATGCACGTTAGGTGCTGCAGGATGTGTCCATGTCAGCCAGAGGTGTGTGGGGGCCTTCCGCTTTGCAAACTACTGGGTGTGGTGAGGTGTTCCAGGGGATGGGTGTAGCACTGCTGGGCATGGGGTTGCACCGTGTGTGGGGGTATGGGAATGTGTCTGTGCACTGCAGGATGTGTATAAGGGCTGATCCCAGGTGGTGTGGGGTTTGTGCTATGTGCATGTGGTATGGGAATGGCAATGTGAACACCAATGTCTGGTGAGGGTGGGTGGGGGATCGCCACTGTATGTGGGCCCTGAAAGAGTGTTAAGTGTGTGACATGTGTGTGATGTGTTTGCTGGCGTTTGTTTGCGTCTATGTCATTATCCCCATGTCTTAGGCCCTTCCCTGTCAGAGGTCTGGGATATGTCCCTGGATAGGTAAGAGCATACAGATGTCATATGTGTTTGGGTTCTGTGTGTGGGTACCCCAAGGCCAATGTGTTCTGGGCTAGTTGTCTGTCCCTCTTGTATGTCTCCCCTTGTCACAATGTGCTTGGTGACTGCCTGCACAGCTATGATGAATGGTTGTGACCTATATGCCAGGTACTATGTTAGCAAGTAGATCTCAGGCGGACAGAGAAATCAGGCTGATAATACTGCACACACCCCAAAAGGAGTAGGCCCAAATAAAAAAAATCAATATATACCTTCATAAGCCATATGTGAGGAGGGAACGCTAGACCAATCTGGGTAGGATTACTCCAGTAGTTGGGGAAACAGACCTCAGTTAGTCTCGCAAACACAAATGCATAGGAGGAGGAGTACTTTGAAGGGCGGAAAAGCCCTGTAATCGCATAAACTCCACATACATCAGTGGCCAATATCACCTATATGGAAAGGCCAGAGGGTCCAGCAGCACATCAACACGTCACAGCACTAGAAAGCACCAATGTAATAGTAATACAAGGAGGGTATCTGAATAGTGGCAAACGGTATTCCAATGAGGCTCTTTACTGTTACATTGCTGCTCATGTATGCTGTGATCCTCTTTGATTACAGTGGGATATCATTCTCCACTCCTCAGATAGGTCTTTTAGGTCACTATTACATTGCTGATCTGTAGTGCTGTGCATTTTAGCTGTGCAGCTTAACCCTCTGGGCTTTGCATGGAGATTTTCTGGACCATTGATGTATGCAGTGTTCAATCAGATATGGGCCTTGTCTGCCACACCCCCTTCTTCCACACATTTTTGCAGTCCTTGACTATGTTCAGGACTGTGTCTATCATGCATGTAGGCCCAGGTACCTGTCACACACACCCTGTACCTACCGTTCCATGTGCTGCTGTGTCATCACCCCACAGTTGCCTGTGGTAGGGCACACATGCTCTCAGGACACGGTGCCCCACCAAACCCCTCCATGTGCTGCATGCGCTTGGGCGTGCCCTGTACATGTGCAGCATATCTACTACTACTACTACTACTACTACTAAGCATTTATAGGGCGCTACCAGGTGCACTCAGCGCTGTAAACGTGAAAACACAAAAAGACAGTCCCTGCTCGACAGAACATACAATCTTAGAGGACAAAGCAATAAAAGGTGTAGAGAAAAGTTAGGAACAAGAGCAAAGAGACAAGAGGAGGAGACACAGGACAAAGGAAAGAGGTAGGAGCAAGTGTGAGGGGACGACAGAAAGGTAATATAACAGAGGGGAAGGAGGGAGAACAGCAAACTCATGGGCCAAAGGCAGAGGTGCGAAGATGAGCTTTTAACTTGAGTCAGAAGAGGGGCAAAGAAGATGCCTGACGTATAGACAAAGGACATTTATTCCAAGGGTAAGGAGCATCAGGGTGAGAGGTGCCGACCTACCTGCCTGTGGATGGCCGGTGTCCAGAGCTTCTGGAAAACCACACAGGTAGATGGGGCCCAAATGGTCTGCGAGCTTCTGCCCCAAGGGTGTGAGGGTTGAGGCAAAGAGGGCACCCCACCGGTGCTCATGGCATGTTGCTACTCCACCACCATGTGTGCTCGGACACCACGCTTAATGTCATTAAATCTCTTTCTCAGGCTGTCCAGGTCCCTGGTTAGTCCCCCTGCCTGGGCTATGGCCTCCTGCACCTCCTCCCACACGTGTATACATGTGGCCACAGTGGTGCTGTTGCTCAGCCGGCCATAGAGCACCTCATACCGCTCCAACACACTGGCCAGCAGGACGTGGTTTTCTTGCTGACTGAATCTCACAGCCCTCCTCCGTTCCTCAGCTGGCACCAGTATACGCCTTCATTTGGCACTGGGTGGCCCCTGGGTGGGCTGCGACACACCCGATGGGCCTGCAGCCACCAACACAGGCCCAACACTCCCTGTTGGCTCTGGGTCCTGCTGAACAGGTGCCCCCCTCCTCCCCTCCTGCCATGTCCTGTTGTTCCCTCTCCCTGCCCTCTGTGCCCTCTCCCTCCCTGTCACACATCCCTGCCCCTCGGCTCCTCTTCTACAGCTCCCGCCTGCTCCTTCCCTCCCCTACTCTCCCTGCCGCCTGTTCCTCAACTCCCTTCCTGTCTCTCTCTCCTGCTCCTCACCTCCCCTCCTCTCTCTCTTGCCTGCTTTGTAACACACCTCTCCACACCAAACCTGCCTCTGACACTCTCCACCACCACTCACCAACCCAGCCATTCTCCACACCAAACCTGCTTCTGACACTCTCCACCACCACTCACCAACCTAGCCACTCTCCACACCAAAGTGGTGCTTCTGACACTCTCCTTGCTTCACCAACATCCAACATGGCACGCCTTCTCTCCCTCACCTACACAAACCCCTCAACGTGTACCAGGTGTGCATGTGTATTTATGTGTTTTTTACGTTGCGCACATTGCGTATGCACCGTGGCAGAGCACATTGGCTGCACATGTTGTGCGCATTGCGCATGTGCTGTGCAGATGTGGAAGTTGCGTGTACGACACGACATTGCACATGCGCTGTGCATAGGCATGAGGCATGCGCATGTGCTGCGTGCCGTTATGCGCATGTGCACACCTCACGCACAGCGCATGCATAACGTGGTGTCCCACACATGCACATTCCCACATCTGCACGGCACATGTGCAATGTTCACAGCTGATATGCTTGCACCACGGCACATGCGCAACACACGCAACGTAAAAAACACAAACATAAATATACATTTATTTATTTATTTAACATGTTTTGTATCCCGCCTTTTCCTTCAATCAAAGCGGTTAATACAGCACAAAGTTAAACAAAGGTGAGGGAAACATACATTGCATTATCATTACATCACAACAAAACACTAGGAGTACAAACAGGGAACACAGTACATAACTTACATTACATTACCTTACATTAACTACAAACAGCATATCGCTGAACAGAATGAGCATATAGCAGCAGATAGTGGGTCTCGCACGGTCCACCGCCTAAGGGCCACGCCAAAGGGCCCTCTTGCGAGGCCCTCAGGCGCGGGCCCGCAAGGCACGGGCGCGCCATTGCTGAAGGGATTTTAAATGATTTGAAAAGTGCTCAGATTGGCTGCAGTTTTCTCTCACACACAGTTCCCAACTAAGTAGGCACAGCTGATTCTCACTCACTGCTCACAGGATCGTTGGAGCCTTTGCTGAAGGGATTCTAAATGATTTGAAAAGTGCTCAGATTGGCTGCAGTTTTCTCTCACACACAGTTCCCAACTAAGTAGGCACAGCTGATTCTCACTCACTGCTCACAGGATCGTTGGAGCCTTTGCTGAAGGGATTCTAAATGATTTGAAAAGTGCTCAGATTGGCTGCAGTTTTCTCTCACACACAGTTCCCAACTAAGTAGGCACAGCTGATTCTCACTCACTGCTCACAGGATCGTTGGAGCCTTTGCTGAAGGGATTTTAAATGATTTGAAAAGTGCTCAGATTGGCTGCAGTTTTCTCTCACACACAGTTCCCAACTAAGTAGGCACAGCTGATTCTCACTCACTGCTCACAGGATCGTTGGAGCCTTTGCTGAAGGGATTCTAAATGATTTGAAAAGTGCTCAGATTGGCTGCAGTTTTCTCTCACACACAGTTCCCAACTAAGTAGGCACAGCTGATTCTCACTCACTGCTCACAGGATCGTTGGAGCCTTTGCTGAAGGGATTCTAAATGATTTGAAAAGTGCTCAGATTGGCTGCAGTTGAGAGGTTTGTGTAGGTGAGGGAGAGAAGGCGTGCGCTGTTGGTTGTTGGTGAAGCAAGGAGAGTGTCAGAAGCAGGTTTGGTGTGGAGAGTAACTGGGTTGGTGAGTGGTGGTGGGGTTGTGTGGCTGGGTTGGTGTGTGGTGGGGGAGGTGACTGGCAGGGTTGGTGAAGTGAGTGTCTGCGTTTGAGTGAGTTAGAGGAGTAGAGGGGGATGGAGTTTATGGTGGGCTTTCTGGTTGCTGCATGTGCAGTGGGAGGTGAGCAGGGACTGTGGTTGCCTGATGGGGGAGATGGTGTCCATGGGGCTGAGGCATAGGGCATGGGTTTAGTCCTGCAGCAACACAGACCTGCAGCTGTGGGGGAAGGCCAGACAGGGGCTATGCCGGCACGCCGTAGAAGGCGTGCAGAGTTGGAGGCTCACCAGCCTTGCTTCTACAGGCCCAGGGCCCAGCTCCAGGGCAAGCATGAAGACCAGGTCATCTCCCTCTACCACCTGAGCACAGGGTCTATTAGGGCGCTCTATGAGGATCTACGACCTGACCTCAAGCCCCTGACTGATCGGTCACATGCCATACCGGGTTTGGTCAAGCTCCTTGGTGCCCTACATTTCTTTGCCTCTGTCTGTTTCCAGTCATCTGTGGCCACAGTGGGTGGCATGAGCTTCCCCACCTTCTCACGCTGTCTCTACCAGGTACTGCGTGCCATGATCAGCCGGGTGGGGAATTATATTGCCATTTCCAACACTAGACAACAGTGGGGGACCCTGAACCTGGCCTTTGAGGCATTATCCGGGATACCACATGTGATGGGAGCTATTGATTGCACACATGTTGCCCTGGTCCTGCCCAGAGACATGGAGGTTGTGTTCCGCAACCGCAAACACTACCATTCCCTGAATGTTCAGGTTGTATGTGATGCAAATATGCATATTCTGAATGTGGTCCCTAGGTTTGCATGGTCCACCCATGACTCCTATATCCTGCATCACTCTGCACTATTCAGACAATTTGAGGCAGGCAAGTATGAGGACTGTATACTGCTGGCTGTGTATTTCTCATCTCTGACATGCACATGGTGATCCTCTGACTAACTATATGTGCACATTTATTTATTTATTTTCAGTCTCTTTTATACCATGCTGTTCAACATCAGTGCGGTTTACATGACAACAAAAACTTATACGGTGCAGGAATCTGCTCCTCATTACAATAAACAGGTGCTTAAACTTGGGTAAAACCGGGGAAACTGGGCTTGACACGTCTGTCTTTGAGGTGTAACCCTAGTTGTGTGTGTGTCTCATCTGTCTATGTGTGATCTAACGGTGGCGGGGGCAGTGCCCTCCAGCTCTACCTTGCTACGGTGCTGTGTGTTGATGGTAGAATGGACGCTAGCATTTGTGTCATGGTTACAGATTATGTTGATTGCAATCCTTACACCTACCCCTTGTTTTGTGTGTCATAACTTCACACACTGATGCATAGTTGTGGTGTCCCATCATGTGACGTCATATGTTTATGTCAGGATGCTCTGTGCGTTTGGTTTGCACGTACATACTTGTGTCCATTTGGGTGGACATGAGCTCCTGCTTTAACGTTCCACATTTCTTTCTGCAGGTGATTCAGGATATGGGTGTCGCCCCTGGTTGCTGACCCCTGTGCGTCAACAACGGACACGTGCAGAGAGGAGTTACAATGAGGCCCATGCCTCCAGCCGCTCCGTCATAGAGCGCACCTTTGATGTTTTAAAGAGTCGCTTCAGGTGTCTGGATAGGACAGGTGGGGCCTTACAATACAAAGCACAGACTGTGGCAGAGATCATTATAGCCTGTTGCATCCTTCACAACATTGCTCTCAGGCACCATATCCCTGTCGATATTAATGAGTATCTGGAGGATGATCCTACGTGCCCTCCTGTATGTGGCCGTGATGACACACGTGAGGGCACAGCAGTCAGGCGGCAGGTGATTGAGGAGGTCTTCTCATGTAAGTACTGCATATTTTGCCACATACATTTGTTTAGATATGTGTGTACTATTACTACTAGTAAATATTTATATCCCAATAGCAGTAAGATGCAACACTGCACTGACATATAACAGACACTGCCTGGCCATCCGAGCTTACAATCTAGTCATGACTGATACGCAGAAGATGTGAACACGGCACAACAGCGGGTGGAGGTGGATTATGTGTGTCAGGATTAGTAGGCTTGGGGGAGGTGGTAAGCTGTCACACCTGATTTGTGGCTGATTGGGAAAGGGGCTGCTGTACAGTCACAGGTAGTTAGTTTGATGTTTTGGGTGCAGCAAGGTGGCAGGCGTGTAGTCTGGGGTCAACAGTAGGAGAGCGGCCCATAGATGGGACCAGTTGCCTAGACGTGTGTGCTTCACATTTTGTAATATGAGTTGATTGATTGGTTTGTATGCTCTGATGAGCAGGGACTGTGTGTTACTTGTTTCTGTAGAGCGCTACATATGACAAGTACCACTATATACATGCTCAGTAGTAGTTGTATTAGTGGTAGTTGAGATCAGTAAGGGAAGTTACTGTAACACCACTGTGTGCCTGCATGTATAGGTAAGCAGGAGAGCCTTGACATGGATGTGGAGACAGATAGGAAACCTGTGAGGTGCCTTGACAGGGGGAGTTTTATTGCCATTATGTGTGTGGCTGTAGATTGGCCATGCAGTGCAGTGTTGCATATTTCAAGGCAGACAGAGATTATTCAAAGGCAGATCAGCAAGGTGTAGGCTTTACTAGGCAAGCCGAGAGCTGATCAGGGGGTGGATTGGGGTTTTAGTTGTGTGTTCAGGGAGGACTGGGGAAATATAGCTGATATCATCTAGAAAGACACCACAAGCCTCAGCTACAAGCTGGGTATGTGTGTTGAGGAGGAGAGTGGAGTCCAAGACAACACCTATGTTGCGGACCCTGGAGAAAGGAAGGTATGGCCACACACACACAGATGCTCTGATGGGAGGGGAGGGTTTAGGTGCACATATGGGATATCCATGCTTTGCCGTTGTGATTTTCACACACTGGGATGACATGCAGCCATCAATGTCAGGTGGCAAGCAGACATCGGGGTGTGTTTTGGCAGACATAGCTCAGGCGTGGAGAGATATATTTGCAACTCATCAGCACACAGCTGGTAATGTATGTCAAGGGAGGAGATAGCCACACCAAGGAAATGGATATCGACAGAGGATAAGGAAGAAGCCCCTGAATATTTCCCTGTGGTACAGGACCTAACAGCAGGGTAGCAGAGGACATTGAGACACCAGAACACACACTGAAGGGGCAGTGGGAGTGATATGGGGAGCACAGGATAGTACTGCAGCCTCAGAGCCAAGCAGGGACACGGTAGCCAGGAGATGGTTCTGTTCAACAGTTTTGAAGGCAGCAGAGAGGTGAGGAAGGGGATAGACAGAGTACGGGCCCTTGTATTTTGCCACACACACTTCAGTGATAACTTTAGCATGAAGCGAGTCTGTACAGTGTGATGGGGAACAGTCAGTCTGTAAAGGATCTTGGGGGGGTCTGTGAGCTGAGGACATGAAGGTGCAGTGTGTGTTGCAGAGCTCCAACATGACATATGTATGCTTCTCTTGTGTTCCACAATCCACAGGACATACCTGGTGACCCTCCTGGTGCTGTGGTGCAGTGGCACCTGACTGTACATCATCCAACATGCAGCTGTCTGGTGTAGGTGGACCTACAGCTACTTTGTCTGTGACGACAATCAGGAGGAGCACATGTCTGCAGTGATCTGTCATATTGTACATATGTTGCTGTTCACCTCTTTGCCCTGCAGCCTCATACCCCATATGTTGCTGTTGGCAAACATATCCACATTTGTTCCTGGCCAGTTTGTCTTTTCCAACACTGTTTGTGGGACACGTCCAACAGAGCTGCGTGGGCCTGCAGGTCCTAGGTGTTCGGGTCGAGGGCTGCACGTACACCCTTCCCTGACATTGTAGCATCAGCCAACAGCAGTGTATCATTGCATTTGACAAGCCTTTATCTCCACAAATCTCCAATTGTGCACATACAGGCTGTATGCTACTGTTGGCATGCTGACCTTAGCATACTGTGTGGGTGGGTGTTTTGGGGTTGGCTGTGTGATGATACAGCGTGCAGGCATTTTGCATTTTCATGTGGTGTGAGGGGTCTGTACACCTGGGGAGCGGTAGTGAATGTGCCATCTCTACCTTACTTCTGTTTACCTTGTGAACATTGTGGCCATGTGTTGTATGTTGTGAGCTGACCTATCTCTTGTGTGCTGACAGACCACTGCGCAACAGCATTTATGTATCACAGATATTGCCATAATGTGGACATGTATCAACAGTGGCTGGACATGGGGACATGGTGATTCTACACATTTCAATGACATCTTCGCCCTTCACCATGACGTGTTGTGGCCTTTGAGAGCCTCAGGTGATCCTGAACAGATACTTGCTGCAAACACATGGTAGGTTGCACCTTTGGTCTTTTGGGAATGACATCAGCCTTTACATGTTAATAATTTACTCTCTGTTTCATGGACCTTTCATGTTGAGTCTCTGTACACCAACGCTGATGCACATGGGGTAGAGCTATGAAACGCCTGTGTAACATGGGCATGGACATGACCATATCCATGTGACACCCTTGTCTGCGGTTCCAATTCCAAATGTCCACAACATGCACTGTGTTATGTGTTGTGATCATGTTATGTTTGCCTATGTGGCATTTCATTATGTACATATTGATGTTTGCGTCTCTGCAATTTGGGCTGATGTTGCAAGCAGCATACTAATACATTGTTTATCCTCTTCTGACACAGGGCAGAGGACACACACAGCACATCTACTATAGTGCATTCGGCGTCACCATCACCCACCTGTTGGAGGACACAACAACACCATGAAACTATCCCTGGGAAATGGTGCCATAGGATATTTGACCTCTGCAAGTGGACACATGCCTCGGATGGACATTGTTGTTGGACTGCTACTTTGAGCATGACAGGCCTGTTCAACACACCCTTGCTGCCGTGCTCTGGCTGGGTTTCATGTTCATCACAGGAAACACACATGACCTTTCCAGTACTGTGGCATTTTGAGATGTCACACTTGACTATGCATGCTCAGGGTTTCAAGGACAGTCTTAATGGGACTTGTTGCGTTGCAGACACCCTTTGCACTGTGGATACTGTGTACTGGTCCTTACGTGTACAGCAGGGACTGACATTGTTGCTGTATGTTGTACATCCTTCTGACATTGTGTTGTTGTGTTTTACCCATGTGTGTGACTTGGAACGCAGGATACGCTCATCTGTTTGGTTCAACACGATCATACAGACATGCGTGTGGCACACAGGGAACATTGGAGAGGTCCTCTTGTCCATGTCCGCCTACCCTCCACTTGGACATGACTCCGTATTTGCCAACACACAACTTTACTGCACACCAACATTTTGTATTGATGTTTGCACTCACAAAAGGTGTTACAGTGCATGTGTGGCATCTCTGTATCATGTTTCAACGTACACGGTGCATGTGCATGTGACTGACTATGTTGGTGCAACTATGTTGGTGCATGTGGCAATATGGCTTCTGTGTGGGTTACTGTAACATGTTTGACCTTTATTTCCATCTCTATATTCAGGTTATTGTGTTTGTTTACTGTACCGATGTGACACTCTTCATTGATTTACAAACCTAGCATTGCATGTCTGCACAGTGCTATTTATCCCCTGAGGTTCTGGCACTCACATTGCCCCGTTATATTTGGAGTGTGGCAGTGTGGGTGTCCATTTTCTTCCTTCATTTGTGCATTCCATGTACTGTGATATATGTGTACACGCACTGTATCCACACCAACCAGTGCAGGGGACCTTCTGCATAGTGTTATCTCTGCATGTTTCTGCGGCTTGTTTCATTTGAATTCTCTGTGTTCATGTGCCTCTGCTACCTGTTAGCATATCCTCATTTTGCATTTGACAATTGTTTTGGATTACATTTGTGCTGTTTTGATTCCTATATCAGGCATTATGTGACAGCTGTAACATATATTTTGATATCTGTGTTTACACTTTCTTACTTTTAACAACATATGCTGTTTCATTTTTGTGCCTCCTGTGTTGGCAGACTGATATATTTTTATGAAGAGATCATGAATGATGTGTGTTGGGCCCTCATCATGCACCCCCTACTGTCTACATGCACACATATGTAACTAACGCATTTGGGGCGTGCTGCAGCATGTGGGGGGTGGGGGGCTAATGCATACTGCACACCATGCACCTAATGCACATTATCTCTCCTGCCCATCATCTGTGGACAGGCCAATGACTTTTCTGTAACATGTGGGTTGCTGCCCTGCAAAATGTGTTTTCCCTTTTTTTCCCTGTTATCCAATCACCTTGATATTATGAAAGTCAGTATGTACACTATCTCTGATGATTACACAAAATAAAAATATGTGTTGGGCGTACATTTGTCTCTGCTGCTGCTTGACCACACTGACACGTATATTTAGTGATTCCCTGGTCATGTACATGGCCTACCTGTTCTCACATCCTTGTACGGTGGCAGCTGTCTGTCTACCAGCCATCTGCCACATCACTGGGTGTTATGGGTTCCCATATAAACATTCCCTTTGAGGTAATATCTTTGCATTGCTTTCGCTGTGTTTGTTTGGGATAGTGGTTACAGACATGTGTTGAAACACCATAGGTTGCAGGTTTGATTCCCACATGGGTTTTTTTGGGGGGGGGTTGTACTAACCTGACCATGATCTGCCTGCAGGTTCGTCACCTATCCACACACCCTTCCATCTCTTCACTGTACACGAACCTGTGCCCTCTGTGCTGCCTATCCATCACATATTAGCTGTTACATATGTATCTTTCTTTGTATTGTCCACATAGGCAGTCTGCTTGGGGGATTGGCATTGCTGTGGATCAGCTGGTCTGGGCCACACCTGTTTGCAGGTTCAATTCTCACATGCTCCTTTTGTGTTCTGTTCCCTATTTTGCACTGCCCCACAGAGCATCCCCTGCCGCCCTTTGGGTTTAAGTTCTTTCCTCTTTTGCATGCTGTATCCAGTGCATAACATTTAATTGTGTGTATGCATGTAGTTATATGTGGCTCTCGTCCCAATTACAGACTGTGATCTGAGCTGTACACACCAGTTCTGCATGTGCATTCCATCCTGGTTACTGTTGGAGGTTTGCCTATCCTGGCAGACAGCAGGCTTCTTGTGTGATGCCCTGCAGTGTTCTTGTATGCAGCCTTTGCTAATGACCTCATGTTGGTGGTGTAGCCTACTGGTTTGTGCATTGACATTTGTGCTAATGGTCATGAGTTTGATTCCTCTCTGTTCTCTTTCATTTGTATGCCTGTCCTGCACAGCTACTTTTCATTCCTGTAACAGTCATATCTGTGCAGATCTGTGCTGTTGGCACATTGTACCCTTATCACAGTTGCCAACCATCCTCCTGTCCGTCTATGTGTGTCTGCCAGCTGTGTGCTGTCCTGCCCTGATGTGCAGGCTGCT
Organism: Ichthyophis bannanicus; assembly: GCA_033557465.1. Classification (NCBI taxonomy): domain Eukaryota; kingdom Metazoa; phylum Chordata; class Amphibia; order Gymnophiona; family Ichthyophiidae; genus Ichthyophis; species Ichthyophis bannanicus. The sequence goes on from CM066036.1 coordinate 734,091,651, forward strand.
ACCCCATGTCCTGCACTGGTACACATTTCTGCATTGCAGCTCTTCCTGGTTGCCTCTCCTGTGTGTGCTCTGCATGGCACTGCTACTCCTCTGTCCTCCTGTCATTGCACCTATCCTGCCACCTGTACCTCCTCTGCTGGACACATCTTCCCATCCTCTGCCACACACTGTCATTGTTGCATGGTACATTACCATCACCCTGTGCATCGCTATAGCTGCCCCCTATATGTTTGTCCATTTTTCTAGCTGCCACATGGACTGGACACAGATTTGTCTGGTCCATCAGCTCTGATCTACGTCCTTCCATCACTTGTGCATTGTCTTTCCTTGGTGCTCTGTGCAGTGTTAGGGTTACATATGTGTTTGGCCCATACCTTTCTTGCTTTTCAACTTGGGGGATCTTACCGCCCTTGGGCAACATTTCTTGAGTCACCTATAGATCCTTTGGGCATTTTTACCCACACCTTAGATTCAGCCATCTTATTGGGTGCCTAATATGGTGCCTTGGGGGTTGCCAACCTTTCATCATGCCCTCTGGGGCACATTATGATCCGCCTTGGCTGACGTCGTGGTCTATGATGTGCCTTCTGGTGCGTCCTAAAGGTGCATTAGGTTATGGCACTGGAGTGCGGGTATTTTTAGCTGTAAGCACTAATTGTTGGAATGTTTCTGACTGTTATAAGCAGGAAAAGGAATTGGCTTGCCCACCCTTCTTTATTATACTCACTGAGGGATTGAACTCATGACCGCGGTATCAGCAGGCATTGTACTAACCAGTGTGCTACACTTCTGTTGCTGCTACTGTGCGAAGTTAGGTTAACGTGTGGTAACGTGCACTGCTCCCCCCTATCGCGCGATAACAGACATGGCGCACTTCATCGCGCGATAACCTTAACACCAGAACGCCCACTACCTTATATGGCATTCCTCACAGTAACGCTGCAACTAGCGCCAGTGACATTAAGATGGTTTAGTAAACATACCCCTAAGGGGCCCCAGGGCAGCCCAAGGGTGATATGGAGCCATGTGTAAGAATTCATTATGGGGACCCACTGAGCCTTATTTGCATAAATTTAATTAATTTTATTTTGAAATGTATGTGCTACCCATCTAAAATTTTAGCCTCTTTTTTTGTCCCAGCAATGACTTAGGGGCATACTTACTAAATATTAGTGTGCGTTAAGTGCAACTGTACCCATACACATACATGGGTATTGAGGCACTTAGTACACATCAACATTTGTGAATACACATTAACCTTTAGTAAAGATGCCTCTTACTGAGTGTCTGAATACCATTTACATGGACAGTGAGGATAAAGAAGGGCCACCATTTTTCTACATTACTATCCTCCAGTGCCAACAGCCAAGCACATTCGGAAGTACTATAAACCCTGCTCATTTAGAACCTATAGCAAAACCCACCATATCATAACAGCACTACCAAGACTTGCACAGCACCGAACCTTACTTATCAAAAGGTAGCTATGGTACGCTGCGTGCGGACAGGACACAAACCCCCATGGAGCCAGACAGAGGGTTAAAGGAAAAATGCTTTATTTACACGGAGTTCACAGTAGTAGCAGAGAAACAGTTTTCCCCTCCCCCAAAGTTCCTTCACTTTGGGTTCCACAAGAGCAGCAGAGAAACAGTTCTCCCTTCTTCCAAAGTTCCTTCACTTTGGGTTACACAAGTGTAGCAGAGAAACAGTTCTCCCCTCCCCCAAAGTTCCTTCACCCTGGGGTTCACAGCTTTAGCAGAGAAACAGTTCTCCCCTCTTCCAAAGTTCTTCACTCTGGGTTCACAGCAGTAGTAGAGAGACAGTTCTACTCTCCCCCAAAGTTCCTGCACTCTGGTTTTCACAGCATTACGACCACAAGCCTGTTGACTAACATGGAAACACCCCAGCTCCTACCTTCCCGTAGTGTCTCCTTAGAGGTAGGTGGTCAGTCCATACTCTGGAATACTTCAGGCTCTTCTCTCCCTCTCTGTTTCTTCCCTCCCAGTTAAAAGGGCAGTCCCCGTCCACACCCTTCCAAGTATATTCAAGCCAAGTTCCTTAAAGGGGCCAGGATTCTGGTGCTTAAAAGGGCATATCCTTAGTCTGGCAGAGGTATATCAGTACGGGGGATGGGGAGCTTCTCATGCACTCCATCACAATAGCACTGCAAATATTGAACCAATACATCTGAAAGAAAACCGATACATGTCCTATTAGAAAAACTACCACTACTACTATTACTTATTATTTATATAGCTCTACAAGGTGTACTCAGAGCTGTACAGAAACATGCAAGAGACAGTCCCTGTTCCTTACTATCTATTCAAGACAGACAACACAACTGGGGACTAGGATATATCTAGGGGAACAGTACGGAAACACATAGGAGGTGACAAGGAGATTCGGGGGATCAGGATCCAAAAGCAGTCTCAAAGAAGCAAGTTTTTAGCTTGGACTTGAACAGGGCCACAGATGGAGCCTGACATACTGACTCAGGTAATTTGTTTCAGGCATAAGGAGCGGCAAGGTAGAAAGGTTGATGTTGGGAGTTGGCAATGGAAGAGAAGGGCACAGATAAAAGGGATCTGCCAGAAGAGCGGAGTTCCTGAGGAACAGTGAAGGGAGAGAGGAGAGAGGAAAGGTAGTGAGGAGTAGCCGAATGAAGGCACTTATAGGTCAGTAGTAGAAGTTTGAACTGGATGTGGAAATGGAAAGAAAGCCAATGAAGTGACTTGAAAAGACTTCAGGACAGTAATGCAAGCTCTAACACTCCCTCATCTGGACTACTGCAACATAATCTACCATGGCCTACCTGCCACACAGACCAATCCCCTCCGAACTGCCCTAAACACCACGGCGAGAATAATTCACAATGCAAAGAAACGAGACCACATCACCCCAATTCTGAGAGACCTTCATATTCTCCCCATCGAAGCAAGAATCAAGTACAAAACTCTTCTACTCACCCACAAAACCATCCACCAAACACAAGGCACCCCACTCCGCGCCCTACTGCCTCGCCCAACCCACAGCAGAACAACCAGACAATCCTCCAACAGCTCCGTTACCATCCCCCACAAAAGAACCAAAGCAACTCAACGGACCTGCAACAGAGCCTTTGAACTCTATGCTCCATCCCTCTGGAACTCTCTACCAAACCACATCAGGAACAACGGTGATCTCCCTTCATTCAAAAAGCAGCTAAAAACTGTCCTATTCCAAGAACATCTCTGAATAGGAACCCCCCTATTTCTCTCCAAGAAATCCAAACCAGTAACTATGCTATCTTGTCAGTCTATATGTTCATCTATATGTTGAGCCCCCAGTGATGGCCCCCCCCCACATTTGATTCCCCCCCCCCCCCCCGGTTATATGTCCCACCGCTTTGACCCGGTGAAAAGCGGGATATAAATACAGTTAAATAAATGAATAGCAACACTGGTAGAGGATTAGTCGTGCAGCTGAGTTTTCAATAATTTGAAGTGGGGAGAGATGATTCAGAGGAAGACCAGCGAAGAGGAGGATGTAGTAAAGGCTGTTAGTGTAGCTGGGTTTAAAAAAGGTTTGGACAAGTTCCTGGAGGAAAGGTCCATAAACCATTATTAAGAAGGGACCCAGGATATCAATGCTTGACCCAGTACAAGCATTGCGGAACCTGTGTCTTCTGGGGAAACTGCTAGGTACGTATGACCTAGATTGGCCACTGTTGGAAACAGGATACTGGGCTTGATGGACCTTGGTCTGACCCAGTATGGCATATCTTATGTTCTTATGTTCAATAGTCTAGATGGGAGGTGATTAGGGAACAGATAAGAGTCTTATTAGTGTGTTCAGAAAGGAAGGGACAAATTTTTCCAATATTGTAGAGAAAGAAATGGCAGGTTTTAGCTATCTGTTGGATGTTTGTGGAGAAGGAGAAGGGGAGGGAGGAGTCAAAGATGACCCCAAGATTGTGAACCAAGGAAACAGGGAGGAGTAGAGTATTATCCACAGAAATAGAGAAGGGAGGAAAGGGGGAAATGGGCTTAGGGGGAAAGATAAGGAACTCAGTTTTGGCCACGTTCATTTTCAGACAGAGGTGAGACATCCAGGCACTAAAGTCAAATAAGCAAGCAGAGATCCGGGTCTGGATTCCTGGAGAAATTTCAGATGCAGAGAGGTAGATCTGAGAGTCATCAGCTTAGAGACAGTACTGGGAGGAGATGAGCAAACCAAGAGACTGAGTGCAGAGAGAAAAAAGAAGTCCCAAGACCCTGGGGGTACACTGACTGAAAGCAGTATAGCAGTAGAGGAGGATCCACCATGACATACACTAAAAGTGCAGTGAGAGAGATAGGAAGAAAACCAGGACAGGACAGAATCCCTAAATCCAAGCAAGGACAGTGTATTGAGGAGAAGGTGGTGAATGACAGTGTCAAAAGCAGCAGAAAGGCCAAGAAGGATGAGAATCAAGTAAAGGCACTTGGATTTGGTGAGGAACAAGTCATTGGAGACATTGACTAGAGCTGTCTCAGTAGAATGTAGTGGGAGAAAGCCAGGTTGCAGTGGATCAAGAAGGGACTGAGAGAAGAGAAAGTTAAGACAGCAACAGTGAACCACACGTTCAAGTAGTTTAGAAATAAAAGGGAGGAGAGAGATAGGTGGATAATTAGAAGGGCAGGTAGGATCAAGAGATGGTTTATTGAGGAGTGGTGTAACCACAGCATGCTTGAAGACTACATGAATAGTTGAAGTAGAAAGTGATATGTTGAGGATATGACATTTGAAACACAGAAACATAGAAAAATGATGAAAGAAAAAGACCACATGGCCTATCTACTCTGTTCTTCCATATCAACAACTACAACAGTCCCCCTTTTTTCCTTTAGAGATCCTATAGAAACATCAATAACAGTCAGATCTAGACTTATCACACCTTTACCTCCTTGGATTGGTCTCTATAAACTGCAGCAGGGAATTACAGTATAGTATACTTCTCGCAAAATGTGATTCTTCAAGAATGAATCTACACCCAAATTTCCTATCTTTTCATTACCCACAGTAAATATCAGAGCATTCCCCCTTCCAGCCAGTAAACATTCACAAGTGCATCTTCCTTCCCAGAAGTAGCAGGTCCTGTCTCAGCACTCCAGTTGATATTAAACCCGCTATCCAGATACCTAACTGGATAAATTTAGGCTATAAATTTATCCAGATAACTTATCTGGATAACAGGTCAATATGGCCACTATCTGGATAAGTTCTGGCTCCACCCAAGTTCTGTCACAGACTACCTTGGCACTAACTAGATAGCGTTGAAACAGTCAGAGAGAATATTCAACAGCATTGTCCGAAGAGCGCTGCTAATATAAGTGTCACTAACTGAAAAAGTGCCTTTCAAAACTGACCTCTAAGAGATAATTTGATAAGAGTTTACCATGGGTAAGTGCTTACATGTGCTATTTTATAAAGACAAGAAGGGACCTAGCATTAATTGCATAACACGTGCCTACATTGCAGATGTGGACATTTACATCAGTCCTAGAGCTGGTGGGAATGTCTGCGCCTATATTTTTCAAGCACAAGCATAAATTATCATAATTTATAATCTCTGTGCATACTTGCATGCTCTACCCACATTACCCAAACTCTGCCCATGTACATGCCTGCCAGCAAAGTATGCACCATCATGTGACTACCCATACTTTTATGCTGGTTGACATTCACACACACATATGTGGATAAATGATTAAAATATCACCAAAGAAGTACTTTACCACTTGAGGTATACACCCCACTTATAAAATTACCCTCAAAATTTATAAAGAGGCGGTACCAGGGGCATTGCAGGCACTGAGAAAAAAGTTATAGAGAGAGTGGCCAAATGAAGCCACTCTTTGTATAACATGCTTTCATAAATAGCAGTAATCACTTTGCACAGATATTATCTGTATATAGTTATACATGTATATTCAATGGCTGCAATTATGTGTTTACCATTGCTGAATATATGTACATAAGAACATAAGATATGCCATACTGGTTCAGACCAAGGTCCATCAAGCCCAGTATCCTGTTTCCAACAGTGGCCAATCTAGGTCATACATAACTAGCAGTTTCCCCAAAAGACACAGGTTCCACAATGCTTGTACTGCGTCAAGCATTGATATCCTGGGTCCCTTCTTAATAATGGTTTATGGACCTTTCCTCCAGGATCTTGTCCAAACCTTTTTTAAACCCAGCTACACTAACAGCCTTTACTACATCCTCCGGTAACAAATTCCAGAGTTTGATTACACGTTGAGTGAAAAAAATATTTTCTTTTATTAGTCTTAAATAGTTTACCCTGTAGCTTCATTGCATGTCCCCTAGTCTTTCTATATTCTGATAATGTAAAGAATCGATCTACGTTTACCCGTTCCACTCCGTGAATTAATTTATAGACTTCTATCATATCTCCCCTCAGCCGTCTCTTTTCCAGGTTAAAGAGCCCTAACCTTTTTAGCCTTTCTTCATAGGAGTATCCTTCCATCTCCTTTACCATTTTGGTGGCTCTTCTCTGAACCTTTTCTAATATCGCCATAACCTTTTTAAGATATGGCGACCAGAATTGCACACAATATTCAAGGTGCGGTCTCACCATGGAACAATATAGAGGCATTATAATATCTTTTGTTTTATTTTCCATTCCTTTCCTTATGATACCTAGCATTCTATTTGCTCTCCTGGCTGCCGCTGCACACTGAGCCGAGGGTTTTAGCATGCTATCCACAATGACGCCTAAATCTTTTTCCTGGGTGGTGGTTCCCAATGTGGAACCTTGCATCGTGTAACCATAGTTTGGATTGTTCTTCCTTAGGTGCATAACTTTGCACTTGTCCACATTAAATTTCATCTGCCATTTTGATGCCCAGTCTTCCAATTTATCAAGATCCTCTTGCAATTTTCCACAATCCTCTTGGGTTTTAACAACTTTAAATAGTTTTGTGTCATCTGCAAATTTGATAACCTCACTCGTTATTCCACTTTCCAGGTCATTTATGAATATGTCAAAAAGCAGCGGACCCAGCACAGATCCCTGGGGTACCCCACTATTCACCTTTCTCCATTGGGAAAATTGGCCATTTAGCCCAACCCTCTGCTTTCTATCTTTTAACCAGTTCCTGATCCACAGTAGTACACTGCCTCCTATCACATGACTCTTTAGTTTTGCCAAAGGTCTCTGATGAGGGACCTTGTCAAACGCTTTCTGAAAGTCCAGATACACTATATCAACCGACTCACTTTTGTCCACCTGTTTATTCACACCTTCATAAAAACATAACAGATTAGTAAGACAAGATCTTTCTTGTCTAAAGCCATGTTGGCTGTCTCCCATTAGGCCATGACTATCTACATGCTCAGTAATTTTATTCTTTATGATGGTTTCTACCATTTTTCCTGATACTGACGTCAGGCTCATCAGTCTGTAGTTTCCCGGATCACCCCTAGAACCCTTTTTAAAAATTGGTGTTACATTGGCGATCCTCCAATCTTCAGGTATTAGAGATGATTTTAATGATAGTTCACAGATTACTAATAGCAGGTCTGCAATCTCATATTTCAGTTCCTTCAACACCCTTGGATGTATACCATCCGGCCCAGATGATTTACTACTCTTCTGTTTATCTAATAGTTGTAATACATCTTCCCGATGTATCGATATTTCCTTCAGTTCTTCCGCACCTTTAAATACCACTTCAGTCATGGGTAACATCCCTACATCTTCCTCAGTAAAGACCGAAGCAAAGAATTCATTCAGTCTCTCCGCTATCGCCTTGTCGCCTCTTAGTGCCCCTTTAACCCCTCTATCATCTAATGGACCAATTGACTCTCTCACAGATTTTTTGCTACGAATGTACTTAAAAAAGTCTTTATTTCGCGTTTTTGCTTCCGCAGCAAGCTTCTTCTCAAATTCTCCCTTTGCCTGCCTTATCAGTGCCTTGCATTTGACTTGCCAGTGCTTGTGCTGTTTATAGGTTTCGTCGTTTGGCTCTTTTTTCCATTTCCTGAAAGATGCTTTTTTGGCAACAACAGCCTCTTTGACCTCCCCTTTAAACCATGCTGGCAGTTTTTTGGACTTCCACTTTTCTTAAAGCGTGGAATACAGCTGGCCTGGGCTTCCAAGATAGTATTTTTCAACAACACCCAAGCTTGATATAAGCCTTTAACCTTCGCAACTGCTCCTTTTAGCTTTTTAACTATTTTCCTCATTTTATCATAGTCTCCCTTTCGAAAATTAAAAGGTAGTACTGTGGATTTCCTTACTATCCCTCCTCCACTAATTAAATCAAAGGCGATCATGCTATAATCACTATTGCCAAGTGGCCCCAACACCCTTATCTCTTGCACTAGATCTTGTGTTCCACTAAGGACTAGGTTTAATATGGATTCCCTTCTGGTCGGTTCATGAACAAGCTGCTCCAAGAAGCAGTCATTTATTTCATCTAGGAACTTTATCTCCCTAGCATGTCCTGACGTGACACTGACCCAGTCGATACCGGGGTAATTGAAATCACCCATTATTATTACTGCACTGTAACTTTTGTTAGCTTCCTTGATTTCTTTGAGCATTTCATCATCCATTTGTTAATTCTGGCCAGGCGGTCGATAGTACACTCCCACTGCCATCCCTTTCCTCCTTTATTAGTGCTCATATTATAACTTCATCCACTATTGAGTAGCTTACTCCTATGTATAGTATTGCTTGGTTCTCTGTCGCCTCTGGTAGTTTGATTGTGTTTTTTCTTTCCTTAGTGTGCGGGGGTTGTCCCTGACCCTTGTCACAATTTTCCCTTCCTTTCCCCCCAATATACATTTTAGGGGACTAACGTTATCCTGCTTAATTCATATTTCTTTGTTTGGAATATTTCCTTTAGTTAGTTGTAAATGACTGCAGGTTTAACTTCTGTACAAGTGAATGCTTGATTTATTGTATAAATGCATAAATATAAAATTTAAAAAAAAATAAATACCACTTCAGTCATGGGTAACATCCCTACATCGTCCTCAGTAAAGACCGAAGCAAAGAATTCATTCAGTCTTTCCGCTATCGCCTTGTCGCCTCTTAGTGCCCCTTTAACCCCTCTATCATCTAATGGACCAATTGACTCTCTCACAGATTTTTTGCTACGAATGTACTTAAAAAAGTCTTTATTTCGCGTTTTTGCTTCCGCAGCAAGCTTCTTCTCAAATTCTCCCTTTGCCTGCCTTATCAGTGCCTTGCATTTGACTTGCCAGTGCTTGTGCTGTTTATAGGTTTCGTCGTTTGGCTCTTTTTTCCATTTCCTGAAAGATGCTTTTTTGGCAACAACAGCCTCTCTGACCTCCCCTTTAAACCATGCTGGCAGTTTTTTGGACTTCTACTTTTCTTAAAGCGTGGAATACAGCTGGCCTGAGCTTCCAAGATAGTATTTTTCAACAACACCCAAGCTTGATATAAGTCTTTAACCTTCGCAACTGCTCCTTTTAGCTTTTTAACTATTTTCCTCATTTTATCATAGTCTCCCTTTCGAAAATTAAAAGGTAGTACTGTGGATTTCCTTACTATCCCTCCTCCACTAATTAAATCAAAGGCGATCATGCTATAATCACTATTGCCAAGTGGCCCCAACACCCTTATCTCTTGCACTAGATCTGGTGTTCCACTAAGGACTAGGTCTAATATGGATTCCCTTCTGGTCGGTTCATGAACAAGCTGCTCCAAGAAGCAGTCATTTATTTCATCTAGGAACTTTATCTCCCTATCATGTCCTGACGTGACACTGACCCAGTCGATACCGGGGTAATTGAAATCACCCATTATTATTGCTGCACTGTAACTTTTGTTAGCTTCCTTGATTTCTTTGAGCATTTCATCATCCATTTGTTAATTCTGGCCAGGCGGTCAATAGTACACTCCCACTGCCATCGCCTTTCCCTTTTTACATGGAATTTCAATCCATAGAGATTCTACAGCAAATTTTGTTTCCTGCAAAACTTTAATCCTTTCTGACTCAATGCCCTCTCTAGCATAGAGTGCAACCCCTCCACCAATTTGATCAGCTCTATCATTACCATATAGTTTGTACCCAGATATCACAGTGTCCCACTGGTTGTCCTCCTTCCACCATGTCTTTGATATTCCAATCATATCTAACCTCTCATTTAGTGCTATATATTCTAACTCTCCCATCTTATTTTTTAGCCTTCTAGCATTTGCATACAAGCATTTTAGAGACTTTTTTTTACTCATATTAATTTGGCTATTGGTAGACATGGGTAATTTGGGATCTTTAAGCTTTGTCTGATCCATACTCAAAGGCATTTGGGCTACTTTACTCTTTTTTGGAACCTCTCTGCTTTTGATAGTATCCTTCAAGGATACATTCTTCCGAATCATCCGCTCTTGGGTGACTTTCGGCTTTCCCCTATTATCTAGTTTAAAAGCTGCTCTATCTCCGTTTTAAAGGTTAATGCTAGCAGCCTGGTTCCATCCCGGTTAAGGGGAAGCCCATCCCTTCGGAAGAGCCCCTCCTTTCCCCAGATTGTTCCCCAGTTCCTAACAAATCCAACACCCTCATCTCTGCACCACTGTCTCATTCACGCATTGAGACTCCGCAGCTCTGCCTGCCTTTTGGGTCCTGCGCGTGGAACAGGAAGCATTTCGGAGAACGCTACCCTGGAAGTTCTAGATTTCAACTTCCTACCTAAAAGCCTAAATTTAGCCTCTAGAACCTCCCTACCACATTTTCCTATGTCATTGGTACCGACATGTACCAAGACAGCAGACTCCTCCCCACCACTATCTAAGACCTTATCAAGGTGGCGCGTGAGGTCCGCTACCTTCACACCAGGCAGGCATGTTACCAGGCGATCCTCATGTCCATCAGCCACCCAGCTATCTACATGCCTAATGATCAAATCACCAACTAACAAATAACACTTATTAAAAGAGGGCTGCTACACAGTACCGTGTCTTGGGCTGCTGAGGTAAGCTATATTCTGATTTGATTTAAATTACAGCTCTTTGCTGCTGCTAGGCTCTAACTTATTATGAAATTTAAACTACAAGCTCTCTGCTGGGTTCCAAATTTAACCAGAAAGCTCTCTTCTGTGTTTTAAATTTAAACTAAAAGTACTTTGCTGATACTAGGCCCTGAGTGACTATTAATTTAAACTACAAGCTCTCTGCTGGGTATGATATGTAACCAGAAAGTTGTCTTCTGTGTTTTAAATTTAAACTTAAACTGCTGCTACTAGGCCCTGACTGATTTAACAAAAAATAGTGGGTTCACAAATTAATTAGCTTTAATACAAAGAATTCCTTTCAGAAAATTCCCAGAAGTATATACTCACAATTACAGATCTCTCTCCAGAAGTAACAGTCCCCTTTTCTAGTCCTTCAAGACTGTATAACTTTATCGGAATTCTCCTAGCACTAGAACTATGAGACTACAGTTACGGGTTACTAGCACCACTTTCAAAGCTGCCAGAGTCAGGACAAAAATGGAGGGGAGGGGCTACTATTGTCTTGTTGACCAATAGGACCACCAGAGAGCCCTGGGTAAGACCAGAGGAGAGGGGGGAGGCTTGGGATAGGTTCTTCTGTGTAAGGGAGTCTGGTGGTGAACGTCTGGAGGGGAAGGGGACTTTCCTTAATGGGTCACTGCTAATTCCTAGGGTTGCTTAATGAATAAGGGGGTCATTAGTGTGTGAGGGGGCAATGCTCAGGCAGGTTATCATTGGGCCATGATTGGGTTGGGGTTATGTTTAGAGGGCAATTGGTGCCCAGGGGGAAGTATCTTTGGTCACAGCCACAAAGTCTGTCTTTTTGTTCTTGACATGGGTAGCGTGGGTGCTCCTGTGATTTCTGTCAAGTCAGGGATTTGAGCCCACAATTGCAGTAAGGGCCCGATCCTATTCACGACGTACAAAGGAGATCACGATTCTGATCCCATGGGGCACGTCTAGCCCCACAGGATCAGTATCGTGTACAGCACTGTACGTACCTACTCTTATCTTACTGGGCAGACTAGATGGACCATACTGGTCTTTATCTGCCATCATTTACTATGTTACTATGTACAGGCTGGGACCGTGATTCAGTCTGGGTTAGCGCTGTATGTGCAGGCCGCGACTGAATCACGGTCCTGGCCTACACATACAGCGCTAACACAGCTAATTCAATCAGGGCTATTAAATGGTGCCGCAGTGCCATGGCATCCCGTTGCCATAGCACCACGGCTCCATTTAAAAGCCACGATGCCGGCTGCTGCCCCAAAACGTTATTTCCCCACAGCCCCACCCCTGATCCAGCCTCCTAAGGCCAGGGTCAGGCTGTGGGGGATTAACTTTGTCACCCCCTAGTCTCTTCCACACCGTGAATCGAAAAAAAAAAAAGATGTCCAGGGAGGTTATTCCACCTCGGGGGTGGAATAATCTCCCCGGCCAATTCTCTGGCCCTGTATGTACAGGGCCAACATTAGAATCGGCCCCGTATGTCCAGGGCCAGCGACTGCCCACTCTCTGCCCCTGGGCTGCCTCTTCCCCGCCCCCGACTAACTTCCCTGCACAACTGGCGGGGAAGTTATTTGGGGGCCTGCAGCCGCACGAATAATGGGGATGGACGACCCCGGAATTCATGATTCGGAATAACCGCCTAAGTGTCTACCCTGTGCAGTAAATGGAAAGCAAATGACAGGCATCTCCTGGTATTTACTGCACAGGCTTAGCACATACGGAACTTTAGTAAACATACCCCTTACTATATCCATCAGGCATAAACCTCTGTGGGGCAGTTCCCAACTCTTCCTCCCTTCCAAATCTGCCAGAATAGCTTTTATTTTTTTGGAGTGAATATGAAAAAAATGCCTCAGTACATCTTTCTCTTGATATTTGATCTTTTATGCAACTCTGGAATTTTGCAGATAGAGGCCAACATGTTCAACTTGATATAAAACTTTCTTTAGCTGGAGGGGAAAAATACCTTTCACATCGTAATCAATATTTTTATAATAGCCAGTTCTTTCTTAAGAGTGAGTGACTGGTTACAGGCCTTAATGATCTACAAGAGTTATGCGATATTTCACAGCTTCAAGGATATACTGAATGACTCTACCTTTCTCATCTTTTATCCATGGCAGTGGATATGGGAAATCAGTAGAATATGCAACACGTTCTGTCTAGTCCAACTTTGTAATGACAAACTGACAGTTTCTTGAAGACAGAATGGGACCATTTCATGCTCCAAGATCAGTTTCACTGTGCCAGCCTCTGTATTTAATGCAGTTATACAACATTTTTCTTTTTTAATCCCATGTTTTCATACTGTTAAGAGTAATTTGTCTAATGGCAGCGTGCAGTTCATTAACACACTTTATAAAATTTAGGAGCCCTTTGAATAAAGCATGCTATGGTTTTGCACATAGTGAGTGAATAACATAGAAATTCCTGTGCTCTAAGTGCAAAGCCACTGCATTACTTGTTGGGGTGTCAATACCCAAGAGGACTGTGACAAATTGGGAGACTGGGCATAAATGGCAGATTAAATTTAATATGGATAAGTACAAAGTAATGAACTTAGGGAAGAACAACCCAAACTATGGTTACATGATGCAAGGTTCTACATTAGGAATCACCACCCAGGTAAAGGATCTAGTCGTCATCAGGGATAATATGTTGAAATGCTCTGCTCAGTGTGCAAGTAGAATGCTAGAAATCATAAGGAAAGGAATGGAGAATAGAATCAAAGATATTATTGTTGAGAGGGACTTGAAATGGGGTACCAGGGCCCTCTGGAAGGGTTAATATGGAGAATGGCTTAGAATTCATTAGCAACCTGGAGAGATATGTGTAGCCAAAACCAAAGCCATGTTTAGCAGAACAGGACAGAATGTTTTTTGCTTCTCCTAACTCAGCTGAGTAATATGTCTGTGCTTACTTTGACCTATATCATCACTTGTAACACGTAGATAAAGAAAAGTGGTGCTGATAGCACAGTGGAGGAGTGGCCTAGTGGTTGGGGCAAGGTACTTCAGGCCAGAAGGTCAGGGGTTCAAATCCCACTAGAGAACAGAACCCTTGGGCTGGAAGGACTGGGGTTTCTAGTCCCACAGGTGCTCCTTGTGGTCTTGGGCAAGCCACTTAACCCTCCATAGCCCATGTTCCCTGTAAAATAGTTATCTCCAAGTTATAATGCCCTGTTCAATGTAATTTCAGTTTGTTCAATGTAAACCACACTGATGCAGAATAGCACAGTATATAAGAGAATATAAATAAATAAAGGAAGTGCTCTGGCCTAGCCAGGAGGAAGGGGATTTACAGGAACTGCTCATTTGTGGGCCCCCTCCCCTTAAGAGTAGAGTGCTTTTATATCCAGGCCTCTGTACCCGCCTCCTCCTCTCCTTCCATGCGTACACACCCTGGCTGCTCCAGTCCCTCTTTCCACACAAACAGTGCCCGGAGTTGGGCCGCCTCAGAGTACCGAAACAATGATGGGACCCCCAGCCCCCCTCCCTCTTCCCTTGTCTTATACATGGTAGCCCTAGCTACTTTCGGGTGCTTCCCATCCCAGATAAACTGCATTAGCAGGTTTTGCATCCTATCTGTTTCCTTTTTTGCCACTCTACACGGTAAGGACATATGCATAAACAGAAGTCTCGGCGGTATATTTATTTTTACCACCGCTATGTGGCCCATCCATGATAGATACAGTCCCCTCCACCTAGAAAGATCCTGCCGGATATTTTCCCCCAATCATTGATAGTTCCATTGTTTAATCCTAGACAAGGGAGTCCCCAACTGGATCCCCAAATACCGGAAACTTCCCTCCACCCACCGGAACCTAAAACTGTGCCGTATACTCTCCTCTACTCTAGGTGCCAGGTTGAACCCCAACATTTTGGTTTTACCTTGATTCATTCGATAGTCTGCAATTCGGCTATACCGCTGAATGCCCTTCATTAACACTGGCAACGTTGTAATTGGCTGTGTCAAGGTGAAGATAATATCATCCGCAAATAACCCAATCTTTACTTCTTGCCCCCTAATCTCTACCCCCTTTATATCCGCCTCCCGCCTAATGTATGCAGCCAGCGGTTCAATAGCTATCGTGAACAACAAAGGAGGCAGCGGGCATCCCTGTCTAGTACCTCTATGAAGTTCAAAGCTATCTGAATACCCGCCATTCACTCTGACTCTAGCTCTTGGCCCCTGGTATAATGCTCTAATCCAACTAATATACTGCGTTCCAAACCCCATTTTCTCCAGTACTCGAAACATATATGGCCACTCCACTCGGTCAAACGCTTTTTCTGCATCAACCATTACCATCACTGCCGATTCTTTAGATCTCTGAAGTTGCCAGGCTATATTCAAAATCGTTCTCACATTGTCACTACCCTGTCGCCCCTTGACAAACCCGGTCTGATCATGATGGA
This sequence comes from Ichthyophis bannanicus, assembly GCA_033557465.1. Classification (NCBI taxonomy): domain Eukaryota; kingdom Metazoa; phylum Chordata; class Amphibia; order Gymnophiona; family Ichthyophiidae; genus Ichthyophis; species Ichthyophis bannanicus. The sequence goes on from CM066036.1 coordinate 734,107,088, forward strand.
TCACCTGTGGAACTACATCCTGGATCCAGTTTGCCAACACTTTTGCCAAAATTTTGGCATCCAGATTTTTTAGGGAAATTGGTCTATAGGAATCACATACTCCCCTATCTTTACCCGACTTCGGCAGTACCGTAATTCCGGTTTCCGCCATAGACTTTGGGAGACTATCTCCTTGGAGAACCCTATTCACTACCTGAGTGAGGATGGGTGCGATCGATTCAGACGAAACTTTATAGAACTTTGCAGTGTACCCATCCAAACCAGGTGCTTTCCCAATCTTTAGCATGGCTATAGCCCTCCTTACCTCCTCCTCCTGAATCTCCTGCCCCAAGCATTCCCTCTCCTCCTCATTCACCTGGGGGAGGTGACACTCATTCAAGAACTCTTCAATCTCCTCCCCCCCCCCCCGCCGTGGTTTCACTTTTGTACAGGTTCTCATAAAATTCCCTAAATATCTTCCTAATACCCTTAGTTCGGTGTTCTATTTCTCCTTTATGATTTCTAATCCCATCTATAAACGCTGCTTGTCTCCTTGCCTTTAGGCGACAAGCTAACAGCTTCCCCGCCCTGTTCCCCCCTTCGAAGTGGGCCTGCTTCAACACCGCCAGTTGATGCGCCACCTCCTGTGCTCACAGTTTGCTCAGTTCTGCCCTTACCTTAATGAGTTCTGCTATAGTGTGTGGATCTTGCACCGCTTGGTGCGCTCTCTCAAGCTTCTCCAAATTATGCAGTAGTTCACGTTCCACCACCCCTTTCTCCCTCTTTACTTGTGCCCCCCCCCCGATCACCAGCTGCCCCCGAATTACCGCCTTTAGTCCATCCCACAGAGTCCCCATAGACACCTCCCCTGTGTCGTTCAACCTAATATATTTGTTTATACTGTCCTTAAGCTTCCCCACATACCACTCCTCTTCAAGCAGGGAATCATTTAACCTCCAGAATTTTAAACTATCTTCTTCTGTCCCCAGGGCAAACTTAACACTAACTGGTGCATGGTCCAACCAGGTGATTAAACCATGGTCCACTTCCTGTACCCTCTCTACCCATTGTCCCACCCCCATATCATGTCTAACCTACTATACGAATCAACACAAAAAAGAGCGCCTGATTTTGCAGTGGATGCCAGTGGAACACAAGGAGCAAGAGACGTGTAATGGTCACAAGAAGCTTTATTAGCTAAAACCTGTCAGACGGCTGCCTGGGTGAGAATGTTCACAGTCTTGGCAAAAGCATACCTCTATATGATTTGCAAGGATTTGTGGGTAATGTAGTCCATTCATTCCAGACACAGCCGTGACCAATAATTAATTATACTTGCTCAAGGGTAAAGCAAATAAGATTTTTTATTTATGAGGGGTTCTCCCAACACAGATAATGCTTGGTAGCACAGAACTCAGGATACTTGCTTGCAGTTTTAAAGTTAGGAAAACAAAATCAGGAAAAAAACAACATCTGAACTTGTCAGGTAATTAAAGCAAAGGATTAAAGACCTGGTTGGCAACAAACTGATCTTTCTTGTAGGCTTTAGCAAATAATGTCTTATCAATGCAGTAAGCAACCAAATAAACCCACAAAGTAGGAAAACTGTTCTTTTCTTCAGGTTAACTTCTTATATCTTTACATATAAATTCAGAAGTGATTCCCTTCAGAGCACCACAAGCAATTAGGTAAGCTCAATTGCTAGCAATCACCAAGCTGAAACCCCTTAGCTGGCTTGCTTTCACTGTGTAGCTCAAAATCTTACTCAGAAGGTTTTCTGAGTAGATTAAAGAACAAGTTGGTATTTCTTTGTGATGGTTGTTGCACTTTGTAACAGAAAACTACCATTTGAGTTTGGACAGAGAGCAGTCCATATATTCACATTCTGGTTCTAAGACCTCTCCCCTTTCTTCAATAATCATAGGTTCAATATCTTGGCTTGGCACAAAGGAATTTCTCAATGGAGCACTACCAGGAGAATAATCATTTCCCTGCTTCCTTTCAAAGTTATAGCTAGGGCATAGATCAGTGTTCATACCTGAGCTTCCATTGCTGTTAGAGTTCCCCTTTAAATAGCCTGGCCAATATGTAGTCCAGTTTCTGTGTCCAGCCTTCCAATCTAGATCCCCGGACACTGGATCTCTCTTCACATACCTTCTGGCATGGGTCTTAGGGTCCCTTCCATGTGCAGCTGTTTCCCTCACAGGTGCCGTCTGGAGATTCCTGCCTCTGCAATACCACTCCTCTGGTCTCCCCCAGTCCAATGGTGTATGCTGGCCTCTTGTCTGTCTCCCAGTATACGTACTGTGCTGGACTCCTGTAGACTTCCCAGAGGCTTTTCTCTTCCTTCTTTTAAAGGGCTTCTTGCTCTCTCTGTCCGTCCGTTCTGACCTCTGCTTCTGATGAGAATGAAGATCAGGATCTCCAAGCTGATCAAGATACCAAGGATCATGATGATTCTCTGTAGAATACTCTCTACCTTTATTCTGCCTTGATGAGTGCTCCACCTTAGCACAGCGCAGCTGTGCTGAATCAAGCCCTGCCCTTTGCAATGAGTGCTTGGGGATTACCTCATAGCCCTCTTGATTGGACACACGTTTTCTCACTTCAGCTCCTCTAAAGGCTGTTGGAAACCTGGTGCATTCTGGAACTGGTAGTCTTTTATGGCAAAATTCTGTTTTCTCATTTCTACCAGCACTGACAGGTTGCTTGTTCAGAGACACTTCACCTTTTCTATAGCTCCTTCCTGAGCTATGATAAGCTTCCTTATCACAAACCCCAATGCGTTTCAGCAACGCCTTCCTCGGGGAGCATGCAGCTTGCAAATATAAAATAAAATAAAACATATTAAAATAAAATAAATAACATAACCTTGTATACAATTAAAATGATATGTACACATTCAAAACAAAAACATCAGTAGTGAATTTAAGCATAATGGTTACAATGTCCGTGTGCCCTCCTGTATGTGGGCAGAATGATTCACCCTATTAAGCTTAGGCTAGGGGAACATGCCTCTCGAGTTTGATCAAATGTTTTATCAGCCCCGATTGTGGAACACTGTTTGGCACACCATCATCTCTTTTCTGATTTCCATTGGAGTATCATAGATCATGTTCCTCAGAATCCTCGAGGGGGCGATTGGATGACTTGCCAGCAGAGGCTTGAGCAATGCTGGATTTTTACTTTGGGCACGGTTCAGCCTTTGGACTTGAATAAGGAGATCGATTGGCCCAGCATACTTTGATTGGGACCAATGGTAGTGGGGTTACCCTGATGATGCTGGGGAACCCCCTTTCTCTATTGGTGTCTTTGATGATTGATTCTGGCTATTCTAACATGGCTCAGCCTCTCACCTTTGCAGACGGGATCCATTGGCTACATCTGTTCTAAGGCTGTCCTATGGGAGCTGGGTTTCCCCATTACAGTGGGGTTCTCCCTGCTCCTATTGGAGGTTCTATTATGAGTGGTATGTTCATTCAGCCTATCAGGATCATATTTGTCCTTCAGAAGAACCACTGTGTGAAACAACAGTGTTTACTGACGGTTTGAGCGCTTTTTGAGGAAGACACAGCACTTGATACAGGGTTTCCCAAAACGTGCACTTTGTGCTTCCCGGTCTTTGGATTTTCTGGCTTCTTATTTAAGATAAGTGTTATTACATTATGAATTGTTTTCTGAAGTTGTTTGAACCTAATTGATTAAAAAGGATACTCAGCCTGGCGTGGGTGATTTTCGTTCTCCCCTCCTGCAGCAATACCCGACAAATAGAAGATTTTTTGGAGGACACTGTTGGTGACTTTTTCTTCCAGTATTTATAACTTAGTCATTTCATCAGGGTTTTTCTTTTGTGGGTGAATGTTAGACATTTCAGTCCTGCTTGCAGTTGTACTGTTAGGAGCCACAGGATCCTAGTAAAAACTCCCATGCAAGTTCAGCCACCCCCCACCAGTTAGCAGACATGGCATCAGCATTGTAACAGTGGTTATTGACATGCACTATTCTAGGTGGGTTCCTGTCAGACAGAGCTAGATAAAACTGGTGCATGCTGCAGGATATAATAATTAGCCTTAGCACAACACAGGAAAAACCTGCAACACACTAGCAATGATAGGGATCTGCAGCAGAGACCACATCTAGCATTGCAGATACTGGGGACCTGGTGCTGGGCGCCCATCCTAACCATCAGAGTGACTGCAGAAACTGCTCAGTAGCACAATTTGTAGCTGCTCTGTGCATGTATCACATGCTGTCAGTGCACCTTACTGAGCTGAGGTGATGGTATGCGCATTCTCCATTTTGGGATCTGCTGTAGACTTCTGTTCGGCATGTGCACTGCATCATGAGTACTGGTGGGGCTACCCTATGCTGGCACACACAGCAGACTTTTTTTAGGCAGTGACCTGCAGTCTCTTTGGGGTATGTTTACTAAGCAGTCTTAACGTGCGCCCGGCAATAGTGTGCAGGATGCCATAAAAGGAGTGGGTGTTCCGCTCTAAATGTAGCAAACCGGGATTATTGCGCGATAACGAGTGTCGCACACATTATCGGCGATGGATTGAGCTAGCACATTAACGCGCGTTAATCTTAAGTAGGTGCGCTGACATGTAAACAGAGCAGCAAAGGTGTAGCACAATGGTCAATACACTGACTGATGGTACAGGGGCGCTTTATAGGGTGCCTTAAAAGGCGCTTTATAGGGCGCCTTATAAGGCACTTTATAGGGCGCCTTATAAGGCACTTTATAGGGCGCCTTATATGGCGCTTTATAGGGTGCCTTATAAGGCACTTTATGGGGCGCCTTATGAGGCACCTTAAGGTTACAGCACTGTGAGGGTGTTTTTGCTGGCAGCACTAATTTACATTAAAAATAGACAAAGCCTTGGACAGCCCTATCAAATGACCCAACTGTGGAATTAAACCCATGATCTCTGGCTTCATAGGCAGTGAAATAACCAGTGGACTATATCTCTATTGCTACTAGCACACCCCTGGCTGGCTACAGAGGGACTGCAGGTCACCACACAAACTGTCTGCTGTGGTTACCAGGATAGGGTTAACCCACCCGTACCCATGATGCACTGCACATGCAGATCATCAGTCTACAGATGATCACAAGATGGGGTATGCACCCCCACAGCACCTCGGCCTGGTAGGGGGAACTGACCGTGTGTGTTACTGGCACAGAGTAGCTACAGACCGTCATATTGTGTGGGTACTGTGCTCACCCTGAGGGTGTGGTGGGGCATCCAGCACCATGTCCACAGCACCTGGCTTAACTGAACTGGCTATGCTGCAGGTCACCATCAGTGCCAGTATGTGATAGGTAGTCCTTACAGACACGCTTAAGATACACCTGTGTCCATCCATATTTCCCAGTCATGTCTAGTCCTTGTGGACTATGATTCACCCAGAATAATGCATATCCTGTGTGGGTGCCATGGTCACATGATGTAAGTGATGGAGGGGGGTGGTGTTTGGACCCATAGGTAGATTATGTAGTACCACCCAACCTGCTCTCTGGGGCTCAGGGTGGGGGACAGGATCTCCCACCAACAGATCCACATTCTACATCTCTGCAATGGTGGCAGTAGAGGGGACCATCAACCCCAGTCCTGCTGGGGAACAGACTGCTCAGTCAGGGTGAGAGTGACCTCCCAGCAGGACATGCTATGGCCACCCTGTCTGTGCAGGTTGTGGCCAGGCACTACAATGTCCGAGCCATTGCCCTAAGCCCTGTGCAGATGCATCCAGGCCAGGCCACCCTGTCCAAGCTATACCCATGGTGCCTTGCTCCTCATTGTGCACATTGGCAGGCTAACACTGGCAAAAGTGCAAGCAGTGTGGGCTGAGTAAGGTGTTGGCAGTCACCACACACTGGATAGACAGACACACACTCCCACACCTATGCCAGCATTGTGCAACTATAGAGGCTTTTGGCAGCCCTGGCCACCGCACCAGTCCTGGGCACAGTGCAGGCATGGCTATGGTACGCAATACTGTTGGGGTCACTCCCCGGAGTGGTAAACACTGTCAGACACCAGACCTGAAACAAACTCCACAGACATCAGAGAGGTTGGTATGATACAGTTCAATGAGCAGATTGTGCTTAACTTAGGAATTGCTATCTGCCAGTAATCATAGCAACCTTTTGATATATGTGTACCGTATTCCCAGGTTTAGGGTGGCATTGCTAAGGTATGCAAGTGCTAGTATTGGGAGATGCATGCAGGGCCCAACATCCTGCCTCTCCAGGAGACTTTGGATAATGGAGCCTGTGGGTGTGGGTGTGGGTGTTTTTGCCCCTGTTGGCCGCTGCTCTAGGGCAGAGGTTCCCAACTCCAGTCCTGGTGGGCCAAACACTGTTCGGGTTTTCATGCTGTCCCTAATGAATATGCATGAGATACATCTGCATACCATGGGGGCGGAGCATAGAAATGCAGCACAGGCATCTTTATTAGAGACAGCATGGAACCTGAATGGTGTTTGGCCCTCCAGGACTGCATTTGGGAAACTCTGCTCTAGGTAATGCGCATGTTTATGGTGTCTGTGTTCTGTAGGGTAAAATATAGGCGTTTGAGGCATGTTTATGTTATCTGCAATAAAGGTTCCATCTTTATTACCATGGTTTAGTAGTGGGTAAAACATGGGGACTGGGTTGGCAGGAACCACAGCTGGGACTTGAACCTGTGACCTTCTGCTCCTGAACACACTGGCTGTGTGTACTGCACCACACTGTTGCCACAGGGACAGTCTATTCCCTGGGGATACCATGACTGTTTGTCAGACAGAACCTGTCTGTTGCAGTCCCCTGTGACACTGTGGGAAACACACTCGTGCTCATGTTGGGCCCTCATCAGTTGCTGTCTGGCTGCTCTACTGTTTCAACATTCCTATGGGCCAGCTAGGCATCACCCTAATCCGCACTGTGGCCCAGCTGCACCACAGCATGTGCCGCTTGCAGCCCTCTGTATCCCCTTTTCCAGCATCTGTCCAGTGGCCCATTCTGACATGCCCACCCTGCTGTTGCAGAACATGTGCACGCCATAGGAAACCTGTCCAATAACAATGGAAAAACCTGATCAGCGCTATTTCACTGTTCGATCATTCACCTTTTATGGGGACAGAGCATAGACCCTTCCAAATTAATCTTTTTTTTTTTTTAGCTTTCTCAGTAGTGTTTTTTGCTATTTCCTATTAATATCACTATTGGCCAGCTTGGTTATGTTTTTTTTCCATTTTGTTCAGGTCCTTTTCAATGTTTATTTGCCCGTTTGTTCCGTGCACATGTATCACACTTCTCACTTTTTGTAGGCTTCCCTGGCTTTGCTGTACATTGCTGACGGAAATGGTTTCTCTTCCCTTTAAATCTGCTCTAACGCCAGGGTTTCACTGGCGTTAGTTTGCAGCCCCGGAATCCACAGCGTTAGTGTGCAGGGAGCCTCTCCCCTCCCACTCTTCACCCATTGACCCTCTCTCTCCACCCCTGGGGAGCCTTCCTCCGTCCTCCGGGAGTCTTTCTCCGCCTTCAGCGCTCGTTTGCGCCACTGCACGCGTTATCGCGTGCTAAGGTACCTTTGCGCCTGTTAAAGTGCCATTATCGCATGATAACATGCCTTATCGCCCGATAATGTGACAGCAGTTCAAATAGCGCCCTTTAGTAAACATACCCCTTTGTATCCAGCCATTGCTATGTACCAAAATGTGGAGGTATAGCATAGGGATTAGTACAATATCTCCATAAGCAGAGGACAGGGATTTGATTCCTACTTGCTCTTTTCGTGTCTGTGCTACTCAGATCATTTTCATGCCTGTAACAGTCAGGGCTCTGCACATCGGTACTGCAGCCCATAACATCCTCTCCTCAGCTGCCATCTATCTTCAACCCATCTATCTGCCTTTGTCGGCTGTGTACAGCCATGTCTTCTTGTGCAGGTTGCTGCTCCATGAACTACACTGGTACTCTTTTCCACATTTCAGCTCTTTCCACTCACCTCTCTTGTGCCTGATCTGAACGTCACCACTACTACTCTGTCCACCTGTCACTGCAAATATCCTGCCACTTCTGCCTCCGCTGGGGGACACGTCTTCCCCATCCTATACCACACACTGGCATTGCACTATTTGACATTGGTACCCTCCTGTGCATTGGTACAGCTGCCTCCCACATGCTCATCTAATTAACTGACTGCCATATAGAGTGCCCACCGATATGGCAGGTCCATCAAATCCCACCTGTCCTTCTTTCCATCACTTTTACATTGACATTCCTTGGTGCTCTAGCCAGTGTTTAGGTTATAGCTGTTTTCATCTCTCAAGGTGCATGCTTGTCACCTTAAACCATCCTAACCCCTTTGGGCACCTTGAGTTAGGGCACCTTAACTTAAGGCACCCTAAATTAAGATTCCCTAAGTTAAGGTGCCCTAAGTTAAGATACCGTTAAGGTGCCCTACGTTGACACCCTAAGTTAATGCGCCCTAAGTTAAGACACCCTAAGTTAAGGTGCCCTAAGTTAAGACACCTTTAAGGTGCCCTAAGTGAAGACACCTTTACGATGCCCTAGGTTAAGACACCTTTAAGGTGCCCTAAGTTAAGACACCTTTAAGGTGCCCTAACCTAAGGCACCTTGTCACCTTACTGCACTTGGTCCTGTTAGCTCACATTAAATGGCCCAAGGCACTCTAACGCCAGCATGCCCCCTACCCACCCACTGCCTTATATGGCTTCAGGCACCTTAACTTTGCCCTTACTACTGGTAACTTTACCGCGTTTTAATAAACATCCACCCTTAGTTTGTAAGGATTAGTATGCTATGATGGTCTATGCTTGGGTGTTAGTTGGTACGAGGATATAGTTGATGATATGAACAAGTGATTAGCAGGTATTGCGTGAAGTGAGATATATTAATTGCGATAGATTTTTTTTAATAGACAGTAAACAGATGAGGATGGTTTAATAATGCGAAGTAATGTGTTGATTTAATGAATATGGAAAGGGAGATGAGAGTCTGATTGATTTTGTAGTGTTAATGTATTTGGACAGGTAGTGTTTTTTCTATCTGTATGTGTTTGTACTGTAGTCTGGAATAGACTTTCTGAGTCAATGGATTGGTATTGGAATGTATTGCATACTAATGTAAGAATCTTAGAAGCAGACAGTACAGATAACAAGTCTAGCAGAGTTTTGTGTGTTTACAGTAACTCTGTCGCAAGAGATATTGTTTGCAGTTATCTAATGAGAAGGTCTTGAATGCAAGTTTTGTTAGAGAAGTTGCTGGTAAAAAAAATAGACAAAGTTAAAGTAGAGCTTGAATGTTGCTAATTCTTTCTTTTTTTCCTCGTGAATATATAATAAGAACAATTTTTGATTCCAATTGGCAGCAGTAGAAATAAGTTCACATGATTGTGATTTCATTTAAAATTATGTTTAATATTATTTTAGGAATCTTGGATTTGACAAGTGTGATAGAGGGGGGAGGAAAAACCCAAAACGATTAACCATTTCTGTATTTTTGTTTGTACAGGGCTGATTCTGATCCTGATGTCCATCTCCTTTGTATGTCTGGGCTGAACCAGACGTACAAAGGAGAACGCGATTCTGATCCCACAGGGCACATCTAGCCCAACAGAGTTCTGAATCATGAACAGGCATGTATGTACAGGCTGGGACAGTGATTCAGTCCCGGCCTGCATGGACAGCCACAGCCCGGATAACTAAGCCAAGGCTTTTGAATGGAGCCGTGGTGCATGGCGTCATGTTGCCATGGCACCACAGCTCCATTTAAAAGCCGCCATGCCAGCCACCTGAAAACAGAGTTAATTCCCCACAGCCCGACCCCCGATCTGGCCTCCTAAGGCCAGGATCGGGCTGCAGGGAATTAACTCTGCCCCCACTTGCCCCTTCCGTGCCCTGGGCTGCTTAAAAATACACGACCAGGGGAGTTATTCCACCTCGGAGGTGGAATAACTTCCCCGGCCATTTCGCTGACTATGGACATACAGGGCCAACATTAGAACCGGCCCTGTATGTCCAGGGCCAGTAACTGCTCACCGCCTGCCCACTCTCCGCCTACGGACCATGCCAAAGGCCCACCAGGTGCAGGCATACCTTTAGCATGCTGGTTTTTATAGCAGGTCTTCGCTGCCGATAGAGGAGTGGGTGGAGCTAGGCAGGCAATGTGCAGCTGGGGGGAGTCCCTGATGAGAGCAGAGAAGCAGGAGCAGGAAGGCAAGGTTTAAAGCACACAGTCTCACCTCCCCCGATGATGGTAGACGCTAGATTGCTTTCAGATGGTCCAGAAGCAGGCTGCAGGGAGGGAAAGGGAGTGCCCTGCTTGTTTCCCTTGGAGATCCAGATGTACTTGCAGCCCCAGGATGGTGAAAGTTGTGTGAATTTACATGATATAACAAAGACTGAAGGAGATGAAGATTCAAGTGGAAACTGAATTATGTGTCAAAGTCAAAACAAGTTTATTTGACTAAAAAGAAAAAAAAGAGTAAAAGGGAAAAAGTAAAATTACAAATGTCTGGGGGTGCAAGTTATCAAGTGCATTTATGTGACAATACTTATCATTTGATAGTTGGTTATATGTTATTAATTTAGCTTCTTATTGTGCAAGAAGCATAGTAATGCATGTGATATTAAAGAAAAATCTTTAGATTAGGGATTTAGTAACAATTTCATTCTGACAAGTAAGTTAAGTAATTAAATCAAAGTAGTAAATGTGTATATGATGTTTTCTTTTTCTGTTAGATTAGTTGAAAATCCAGATGTAGATCACATCCATGAAAGTGTAAGAGACTGCAGTAGCAATGTCCAAGTCTATTTTTTCAGCCACCTGCAAGAGTCTATTGGATTTTAAATTCTCATGATGTGTGTTTTAGTTTGTTATCATGAAATGACCAATGCAGAGTTGATGATGTTAAAGAAGTATTCAGCAAATGTCCTATTACAGGTAGAATAGGTAAAACAAATGCCAAGACTGATTAACTAAATTAGTATCACTGATTGAGATGGATTCACGATGTAGATAAATTTCCTGTGCAAGAGATTAATTAATCCATTATGATTATGCTGTTTGTGTTGAATAAAGTGTCAACAAAGAGAGGCTGTAAACAGTGACAATTGAATTTCTAATTGGTTTAAATTCTGTTTTGAAAATTTCTTGAGCACAATTCTGTTTATGTAATGACCTATCTATAGCTAAACAGGTAGAAAAGGTGACAGCAAAAGCTAGAAGGATGCATGGGTGCATACGGAGAGGAATGGCTAGCAAAAAAAAGGAGGTGATAGTGCCTCTGTATAAGTCTTTGGTGCGACCTCATTTGGAGTATTGTGTGCAATTCTGGAGACCGCAGCTTCAAAAGGATATAAACAGGATGGAGACAGTACAGAGGGTGACTACTAAAATGGTTAGTGGTCTTCATTATAAAGCATATGAGGACATACTTAAAGATCTTAATATGTACACCTTAGAGGAAAGGCGGGATAGAGGTGAGATGATTGAGATGTTTAAATACCTCCATGGCATAAATGCACAGGGGAAGAGCCTCTTTCAATTGAAAGGAAGTTCTGCTACGAGAACAACATGGGATGAGGGTGAAGGGGGATAGATACAGGAGTGATTTGCGGAAATATTTCTTTATGGAAAGAGTGGTGGATCAGTGGAATGGTCTCCCATTGGAGGTGGTAGAGATGAGGACAGTATCTGAATTCAAAAAAGCATGGGACAAACACAGAGGATCTCTAAAGGAAAAAAGGGGACTGTTGTAGTTGTTGATATCAAAGGACAGACTAGACAGGCCACGTAGTCTTTTTCTGTCGTCATATTTCTATGTTTCTATTTGTTCCTTTGTTTGTGTCCTGATTTCCTTTCTTTGTGAGCTGATGTCTGTGTTAATCAGATAGTGATATTACTGACAATATTCAAAGTAATGTGCGTCAAACCATTACCTAAGATAAGAGAGCTTTCCTAAGAAATTTTCGTAAATAATTGAAATGAGTTTAATTTTATTGCCATAAACTGTCAGTTATGTTTTGATATTTGATAACCCTTAAGAAATAAGATTAACTATACCTTGTACAGTTGTGCACTGGACTAAAGAGGTGTGTCTATTAGGCCACATACTAACGTTTTTGGTAGATAAGAGAAAAATTAAGGAATATAGATGCAAAATAGAAGTATGTTGCTAGCTATCTTGGTCTCCATATAGTTAAATAAGTTATCTTATGGGTCGAAGATAACAACTACTGTGAATGAAAGGAAGTAAGCAATGCTACTGAAAGCCGGATTGGAGTTAGGGTTGCCAACTGGCTCCAGATGTGCCCGACAAGCTTGATCCAGTCCTGAGTTCACTCCATTGCATGTAGGGATATGTAGTTCTGATTTTTCTATTGCAACTCATAAGAAAAGCAAAACTACAAGTCCCTGAATGCAATGGGGTAAACACAGGACTGGATCAAGCTTTTCGGGTGCATCTGGAGCCAGTTGGCAACCCTAATTGGAGTAAAGATCAGCAATTCCAGCAATGCTACAGAAAGATGTATGTTCAGCCATGATGCCTGGGTGGATAGTTACTGACACTCTCTGTCCAAGATGTGCATAGTGCAGCCCAGAGCGAAAAAGAGAATGCTGCTGGAGAACTTACAGTTGTGATCAGTGTCATGACGTGAATGTGAGCGTAAACCTCTGAACTACTAAAAGATCTATCAAGAACAGTTGTCCACTGTCAGCATACAGTGCTTGAAGAATAATTGGTAAAGCTTTGCTCTCTGTATGCATTCTTATTGAGCCCAGCAAGGACAGACAGTGCCACATAATTTTAGTTAAATTTCAGGATGCTTGTAATCTTTTTTTCTATATTGTCAAAGGACTATACTGTATATCTACAAAGGCTTCTTCAAACCAACAAGATGAAGTTCACCCATGGACCAGATCTGTCTAGGACTCAGATGGGAAGTGAAGTGGAAGGTGTTTCCTGCTGTGGAAGAAGATGGTGTTTATTTATTTATTTATCAATACATTTCACTATGGGGGATGTTTACTAAAAGCCGCAAATGTGCGCGCCGCAAAATAGCGCACGGAAACGCGGCACTGAAACGCGAATAAACGCGTGTAAACGCCCCGCACACGTGCGTGTCACCCCCGCACAGGTACGCGGCTCACTAACAGGCCCCGTACAAGTGCGGGCCCGCAAATGTCCGATAGAGGCGTGGAACGGCGAAAGGAGGGCGGAGGAAGGCTCCGGAGGGGCGGAGGGACGGGGTCAATGGGTGGAGAGTGGGAGGGGAGAGGCTCCCCGCACAGTAGCGGGCCCGAATTTGCATGTAAAAACTACGAGTGAAACACTCGCGGTAGAAAGCATTTAAAGGGAAGAGAAACCATTTACGTCAGCAATGTACAGGAAAACCGGGGAAACCAGAAAAACGTGAGCAGTGTGATACATGTGCACAGCACAAAAGTGAAAATAAAAATAGAAAATGACCACAACAGAACTATTACAAATAGTAATTCAGCTGGGGAACAGTTATAGTGATGGGCAAATACAGAAATCACACCCAGCAAAGCTCCAGAAAAAAGAAATGAAGTTTGGAAGGGTCTACTGAGAGGAGGACTCTTCCAAAAACCATTTCCACGTTATGGAGCTTTCCTGGGAGTGTTTGCTATGGTTGCCCATTAATATCACTGTTGCCCAGCGTGGTGATATTTTGTCCCACATTTCCCGTGGTCAGTTCCGGGGTTTATGTGCACGTTTGTCACCAGACAGGGTGCATATGCCCACAGTAGAATTGCGTAGAGCAGGGTTTGTGACTCCATCCTGCCAGGCTTACTGCCTCCAGGGGCTGCACTGTCTCTGTGGCCAAAGTGTGGTACAGCGGACAGAGTTATTACCTCTAGGACCAGAGGGCAGAGGTTCAAAACCCAGCTGGGGCACCTGCCAGCCCAGTCCCTAAATTTTACCCACCACTAAATAAAGATAGCGCAGACACCCCTGTATGCATGGGGAAAACACCCATATTTTACCCAACACCGCACACACCCCACAACAGTGGGCATTACCTACAGCCAAGTCCCCCAAATGCAGTCCCATACTGCCACATTGCAATCAGGTCAACTGCTTTTTCTGAGAGAAGTTCATGCCAGCATGTTGGCGGACAAGTACATGTGGTGCAGGGGGCAGTGGCTGCTAACCACAGAAGACAGAGGCCTAGCCATGTGCAGGCTGGCACAGTCCACTGCAACAGACAGGTCCTGCCGGATCCACAGTCATGGACAGTCCAGGGAATCCAACCAATCTGTGGCTACACAGTGGTGCAGTGCACACAGACAGTGCATACAAGAACAGAAGGTCACAGGTTCAAAGCCCAGCTGGGGCTACTGCTAATCCTGCCCACATATTTTTCCCACAACTAAACAGTGATAGTAAGGACACACCTTTCATGGCGGGGACATATGCAATGGTAAGACATCTATCTTTTACCCCACTGAGCACAGACACCATGAACAGGGGCAGTACCTAGAGCAGAATCACCCAAATGCAGTCCTGGTGGGCCACACACCAGTCAGGTTCCATGCTGACACTCATACAAATGCCTGTGCTGTATATCTATGCACCACCCCCATGGCATGTAGATGTAGCCCATGCATATTCATGAGGGATAGCAGGAAAACCCGAACAGTGTGATGCAAACCTGGACTGGAGTTGGGAATCTGTGCCGTAAAGCAGCAGCCATCAAGGGCAGACACACCCACACCCACAGGCCCCATTGGCCAATGTCTCCTGGAAAGGCAGAACATTGGACCGTGCATGCAGCACCCACAACGAGCACTTGCATAACTTACCAATGTCACCCTACACCTGAGGTATACGGTACACAGCTCGGAGACGTTTGCTAGGAGCACAGGCAGGCAGTTATCCATACGTTACGTACATACTGCTAGTTGACCCCATCCAAACAATCTGTTAGGTGTTTGCGGGGCATGCTCCAGCCCTGGCCTCTGACGGTGCTTACCACCCTGGGGAGTGACCACCAGCTGTAATGCGTACCATAACCATGCCTTGCCGTGCTCAGGACCGGTTTGGTGGGCAAGGCTACTTACCCCCTCAATCGTAGCACCATGATGGCAGAGGTGTGGAAGTGTGTGTCTGTCTATACAGTGGGTGTTGGCTGCAAGCCCCTTCAACAGCCCGCACTGCCAGCACTGTTGCCAGTATTGGCCAGTCAATGTGCATAATGAGGTGCAAGGTACCATGGGTATAGCCAGGGCAGGGTGACGTGGCCAGGATGCATCTGCACTGGGCATAGGGCCCTGGCAGGGACATTGGCTGGGATATTGTAGTGTCCGGCCACCACCTACACAGACAGGGTGGCCAAAGCATGTCCTTCTGGGGGATCACGCTCACCCTGACTGTGCAGTGACCACAGCATGGCTAGGCCCCCCCATAGTGCTGTAGAGTAGTTCTCTCATGTGATAGATATGGGTTTCTCTTTGGGGCCCAGTCACTGATCTATCTGCTTGCTGTGTATGCAGACAGCCCAGTTCTGGGTGTATGCATCTCCATTGGGAACATGCACTATGGACTAACCAGCAGACTGTTTGTAGCTGGTAAATGTCTTGCTATAATGGCTTGCAGGGTGCAGTGGCTGTTGGCTTGCTGCAGGGGAATATCTGGTGGTGGAGTGCAGCTTACCATACCCTGGGCTTATGTCTGTCTGCTATTGTGTTATGGCTGTGTATGGAGCTGCCTGCCTGGGGGGGGTGTGTGGTGGTGTTCCTCAGCAGGACTGGGGTTGATGTTGCCCTCTACTGCCACCTTTGCAGGGAGGTAGAGTGTGGATCCCTTGATGGAGACCATGTTTGCCACGGGGGGGGGGGGTGCCTGATGGCGGCAGACAGGGATATCCATGGTGTTTGTGCAGAAACTAGCTATCTTACACATTAACACTGCTTTGGAACGCCCGCTTGGCCTCCATCAGCCATGGCAGGTGTTGTTGACCTGGTCCTGGCCACCTCATTGCACACTCAGGGTGAGCACAGTACCCGCACGATGTAACGGTGTGTGGCTACTCTGTGCCAGTAAAACACCCGGTCAGTGCCCCCTACTAGGCCAGGGTGCTGTGTGGGTGCACCTGGTCACTTCCCCCAACAGGGCCGAGGTGCTGTGGGGGTGCATTCCCCATCTTGTGTCCATCTGCGGACAGCTAATTTGCATGTGCAGTGCATCATGGGTACGGGTGGCCTAACCCTATCCTGTTGACACCAGCAGACTGTCTGTGCGGTGACGTGTAGGCTATCTGCAGCCAGCCAGGGGCCTGCTTACAGCTATGGAGCTGTAGCGCAATGGTTACATCACTGCCTGTGCAGCCAGAGGTCATGGGTTCAAACCCACAGTGGGGCCCTTTGGTAGGGCTGTCCACAGCTTTATTTTTATTTACTGTACATATGTCTATGCCGGCAAGACCACCCTCAGCTTACTATACCCATTAGGTGCCTCTGAGGGTGCTTCATAGGGCGCCCTGTAGGCCACCTTATGGTTGCCATCCCTATAGGGTGCACTATACATTATCCTGTGTCGCAACATACATGCTGCCCTATAGGGGTCATTCAAAGGTGCCTTGGCGAACAGTGCACTGTAACATGTGCCTTATGGGCCGCCGTATGGTAACATGCTGGGAGAGTGCGTTTGCTAGTAGTGATAACAAAATATAATTATACAGCCTCCTACAGCACTCCTCAACATAATACATACTGCCTCAGCAGGCATTTTTCACTGGGCATTGTGAGGAGTTGAACCCCTGATCCCTGCACCATTGGTCAGTGTTTTAACCATTGTGCTGTGGCTCTGTTCCTGTGCTTGTGCATCAGCGCGCCGCCTTGTGCCTATCAGCGCGCCGCCTTCTGCTGCCCAAGGGGACCAGTGCGCCGCCTTCTGCTGCCCAGAAATAACTGTGCGCCGCCTTATGCCGCCCAAAAGGCACTGTGCGCCGCCTTCTGCCGCCCAAAAATAACTGTGCGCCGCCTTATGCCGTTCCAAATTAATTTGCCTCCTAAAACAATGTTAATCATTACAGTTACTGCCTCAGCTGACCTTTGTCGTTGCGCACACTGGGGGATTGAACCCATGGCCCCTGCACCATTGGTCAGTGTCTTCACCGTTGTACCACGGCTCTGTTGTTTTGTATACTCAGCAGCGCGCCACTTTGCCTTTCCACGCGGTAATGTCGACCCCCGCACATTAGCGCGACGCACACACGTCCGGTTGCTTACTACCGTTTTTTTTCTATTTTCTGCCTGAACCGCCCACTCCTTATATGGCACACGCTCACTAGCGCGGCCCCGCACGTTAGGAATGTTTAGTAAACATGCCCCTATGTCTCTATTTATTTTTTCATTTATCGTGTATGCTTTTATTTATTTATTTATTTTGGAGGTGGACAACACAACAAGCAAGAGATGAGTGCTTATTTATTGAAAAAAACCCTATGTGTTTCGGCAACACGCCTTCTTCGGGGGGTATGCATATTAAACCATAAAACAAACACATATACATAATGTTACATATAATAAATACATAAAAGATAAAATATATAATATTCTGACATAAAAACATATAATGAATATATAAAAAGTGTATATAAAGCTTAGTTACTCACCTGTAACAGGTGATCTCCGGGAACAGCAGGAATTTAGTCCTTACATATGGGTATCGTCGGTACCGACGGAGCCTGAGTGGGAACGCTCCCCAGCGTCCAATCAGAAAGCTTTTTGGAGCATCCCACAGCGCCTGTGTGCTGCCTTCCTGTCTTTCCCAACTGCCTCTCTCCAGTTGAGTTTTAAAGCTGAGACAAAGAGAGAGAGAGGGAAAGGAAAGAGATAGATAGAGAGATACAACTCCTAGGGGAGGTGGGTGGGTTGTGAGGACTAAATTCCTGCTGTTCCCGGAGATCACCTGTTACAGGTGAGTAACTAAGCTATCTCCAGGAACAAGCAGGAATGTAGTCATCACATATGGGGATTCCATAGCTTTAGGTGCCAGGGAGAGACCCCAGAAGTTGTGTGTCCCTGAAAAGGGCTCCACTTCCCCCTATGGATCTCTGGCATCCTACCAGGGATGGTGGGCGGGAGTCCTTGTCCAAGCAGTAATGGACTGTGAAGGTATGAACCGAGGCCCAAGTGGCTGCTCGACAGATGTCGTCAATAGACACAGAGTGTAGATGAGCCATTGAGGCTGCCATGGCTCTCACATTGTGAGCTGTGACATGGCCCTCCAGAGAAAGGTTCTTACTTTGATAGGTGAAAGAAATACACTGAGCAATCCAGTTAGATAGTGTTCTCTTGGAAACTGGAAGTCCCAAATGAGAAGGATCAAAAGCAACAAAGAGTTGAAAGGACTTTCTATGTTGCTGTGTTATTTGTAAGTAAAAAGCTAGAGCCCTTTTACAGTCCAAGGTATGAAGATTCCTCTCTGCATTTGATGCATGAGGTCCTGGAAAAAAGACAGGTAGGTAGACCTCTTGGTTGAGGTGAAAAGGCGAGAGCACTTTAGGCATAAAGTGTGGATGAGTCCTAAGGACTACCTTGTCATGATGGAACCTTGTATAAGGTAGATTAGCTACTAGTGCTTGCAGTTCACTAATGCGGCATGCTGATGTGATTGCAATGAGAAAGATAACCTTCCAAGAAAGAAATTTCAAGGAGGTGGTAGCCAAAGGTTCAAAGGGTGGCTTCATGAGCTGACCAAGAACCAGGTTCAAGTCCCATGCCACTGGAGGCGGTCTAATGGGAGGCTTAGTTAGAAGGAGGCCTCTCATAAATCTTGCTATAAGAGGATGAGAGGAAATAGTTTGTCCATTTAGAGGCTTAAGGGAAGCTGCAATAGCACTCAAATGGACTCTTACTGAATTTGTTTTAAGGCCTGCATTAGACAAATGGAGGAGATACTCCAGCAAAGATTCCAGAGGTATCGCAAGGGGGTTAAGACCCTTTTAAGAACACCAAACAGTAAACCTCTTCCACTTGAAAGCATAAGAACGTCTAGTGGAAGGTTTTCTGGAAGCATAAAGAACATCTTTCACTTGCTGAGAAAGATGAAGATCTTGGAGATCTAGGCCTTCAGCAACCAAGCCCTGAGATGCAGAGACTGGGTATTGGGATGCTATAACATTCTGTTCTCCTGAGATAGGAGATCTGGAGCAGACCCTAACTCCAGGGAGGGATCTTGAGAGAGATGTAGAAGCAGAGGGTACCACACTTGCCGTGGCCAATGTGGTGCTATGAGAATCATGTGGCCTCTGTCTCTCTGAAGCTTGAAAAGGGTTTTGGGAATTAGGGGAATGGGTGGAAAGGCATACAGGAAGTCTTGAACCCAGTGAAGGAGGAAAGCATCCTTTGCCTGAGCTCCCTGAGCTGGAGTTCTGGAACAGAACCGGGAAAGTTTGGCATTCCACGTACTTGCAAAGAGGTCTATGTCCGGGGTTCCCCAAAGTTGAAAAATCCTGGCCACCTGGTCTGCATGCAGAGACCACTCGTGTGGAAGGAGAACTCGACTGAGTCTGTCTGCCCAAGAGTTTTGAACGCCTGGAAGATACACTGCCAGAAGAAGAATCTGATGCTCTCTGGCGAGGGCCCACAGTCGCAAAGCTTTGTTGCAAAGTGACAGAGAACCTGTTCCCCCCTGCTTGTTCATGTAGAACATGGCTACTTGATTGTCCGTATGAATAAGGACTGTCTTGTAGCTGAGCAGGGTGTGGAACACTCGCAGAGCAAGGAAGATTGCTCTGAGCTCCAAGAGATTGATATGTAGACAACTCTCCTGTGGAGACCAGGTGCCTTGGGTGGAGAGGTCTTGCAGATGAGCTCCCCAACCCATTGGAGAAGCATCTGTTGTAAGAGTTGCTTGGGGCAGGGGTTGCTGAAAGGTGGACCCCAGCAACAGGTTTTGAGTGGACTTCCACCACTGGAGAGACAAAATGAGGCAACTTGTGTTTGCTATTTTGTCTGACAGGCAGCCTGATGCCTGGGTCCATTGGGTGGATAAAGTACACTGAGCTGCCCTCATGTGAAGGCGAGCATATGGTACCACATGCACCGTGGATGCCATGTGGCCTAGTAACTGTAAAATTTCTCGAGCAGTTAAAAGGGGCTTTAGCACTGCTTGAGAAGCTAATTGCACCAAGCGAAGGCAACGGGCCTGGGGAAGATAGGCCCTTGCTCTTGTGGTATCCAGCAAGGTTCCTATGAACGCTAGAGACTGAGTAGGAGTTAGACTGGATTTTGGGATGTTTATTACCAGCCCTAAATACTGAAGGATACGCATTGTGCAGGATAGAGAAGTCTTGGCCTCTGACTGTGTTGGAGCTCGAATAAGCCAGTCGTCCAAGTAAGGGAAGATGAATATTCCCAGAGTGCGTAGAAATGCTGCTACCACAGCCATGCATTTCGTGAACACACTTGCTGCAGAGGCCAGACCAAAGGGAAGCACCCTGTATTGGTAGTGCTTTCCTTGAAACAGGAACTGAAGAAACCTTCTGTGGGTTGGATGGATGAGAACATTGGTGAACGCATCCTTGAGATATAGAGAACAAAGCCAATCCTGACTCTGAAGGTATGGAAGCAGAGCTCCGAGAGAAATCATTTTGAATTTCTCCTTGACAAGGAATTTGTTCAATTTTCTGAGATCTAAGATAGGTCTGTAGCCCCCTGTTTTCTTTGGAATAAGAAAATAAGGGGAATAGAACCCTGTGCCCTGTTGATGAAGAGGCACTTCTTCTATTGCCCCTTGGGCAAGAAGGATGGTAACCTCCTGACCTAACAGGTCGATGAGAGAGGTCATAAGAACATAAGATATGCCATACTGGGTCAGACCAAGGTCCATCAAGCCCAGTATCCTGTTTCCAACAGTGGCCAATCTACGTCATACGTACCTAGCAGTTTCCCCAAAAGACACAGGTTCCGCAATGCTTGTACTGGGTCAAGCATTGATATCCTGGGTCCCTTCTTAATAATGGTTTATGGACCTTTCCTCCAGGAACTTGTCCAAACCTTTTTTACACCCAGCTACACTAACAGCCTTTACTACTTCCTCCGGTAACAAATTCCAGAGTTTGATTACACGTTGAGTGAAGAAATATTTTCTTTTATTATTTTTAAATAGTTTACCCTACAGCTTCATTGCATGTCCCCTAGTCTTTCTATATTCTGATAACATAAACAATCGATCTACGTTTACCCGTTCCACTCCGCTCATTAATTTATAGACTTCTATCATATCTCCCCTCAGCCGTCTCTTTTCCAGGTTAAAGAGCCCTAACCTTTTTAGCCTTTCTTCATAGGAGTATCCTTCCATCCCCTTTACCATTTTGGTGGCTCTTCTCTGAACCTTTTCTAATAACGCTATATTTTTATTTATTTATTTTATTTTAGCTGTATTTATATCCCGCTTTTCACCGGGTCAAAGTGGTCAATTGGGAGATACATTTAACACGAGGGGATATGACACACATACGCTAATACTTACAGGGAACATGGGCAATGGAGGGTTAAGTGGCTTGCCCAAGACCACAAGGAGTGCCTATAGGACTAGAGATCCCAGTCCCTCCGGTCTGAGATTGCTGTCCCCAGGTGGGACTTGAACCCCTGGCCCTCCGACCCGAAGTACCTTGTCTTAACCACTAGGCCACTCCCCCCCCCCCCCCCTTTTTAAGATACGGCGACCAGAATTGCACACAATATTCAAGGTGTGGTCTCACCATGGAACGATATAGAGGCATTATAATATTTTTTGTTTTATTTTCCATTCCTTTCCTTATGATACCTAGCATTCTATTTGCTCTCTTGGCTACCGCTACACACTAGGCCGAGGGTTTTAACATGCTATCCACAATTACGCCTAAAGCTTTTTACTGGGTGGTGGTTCCTAATGTGGAACCTTGCATCGTGTAACCATAGTTTGGGTTGTTCTTCCCTAGGTGCATAACTTTGCACTTGTCCACATTAAATTTCATCTGCCATTTTGATGCCCAGTCTTCCAATTTATCAAGATCCTCTTGCAATTTTCCACAATCCTCTTGGGTTTTAACAACTTTAAATAGTTTTGTGTCATCTGCAAATTTGATAACCTCACTCGTTATTCCACTTTCCAGGTCATTTATGAATATGTCAAAAAGCAGCGGACCCAGCACAGATCCCTGGGGTACACCACTATTCACTTTTCTCCATTGGGAAAATTGGCCATTTAGCCCAACCCTCTGCTTTCTATCTTTTAACCAGTTCTTGATCCACAGTAGTACACTGCCTCCTATCCCATGACTCTTTAGTTTTGCCAAAAGTCTCTCATGAGGGACCTTGTCAAAGGCTTTCTGAAAGTCCAGATACACTATATCAACCGACTCACCTTTGTCCACCTGTTTATTCACACTTTCAAAAAAACATAATAGATTAGTAAGACAAGATCTTCCTTGTCTAAAACCATGTTGGCTCTCTCCCATTAAGCCATGACTATCTACATGCTGAGTAATTTTATTCTTTATGATGGTTTCTACCATTTTTCCCAGTACTGACGTGAGGCTTACCGGTCTGTAGTTTCCCAGATCACCCCTGGAACCCTTTTTAAAAATTGGCGTTACATTGGCGATCCTCCAATCTTCAGGTATTACAGATGATTTTAATGAAAATTCACAGTTTACTAATAGCAGGTCTGCAATCTCATATTTCACTTCTTTCAACACCCTTGGATGTATACTAGGGTGGTCCACTGCCATAGGGGAAAAAATAAAAGTAGAAATTTCTTTGCTCCCTGGCCTGATTCTGGTTCCATTTATGTAGAAAACAATGTGTGCAAATTTGAAGCCAAACAAATAATATTTAGGGGTGGCTCAAGGTCCCTATCTATCAGGCCCCTGGATCCCCCCCATGGTTCGTCAGACCACTGGGTATTATCTGCTCATAGACGGGGGTATCATGCTTGCCAAGCACTCAATGTGGTCCAGATGCTAGT
This sequence comes from Ichthyophis bannanicus, assembly GCA_033557465.1. Lineage (NCBI taxonomy): Eukaryota > Metazoa > Chordata > Amphibia > Gymnophiona > Ichthyophiidae > Ichthyophis > Ichthyophis bannanicus. The sequence continues at coordinate 734,130,064 of CM066036.1, forward strand.
AAGGACTTTGACGATGTGGGGAACATCGTACGGTGTTGCGAGACAACACCCAGAAGGAACTGGAGTTGCTCTTCTTTTGTGGTGTGTCGGCCTTTGAACTCCTCAATGAGTTTGACCCCTCGCTCAGCCACATCGTTGATCACTGGAAGATTTTTTACTTTCTTCAGACCGTCTTTGAATGATGCATTCTCTTCCCAGTCTTCTGGGTCTGCATTAAGAAAATCACTGTTGATGTCGAGGTGTTTCAGGAAACGGAATGACTTGCGAGTTGCAAAAGATTCAAGTGGTGGAATCATGGAACTTTTCAATTCGACCCGCTTTGGGGGATCTTCGTCTTCGTCATCATCCTCATTGCTTTCGTCTGATTCTGCCGGGATCATGGCCGACACTATGGCCCGCTTTGTCGGTGCTGAAACAGCTTCATCGAACAGTGACAGTGCCACAAGCTCCTCTGACACATACCACAGATGCTGTTGAAGTTTGTCTCTGGCCGCTCTTCCAACATGGTCATTGTGGTAAGAGTGTAGTTTCTTCAGCATCTCCAAATCTGTTCGAGGAGCAACTGCGCATCAGGGGCAGAAAACCAGGCTTCCACATGAATCAGGATGGAGAAAATGCTCACATCACGAACACAGGACTCCTCCCGTTGGGTAAGATCTTTGAGTTGTCCTCGGAACATCCAAATCTTGAGACAGTACAAGACTTTTGCCATCCATCTGGCATGATGGAAAGCTCCGGGTTTCTTGAAATTGAAACTAGGAAGATTCCCTCCAAGGCAGACAATCGTTAACTCCAAGAATTCCAGGTAATCATCTCGGCGATTGCCCTGTGCCAACTTGGATTCCGCAAACTTCATGATGCGATCCCTGTCAGGTTGCAGCACCTCCAAGTCTTTTCCAGTTTGATAACTGGACTTGTCAAGGGAGCCCCAATTCTTTTGGAACCGGCAAAAGAGTTGGGCATCGGGACCCGATGAAGCTCCAGAGCATGTAGAGAATACTGCACCAAGAATTATTTCGTAAATGTGATGGCGGCATGCCAAATGAAGGACTGTGCGACGGAGTCTCTGTTCTAGAAGAATGCATGCACCTGATCGACGTCCCGTGTTCGATGCAGTTGTATCAAAGCAGAAGCCTGCAACCTTTTCATCCAAACACCATTCCTGTAACAGTTCATAAACTGCTGCAGCTTGATTCTCGCCCGTTCCTGATGTCAGTTTTGGTACACCAAGAAGTTGTGTTTCTCCAGTGGAGACAGCCGTTATCAAAACTGGAAGGCAGTCAACGGATGTGGTTGAACAGAGGAGAGATGGCAATAACTTGCTATCCCAATGCGCAATGCATGTTTTGCCTTCGGCTTTGAATGCGTTGTGCAGGTCCGTCCATTGTTGCTGACGGTGCTTTTCTCTATGGTGCTTGACGCTGGAGCGGCTGATATTGAGCTCCCCAGGATAATGTCCCAGACTTCTGGCGGTTTCAGCTACCACAAACAGAGCATTGCGATCCGTTGTCCCTGTCCGATCAAGGGCTGCTGTAAGCTCTGGGGTCCAGACATTGTTATGTCCAAACAGCTTCATTTGTGGAGTTGCTTTCTTCTGTCCGTTATCTGAATCCGCAGATGTCAATGAGTCTTCACCTGACTCTGCTGAGGAAGAAGATCCTTCCAGCTGAACTTTGCTTGTAGTTGCCTAGGCTTCGGCAACATGTTTTTGTCTGCGCCTTTTCAGTTCTTCTTCTCGCTGTTGCGATCTTGCTTCCATGTTGGCCAGTTTCTTGTCCATCACGCACATTGAGCCACGGCGCCCAGGTTCTCGTTGCGCTATTAAGAATTCTTTGTCTTCTTGAATATGAATTAAAGACATTGCATTGGCATGCGCCACATCAAATAGGTTTTTCATTGCAACCTGGAATTCTTTTTCATTTGCCTCTTGTTTCCCTCCTCTCCCTTTGTTTTTCTTCAAAAGTTTCCACTGATTGAACAATTTCTTTACTTTTTCTTGAATTTTGTCATTTCTTTGAACAGGAAGCCTGGCCTTTTCCCAGTAAGCTTCTACTTCACTTGTTACAATAGATGCACTTTCACTAACGCCTTTGTTTAATGTCATATGGTGATGTAAAAATACACTTAACACTTGCTCCTTGCTGGGGAGCTTGGCCCCCAGAATTGTGGTGGACATTTCTTCAATGAGATAAAAACCACGTTTTTTGCCATCTGAAAAGAATAAAGATACAAAGATGATAGTACAATGTCTTTGCCACCTCTCAGAGACGAGATTAGTTCAAATATGATGCAATCAAATGTAATCAGCGTGGAACTGAGTGGATGATACAAGATGATGCAACATTTCATCATCTGCTCCCAGGGAAAAATCTCAAGACTTGTTGAGCCACCCCTAAATATTATTTGATTGGCTTCAAACTTTGTACACAGTGTTTTCTACCTAAATGGAACCAGAATCAGGACAGGGAGAAAAGGAATTCAGGAATTCATTTTTATGGACCACCCTAATGTATACCATCCAGCCCAGGTGATTTGCTACTCTTCAGTTTATCTAATAGTTGTAATACATCTTCCCGATGTATCGATATTTCCTTCAATTCTTCCGCACCTTTAAATACCACTTCAGTCATGGGTAACATCCCTACATCTTCCTCAGTAAAGACCGAAGCAAAGAATTCATTCAGTCTCTCCGCTATCGCCTTGTCGCCTCTTAATGCCCCTTTAACTCCTCTATCATCTAATGGACCAACTGATTCTCTCACAGGTTTTTTGCTACGAATGTACTTGAAAAAATCTTTATTTCGCGTTTTTGCTTCCGCAGCAAGCTTCTTCTCAAATTCTCCCTTTGCCTGCTTTATCAATGCCTTGCATTTGACTTGCCAGTGCTTGTGCTGTTTCCAGGTTTTGTCGTTTGGCTCTTTTGTCCATTTCCTGAAAGATGCTTTTTTGGCAACAACAGCCTCTCTGACCTCCCCTTTAAACCATGCTGGCAGTTTTTTGGACTTCCTTCCACTTTTCTTAAAGCATGGAATACAGCTGGTCTGGGCTTCCAAGATAGTATTTTTCAACAACACCCAAGCTTGATGTAAGTCTTTAACCTTTGCAACTGCTCCTTTTAGTCTTTTCTTAACTATTTTCCTCATTTTATCATAGTCTCCCTTTCGAAAGTTAAAAGGTAGTACTGTAGATTTCCTTACTATCCCTCCTCCACTAATTAAATCAAAGATGATCATGCTATGATCACTATTGCCAAGTGGCCCCAACACCCTTATCTCTTGCACTATATCTGGTGTTCCACTAAGGACTAGGTCTAATAACACTTATTAAAAGAGGGCTGCTACACAGTACCCTGTCCTGTGCTGCTGAGGTAAGCTATACTCTTATTTGATTTTAAATTTTATATTATAGCTCTTTGCTGCTGCTAGGCTCTAACGTATTATGAAATTTAAACTACAAGCTCTCTGCTGGGTTCTAAATTTAACCAGAAACTCTCTTCTGTGTTTTAACTTTAAATTAAAAGCACTTTGCTGATGCTAGGCCCTGATTGACTATTACATTTAAATTACAAGCTCTCTGCTGGGTTCCAAATTAAACCAGAAAGCTCTCTTCTGTGTTTTAAATTTAAACTAAAAGTACTTTGATACTAGGCCCTGAGTGACTATTAAATTTAAACTACAAGTTCTCTGCTGGGTATGATATGTAACCAGAAATTTCTCTTCTGTGTTTTAAATTTAAACTTAAACTGCTGCTACTAGGCTCTGACTGATTTAACAAAAAATAGTGGGTTCCCAGATTAATTAGCTTTAATACAAAGAATTCCTTACAGAAAATTCCCAGAAGTATATACTCACAATTGCAGATCTCTCTCCAGAAGTAACAGTCCCCTTTTGTAGTCCTGCAAGACTGAAGATCACAGAGCTCTGGTTGAGCTATTTATGTCTGTGCTGCTGAGGTAAGCTGTGACTAACTTCCTGGATGATTACCAGTCCTTGCTTGGATAGAAGGAGTCTTTCAAAATGGCCTTTTGTCCTGCCACCTGGTGTTAACACGTATTGAAAAATTTCACAGGTCTCTTGCCCCCTAGGTAGAAAGCCTCTTTGTAAAGGTCTCTAGAAGACTTTTATTTGCTCTTCAAAGAGTACTGACCCTGTTTTTCCTTTTGTGCTAATCTATATTCTTATTTAAATTATAGCTCTTTGCTTCTGCTAGGCTCTAACTTATTATGAAATTTAAACTACAAGCTCTCTGCTGGGTTCTAAATTTAACCAGAAAGCTCTCTTCTATGTTTTAACTTTAAACTAAAAGTTCTTTGCTGATGCTAGGCCCTGAATGACTATTAAATTTAAACTACAAGCTCTCTGCTGGGTTCCAAATTAAACCAGAAAGCTTTCTTCTGTGTTTTAACTTTAAACTAAAAGTACTTTGCTGATGCTAGGCCCTGAGTGACTATTAAATTTAAACTACAAGCTCTCTGCTGGGTTCCAAATTAAACCAGAAAGCTCTCTTCTGTGTTTTAAATTTAAACTAAAAGTACTTTGATACTAGGCCCTGAGTGACTATTAAATTTAAACTACAAGCTCTCTGCTGGGTATGATATGTAACCAGAAAGTTCTCTTCTTTGTTTTACATTTAAACTTAAACTGCTGCTAGTAGGCCCTAACTGATGTAACAAAAAATAGTGGGTTCACAGATTAATTAGCTTTAATACAAAGAATTCCTTACAGAAAATTCCCAGAAGTATATACTCACAATTGCAGATCTCTCTCCAGAAGTAACAGTCCCCTTTTGTAGTCCTGCAAGGTCGGAGAATTGAACTGCTTCACTATTGTGGGAAGGGGCATGCTTGAAAAATGAAGTTTGTACCCCTCTTTTATGATGGAGAGTGTCCAATGCTCTGCTGTTATTTGCCCTCATCAGGGAGCAAAATGACATAACCTTCCTGGAATGGTGGAAAGTTCTGGTCCTTCCAGAGCCAGAAAGGCTAAGTTCTCTAGCTGAAAGTCAAAGGCCCTGAGGAGGCTGAGGCTGCTGGGCCAGTTGAGGCCTAGCAGCCTTTGCTTTCTTCTGTTTGGGTGGTTGCTGACGTTTGGTTGAAAACTGAACTGCAGAAGATGCCTGCTGACCATAAGCAGGATAAAATATTTTATTTTTAGAAAAAGGTGTTTTCTTGAACAACTTTTTCCTAATAGGATCAGCAGTAGACTTGGATAGTCTATCCAAAGTGGAATTTTCAGCATCCGTTTCATTGGCTTTTTCTTGCCAATCTTTACCAAACAGGTTCTCACCAGTACAAGGGATATTTCCCAATTTATCTTGTACCCAGAGCTCTAAATCAGATGCTTGGAGCCAAGCAATTCTATGTGCACCTATGGCGATAGCCGAGGTTCTGCTTATACATTCAAAGCAGTTGAAGGCTGCATGGTTGGAGAATTTAGAGACATCTTGGGCATGTTTGAGCCAAGTGAGAAACTCCTGTCTTTTATCCTCAGAGATGAAAGGACTTAAAGTCTGTAGATGATCAGTGACTTCCTTTAGGAACATTCCCATGTAGAGACTATAGGAACTGATTCTTGCAGCAAGCATGGAAGCTTGAAAGACTCTACGTCCAAAAGCATCCAGAGTTCTGCATTCACGTCCTGGAGGATTAGAGGCATGTCTTTTTGCACTTCTAATCCTTCTCATAGCAGATTCCACCACAATAGATTGGTGAGGAAGCTGAGTATTATGGAAGCCAGGACAAAGAGGGACACGATACATAGTATCTAACTTACAAGAATGAGGAGAGGTGGTAAGAGGTGTTTCCCACATCCTCAACATGAGATCATATAGAATCTCATGAATGGGTAGGGTAGCTGCCTCCTTAGGAGTTTTGGCATATTGTAAAATATCCAACTCCTTGGCCCTTGGCTCTGTCTCAGGGGCCACAGTGATGGACAGGCCCCGAGCCACCTCTCTGATGAAGTCTTGGAAAGGCATGTCCTCTGGAGAAGACATCCTGCATTTAGGGGAGGAGGACTCCTGTGGAAGAAGCATCGCTGCATCAACAGAACTTTCAGATTCCTCAGATTCTTCTGAGGAATCAAAGTATCGTCTGTCCGGATGCTCCTGCAGAGCCCGATACCCGTACAGAGCAAGATCGGTATCGGGAATAACCGGTACCGGGGAATCGGTACCGGAGGGCATTAGAGGACAGGGTACCGGCATAGCAGACACCGATGCCGATGTCGATGCTATCGGTACCGGTACCGATACCGATACCGATGCCGGTGCCAGTGCCGGTACCGGTGGAGTTGCCTGTCGCGGTACCAAGGGCGTTGATGCCACAAGGAAAGCTGCTAGACTGTGTTCTATGGACAGAATTCTCTGGTCCATAGACGCTGCCAAAGCCTGGAAGTCAGTACCTGTGGGAACCACCGGTACCCCAGAGCATGGCACCAGGAAATCTGTCGAGGCCGAGCCATCGAGAACATCCTGGAACCCCGATGATGATGCTTTGGAAGCCGAAGCCTCCCGCCGGGGTAATTTTGCCAGTGCAGAATCCTCGAGGGCAACGCCAGAGGCATCTCGATGCTTAGAAGGAGATCTACCCTTCGAGGACCGGCTGGATTTATGTTTAGTTACCTGAGATCCACGGGAAGAAGAAGAAGCCCTGGAAGACATCGATGCCACCGAAGCCGCATCAGAGGGAAACAGGGTACTGAGCTTAGCAGCTCGGTTTTGTTGACCTCTTCTAGACATCATAGCACAGGACACACAATTTGTGATGGAGTGGTCAGGACCTAAACATTTTAAACACCAATCATGGGTGTCGGTGACGGAAATGGTACCGCCACATTTTGTGCACTTTTTAAAACCTGAAGCAGATTTTTCCATGTTAAGGAAAGTTTTTGGGCCTAAGGCCCAAAAAGGTGGGTGCACCTGAAGAAAAGAAAAAACAGATATATATATAATTTTTTTTTTAAAAAGAAAAGAAAGACCGGCGGTACCGGTAGAGCGTCGGAGAAGGCAGACGCGACCACAAAAAGAAATAAAGAAATTCTTCTGCGGTGACAGGAACATGACCTGCTGGCTCCGTGGAAAAAGAAGAACTGGAGAGAAGCAGTTGGGAAAGGCGGGAAGGCAGCACGCAGGTGCTGTGGGATGCTCCCAAAAGCTTTCTGATTGGACGCTGGGGAGCGTTCCCGCGCAGGCTCCATCGGTACCGACGATATCCATATGTGATGACTACATTCCTGCTTGTTCCTGGAGATAGGAATATAAAATAAATAATAAATAATATTAATATTTATTAAATTTGACAGAGTTAATAAATATGAAATGAATATATAAAAATACATAACTACAAGGACAACGGTTAAAAAGCATGTTATAAATAAAAATAAACATAAACATACAAATTAATTGTGTTTCAAAAGCAGGCAATGATAATATTAATGACAAAGGCAAGGAGAAGAGGAAGATACGCGGATGTACTTACTAAAGGCACCTTGTGAGAGGGTAGTCTTTAAAAAGACACCAATCAATCTGATGCTTGAAGGCTAAAAAATTAAATAGAACACAATATTGTGTGATTATGCAATCTTACTTCCAAAGAGTCAGGTAGAGAGCTACTGACTTATGCTTTTATGAATATGACATTTGTAGAAGAGAGAAACCATTTCAGTCGGCAATGTACAGCAAAGGTAGGGAGACCAAGAAAAGTGATAGTAGTGATACATGTGCAGCAACATCATAGTGCCCAAGTACAAAAGGGCACTACGGTGAGGCTGCAAATGGGGTACAGGGGTCTGCAGGCAGGACATGCAGTGCGGCTGCTGGGGCACAGGGCGGACATGAGTGTGTGTCCCACAGTGTACCAGGGGACAGTACCCAGCAAGTACCCCAAAGGGCACATAACATTGGCAAGCATGCCGGGCGGAAGCATGGATGTTTATGCAGGCACCCCTACACCATATCACGCACCATAGGCAGCCGCCTACCAGCAAACTGAATGACCTGGGACTGTGCACCACCAGCACCACCGGCACAAGGGCATGTCGGCATGGTGGTGGAGGGGTGCTGGTGGTGTAGGGGGTAGTGGCATCTGCCCACAGAAGAGCAAGGCCAAGCCCTGTTTAGGTGGGTGTCATGCACTGCAACAGACAAGGTCTGTCTGACGAACAGTCATGGTATCCCCAGGGAATGATCTTTCTCTGTGGCAAAGGTTTGGTGCAGTACACACTGCCAGTGTGTTCAGGGGCAGAAGGTCACAGATTCAAGTACAAGTTGTGGCTCCTACAAATTACATCCCCATATTTTACCCAGTACTAAATCATGATAATAAAGATGGAATCTTTATTGCAGATAAAATAAACATGCCTGAAACGCCTATATTTTATGCTACAGAGCACAGACACCATAAACATGTGCAATCCCAAGAGCAGAGTTTCTCAACTGCAGTCCTGGAGGGCCAAACACCATTCAGGTTTCATGCTGTCCCTAATAAATATGCCTGTGCTGCATTTGTATGCACCACCCCCAATGTATGCAAATGTATCTCATGCATATTCATTAGGAACAGCATGAAAACCTGAACTGTGTTTGGCCCACCAGGACCGGAGTTGAGAACCTCTGCCCTAAAGCAGCAGCCAACAGGGGTACAAACACCCACATCCACAGGCTCCACTATCCATCGGCTCATGGAGAGTCAGGCTGTTGGGCCCTGCGCGGAGCAGCATCTACCAATACTAGCACCTGTATACCTTAGCAATACCGTCTTAAACTTGGAAAAACGTTCTACATATATCAAAAGGTTGCTATAATTAATTTCAGATAACAAATCTTAAGTTAAACACAATTTGTTGACAGAGATTCATCATAGCAACCTTTCTGATATCTGTAGAGTGTGTTTCAGTTCTTGCTTCTGACAGTGTTTATCACCCTGGGGACTGACCCTAACAGTATTGAATACCATAGCATGCCTGCACTGTGCCCAGGACTGGTGTGGTGGCCAGGTCTGCCAACCACCTCTATATTTGCACAATGCTGAAATAGGTGTGGGAGTGTGTGTATGTCCATCCAGTGTTTTGTGGCTGCCTACACCTTACTGAGCCCACAATGCTTTCACTTTTTCCAGTGTTAGCCTGCCAATGTGCATAATGAGGAGCAAGGTACTGTGGGTATGGCCCGGAAAGAGTGGCCTGGGCAGGATCCATCTGCACACAGGGCATAGGACAATGGCTGGGACATTGTAGTGCCTGACCACCACCTGCACGGACAGGGTGGCCACAGCATGTCATGCGGGGGGGGGGGGGGGGGTCATTCTCACCCTGACTGTGCAGTGACAATGGCATAGCTAGGTTCCCCCATAGTGCTGTACATCACTTTGCTCAAGTAGTATTTATGAGTTTTATTTTCTGAAGCCCACTCACTTCCATGCTTGTTTGGTGTGTGTGCTTACATCCCATTTTTGGGTACATACAGTTTTTCCAGGAATATGCACTATGTAATAGCTAGCAAACTGTCTGCAATTAGCATGTGTATGGCTGGAACACTGTGCAGGGTGCATTGGGTGAAGACTGACTGTGCCCTCTGCTGGTGAATGTCAGATAGTGGTGGGGGGCAGCTGAGCTTTTCCAGGCCCCCTGCCTGTCTGTCAGTGCCCTATGTGATGCGTACAGACCTGCATTGACTGCCCTGTATGGTGCCTATTCCCCAGCAGGACTGGGGTTGATGGTCCCCCTCTACTGCCACCATTGTAGAGATGTAGAATGTAGATCTGTTGGTGGGAGATCCTGTCCCCCCACCCTGAGCCACAGAGGTCGGTACTACATAATCCCCTTTTGGGTCCAAACACCACCCTTCTCTTATAACATGTGACCATGGCAGCTACACATGAAATACACTATTTTGGGGGCATCATAGTCCACAAGGGCTAGACATGACTGGGGAATACAGATGGACACAAGTGTGTCTGCAAGGACTACTTATCACACACTGGCACTGATGGGGACCTGCAGTATAGCCTATCTCAGCCAAGCCAGGCGCTATGGACCTGGTGCTGGGTGCCCCACCTTACCCTCAGGGTGAGCACAGGAACCACACAATGTCACGGTCTGTAGCTACTCTGTGCCAGTAACACACACTGTCAGTTCCCCCTACCAGGCTGGGGTGCTATAGAGGCGCATACCCCATCTTGTGATCAGATGTAGGCTGCTGATCTGCATGTGCAATGCATCATGAGTATGGGAGGGTTTACCCTATCCTGGTGACCACAGCAGACAGTTTGTGTGGTGACCTGCAGTCTTTCTGTAGCCAGCCAGTGGTGTGTCAGACACTATAGAGATGTAGCCCACTGGTTACTTCAATGACTGTGGAGGCAGCAATCATGGGCTTGCTCCCACAGTGGTGTTATTTAATAAGACTGTCTGAGACTTTTCCTTTTAATTTTAATCAGTGCTGCCAGCAAAAACACCCTCACAGTGCCCTAGCCTAAGGTGCCTCATAAAGCACCCTATAGGGCACCCTATAAAGTACCCTATAAAGCGCCCTATAGGGCACATTATAAGGTGCCTTGGCAGACAGGGCACTTTATAATGTGCCCTATGGAGTGCCTTATAGGGCGCCTCATGAGGCACCTTAGGTTACGGCATTGTGAGGGTGTTTTTGCTGGCAGCACTGATTTAAATTAAAAGGAAATTCCTCGGACAGCCTTCTTACAAAACACCACTGCAGGATCAAACCCATGACATCTGCCTCCACAGTCATTGCAGTAACCAGTGGGTTACAGCTTTATATTTTATAGCACTGTGCTGGCATGCACTTAGGGTTAACGTGCGTTAATGTGCCACAGCGCCCACTATCGCACGATACCAATTCCTTGCAACCTTCCCTCCGGACCACCCACTTCCTTATATGGCATTCTTCACATTAACGCTGCAACTAGCACCGGTAACATTAAGGAGTATGTTTACTAAACCGTCTTAATGTTACCAGCACTAGTTGCAGCGATAATTTGTGAAGAATGGCATATAAGGAGTAGGCGTTCTGGCGTCAAGGTAGGAAGAATCTGTATCGCGCGATAGTGGGCACCATGGCACATTAATGCACGTTAACCCTAAGTTCATTCCAGCACAATGTTGTAGGCTATAAAGATGTAGGCCACTGGTTACTGCAATGACTGTAAAGGCAGAGGTCATGGGTTCAATCCTGCAGTGGTGTTATGTAAGAAGGCTTTCTAAGGCATTTCCCTTTTCTAATTTAAATCAGTGCTGTCTGAGGCACTAACTTTTTTAAGTTAAATCAGTGCTGCCAGCAAAAACACCCTCACAGTGCTGTAATATAAGGTGCCGCATAAGGCACCCTATAAGGCACTCCAAAGGGCACATTATAAAGTGCCCTGTCCGCCAAGACACCTTCTAATGTGCCCTATAGGGCGCTTTATAGGTTGCCCGATAGGGCGTCTTATGAGTCACCTTAAGGTTACAGCACTGTGAGGGTGCATTTTGCTGGCAGCACTGATTTAAATTAAAAGGAAAAACCTCAGAGAGCCTTATTAAATAACACCACTGTGGGATCAAACCCAAGACACCTGCCTCCACAGTCACTGAAGCAACCAGTAGGCTACATCTCTATAGCTACTACCACACTGCTGGCTGGCTACAGAAAGACTGCAGGTCACCACACAAACTGTCTGCTGTGGTTATCAGGATAGGGTAAACCCACCCGTACCCATGATGCACTGCACATGCAGATCAGCAGTCTACAGCTGATCACATAATGGGGTATGCACCCCCCAAGCACCTAAGCCTGGTAGGGGGAACTGACCGTGTATGTTATTGGCACAGAGTATTTATTTTATTTATTTATTTGCAGTCTCTTTTATACCGTGCTATTCGAGTAGCTACAGAACGTGAGATTGTGCGGGTCCTGTGCTCACCCTGAGGGTGAGGTGGGGCACCCAGCACCAGGTCCACAGCACCTGGCTTGGCTGCATTAGACTATGCTGCAGGTTCCCATCAGTGCCACTGTGTGAGAAGTAGTCCTTGCAGACACACCAAGGGTATACCTGTGTCCGTCTGTATTTCCCAGGCATGTCTAGCCCTTGTGGACTATGATGTACCCAGAATAGTGCATGTCCTGGGTGGGTACCATAGTCACCGGTTATAGGTGAAGGGGGGTGTTTGGACCTAAAAGTGGATTATGTAGCACCACCCAACCTGCCCTCTGTGGCTCAGGGTGGGGGGGGGGGGGAAGGATCTCCCACTAACAGATCCACTTTTACATCTCTGCAATGGTGGCTTTAGAAAGAACTATCAACACCGGTCCTGCTGGAGAACAGGCACCCTACAGGGCAGTCAATGCAGCTCTGTACGCATCACATAAGGGCAATGGCAGACAGGCAGAACACTGGAGATGCTCAGCTGTCCCCCACTCCTATCTGACTTTCACCAGCAGAGGGCACAGTCAATCTCTACCCTGAAAAGTGTTCCAGCCATACACATGCTAACTGCAGACAGTCTGCTAGCTAGTACATGGTGCAAGTTCCTGGAAGAACTGTGTGCACCCAAAAATGGGATGTCAGCAGACACACCAAGCAGGTATGTCAGTGATTGGACCCCAGAAAAGAGAACCCATAAATATCACTTGAGAGAAATGCTGCATAGCACTATGGGGGAACCTAGCCATGCCGTGGTCACTTCTCAGTCAGGGTGAGAGGGACCTCCCAGCATGACATGTTGTGGCCACCTTGTCCATGAAGCTGGTGGTCGGGCACTAAAATGTCCCAGCCATTGCCCTATATGCTGTGCAGATGCATCCTGCCTAGGCCACCCTGTCCGGGCCATACCCACAGTACCTTGCTCCTCATTATGCACATTGGCTCCTCCTCCTATTCAACCCCACTACTTGAGCGTGCAGTCTATCATTGTTGTCTTGATTTCCTCTCCTCTCATACCCTCTTGGATCCTTTACAATCCGGCTTCCGTCCCCTACACTCCACTGAAACTGCTCTTACTAAGGTCTCAAATGATTTGTTCTTGGCAAAGTCCAAAGGCTTTTACTCTGTTCTCATTCTTCTTGATCTCTCTGCTGCCTTCGACACTGTTGACCATAACCTTCTTCTTATCACCCTATCCTCACTTGGATTCAAAGACTCTGAACTATCTTGGTTCTCTTCCTATCTATCCCATCGCTCTTTCAGTGTGTGCTTCGATGGCTCCTCCTCCTCTTCAACCCCACTACCTGTAGGAGTTCCTCATGGTTCCGTCTTAGGTCCACTCTTCTTCTCTCTCTATACCCAATTCCTTGGCACCCTTATCTCTTCCCATGGCTTTCACTATCATCTCTCTGCCGACGACTCTCAAATCTATCTTTCTGCACCTGTTATCTCTCCTGATATCCAGTCTAAGATCTCACTCTGCCTCTCTGACATTGCTGCCTGGATGTCCCACCGCTGCTTAAAACTGAACATGGCCAAAACTGAGCTTCTTATCTTTCCCCCGAATACTTCCTCTCCTCTTTCCCCTTTCTCTCTCTCTGTTGATAACTCTGTACTCCTCCCTCTTTCTTCAGCACGTTACCTTGGTGTTATCTCTCTCTCTTTTTCTTCACATATCCAGCTCATTGCTAAAACTTGTCATTTCTTTCTATACAATATTTCCAAAATTCGCCCCTTCCTCTCTGTTGACACCACTAAATTGATTGTCCACTCCTTAATCACCTCCCGTCTTGATTATTGTAATGTTCTCCTTGCCGGCCTCCCTGCAAGCCACCTCTTTCCTCTTCAGTCAATTCAACTCTATGCTGCTTAACTCATTTTCCACCAGTCTCATATTTCCCACATCATTCCTCTGCTCATGTCACTTCATTGGTTTCCCATCCGACTCCGTATCCAATTTAAACATCTCCTCCTGACCTATAAATGTATTCACTCTTCTGCCCCCAGTACCTTTCATCTCTCATCTCTCCTTACACCCCCTCTTGATTGCTTCGCTCTTCTAATAGTCTTCATTTATCTGTGCCCTTTAATCATACTGCCAATTCCAGACTTCACTCCTAACAACTGGCAGCACCATTTGCTTGGAATAGTCTTCCGATCTCTGTGCGCCAGGCATCCTCCCTGGCCATTTTCAAGTCCAGACTAAAATCCCACCTCTTCACTATTGCTTTCCGTTCCTGTCTTACCCTATCTTGATCTCTCTATCAACATTTGCTTACTTTGTCCTGTAAATTTTTGTTATTTGCATTATGTAACTTATTTTGTTTTCTGTCTTATTAGATTGTGAGCTCTGATGAGCAGGGACTGTCTCTCTTCTATGTTTGTACAGCGCTTCGTATGTTGCGGCGCTTTATAAGTCTTTAATAATAATAATAATAATAATAATAACAACACTGGAAACAGTGCAAGCAGTGTGGGATCAGTAAGGTGTAGGCAGCCACAACACACTGGATAGACATACACACACTCCCACACCTATGCCAGCATTGTGTAAATATGGAGGTTTGTGGCAGCCCTGGCTGCCACATCACTCCTGGGTACAGTGTGGGCATTGCTATGGTAAGCAATACTGTTGGGGTCACTCCCCGGGGTGGTAAACACTGTCAGAAGCAATAACTGAAACACACTCCACAGATATCAGAAAGGTTGCTATGATGAATCTCTATCAACAAATCATGTTTAACTTAGGATTAGTTAGCTGACATTAATCATAGCAACCTTTTGATATATGTGGAACGTGTTCCCAAGTTTAGGACGGCATTGCTAAGGTATGCAGGTGCCAGTATTGGGAGATGCTGCTCTGTGCAGGGCCCAACAACCTGACTCTCCATGAGGCTTTGGAAAGTGGAGCCTGTGGGTGTGGGTGTTTGTGCCCCTGTTGGCCGCTGCTCTAGGGCAGAGGTTCCCAACTCCGGTCCTGGTGGGCCAAACACGGTTCAGGTTTTCATGCTGTACCTAGTGAATATGCATGAGATGTGTTTGCATACAATGGGGGCGATGCATACAAATGCAGCACAGGCATATTTATTAGGGACAGCATGAAAGCTGAATGGTGTTTGGCCCTCCAGGACTGGAGTTGGGAAACTCTGCTCTAGGGATTGCACATGTTTATGGTGTCTGTGCTCTGTAGGGTAAAATATAGACATTTCAGGCATGTTTATTTTATCTGCAATAAAGGTTCCATTTTTATTACCACAGTTAAGTACTGGGTAAAATATGGGGGCATGGTTGTCAGGAGCCACAGCAGGGAATTGAACTTGTGACCTTCTGCCCCTAAACACAATGGCTGTGTGTACTTCACCAAACTGCTGCCACAGGGGCAGATTGTTCCCTGAGGATGCCATGACTGTTCGCCAGACAGACCTTGTCTGTTGCAGTGCACGGCACCCACCTAAATGGGGCTTGGCCATGGACTGCAGTGGGCAGATGCCACTGCCCCCTCCGCCACCAGCACCCCTCAGCCACCATGCTGACATGCCCTTATGCCGGTGGTGCTGGTGGTGCGCTGTCCCAGGCCATCCAGTGTGCTGGTAGGCAGCTGCCTATGGTGTGGGTTCTCGGTTAGGGGTGCCTACATGGACATGCGCGCTCCCCCCCGGCACCGCCTGCCAATTATATGTGCCCTTGGGGGTATCTTCTGGGTAATATGACACTGTGTGACACACACTCGTGCCCATGTTGGACCCTCATCAGTTGCTGTCTTGCTGCTTTACAGTTTCAACATTCCTATGTGCCACCAGACCTCTGCCTAGTCCGCACTGTGCCCCAGCTGGACCACAGCATGTGCTGCCTGCGGCCCCCTGTATCCCATTTACAGCATCAGTACAGTTGCCCTTTCCTACGTGCCCACTCTTCTGTTGCTGCACATGTGCACGCCATAACAAACCTGCCCAATATAAATGATAAAAACCATGATCACCGCTATTTCAATGTGGGATCATTCACTTTGTAGGGGGACAGAGCATAGACCCTTCCAAACATGATATCTTCCTTTTTACGCTTTGTCAGTAGTATTGCTTTATGTTTATCATTAATATCACTATTGGCCAGCTTGGTTATTGGGATTTCAAATGTGGTTCTGGTCATTTTATATGTTTATTTGCCTTTTTGGTTCCTGCACATGTATCACTACTATCACTTTTCTGGGTTTCTCTGCCTTTGCTGTACATTGCTGAGTGAAATGGTTTCTTTCTCCTGCAAATGTGCCTCTAACGTAAGGGTTTCACTGGCGTTAATGTTCAGACCCGGATTTCACAACGTTAGTGTGCCTGGAGCCTCTCCCCGCCCACTTTCCACCCATTGACCCCTATCTCCACCCACTGGGAGGCCTTACTCCACCCTTCAGACCCGGGTTTCATATAAGAACATAAGAACATAAGATATGCCATACTGGGTCAGACCAAGGTCCATCAAGCCCAGTATTTTGTTTCCAACAGTGGCCAATCTAGGTCATATGTACCTAGCAGTTTCCCCAAGAGACACAAGTTCCACAATGCTTGTACTGGGTCAAGCATTGATATCTTCGGTCACTTCTTAATAATGGTTTATGGACCTTTCCTCCAGGAACTTGTCCAAACCTTTTTTAAACCCAGCTACACTAACAGCCTTTACTACATCCTCCGGTAACAAATTCCAGAGTTTGATTACACGATGAGTGAAAAAATATTTTCTTTTATTAGTCTTAAATAGTTTACCCTGTAGCTTCATTGCATGTCCCCTAGTCTTTCTATATTCTGATAACGTAAACAATCGATCTACGATTACCCGTTCCACTCCGTTTATTAATTTATAGACTTCTATCATATCTCCCCTCAGCCATCTCTTTTCCAGGTTAAAGAGCCCTAACCTTTTTAGCCTTTCTTCATAGGAGTATCCTTCCATCCCCTTTACCATTTTGGTGGCTCTTCTCTGAACCTTTTCTAAAATCGCTATATCCCTTTTAAGATACGGCGACCAGAATTGCACACAATATTCAAGGTCTCACCATGGAACGATATAGAGGCATTATAATATCTTTTGTTTTATTTTCCATTCCTTTCCTTATCATACCTAGCATTCTATTTGCTCTCTTGGCCGCCGCTGCACACTGGGCCGAGGGTTTTAACATGGTATCCACAATGACGCCTAAATCTTTTTCCTGGGTGGTGGTTCCTAATGTGGAACCTTGCATCGTGTAACCATAGTTTGGGTTGTTCTTCCCTAGGTGCATAACCTTGCACTTGTCCACATTAAATTTAATCTGCCATTTTGATGCCCAGTCTTCCAATTTATCAAGATCCTCTTGCAATTTTTCACAATCCTCTTGGGTTTTAACAACTTTAAATAGTTTTGTGTCATCTGCCTTAACGCTGCTGCTGACGTTATCGTGTGATACATGACAACGTTACGTATCGTGCGCTAACGTCACCGCTGCTATGTTAAGATGGTTTAGTGAACATACCTCTAAGATGGTTTAGTAAACATGCCCCTATGTTCCTTGATCTTAAGAAGCAAATGTTTTAGATCATATTCACTGACCATATGTCCTCGCAAACTTTTTTTTTTCCTTTATTAGTTTGCCTTGTGTGCATTGTCTAATACAGGCCAACACTGACCAGGGATGCTATCAAGCAATGTAGGCACCTGCTCATGTGGTGGAAGACCTCAGACATGGCCTCCTTGTTCAGGGTGAGAGGCCATAGCTCCCAGGAACAGAGCCCATTGCTGTGGCACAGCCTCCACATGAAAATATGCACCACTACGTGGTCCCCCTTGCAGGGTAGTCAGATTGTGCAATGATATTCTAGTCTTTCTATTTGCCATTAATGCGCATAAACTCATCTGCATGCTCTTCGCCTCAACTGTCTGCAGCTATCTCCAGCCCTGTCTATGTGGACCAGCTCAGCACATGGCCTAATTTCCAACCCCTTACCAGTTCTGGCTGTAAATCCATTTGTGGTTGACCTGACATGCCCTCCCCTCCAATGTCCATGTGAAGTGGAAGAGGGAGGGCTAGGTACACCATCAGTTGATGCTGCTGCTGCACTACACTACCCCTGCCATATTTTTGGCACTCCACTGAAACAGATAATGGCATGTAGACTGGCTCTGTAGGGGCAGTGTAGCCTCTGTTGCATGCAGGCCAGTGCAGGAGTCTTCAGCTTCCTAGGAGTGGTGCCTTATTCCCCCCTGCAGTTCCATTTGGGCTCCTGTGGCTGTCAGGATCTAGTGTGCGTGCCTCTTGAGGCCGACGTCCTAGGTGACTGCCTATTTGTCCCCAAAATGATTCCTGATTCATGGGATATGTTGGGGAGATATCAAGGCATTATTCTGTGTGGGCAGCATTCCCATACTGTGTTTTGGCAACACGCTGACACAGTGGGTGCAACTCCCTCCTGGTAGGAGGCTGACAGTAGTCGCACCCACGTTAGTGGCGTCCTGACCCAGAGCCACTGCTAGTGCTGTCATGCTAGCAATGCGTGGCTCTTGCCACCCACTTTCTGCCCTCCCTCTGCCTACTTGCTTAGTGTGGGAGCCTTTGCCATGGCTCCTAACTACTCCACTGCCAAAACATGTATCAACCCCATGATCCTGGCTGCCATTCTTTAGTAAACATGACTTGCCCAAGGTTACAAGGGACATCAGTGGGACTTGAACCTCAGTTTTCCTGGTTTGTAGACTGCTGTGCTAAACACAAAGTTACTCCTCTACTTGTATAAAAATTAGTATAAACAGAATTAGCTCAAACCTTTCACTACCAATTGTTTTCAACCCTAGTTGTTTCCTTTAATATTATTTTAATTTCTACTTTCTCATTACTCTGTATTGTTTTTCAACAATTTGCTACACTACAGAAGCTAAAACATGAATGCATTGAATATGACCATGATTTGCTAGCTCTGATAAATTTAACAATAACAACTGATGGAGAGAGTACGAAGCTATTCTGAGAACAGTTTTAATGGGAAATACATCTAACAATGTGCATGATGGATGAAAGACTGTCTCAAAATAGGAGCGGAGGAAGGTTTCTGGTTTTAAAAATGTTGCTGCTACCAGGTCTGAATGAAATCTCTTTAAAAACTGTAATGACAGAGTATAAAGTAGCATATGAAATCTTCTTAATCAATTCATCATCAACAAAGCAGAAGAAGACCCCAGGAAGGAGGTCATATGTGGAACAGCAAACCATGGTGAAATAGCCAGGGAGCTATGAGCACAAATGCTCAAGTCTCTAAGCAATTAAAGTTCCAGATGATATGAGCAAATCGGACCATTACCTATTCAGAAGGGATAGAGATGGCAGAAAAGGAGGGGGGATAGTTTTTATATCAAAAATAATATTAAAGATACTGAAATTCAGGGTATATGGAGAAAGAAGGAGGTGCTGTGGACCATCTTGGATAGAGGAAATGGCACTTCTATCCACCAGTGGGATCTACAGACTTCCAACTCAGATTGAGGAACTGGACAGTTTTGGATAAGCCATAAAGTGACATTGATGAGAGGTTTTGCATGCTAGATATGAATTAGAATACCTCATCTTCAGAATCAGTAACAATTATGGAGATTGTGACTGCCTTTCAAGGTGCTCTACTCAGGCAAATGGTGATAGATCCCACAAGGGCAGGGGAAACAATGGATCTAATACTCCCAAATGTGGAAAGTTTATCTAATATCTAGGTAGGCGTCAACCTAACCACCAGTGATTCTTTGATATAAAAGCTAAAGTGGAGTCCAGATACATCAGGCTCCAAGCCATGGATTCCAATAATATTGACTTTGGCAACTGGATTAGCACCTTAAGGAGGAACTGTCAGGATGAGAAGACAGAGGAAATGGAATTACAGTGGGTTAAGCCAAAAGGAACTATAAAAATGGCAACAGTTCTTTATGTACAGTAAGGAAAGTAAATAAAAGTAAGTGGGAAAGGAAACTGATGAAATACATGATTGAAATAAAAGCAAAAAAGATTAGCATTCAGGAGATCTCAAGCAGAAGACTTTGGAGAACAATAGATGCTAAAGTTGAAAGAGGTGAGAGAAGAAATCAAGAAGGTAAAGACATAAGCAGAAGAAAGATGGCTTAAGAAGCAATGCACATTGACAAGATTTTTATTCAGGTATGCCAGGGAAAGGAGAAAGACCAGAGGTGGAATTGCAAAACTGGAAAGTGCTGAGAAGCAATGTGTAAGGGTGAAGAGAAAAAGTTGGAAATAATAAACAAATGTGTCTGTTCAGGGATGACAGAAGATGACTTTGGAGAAGGTTCACAGATAGCTGGCAAAGGCACATATGGAAGTAGAATAGGTACCACATTATTCACCAAAGAGAGTCTATGAAGAACTTGCAAGACTGAAAGTGGGAAAAGTGATGGATGCAGCTGACATACAGCCCAGGATGCTCAGAGAGGTCCTAGCAGGTCCACTGCAGAATGTACTTAACAGAATGTTGGAGGGTGGAGTAGTTCCACAAGACTGGAGAAGTAGAGTGAATGCAGAGGAGTTTGGAAACTGGGGAGTAAAGTAATGGAAATGCTACTGAAAGAAACAAAAATTCAAATTAACATTTCAAGAAAGCATGGTTTTTACCAGAGATAGGCCATGTCAAACAAATTTGATTAATTTCTTGAACTGGATGAGCAGAGAATTAGACTGAGGTTTTTGTGGATTTCAGCAAAACCTTTGATATTGTCTCATATAGGATGCTCATGAATATGCTGACCAGCCAGAGATGGACCTCAAGGTGGGGGACTAAACTGAAAATTGGTTGACTGAAGATAGAGGATAGAGCTAAATGGAATTCACTTAGAGAAAAATAGGGAATCTAGTGCCCTAGGGATTGGACCTGGGACTAGTTCTGTTAACTCTTTATGAGCCATATTGCAGAAGGTGAGAATGAAAAATGTGACTTTTTTACAGATGATGTGAAGATCTGCAACAGAGTGGATATTCCTGAGGGAGTAGTAAAAACAAGATGGCCAAACAATTGCCATTTTAGCCTTAGGGAACTATGTACTAAGCTGTGTTGTAGTGATAACATAACTTATTTACATGAGTTAGATGTATGTGCCCCTCTGCAGTTAGCTAGAAGCCCCACACTGGTAACATAACTGCTACTGGAGCGCTACTGGAGCAGGGCTTAGTAAACATGAATCACTATTTATCAATAGTACACTATTGAGTAATAGTGTGCACTATTAACAGCATTACATGCTGAAAAGAAAGTTTGAAAAACGATAAAAAATTTATGAAATATCCTGCAAACAACACAAGAAACTAAACAAACCAAAAAAGTTTGGATAGTACAACCCTAGTTGATAATGCCTCGGTAAGACTGTGAACGAGGCATCACTGGAATATTGTGCTGAGCTTTGAAGATCAAGGAGGTAATTTTAGAAGTTCTGTTCAGGATTAGGATGTCTGAAAATGGGCATTCAAACATGCAATCACAAAGACATTCCCAGAGTTACGGGCATTCAAACATGCAATCACAAAGACATTCCCAGAGTTATGGGCGTTCAAACATGCAATCACAAAGACATTCCCAGAGTTATGGGCGTTCAAACATGCAATCACAAAGACATTCCCAGAGTTATGGGCGTTCAAACATGCAATCACAAAGACATTCCCAGAGTTATGGGCGTTCAAACATGCAATCACAAAGACATTCCCAGAGCTGTTTTAGAAAGTCGGGTATATAGATGTCCACCGCACAATCAAATCCAATTTACAAGAGGCGGTGGTAGAGATATGACTTTGGTGATGCATGTCATCATGTGATTTCAGAATGGCCGAGGTTCATCTGACACATTCGGGGGGAAGAGCAAAAGTAAATTTTACCAGGTCAAAAAACCCCTGCATGTTATTGCCAGTCTATTCATTGGCTTGCTCTTCTGCCACACATCTTCAGATTTGAAATGGTGTTTTGGGAAATGCAAGTATCAGAGCTTAGATGCCCCCATTCTGAAATACCTCAGCTGGCATGTCTATGTTACCCTTTTTGCAGCCGTACATTTTGTGGACATCCACATTTCCAAAATGGACTGCAAACATACATGTACCTGATCTTGCAATACGCGTGGGCCCATCTCCACAATCAGCTGCAGGGTTAGATACAAAGAAACATTACGATGGATAAAGACCATGCAGCCTATCCAATCTGTCCTTCCATATCATGGAAGGGATGTGAAACATTTTGGGGTGAAGAGTGTTATTTCAGAAGGCATTTGCACATGCCTCCCTTCACCTCTGCCACTCCTCCCCAGTATTTTGAGCGTGATGACCGGGTCATCCCAGATTCTTCCTAGACGTCCTTTCTAAAATCCCACTTCATGTCTCAGTAAGAATATAAATAGAGGAAATCTAGAAAAAAGAAACCGAATGGTGTGGGATCAGCAATGAAAAACGTATGAAATGAGACTTGAGGACCTAAAGACCTTAGAGGAGAGGAAGGACAAGGGATATATGACACAGATGCTTAAACACTCGAAAGGTATTCAAGCACAAAAAGCAAAGCCTTTCTGAAGCTGTAGAACTAGGGGATATGATATGAAGCAACAAGGAAAGAGATTCAGAAGCAACATCAGCCAATATTTCATCATGGAGCCCTCAAATTTCTTCCAAGGCAAGGTGGTAGAAACCCAAATGGCAGTGGAATTCAAAAATGTATGGGATGGACACAAAGGGAGTCATTTTAAAAGGCTTAGTCATGATTTAGGAAGTCTGAAGACATGCATGGGGACAGCAAAATCACAGAGACATCTCTAAAGCCAATCCTCAAATGACATTTACAGATGTCTCCTATGCAGGGACGTCCAAGTAGGCAAGGGAGTGTGGGGGAGGTGTGTCTGGGGAGGTGCAAAGGATTTACACGTCCTCGGTGGATTTCAGGAATGATGGGATCATCTGCAGGCATGTCCACATTTAGACCTGCAGCAGACAAGAATAACCATCAGGAAAATGCTTGTTTTGGCCTTAAAACATCCAGAGAGTGTAGAGTTAAGTGAATAGTCTAAGATCACAAAGACCCACATCGGGATTTGAACCCTGGTCATAACCCACTAATTTAATCATTAGGCTATTAGACATCCATGTTTGAAATGCTTTTCTGGGGAGGCCTACAGTATGTGGATGTATCTATTGACGTCTATATGAGGCACATCCACATTTCTTCAAAAAGTAGAAAGACCAGGGGACACGCAATGAAGCTAAAATGTAACCCATTGAAAACTAATAAGAGAAAATATTTTTTCACTCAGCGAGTAATCAAACTGTGGAATTCATTAGGAGAATGCAGTAAAAGCTGTTAATGTAGCTGGGTTTAAACAAGGTTTGGACAAGTTCCTCAAGGTCCATAAACCATTATTAAAGAGGACCCAGAAAATCCTCTACATACCCCCGAACAAGCATTGTGGAACCTGTGTACATTTGTGGGAACCTTCCACATACTTGTGACCTGGATTGGCCACCGTTGGAAACAGGATATTAAGCTTAATGGACCTTGGTCTGACCCAGTATAACATGTTTTATATTATATTATGTAATACCTGAAAAAAATTAGCGGATCTTTAGGAATACCCTTAATAGAATTACTTGACAACAATAAATTAATTTTATTCCCATTTAAGCATAACCTGTGAAAGATCTTAAATTTGAGGTAAAACCTTCTGTGATGACACTAATAGTAAAATGTTGTCTGTCTACAAGAACATTGACATACCAAATTCATTCAAATCTATTCCAAATAAGCCGAGAAATATGTTAAAGATGATGAGGGTGAACGGGAAGTTCCACACTCAGTTTGCCTTATATTAGACCTCTGTGAAAAGCGGTATATAAATAAAGCCAAATAAATAAATAAATAAATACAATTAGATTGTTCTTTCTTACTGTACTTTACTTTGTAGGTTTGCCAAAGCCAATTCAAGAGCACCCCATCTAAGCCCACTTCACTCAAATTTAAAAGTAAAAGATCAGGATCTAATACATAGAACACTGCTGTTAGGTACCTTATCGCACGTTAAAGCACCATTATCGCGCGGTACTGTACCTTACTGCGCAATAACGGGACACGGCACAAATAGCGTTCTTTAGTAAACATGCCCCTTAGTGTGCATTTACCGTTAACCCAACAGATAGTGCAGAGCAGCTATCACCACCTCAAAGATGCTGCTGAATTCTTTGTACATTAACTGCACATTCCCAATTGCTATGATAGCCCTGAGTGGAAATATTTTAATTTAATCTAATGTCATAAACATCAGTATAAAATTTGGTGTCTACTTATTAATCCAAAAACTCCAATGGCATCTTTATAATTTAATTACAGAGTAAGAATAATTGTTGAAACCATTTCTAGGGATGAAAGAGTACTTTACTTGCAGAAATTGCCTCTCTCTCCCTCCTTCCCCACCCCCCATATGCAGGTAAAAATCTGCACATAGAACAGTGTCATAACCACTTCACATATCCTATTAGCCACTGCAGGAACAGGCGTCCCTGTAGGCAGGATTGGGGCAAAATGAGAATGAAGCTGGGAAATACAAGCATATGTTCGAACTTTTAAAAGCATGCACTTTTTTTTTGTTAGAAACTGTATCCACAGAAATTACCAAGTGCAAATAGGTACAGGAATTTAAGAACATAAATATGCCATACTGGGTCAGATCAAGGATCCACAAGCCCAGTATCCAGTTTCAAACAGTAGCCAATACAGGTCACAAGTACCTGTCAGGTTCCCAAAACATACACAAGTTGCTTCTCTTGGGGTAGTTTCTCCAAATGGGTTAGTTTTGCACATACCATGGTAGTCGTGAACCTCACTTCGAAGCCAGGGTATGTGGAATATGATCTTAATCTCTCAAATTTACTGCTAATGCTCGGCATAATACTTGCATCGTGCCAAAGAGAGCCTCCTGCTGGAGTTCATAAGATGTAACATGTATGAGTAGATGGTCAAGATATGCTTGGAAATTCTTCTTTATCAGGCCTGTGGCTCCCAGTAAAATGGGAAATATTTCTGTATCTTTCTGCCCCATTTTGTTGGTCTCTGATTGCATTTCATGATACTTCAAGATCTTCTCGCTCTCCATGCGATTCACAGAATAATCACTCAGTACCGACACGTCTATTATCAAGGCCATTCAGGTGTTCTTCTCCTTTACCACTATGTCAGGTTTCCTGTCATCCAGTTTCTTATCCATCAGAATGGGAATATCCCAGGTGATCATAACCTCCTCGTTTTCTGTTATTCTCTTAGGGTCATGATCCCAGTGCTTTTCAGGGACAGAGATGTTGTAGTGTTTCCAGAGTTTCCAGTGGAGGAGGCGTGCTACTTAGTTCTGCATTTCTGTATAGAAAGTTTCTGCCATCAGAACTTCACAGCCTGCTAGTAGGTGAGTCACTGTTTCCAGCTCTTTCTTACAGAATCGGCATGAGTAAGCAGTGGATTTCTCAGACCTCTTTAATAATGGTTTATGGACTTTTCCACCAGACACTAATCCAGCTACCCAACAGCTTTTACTACACCCTCTGGCAACAAATTCTAGTGTCTGATTACACATTGAGTGAAGAAATATGTTCTCCAATTAGTTTTAAATGTGCTATATAGTAACTTCATTGTGTGTCCCCTAGTCTTTCTACTTCAGGAAGGGGTAAACAACTGATCTACATTTACCCGTTCCACTCCATTCCTTATTTTTTAGACCTCTATCATATCTGCCCTCAGCCATCTCTTTTCCAAGTTGAAAAGCCCTAACTGTTTAAGCTTTTCCTCTTAGGAATATTTTTTCATCCCCTTTACCATTTTTGTCGTTCTTCTCTGTACCTTTTCTAATTCTGCCACATTATTTTTAAGATATGGTGGCCAGAATTGCACACAATATTCAAGGTGTGCTCACACCATGGAGAGATACAGAGGCATTATAATCTCCTTCATTTTATTCTCTATTCCTTTCATTATAATTCCTAACATTCTATTTGCTTTCTTGGCCACTGCTGCACACTGGGTGGAGAGTTTCAATGTATTATCCTCGGTGGTGCTTAAATCCTTTTCTTAGGTGGTGGTTCTTACTGTGGAACCTTGCACTTTGCACTGCAGTTTGGGTTGTTCTTTCCTAAGTGCATAACTTTGCACTTGTCCACATTAAAAGTAATCTGCCATTTGGATACCCAGTCCCCCAATTTGTCAAGGTCCTCTTGCAATTTTTTTTATAATCCTCTTGTGTTTTAACAACTTTGAATAATTTTGTGTCATCGGTAAATTTGATCACCTCATTCGTTATACCCATTTCCAGGTCATTTATAAATATGTTAAAAAGCAGCGGACCCAGCACAGATCCCTGGGGTACTCCACTATTCATCTTTCTCCACTGAGAAAATTGACCATTTAGCTCTAATCTATTTTCTACCTTATTATTGAGAAAATCATTTTCAAAGTGGAAATATGGATATACTTTAACCTTGAAAATCTGTGATATTGATGGAGTAAAAAGTATGCAAGTGCTTTTCTCCAGGGATAAAATTTCCCCTTACAATGGCACAACGTGCATGGGATTCATACTTTGCTTTAAAAGTTATACCCATGCATGTAATGCTGCCTGTAACCAGCAGATGGCAGTGACGATATTTGAGTTCTTCAGGAAAAAGCTTGCTTTTTTTTTCAGACCGGTTAATGCTTTAGCTCGACAGGCAAAAATTGTGTCCTCAAAAACTCATCAAATTTCAGAACTATTACAAATTTAGGACTAGAGTTCCTAAACATGCAACATTAAGGTGGGTTATTTACCACTGATGCCATGCAATGGACCATACAGTATTTACTAATAACATGCATTAAACAGAACTGCATTAAACCCACGGCTCTTTCTTCAAGGAACACTCTAATTGGATGTACAGTTTCATTCTATATTAAAATAACCACAATTGAATATGTACTAAAGCTCCTCAGATTTCCCAAAAATGTAAAATATTCAGAAAGATTTGGATATTTGAATAGCTTTGCAAGTTTAAAAGGGTTGCAGACTTGCTAGTGAGTTTGAGCAGGGTCTTGTGGAAGTCATCTTAAGTCTCAGGGATTCTTCGTCAAGTCTTTGGAAAACAGGAAGGGTGTTATTCCGAACCATGCCGGTTGTGCGAAGAAGTTAATTGGGGGCGGGGAAGAGGCGGCCCAGGGGCGGAGAGTGGGTAGGCAGTAGGCGGTCACCAGCCCTGGTCATACAGGGCCAATTCTAATGTCGGTCCTGTATGTCCATGGCTGGCAAAATGTCTGGGGAAGTTATTCCACCCCCTGGGTGGAATAACTTTCCTGTGCATTTTTTTTTTTTTTGTGGTGTCAGGGCACGGAAGGGGCTGGGGTGGACATAGATAAGAAGCCGGATTAGGGGTTGGGCTGCGGGGAATTAACTGTGGGAAGTGGCCGGCATCATGGCTTTTAAATGGCAATGGTATACCATGGCGCCGAGGCTCCATTTAAAAGTCCTGACTGAGTTAGCCGGGCTAGCGCTGTATGTGCAGGCCAGGACTGAAATACAGTCCCGGCCTGCACGTACAGTGCTGTTCATGATTCTGATCCCATGGGGTTAGATGTGCCCCGCGGGATCAGTCATGATGTCCTTTGTACGTCTGGGTCAACCCGAACATACAAAGGAGATCTACGTCTTGAATGGATTTGGGCCCAAAGCATTTATATTTACATTGACTTAATGGCTCTGACATGTTTTCACAGCAGACTTGGTTAAAAATCAGATTTTCTCAAGGACTGGTAAATCAAGATGTAATCTACTTGCTTCAAGCTTCTTCTCAAATTGCTCATATATTTCTGGCTCTCACCATTCTGGCTTACTTTTATGCACAGAGGAATTGTGGGTTAGATCCCATTTTATTTAATTAAATTTTATTACAAAGGTCGTATTTAAGGTTCAACCTTAAGGAAGGAACATCTTTTACTTAAGTCAAGTTACAGCGCAGAATTGCTAGGACTACTAGTACTACTACTACTGAATATTTGTATAGCACTACAAGATGTACGCAGTGCTGCACAGAGACATGTAAAAACAGCCCCTGCTCATCAGGGTTTACAAGCTAGAACACAGTAGCTGTAGGCATGGAGTCTGATTCAGATAGGGGCTTGTCCGTGCAATCTGGATAGCCCCAAACAAGACGAGCCCATTTGCACCCGATTCTGGACCATGGGAACACAATGTTCCCACGGTAACCATAAGCAGGCACGAGGATGGCCCAGCATGCCCCTCGACTCCTATATTCTAGGCCCCCCTTTTCCCCGCCGCCCAACCGAAGACTGGCCTGCCATTGCCTGGATCAGGCGGCGGAGACCACCCCCCTCCATCCGGGCACAATCGCTGGGTTTTTGCTGCTTATTACACCTTTGAGGTAGAATAAGCAGAGCGTTCCCATGGGCCCGACAGGACATACAGACCCATGACCTGAATTGGCCCTGTACATCCTGCCGGGCTGGCCCACCCCCGCTCAGGACATATGGGGAGAGCTAGAGGGGAAATCGGGCCTGGATGACTTGCGGTGCTGCACGTCCCACTGGGACATGCAGCCCAGCAACCCACGGCCCAGAATCGGACCTATAGAATACATCTAGGGGGAATGGTAAGCAAACACAAAGGTGAATCAAGATCCGAAAGTTTTCAAGTTGTATTTGAAAAGGGCCAGAGGCGAAGCCTGACATACAGACTCAGGTAGTTTGTTCCAGGCATAAGGAGCAGCAAGGTGAAAGTAGAAAGGAGAAAGGACTAGAGGATACCAAAAGGATATAAAATAATTCAGGAGATGAATATTCAGTGGCAATGCTCCTCTTAAAGACGTCTGGATAAGTTATCTAAATGTCTTTAACTCTGCTTTCGGCTACTTCTGTCATTTAAGTCAAACAGCTAAACATGTGGTCTTAAAGTCATCTCCTTAACTTAGGATAGCTATTAATGGAGTTTTACTTAAATGGATAAAGATAGCCAGATAGAGGGCCCCTTTTACTAAGGCCCATTAGCTGGTTAATGGACATTTTAACGCAAAGCAACTGGTGATTGCAGGATGGGGTGCGGAAGGGGTGGAGAGGGGATATGCTCACGCCAGGGCAATTGCTGCTCACTCAGTGGCAACACAGAATGTAGTTCACCTAACAATTCCTCTGTAGCAGTATTTAAGAGAAACCGCCTTAGTGGAGTACATGCTAGGTATGCGTTAGCTACTGGGGACATACTTGACACTCCCCCCCCCCCCCAACAGCTAACATGGAATCTTTAGTATTAACGTGCATCAGACTGGCACATTCATTGCAGATCTTTAGCAAGCTTTATAAAAGGAGCCAATAATTTAATAGCAGTGCTATCTGAATAAATTTTGGCCTTGTCTCCTCCCTCCCATTTGGACACCTCAAGATCTCCTTCCCATACATGCACAATCTTTGGCTGGGAATTACAGTCTAAACAATTTGTGGAATTAACTTCAAAGTTAACTGCAAGCTATTTTGACTATTGACCTCATTATAGTGAATTCTTCATTGCAAGACACAGTCTAGGACTGTTTTTAATCCTATGATTCGGGTTCTAACCAAGAACAGACAACAAACTGTGGGCCTGGTTTCCCCACAAAAGTTCCCCAAATATTACCAATTAAAAATAATTGTAAATGCAGAATAGTAAATGTCTGTCTGAGAGATGGCAGGCAACGTTCCCCACACCCGGATGGGGACAGGGAAGGCTGCCCCTGATTCTCTATAGTTGCCGTCTTAGATACCCTCTGTAGCAACTTCTGCACAAATTCTTATTCCGTGTGCAAAACTTGCTATGCTGTCTGCAAAAGGTTGCAAAACCGTTTGCAAAACATGAAGCCGTCTGCAAATGTCTGCAGAGCTGTCTGCAAAAACTTCTGCAGAGGCTCTTTCCTTGGGGCAAAGGCTCTTTCCCTGGGATCCACCCTCATTAGCATATTAATGGCTTTTATTCTTACATAGAAACATAGAAACATAATGACAGAAAAAGACCACATGGCCTATCTAGTCTGTCCTTGCATATCAACAACTACAACAGTCCACTTTTTACCTTTAGAGATCCTCTGTGTTGGTCCCATGCTTTTTTGAATTCAGTTACTGTCCTCATCTCTAACACCTCCACTGGGAGACTATTCCATGGATCCACTACCCTTTCCGTAAAGAAATATTTCCGCATATCACTCCTGAATCTATCTCCCTTCACCCTCGTCCCATGTCCCCTCATAGCAGAACTTGCTTTCAATTGAAAGAGGCTCTCTCCCTGAACATTTATGCCACGGAGGTATTTAAACATCTCAATCATATCACCTCTATCCTTCCTTTCCTCTAAGGTGTACATATTAAGATCCTTAAGTCTATGCTCATATGCTTTATAATGAAGCCCACTAATCATTTTAGTAGCCACCCTCTGCACCGACTCCATCCTGTTCACATCCTTTTGAAGGTGCGGTCTCCAGAATTGCACACTATACTCCAAATGAGGTCGCACCAAAGACTTATACAGAGGCATTATCACCTCCTTTTTTCTGCTAGCCATTCCTCTCCATATGCACCCAAGCATCCTTCTAGCTTTTTCCTTTGCCTTTTCTACCTGTTTAGCTACTTTAAGATCATCAGACACAACCACGCCTAGGTCCCGCTCTTCTTTAGTGGATAAAAGTACTTCACCTCCTATACTGTATTGCTCCCTTGGATTGCTGCAGCCCAAATGCATGATCTTACATTTTTTAACATTAAATCCCAGCTGCCAAATTCTAGACCATTCTTCAAGCTTAGCTAGATCCCTCCTCATGTTATCTACACCTTCCTGGGTGTCTACTCTATTGCAGATTTTGGTATCATCTGCAAAGAGGAAAACCTTACCCGACAGCCCTTCCGCTATATCACTAACAAAGATGTTAAAAAGAATCGGACCAAGGACAGATCCCTGGGGCACACCACTGGTAACATCCTTCTCCTCAGAGTGAGCTCCATTTACTTGTACTCTTCGTTGCCTCCCACCCAACCAATTTCTAACCCAAGCAGTAACTTTAGGGTCCATCCCTAGGGTGCTCAGTTTGTTTATAAGTCTCCTGTGAGGAACAGTGTCAAAGGCTTTACTGAAATCTAAATACACCACGTCTAGAGCTCTCCCTCGGTCCAACTCCCTGGTCACCCAGTCAAAGAAATCAATTAAGGTTTGTCTGACAAGACCTGCCTCTGGTGAATCCATGCTGCCTCGGATCCTGTATTCCGCTGGACTCCAGAAACCTCACTATTTTCTCTTTCAGCAGCGTTTCCAATAATTTACTCACCACCGAAATTAAACTAACTGGCCTGTAGTTTTCAACCACATCCTTACTTCCGCTTTTGTGTAAAGGCACCACATGAGCCTCTCTCCAGTCCTTTGGCACCACTCCCGACTCCAATGAGGCATTGAAAAGGTCAGTCAGTGGAGTTGCTAGAATGTCCCCAAGTTCCCTCAGTATTCTAGGGTGTATCCCATCCGGTCCCATCGCTTTGTCTACTTTAAGTTGAGCTAGTTTCTCACGAACACAGTCTTCTGAAAATTCTTGCTAATGTTGAGTCATTCTGACTGCACCCTGCCATTCCTTTTGTTTCACTAATCACTGTAGCTTCCGGCACCATCTGTAGTCTTCAGGGCTTATGAGCACCTTGTATCACCAGCTTTTCTTGGCCTGTTTAACTTGTCCAGGCTTGCCCAACTTGCTCAGGCCTGTTCAACCTGTTCAGGCCTGACCTGTCTTTTCTTAATGGGGTCCATTCTCTGTGCACTTGTCTTTTCTTAGCTGGGTCCATTCTCTGTGCACTTCTGCTCAGGGTATGGTTCCCTCTGGCTTTACTCTTGTTGTGCTGGGCTCTGGGTACTCATTCTCTCAGCCCACATGCTTTTCTTCCATGCCATCATAATGTATTACAGCCTCAGGCAAGGATGCAGGCATACTAGACATACCTATCAGCCAATTTCCCTTCATTCCCCAATTTTTTCTTTTTCTTTTCTTGTGTATGGGGCAAAGGTAATCCCACTAAGGGGCATGGACAACAACCATTTGAGACAGAGATGGGTCATCAAGAGGCAACTTCTTACACTGCTCGCTAGAGACAACATACATTGTATTGATACTTTGTAACATCATTTTCTTGCAGCAACCCAATAATATTGAAAACACATAACATGAAAGTATGTCAAAAGCAGCAGTACTTAATAATGTGATAAAGAAAGCTCTGAGAATAGTACAGCAAAACTTGAGCTGGTGTGGGTATTGCAATTGCTGAATCCCAAATGGCTTGTAGATTTCAGTTACTTTCTAAGAAAACAATAATAAAAGGATAACAATACATTCATTCACAAAAGTCCCCAGTCAGTCCAATAGTCCTCTTCCTGTTTTCAGATAATTTGGCCCTGCTTCTTAGCAGTTCTTCAGGACTTCGTAGTGTGCTTCACCTTTCTATGAAGTTTAAGTTCTGTTTCTCTCAAAATTTGAACCTCTCATTCTCATAGGCAAATATTTTGCCCCTTTTTTTTTTTCAATGTGACGCATGGATCCAGGTAGGGACTCCTTCACACATTTCTGCGGTGTGTAGTTCAGAGTCCTTGGAATGGTCTGTTCCATCTGGATTCTGGCCAATTTCCTCTGTTGGAATCTCTGGATTGCAATTGGTGACATGGCTCCAGGCTTTTTCAGAAGAGCAGCAACCAATATTAAATGAAGACTAAATATTCTCAATTAGATTTCTCCATGAGACAATGCAATGCGACAAACTTAATTTCATCCATATTTACTTAAGATCATAACTATCTCGTATGGTGTCAACTATGTCTCTCAGTTTGATAAACTCTTTGTCTCTTTATCACTGGAGATTCATTTACTGGTAGTAAATACTCCAATATGCCCTTGACTGATCTTTACATGCATACAGATCAGACAAGTTGCACACACGTGTTCTGCAATTTTTGAAAGTTTTAGAATTATACCAATTTTGTGAGAATTTGTCATCATATCATCCCCCTTTGCCCATGCATGCCTGGCCAGGACATACAGAGGCAAAAGGAGGCAAAAAAGCATCTGGAAGTACCACATGGTCAGTGTGGGTTTTCCAAAGCTCATCAGGATGCAAGGTGCACCTAGCCTGTCTCCAGGTGTCTATTTCTAATTGTTGAGTATGTGTTGGGGCTTAGATGACTTCCTAAATTGAAGAGTCTGGAGATGGCATAGTTGAATAAAATGCTCATCATTTTTTTCATTTACATATTCATTAGCCAGATACATCACTTCACATCATTAAATTACCTTCATCAGTTTACTGTCCATCAGAGTCCTCTTGATATCCCACTTCATCCCTCACAACACTTTTTCATCACTTGCATCATTCCACCAACTACATACATAGGTCCTTTTCATGTTTTTTATACCATACTAATGTATCCTTATTTGGCAAGGCTGCTAAGAACATCAAACAATTGTTAAAAACTTAGGGGTATGTTTACTAAACGGCGCACTTGTGCGGGGCGCACTTGAGCGCCCTAAAATGATGCATTTAAGTGCTCTTAAGTGCCCCGTACGCGTGCGTGTCACATTAACGGGCCCCGCACGCGTGCGCCGAAAACGCGTACGTTTGCGGGGCGC
Source organism: Ichthyophis bannanicus (assembly GCA_033557465.1). Classification (NCBI taxonomy): domain Eukaryota; kingdom Metazoa; phylum Chordata; class Amphibia; order Gymnophiona; family Ichthyophiidae; genus Ichthyophis; species Ichthyophis bannanicus. Next base: position 734,163,663 of record CM066036.1, read on the forward strand.
TCATGTGCGATAGAGGCGTGGAAAGGCGAAATGAGGGTGGAGGAAGGCCCCCGAGGGGCGGAGAGACGGGGTCAATGGGTGGAATGAGGGAGGGGAGAGACTCCCCGCACAGGAGCGTGCCCGAATTTACAAGGAAAAAATACCGCGAGTGAAACACTCGCGGTAGAGCGCATTTAAAGGGAAGAGAAACCATTTCCGTCAGCAATGTACAGCAAAATCGGGGAAAACCTAAAAAACGTGAGCAGTGTGATACATGTGCACAGAACAAAATAGCAAATATGATATGAAAATGACCACAACAAATTCTAAGAAAATTATAATCCAGCTGGGCAACAGTGATATTAATGGGCAACCATACAAAACACTCCCAGGAAAGCTCCAAAAAAAGAAATGATTTTTGGAAGGGTCTACGCTCCGTAGACTCATTCAAAAGCACTGCATTTTAATGGAGCTTTCCTGGGAGTGTTTTCCAGGTTGCCCATTGATATCACTGTTGCGCAGCTTGGTTATGGTTTTCTTCCCCTTTTTTGGAGGGCATTTGTGAGGTTTATGTGCACCTTTGTCCCCATACAAGGTCAACGAGCCCACAGTACAATTGTGAAGAGCAGGGTGTCTGACTCGTGCGGCCAGGTATCACATCTCCAGAGACTGCACTGTTTCTGTGGCCACAGTGTGGTGCAGCGGACACAGCCAGTACCTGTAGGACCAGAGGGCCACAGGTTCAAAGCCCAGCTGGGGCTCCTGCCAACCCAGTCCCCATCATGTTACCCACCACTAAACAGTGAGAATACAGACACTCTTTTATTGCAGAGAACATAAGCATGGTCCCAACACCTATATTTTACCCTACACCGCACACAAACCATAACAATGGGCATTGCCTACAGCCGAGTCCCCCAAAGTCAGTCCTGGAGTGCCACAACTCACTCAGGTCATATGTTTTTCCCAGATAGGAACATCCTTATCCTTCCCATAGTCAACCTGTCGCTGCGCCAAGGATACTTACCACCTTCCCTCAAACATGCACAAATCCGTCCAATAATTAAAAATAACACCCTTGACAAAACATCACCCAACTCCTACAGACCTATCTCTAGTATCCCTTTTATGGCTAAACTGATTGAAAAGATCGTCCAAACTCAAACACAAGATCATATAGAAACCTCAGCCCCACTTGATGACCAACAATATGGCTTTCGCCCCTACCATGGTGTAGACACCCTATTAACAGTACTCCTCGATACATTAATAAGAGGTATTGATAACCCTAAACGAGCTTTCATTCTCCTCTTTCTAGACATCTCTGCAGCATTTGACAGTGTACACCATGCTCTAATGCTTAACAGACTAGAACAAATAGGAACCCACTCAACTGTACAAAATTGGTTCACCTCATATCTAACTGATCGAACACAAACCGTCCGAACTAACACAGAAACTTCTAAAACATACAAACAGGAAATTGGTCTCCCACAAGGCTCCGCCCTCTCTGCCCTCCTATTTAATATATATATCCAACCGGTCTGTGACATTTTCAAGAAATTTAAAGTCCATTACCACATATACGCAGACGACATGATGATGTACATTCCATTCACAATCCCAACACTCCCACTACAACTGTTAACAGAATGCTTCTCTGAATTAACAACCTGGCTAAAGGAACACAATCTCCATATCAATCATTCTAAAACGGATATACTAATAGTAACTAAAAATCAATCCTACATACCTCCAACACACATCACTCTCCAAAATCACAACATTACTATAAAAAATGAAGTGAAATACCTGGGTGTCACCCTTGACTCACACCTTAGTATGGACACACATATTAGAAACATCACTAAGAAGATCTACTTTAAACTCAAAATTTTAAAACAATTACGTCCTCTTGTACTTCTAAATGATTTTCTGAGCATTGTACAAGCCATCATCACACCACACTTTGATTTCGCAAATCTCACCCTACTAGGAACAACAAAACAAAACATTAAAAGACTCCAACTTGCCCAAAATGCAGCAGCAAGAATTGTAATGAAGGTTCCACCATTTGAACACATTACCCCTATACTAGCAAACCTTCACTGGCTCCCAATTCAATCCAGAATAAATCACAAATTGATTATCACCACATTTAAGACTTTAAATTCAATGGCCCCAGTCCCCTTAACAAAACTTATCACCAAAGACACATCCCAAACTACACTACGGAGAGGCCACACGAATAGAATTAGGACCCCGAAAGAATTCACAACTGCTAAAAAGACTACTAATAGAAAAGCGTTCTCACATGCAGCTCCCACCCTATGGAACTCCCTCCCTGAAGAAATAAGGGCATTAAATGATGCAAAGGAACTCCGCAAGAAATTAAAAACTTATCTATTCACCTCCCATTTTGGCACACTTGAAAATACCTTACCTCTGACAGGTAATGGTTAATAGCAACCTAGGGTACACCAACTCTAATTCTCCTAGCTAACTACAATTACAATTAAAATCGACTAAATAACTACTTGTAAATCTTGTAAATAGATATATGTAATAGATCAAAATATGTAAATAAGTTCGTTTGTTATTTAACAAGTTTTACCATATTTAGTCATTCATGATTAATGTATTTAGCAAAATTGTACCAAGTTAACAAATGTTCCATGTAAAACAGCAAAATTGTACCTAGTTAACAAATGTTCTATGTAAAACAGACTTGTAAATCTGTTCATTCCTTGTTCAATGTAAACCACACCTGATCTGTGGAAGGTAGCGGTATATAAGCAACTGTTAAATAAATAAATAAATAAATAAATAAAATGTCTGCATGTTTGCGGAAGGGTACAGGTGGCGGAGGGGGCAGTGGCTGCAAACCACAGCAGACAGTGGCCTAGGCCTGTGCAGGCTGGCACCGTCCACCGCAAGACAGGCTCTGTCGGATGTACAGTCATGTACTCCCCAGGGAACACAGTATGTCCATCTGTGACACAGTGTGTCCATCTGTGTGCAGGAACAGATGGTCACAGGTTCAAAGCCCAGCTGGGGCTACTGCCAATCCAGTCCACATATTTTTCCTACAACTAAACCGTGATAGTAAGGACAAAACTGTATAGCTAGGAACATATGCATGATTAATACGCCTATATTTTACCACAGCACTCACAGACACCATAAACAGGCGCATTACCTGGAGCAGAGTCTCCCAAATGCAGTCCTGGAGGGCCCCACACCATTCAGGTTCCATGCTGCCTCTAACAAAGATGCCTGTGCTGCATAGTTATGCACCACCCCCATGGTATGCAGATGTAGCTCATGCATATTTATGAGGGATAGCATGAAAACCAGAACAGTGTGTGGAACACCAGGACTGGATTTGGGGAACTCTGCAGTAAAGCAGCAGCCAACAGGGCCAGACACCCCCCCACAGGCCCCATTGGCCAATGCCTCCTGGAGAGGCAGGGCATTGGGCCCTGCCTGTATCTCCCAATACTAACAGTTGCATACCTCAGCACTGCCACCCTACACCTGGGTATACGGTACACAGCTATCAAGCGTTTCCCATTATAACTGGCAGATCTCCAGTCCTACGTAAAGCACAGTTTGCTCATTCAGCTCCACCATAACACTCAAACAGATGTCTGCGGTGTGTGCTGCAGGTCTGGTCTCTGACAGTGTTTACCACCCTGGGATGTGACCCCCAACAGTAATGCGTACCATATCCATGCATGTACTGTGTCCAGGACTGGTGTGGTGGGTATGGCTGCTGAACCCCTCTATAGTAGCACAATGCTGGCATAGGTGTGGGGGTGGCTGTCTGTCCATCCATCCAGTGTGTGGTGGCTGCAAACACCTTCTACAGCCCACACTGCCAGCAATGTTGCCAGTATTGGGCTGGCAATGTGCATAATGAGGAGCAAGGTACCATGGGTATAGGCCGGACAGGGTGGCCTGGCCAGGGTGCATCTGCACAGGACATAGGGCACTGACTGGGACATTGTAGTGCTCGGCCACCACTGACACAGACAGGGTGACCTCAGTATGTCCTGCTGAGAGATCACTCTCACCCTGACTGTGCAGTGACCGCAGCATGGCTAGGCACCACCATAGTGCTATATAATATTTCTCTCATGTGATAGATATGGGTTTCCATTTGGGGCCCAGTCACTGATTCATCTGCTTGCTGTGTATGCTGACAGCCCAGTTCTGGGTGCATGCATCTCCACTGGGAACATGCACTATGGACTAACTAGCAGACTGTTTGTAGCTGGTATGTGTCTTGCTGGAGTGGCTTGTAGGGTGCAGTGGCTGTTGGCTTGCTGCAGGGGAATAGCTTACCATATCCTGGTCTTATGTCTGTCTGCTATTGTGATATGGCTGTGTATGGAGCTGGGGTGGGGGTCCTCAGCAGGACTGGGGTTGATGTTGCCCTCTACTGCTACCTTTGCAGGGAGATAGAGTGTGGATCTATTGATGGGAGACCATGTTTGCTGCCCTTGACCGGGGGGGGGGCTGCACCTGACTGAGGCAGAGAGAGATATCCATGGTGTTTGTGCAGACACTACCTATCTTACACATTAACACTGCTCTGGGCCTCCATCAGCCATGGAAGGTGTTGTGGACCTGGTCCTGGGCGCCTCATTGCACACTCAGGGTGAGTACAGTACCCGCACGATGTGACGGTGTGTAGCTACTCTGTGCCAGTAAAACACCCGGTCAGTACCCCCCTACCAGGCCGAGGTGCTGTGGGGGTGCACCCGGTCACTTCCCCCAACCAGGCCGAGGTGCTGTGGGGGTGCATTCCCCATCTTGTGTCCATCTGTGGACAGCTGATTTGCATGTGCAGTGCATCATGGGTACGGGTGGGCTAACCCTATCCTGGTGACCACAGCAGACTGTCTGTGTGGTGACGTGCAGGCTTACTGCAGCCAGCCAGGGGCTTGCTAGCAGCTATAGAGCTGTAGCCTAATGGTTATGTCCCTGCCTGTGAAGCCAGAGGCCATGGGTTCAAACCCACATTGGGGTTATTTGTTAGGGTTGTCCAAAGCATTATTTGTCTTTAATGTACATATTTTGTTGCCAGCAAACAAACCCTCAGCGTACTGTACCCATAGGGTGCCGCTTTATATGGCGCCCTATCGGGCACCCTATGGTTTCCGTCCGTCTAAGGTGCACTATACATTATCCTGTGACACAACTTATAGGGTTCCCTATGGGGGACATATTAGGGTGCTGTGGCGGATAGTGCACTTTATAATGTGCCCTATGGAGTGCCGTATAGGGTGTCTTATACAGCACCTTCAATTACGGCATGTGAGGACGTGTTTGCTGGCAGAAATTAATAAAATAAACATACGGTGCTGCAGGACAAAATATGTACATTGCAAACCTGCTGCCACAGCCAGCCTTCTGTATTAGGCACCATGGGGAGCAAACCCATGACCCCTGTCTCAGCAGTCAGTGCCTTAACCATTGTGCTCCACTGCTGCTCTCCCTTGCATGTCAACGCACCTACCTATGCTTTTCATTCCTTAAACTGCACAGTGCTGCCATCGAAAACAGTACTCTGACCTTGCGGTACCTCATACGGCACCCTCTACAGCGCCCTGTGAGCAACATTCTAGGGTGCCGTGGCAGACAGTGCACTTTACAATGTGCCTTATGGGGTGCATTATGTTCACACGCTTTAAGGGTGTGTTTGCTAGTACTGTAAATTAAAATGAACATAAATTGACTCCTTAAGCAACCTTCCCCATAATATGTAATGCTTCAGCTAGCCCTGTTCATTGGGCACTGTGAGGAATTGAACCCTTGCTCCCTGCACCATTGGTCAGTGTCATAACCATTGTGCTGTGGTTCTATTCCTGTGTTTGTATATCAGCGCGCCGCCTTATGCCTCCTCTTATTAAATAGCCTCCTTAAGCAATAGCCTAATGCCCATCTGCGCGCCGCCTTATGCCGCCCATTATTTGTATGCCTCCTAAAATATCACCTCACCAAGCCCTGTTCATTGAGCATAGTAGGGGTTTGAAGCCCTGATCCCTGCACCATTGGTAAGTGCCTTAACCATTGCGCTGTGGCTCTGTGTTTCTGTTTGCACATCAGCGCCCCACTTATACCTTCCAGTATGCGATTGCTGCCGAAACCGGCGCGCCGCCTTATGCCGCCCAGTAGTAATATGCCGCCAGAAACATCAGCGCGCCGCTTTATGCCGCCCAGTATTAATATGCCGCATAAAAACATCAGCGCGCCGCCTTATGCCGTCCAGTATTGATGTGCCGCCAAAAAAATTCAGTGTGCTGCTTTATTCGGCCCAGTATTTCTCTGCCTCATAAACTAATGCCTCAGCAAGCCATTGAGCATTGTGGGGGTTTGAACCCCTGATCCCTGCACCATTGGTCAGTGTTTTAACCATTGTGCTGTGGCTCTGTTCTTCTGTTTGCAGCTCAGCGCGACACATATGCCTCCCGTTCAGCGCTCAGTTGCGGTAAGGTGCGGGGCGCACACGGGCGCCGCGCACCTTAGCGCATCTGTCAATCACGGCTTTTCTTCTTCAGGACGGAACGCCCACTCCTTATACGGCACACGCACTCTACCGCGGCCCGCACTTTACCGGCCTTTTAGTAAACATACCCCTTAGTATTGTTTCTTTCTCTCATTCTTTTTCTCAAACCTCTCCTGGATCATTGCTGACAAGCAAGATTTGGTTTTGTCCAATCAACTCAAGTTAATGTTATTGTTATATTTGTAAATAATTTTACAAATATTTCCATATTTTCTGGGAACTCAGTTCCATCTTTCCACTAAATTTGAAAACTGGAAAGATCAATGTAATTAGCACCTATGGTGTTACTGTCCTGTTCAGCAATCATCAGCACTGAGCTTAACAATGCAAAGTAATTACCTTAAATCTTACAGTTCAGAAAACAGGCATTCAAATGATGAAACTGATACTTGTGCATGAAAAGGTTGGTGGATATTTGGAATGCAAACACTCCCCTTTTATATTTTTAACCAAAATGTACTTTTCACATTTAATTTAAAACCTAATAATACCTGAGACTGGCATCAAACTGATCTGAAAACCCTCTATGAGGTGCTTGCCACAGTATATAAAATCCCTTTTAACTTTTAATTTTGCTCGATAGCATATGCAGTCAAAACCAAATATATGTACCAGAGATAAAATTCAAGCTGGATTATTAGTCTTTAAGTATAGCAGCCTATCTGATTGGAATAAGGAGGTTTTCTTGATAAATTTCACTAAACTCTCCCCCTTGGGTAGTTCTGAAAAGAAACATGCTTTAACAATGGCTTTAGGAAAACCAGGGACCTTAAAAAGACAAGTGAAAAGTCTTTATTTCTTCATAATCTTATAAGGATTTTCTCTCTCTTTTTATAGGCTGTAACAAATGTGTTGCAGCTAGCTCTCACACATAAGCTTTGCCCTACAGATATTCTCCACCCCATACATCTTTGCTAATAGTAATTTGACCAGTCCTTCTCCAGCCTTTGTTTGCTCCCAGCCTTCAGGTGACATACACATAGTACACAATCAAGATGCTGGTCAGACATCTGAGGATGCTCAAGGGAGACACCCTCCATGGTTTTAGAAGCTCAAAACTCTACAATTAAAATTGATGACAAGAGGATTGTTTGGAGGCTAGGTGAATTGTTATTTTTGTCCTCTTTAATGGATTTCCATTTGTTTGCTAGGAGAAAGACTCCTAGGTGAATTGTCCTTTTGTCCTCTCTAATGGATCTCCATTCATCTGCTAGAAGAGGAACTCATCCCTGATCTCCCAGTATCTTTCTGTAGCCATGCAAACAGTTTCACCAGTTTCATTCCCAGTATCTTTCTGTAGTTATGCAAACTGTCTCAACAGTTTCAACTACCCCTATCTCAGCAGTTTCAACTACCCCTTACTTACTGCTGAGAGGTATGATCAAAATTTGGTTCTTTGACTATTGATTATGCATGAAACATAGTAATGAAACTGGATATGCATTAAATAAAGCAATTGTCTTCCTTCACTTCTATACTAGTACAACAGTCTATATACAGTAAACCCTGCTCCCCTTTATCTACAGGAGAGTCCCCCTACTCCCCTTTTATTTACAGGGAACAGTCCCTTTCCTCTTTATTTACAGAGGTTAGAGGAGAAGCTATGGGGTTGGGGCCGGACTCAGTCCCTTTTTCATTATCTGCCCCCTTCTTGGATTTCTTTTTTAAACATTTTCTAAACTGTCCCTCTTTCTATAGTCTGTAGACCTGGTGTTTTCACTGTTCGGGGACAGGGGCAATTTGTTAATACTTTCGCCTTTTATCGATAAAGGATCAAACCTCTCTATCTACAGAGGGGCTGGTAACTTTGCTTTTATAGATGGAAATTCAAACCTTTTATCTATAGAGGTGCAAAGTTACAAATCCAAGACTCATACAGACATGCAATCCTTATGCTTCATCCAGACCCGGCCATCCCTCTCACGAGAGTATGGAACCGCGGATAGGGACCCACAGTCGCTTCGCACTCAATGTTGCGTACAGTCTCACACATACACCAATCAATCCTGGAGATATAAAGACCTAATGTCTGGACAAAACTTTCAAACTTTTCTTTCCCTAATATTACAACTCAATACAGAGACACTCTAACAGTTTTCTACACAACAAAACAACATTAATTACATAATATACATATGCATATATGTAAATTTGGTACTCACCCACCAGTCAAACCGGGTAAGTCTTCTGTCCTTGATGAGCAGACAGGAAATGCAATACTCACCACCAGAGTCTTACTAGGGTATCCTTTTTCTTTCGTCATCACTCAGGACGGTATCCTTTTTCTCTCGTCATCACTCAGGATGGTATCCTCATCTCCTGGACTAGCAGGAGGTATCCTCATCTTCTGGGCCAGCAGAAGGTATCCTCATCCCCTAGTGGGATGGTATCCTCATCTCCTGTTTTCCAATGAAACAGGAGGTATCCTCTCTGACAAAAATACAGTCAGAGGAAACACTTGGGCAATTTAGAAAAAATTAGGAGTATCTAAACTCAATTTAGGGATCCCGGGTTTTCAGCACCAATTGTGAGCCTGGTTTCCCCACAAAAATTCCCCATATATTACCAATTACCAATGAATAATTCAGACAACAGTTGCTTGGCTACAAAAACTTTTATTTAGCATAGAAAAAATAATTGTAAATGCAGAATAGCAAATGTCTGTCTGAGAGATGGAAGGCAATGTTCCCCACCCCCGGATGGGGAGAGGGTAGGCTGCCCCTGATTCTCTATAGTTGCTGTCTTATATACCGTCTGTAGCAACTTCTGCACAAATTCTTATTCCATGTGCACAACTTGCTATGCTGTCTGCAAAAGGTTGAAAAGCCATCTGCAAAACTTAAAGCCATCTGCAAAAACTTCTGCAGAGGCTCTTTCCTTGGGGCAAAGGCTCTTTCCCTGGGATCCACCCTCATTAGCATATTATTGGCTTTTATTCTTGCTAATGTTGAGTCATTCTGACTGCACCCTGCCATTCCCTTTGTTTCATTAATCACTGTAGCTTCCGGCACCATCTGTAGTCTTCAGGGCTTATGAGCACCTTGTATCACCAGCTTTGCTTGGCCTGTTTAACTTGTCCAGGCTTGCCCAACTTGCTCAGGCCTGTTCAACCTGTTCAGGCCTGACCTGTCTTTTCTTAATGGGGTCCATTCTCTGTGCACTTGTCTTTTCTTAGCTGGGTCCATTCTCTGTGCACTTCTGCTCATGGTATGGTTCCCTCTGGCTTTACTCTTATTGTGCTGGGCTCTGGGTACTCATTCTCTCAGCCCACAAAACCAAAAACATTGTGTCCTCAAAAAACTGAATTTCAGAACTATTTCAAATTTAGGGCTAGATTTCCCTATTGTGCACACTATCGCATAGAGTGGCTTGTGTCTGCTTTAACTTTGTGAAACTCCTAGGATGTGCTTTGGACAGGTAGGTGGTATAGAAGTACAATTAGCAAAAAAGGCAAATAACAATAAATAAATACATCAGGCAATAAAAGATCTGAGATCATTGTTGCTGCATGCAGAAGTATTATATTTAGCATTTAAGCAATTTACTGGGAGGGGGAAAATAAATCTTCTGCTATATTCAAAGAGATTTAGCAGAGTAACTACATAATTATCTGACTGGATTCCCCTGGGTGAAAATTGTCCCTTTCATAGAAACTAAATATGTGTGCAGACTTTCACAGCTTGCATCCTTCGTGCCTGCTTAAAAGGAGACATTCCTAGGTGTGACTAGACAGTGCATGTACATTTGTCTTTTCAACTGTAGGTGGGATGTTCTGTCTCTCTTTCCTCACTTGCAGAAATAGCAGGTATAAAGAAAAGTACTTTATCTACTAATCTTGTAGACACTTTTTAAAGGGAAACAACCTGAATCATTTTGAAAATTAGGAATAAGGTCCATGGGTACAAAAGTGAATGTGTCGTTTGCAGCTACATGAGCGACTGAAAATGACCTCCATTTGGAGTAAAATGAACGCACAGAGTATGAGAAGCTGAATCTGGTTCAGGTATTATTCTTAGAGCCATCAGCTTCAGCTCTGGAGATTAAAGACTGGAGGGAAAATAGGGAGCTCCCCCTCTAATATAAAGCCTACAAGCACATCCCAAACAGTTGGTTGTGTAGGCATCTCTCAAGCTCCCCTAGTCAGTCTATTCTGTCCCCTTCTACTAATTAAATCGATGGAGTTCCTTTCTTTACTATGAATTTTTAATTTTTGTTTTAATTGTGAAGTGTTCTGATACAATACCAGTTGTACAGCCTTATAGCAACTTTTAATAAACATAGGCATAGACGTGGAGGCAGATTCCATAACATGCATGTTCATCCTTGGACACGTCTGAATTGAAAACGGGACCCATTTTTACCTAATTCCACATCTGTAGGTCTAGACATGCATGTGGGTCTGGATTCAGGGAGGTTTATGTGTCCAGCGCAGCCTGGGCAAAGTGCTCTTCAGCCAGCCCATTCTCATATCCAGTGTGAGGCCCGCACACAGGTGCAGGCATGGGCCATGTGATATAATGGAAAAACACATCTCCCATCAATATGATGGGACACGGGTAAATGCTTTGGATATCCCCGCACCCAATGTATTCTGAAAAGTTGCACATTTCAGATCCTGCCTGTTTCCACAATGTACCCGCAGTCACCACACCTCTTCATTAAAATGTGCATCTCCGAAGCTGCTCTTTACACTGACAGTAGTTTGCTGATGCAAACCAGACATAAATACCAATGATAAATGACAGCTGCTGCAACTTAGACCAGATACCAGTCCTCTTCATGCTCTGAAACGTGCTAGGTAATCCCACTGCACCCTAATATGGTATAAGAGAATGTAAATATCAACATGTATGTCAGGACATATCTTGCATCAAATGATATGTGGTGTTAGGAACTGACCAGTGATCCCTGCCTTGGTCATCTCTACAAAAGTGCTTTAACGGCTAAGGATGGACTCTTATCAAATGCACAAAACCCAAAACTAACATTGCAGTTCCCTAAAGGATGCATAATATTGCTGAGCAACAAATGTGTGCCCTTCCTGTGCTGTTAAGTGCACTCCTTCTGCTGTTCTGCAATAACTTTCCTCTCTTATCTCTCCCTACACCCCTCCTCGGGAACTGTCAGATCGCTTCTATCTGTGACCCTCTCTTCTACTGCCAACTCCAGATGTCACTCCTTTCACCCTGCTGCTTCTTATAGCTGGAACAAACTACCTGAGTCTGTACATCAGGTGTCTTCTCTGGCCTTTCTCTAATCCAGGCTGAGTGCTCACCTTTTTGTTGCCACTTTTGGATATGATCCGCCTAAGCTCCCTTGTGTTTCCTTACCATTCCCCTAGATGTATCCTGTCCACAGCTGCTGTGTTGTCTGTGGACAGGACTGTAAGCTCTGCTGGGCAGGAACCATTTTTTATGTGTGTCTGTGCAGTGCTGCATATACCTTGTAGTGCTATACAAATGATGAGTTGGAGCAGCAGCAGCAGCAGTAGTAGTAATAGTAGTGGTAGCAGTATGGCCTTCTGGCTATGGCATCTGATTTCCACTTATCTGGGTAGTGGCATTTCTCACAGCAGGTACACCCGTCCCATCGTGGTGTATGTTAGACCATGTGTATCCGCTATCCCATTTTTGACAAAGGTGTTGGAAAAAACTTGTATGCAGACAGCTCCAGGACTACATAGACATGAACTATCCACTAGATCACCAACAATATGGTTTCAGGCCATGCCATGGAATAGAGTCACTCATGACCGCCCTACTTGACAACCTTATCAAAGGCACTGATAAGCCCAAATCCAGTTTCTTCCTCATTTTCCTGGACATTAAAGCAGCATTCAACTCCATTCCCCATAACCTCATAATACAACAACTACAATCCATTGGTTTATCAGATACCTCCCTCTCCTGGTTCAAATCCTACCTGACAGACCGCAAACTGCAAGTCAGAATAAACCAGAAAAATTCAACCCATACCCCCAAACCCAAGGAGTCCCTCAAGGTTCAACCCTCTCAGCCTTACTGTTCAACCTCTTTCTGCAACCATTATACACCATAATTAAGTCCTGCAACATCCTGTACCATATCAATGTGGATGATGTAATGATATAACACAACAAGCCTCACTATCACACCCATAACAAGCTGCTTCTCCACACTCTACAACTGGCTAAAAAGTCAAAATCTGAACATACTGTAAACCTAAAAAGGACGGAACCATTTTCATCACTAGAGACACTAGCTTCACATCACCTACCACCATATCTATTGATGGAATACTTATCCACGTGAAACAATGCATACAGTACTTTGGAGTTACCATAGATCAGCACGTCACACATACAAAACATAACACAGAGCATATATTTCAAGCTAAAAACAATCAAGAACCTTAAACCACTCCTAGCAGACCACGACTTCCGATCTGTCCTTCAAGCAACAATATTCCCCCATTTCGATTACTGTAATATCATCTTCCAAGGCATACCAAACTCAACCATCCTCCCCCTCCATCTTGCACTTAATACAGCTGCACAAATTCTCTTCAATTCAAAAAGATCAGAGCACATCACACCTCTCCTCATGCAACTACACTGGCTCCCCATGGCTGAGCATATAAAGTTCAAATTCATTCAACTTTCAAAATCGTAAACGATTCTGCTCCAGCACACCTACAAACCCTGATCTAGATCACACCTGACAGCAGAGGATGGCGGACAAACACAAGGAACACGCTACAGACACCGTCGATGATCACAAAGACCAACACCACTACTGCTAAGAGGGCCTTCTCTCTTTACGTATTGCTACTTTGGAACTCTATCCCAGAAAAGCTAAGGACTACAACTGACAAAGCTTTCTTCAGGAAAGCTCTCAAAACTCACATATTCAAAGAATTCTACCCATCAACATGGCCCCCAGTAGTTCTCCCCCAACCCTCCTCCTTCAAAATCTCTAAATTCCCCTATCCAACCCCCACAACAGATGAATGCAAATAGCTTCCCCCTACCCACATGTATCAAAGGTTTCCAAGTTAACTACGTACCTTCAACATTCAATGTCTAGCATATGCTGACGACATCCTGATGTATGCTCCATTCAATGTAGAAAAACCAGATTTTACATCAATAGCTCATGATATACATACTTGCACACTCTACTCTTACCATATTATACTGTACTATAATTTTATCTAATTACCTCCTCCATGTAATTAACCAAAATGCCATGTACATAGTTAACCATATTTACCGCTTCATTTTTATTTGTATATAGTTAAACCCTGTTTACCCCAAGTTTTTTGTACCCTGTTCTTTGTAAAAAACCAATGCTGATTGTATCATTGTGTTTAAATTTGTTTATTTGTAAACTGCACTGATTAAAAGCGCGGTATATAAGAAATAAAAATAAATAAAAATAAATAAATAAATAACTACCTAGTTTACTGTAAATGTTCTGTTTCATTATAAACCGCTTTGACCGAAGGATAAAGTGATCTAAACAAAGCTGTTAAATAAATAAATAAATGTGGGGCAACCCTATCTGCCTTCCCACAGCCAGTTTTGTGGCACTGTTCCCATGGTCAGGCCTGTGTGGGCATGGGAGGGAGGACCCCTGTGCCATCATACCTGGTTAGCCAGCCTCTAGATATATCACCACTCTCACAGCTTGCATAGAACCTAGACTGGTGAAGGATGTAGGCCTCATGGCATATTCTGGTACAGCTGATGTATGGCTGCCCTATCACACTGGCACCTGGTGACACTGTGGTCTTCCATATGGTCCAGTTACCAGCCAGTCATTCATGGCCTCCCTGAATTGCAGATCAGCACACCAGATTCTCCCGTGCTGCCCCCAAGCCACACATTCTCACTTGCAGTCACAAAACACATCATTCTGCCAAACCAAACCTATAACTAACAGCTGGTATAACATAAAAGCATGGTGTCCCAGGAGTACAAATCTGATCTGCATTTCTCACCCAAACCAGAATCTTTGCCATACTTACTCACATACGATCCCTACATCACCAGTCCCAGTTTCAGAACATAGGAAATGTTAGGGAACTCTAGCTTTGCTCCTTTAGCACAAACAGCAATTGCAAGCATAGCCAACATAAACACAATTGCTCTTCTTATTATGTCTGTAGGGGTATTTATCAATGTTTCATTACCATAAAACCATCCTTTACCTCTGCTTTCTCTTCTTTAAAACTGCATCTTGTGTTCTTCCAGACTGTAGACACAACAGTTCAAAACATAATTGTCACAACTGTTCTTCAGTATGGGACACATTGAAGAGCAGAGCAGAATATTTTCTAAGTCTTATTCCACATTCCCGCAGGATTAACATGGACGTCTATGGGAAACACTTAAAACATACACGGGCCTTTCCTGAATTTGCTTTATATGTCTCCATGGCTGACCATATCCCTGTTCCATCTCCTCCTGTTCATGTTCCGAGATGCTTGTGTTAACGCTGTGGATGTGCACACCACCAGTGTTTCAGAATACGGTCGGGGATATTTTCGGCAGATAAACATCCTCGCCGCATGTATAAACCCCTTATTCGTGTTTTGGAATGACCTCCATAATGAATATGCATGAAACAGATTTACATACACTGGATACAAAATATGCATATCAATCTCAGGCATAATCATATCTTGAAATCCAGAATGGCTACTCAAAAAACACTATGAAGGGCATATGTCAATCTTTTTTCAAACTTGATGTCATTTCTAACTTTTTACAGCAAAGCTGCCTTGCTTTTCTGTAGCAGTGGGCAAAGGAATTTAAACCAACTCAAATCTTCTTGTAAATTTCAGAGAGCCATCATTTTAATTTCATTAGATTGTGACTGTGCAACCTCCCAACCAGTAGCATAGCCATAACCCATCTTTTTGGGGGGGGGGGGGGAGGGGAGGGGGAAGGGAGAAGGACCAGAGGATTATCATGGGAAGGCCAAGGTTTAACATACATTTATTTATTTAAAATACATTTATATAACATATTTTCCCAAGTATCAAAAACGGTTTACAAGGAACGTCAAAATGAATTGTACAAGCAAGAGCCAATTAAATTACATTATAACTGTTGGGAACTATTTATATTAAAACTGTAGGATTTACAAACATATACTTAGTTTGTTTACATCAACTATTTACATTAGGTTAGGATACTAATCTTAATTACCTTAAACTGTTGGAGTGAATTACATTAAACTGTAATGAAGATTCTCAATAGGTTGTAAGGCATCTACGTGAGGGATACTGTGCCGTCAGGTGGATGAGGGGATTAGCTGCTCAGGGAGACTGTTGTCATTTTGGGATGTATAGTTTGCTGATCTTTTGTGATGGAGTGATTGAGGACTAAAGTGGAGCATAAACAGATACGTTTTTAAGTCTTTATGGAACATTTTGATGTCATTGACCTCTCTGAGTTCAGCAGGTAACTCATTCCAGAGTGTCGGTGCAGAATGCGAGTATGCTTTACTGTTTGTCGTTTTCTTGCATTGTCTAAAGTCCTTTGGGACTGTAAGTATGTTATTATTATTTCTTCTTTGTGTTCTGGTGGGTTTTTCAATATTGATAAGTGTATTTAGGAATGAAGGTGCTAAGTTGTTGATAATTTTAAATGTTGTGATGAGGATTTTGTATTTTATGAGGCTTTGGATAGGTAGCCAATGTAGTTCGCAGAGGGTAGGCGTGATGTGTTCAATTTACACAAAAAAATGCGTTCACGTATAACTGGATGCTTAATTTATCTTCAAAAAATTATTGTAACAAAGAATATATCTACTAATTTGAACTATTGAGGTCTCAGACTTATTATAGCTCTGCCATAAGGACTAAACGTCCGTTATCGTGGCAGCGAGCCCTTTTGCATCAACGACCTCGTGAGTGTGAGCAGATAACAAGCACAGCCCTACAGACCCAAATAAATTATTTAAAAGTCCAAAACTCGTGTTCTTATCTGTGCTAAAAAACAGCCCACTCTCATGGATTTGAGTGTTGATCCCGACGCCTCCCTTTGGTACCAGTATAGCGTTTCACAACGCCAACTTTCATCAGGGGATCTGTCCACTACTCCGATCCAATTCTACCGTTCCTAATAAACCACACATAAAAAGAACAATCAACCCTCTGTTAAAAACATCCTAAAATGAAAACTTACAAACCACCCTAAAACCTATGTTCCAATTACTAAAAAGAACTAAACCCACCTTTTAAAACTCCATAGCTGCCCACGTTTCACCAAGAGAATCTCCGAGTCAATGAAATGGTAACACGAAACGCCGCGCATGCGGACTAACAAACGCGTCTCCTATCATATAGGAGCCACTCCTACTCATACAGCCAATCAGCTACCTCCATATCACCTTCGGCTATTCCTACTCATTAAATGTGTTTCAGGCAAAACTCCACACAGCTGCCAACCTCACATTTAACTCCCGTCTCACAAAAACCCAGGAATCCCCCTGTACTGACACCATACTCACTACAAACAAGCTCTAAAAAACAATTCCTAAAGAATAACACCAATACCCATTACTACAGCACATATCAAGGGGTCTCTCACTCAGAACTTATCCATGGATACGTCCCATCCCCCATTCAATCCATTATCGAAGACATCGAGCCCATTCCACCTGAGCATTCAGCCCCTTAGGAGATACAGTGTCACACGTATAGATCCACCATTGTTCCCGTCGAATGAGAACCTGATCCTCTGGTGCTCTAAAATCATCTTGTAACACCTGATCTACACATAAAACACGAAGCTGTTCAAACTGATGTCGCTGCTCCACACAGTGTTGAACTATGGGAGCCTCCATTACTGCATGTTTTAAGCGGCTCTTATGTTCACGAATTCGAATCCGGAACGCCCGCTTGGTCTTCCCTATATACGCTAGACCACAAGGGCACAAAATAACATACACCACATTATGGGAACCGCAGGTCGTAGAAAATCTTAACGTCCTACGGAAGCCATTGTATTCAAAAACCGAGGCCTCCAGAGTCAACATACAAATATCACATTCTCCACAGCAGCGATGACCTGCTTCTGAGGGCACAACCGTATCCATCTCAATTGGTCGCAAAACCGCGGGACTTAAAAACTCCTTCAGATTACGATCTCGAGTCCAAACACATCTTACTGTCTTCCCGGTTAAACCTGGGACAGCCATCAAAACATTAGAATGTTTCTTAATAATTTTCTGTATTTTCGAACTAATCGGGGAATACTTTGTAATCAAATTTATATGGGAAGTGGCTACTGCTCCAATAGACGTTTTCGCACGGGACCCCAAAAGTAAAGCACGATGATTGAAACGTGCCCGAGTATACGCTCTCTTCACCACAGATTTAGGATACCCTCTAGCTATAAAATCAGCAAACAATGATTTAGCTCGCCGTTTAAAATCCTGTAAATCAGAGCAGTTCCTGCGAAAACGCAAGAACTGTGAGTAAGGGAGGCTCTCCTTCAATCGGCGGGGATGTAAACTACGAAAGTGCAGAAAAGTATTCCTATCAATCTGCTTTCTAAAAACGGAAGTATTCCACCCTTGAGAAGAGCGACAAATTTCAACATCTAGGTATTGTATAATGTCTTTATGAAACGTATGAGTAAATGTAATGTTAATATCTAAGCGGTTCAACCACTCAAGAAACTCAATTAATGACTGTTCCGTGCCATGCCACATCAGAAAGATGTCATCAATGTATCTACACCATAGTAAAATCTGAGCAATATAAACTGATGACAATATCCACTTCTTCTCAAACAACCCCATATAAAAATTAGCCACAGACGGGGCGCATGTTGCGCCCATGGCCACCCCAGTAACTTGCTGATATAGATCCCCCTGAAACAAAAAATAATTATGTTTGATCGCTAATCGGGCTAAGGACATTATAAATTGTTGTTTGGGCTCGGATACATCTCCTCGCAGCTGAAGTACTTCTAGAATAACTTGTAGCGCCGCATCCTGCGGAATATGGGTGTACAAGGACACCACATCGAGTGTCACTAGCAGGACATCCTCATTTTGAGACCATGAATTCTTCTGCTTTAATTCCATTAAAAAGTGGGTTGTGTCCCGGATATAGGAGGGAATAGTTTGCAGAAGAGGACGTAAATAAGAATCAATATACGTGGATAATGGCTCTAAAATGGTGCCTCGGGTGGACACAATAGGACGACCAGGATCAGGTTCTCATTCGACGGGAACAATGGTGGATCTATACGTGTGACACTGTATCTCCTAAGGGGCTGAATGCTCAGGTGGAATGGGCTCGATGTCTTCGATAATGGATTGAATGGGGGATGGGACGTATCCATGGATAAGTTCTGAGTGAGAGACCCCTTGATATGTGCTGTAGTAATGGGTATTGGTGTTATTCTTTAGGAATTGTTTTTTAGAGCTTGTTTGTAGTGAGTATGGTGTCAGTACAGGGGGATTCCTGGGTTTTTGTGAGACGGGAGTTAAATGTGAGGTTGGCAGCTGTGTGGAGTTTTGCCTGAAACACATTTAATGAGTAGGAATAGCCGAAGGTGATATGGAGGTAGCTGATTGGCTGTATGAGTAGGAGTGGCTCCTATATGATAGGAGACGCGTTTGTTAGTCCGCATGCGCGGCGTTTCGTGTTACCATTTCATTGACTCGGAGATTCTCTTGGTGAAACGTGGGCAGCTATGGAGTTTTAAAAGGTGGGTTTAGTTCTTTTTAGTAATTGGAACATAGGTTTTAGGGTGGTTTGTAAGTTTTCATTTTAGGATGTTTTTAACAGAGGGTTGATTGTTCTTTTTATGTGTGGTTTATTAGGAACGGTAGAATTGGATCGGAGTAGTGGACAGATCCCCTGATGAAAGTTGGCGTTGTGAAACGCTATACTGGTACCAAAGGGAGGCGTCGGGATCAACACTCAAATCCATGAGAGTGGGCTGTTTTTTAGCACAGATAAGAACACGAGTTTTGGACTTTTAAATAATTTATTTGGGTCTGTAGGGCTGTGCTTGTTATCTGCTCACACTCACGAGGTCGTTGATGCAAAAGGGCTCGCTGCCACGATAACGGACGTTTAGTCCTTATGGCAGAGCTATAATAAGTCTGAGACCTCAATAGTTCAAATTAGTAGATATATTCTTTGTTACAATAATTTTTTGAAGATAAATTAAGCATCCAGTTATACGTGAACGCATTTTTTTGTGTAAATTGTGATTTAGACGTTCAGTAATTTGACCAAAAAGGAAGTGTGATGTGTTCAATGGCACTGATGTTTTTAATAGATCTAGCTGCTACATTTTGCACTAATTGTAGACTTCTAATTGAGTGTTTGGAGATCCCTTGGAGAATTGCGTTGGCGAAGTCAAAGTGAGGCGTAATAAGTGCCTGTATTACTGATATGAAGTCCTGTAAGTGGATTAGAGGTCTGAGTTGCTTTAAGAGTTTGAGTTTATAATGAATTTTAGAGACTGTATTCTTGACGTGTGTTTGCATACTTAGAGTCTGGTTGTGTGACTCCTAGATATTTCACCTCCTTCTTCACCGTGATGTTAGAGTTTTGTAGTCGGATGGATGATGGAGGAATATAGCTTTGGTTTCTGGTAACGAATAAGACTTCAGTTTTTGAATGGTTGATGTGTAGCTGGTGGGATGTTAGCCATAGGGATATGTCATTAAAACAGTCTGAGAGCCATTGATTGGGTAAGTTTGGTATTTTAAATGGGATATAGAGCATTATATCGTCCGCATAAATGTGATAATTTACACGGTGTTTCCTAAAGATTGAGCATATGGGCTGCAGATATATGTTAAAGAGGAGGGCAGAGAGTGCAGAACCCTGAGGAGTCCTTGCGACTGCTTGAAGGTATCTGAGGTCTGCTGGTTGATTCATACCGTTTGGATTCTGTCATTTATATAGGAAGCGAACCAGTTCAGTACTGTTGTTTTTAAACCTATCTGTTGGAGCCTGGACAACATTAGAAGGTGGTTAACACTATCGAAGGCTGCTTTGATGTCTAAAAATAGGAGGATAAATGCCTGTTTTGAGTCATCAATACCACGTGTCAGGGTGTCCATTAGAACCATGAGGAGTGTTTCCACTCTGTGGTGGGGTTGGAAACCGTATTGCTGTTCATCCAGGGGGGCTGATGTTTCAATGTGGTCCTGGAGTTGCATTTGGACCACTTTTTAAGTAAGCTTTGCCAGAAATGGGATACTAGAGATGGGTCTGTATGAGTTGGGGGAGGTTTTATCAAGGTTGTTGTTTTTTTAAAATTGGGCGGATTTGTGCATGTTTAAGGATTGGTGGTAGGTATCCTTGCTCGAGGGAGAGATTAATCATTGGGAAGATGAATGATGAGAGCTCCGGTAAAGCAGTTTTCAGCCAGTGGACTGGGCAGGGGTCAAGGTAAGATGTGGTGGTATTTAGTTTAGTGATGGTGTTCTTTAGGTTTTCTTTTGAGATTGGATGAAAATTTGACCAGGAGTTTGAAGGGTCAGATTGTGTTGTTATGATTGTAGTGGGAGTATGTGCTGTCGGGGTAACTTTATTCATATAGAATGTGGCTATTGTTTGGGGGGATATATGGCAATCCGTAGAGGACGAGTTGTAATTTTTGCTAGTTCGATTTTGCACAATGGTAAATAACTCTCTGGGACAGTTTAAAGATTTTGATCGTATACCTGAGTAATAATTTTTCTTAGAACTGTCAATGGACTTCTTGTATTTTTTAAGTAGTGCCTGGTATTCTGTTAGGTGTTCTAGTGATTTTGTGAGGCACCATCTTCGTTCAGATTTTCTTAATTCTATTTTTAATGAATTGGTGGAGGACTGGAACCATGGAGCATTTTTTTGTTTTCTAGTTGGGTTGGGGTGTAGGTTGTCGGTTTTGGCTGCATTATATATGGTGTTATTCCAGTTGTCTATTGTATAGTCTAAAATGTTTGAATTGGTGGATAAGTTGGGTATGACTTTGTCTAGAAATTCATCTTTATTGAATTTCTTGAATCTATGTGGAGGGGGTTGCTGAGCTTTTTTGTTCTGATAATTGTCTGCGTATTGAAGGTTAAATTTAATCAAATGGTGGTTAGACCAAGGGACCTGTGTAAAGAACATTGATGTCAGATTAAATGCTTCAAATAGGGTTCTAGGAAGGAAAACAACATCAAGGAGGTTACCCTTTTTGTGAGTATGGCTACTGATGATTTGGTGGAATTTCAGGTCATCCATGGTGTGCATGAATGAAGTAAGGTATGGTGTTGGTAGTGAAGGTAGGTTTAAGTCGTCCAAGAGGATCAAAGGGTTTGTTTCTGAAGAGGAACCAAGGAGTTCAGTAAGCCTGTCCAGATTCTCTATACTAGGGTCGGGTGGTCTGTACACTAGGCGTATGCGGAGGTGGTTTATTTTTATTATGATAGCATCAATGTTGTCCAAATTTATTGAGGAGGTGAGTTTTGCTTGAAGTGATTCTTTTATCATTATGAGTACCCCTCCGCCTCTTTTTTGGGCTCTATGTGTGTGGAATATTTCATAGCCGGGAGTCTTTAATTGGTTAATGAGTACTGAGTCTGAGTCTGATAGCCATGTTTCCGTCACGCAGAGCAAATCAGGTTGTTGTTAGCTGATTATGTCATAGAAAATAGGCACCTTATTCCTTATTGGTCTTGCGTTTGTAAGGTAGCAGTTAAGGATTCTTTGGTGGGGGGGGTGTAATTGGTGGCATACTGGTGTTGGTTTCTATTCTGATGTTGATTAATCTATTGTGGTTAATTTTCTGAGTATGGGGGAAGTAGGTCATTGGTGGGGTGAGTAAGTTACGTTTCAGGGTATGTATGATTGGAATGGCTTTTGTGTACTTGGGGTTTAATGCTGTTGTTATAGTAGACATGGTTATAAGGATGTGTATGATGTATATCATCCTGGCGCTATTAGAGTTTGGGGGAAACATATT
Organism: Ichthyophis bannanicus; assembly: GCA_033557465.1. Classification (NCBI taxonomy): domain Eukaryota; kingdom Metazoa; phylum Chordata; class Amphibia; order Gymnophiona; family Ichthyophiidae; genus Ichthyophis; species Ichthyophis bannanicus. Next base: position 734,186,174 of record CM066036.1, read on the forward strand.
GTAAGTTGCAGTAGCCCAAAGAGCAGAAGTTGTAGTGATATTGATGTGAAAAGCCTTTTTTTTTTTGTGTTGGGTTGAGTGCGGTTGCTAGTATTAGACTAGTGGTAGGCAGCACGCTATTACAAAGCACTCAATTATTACCACAAACTCAATATAGCAAGGCATGCAACTGCTTGTAAATAACTATAAGACTGTAGAACTGTTATACCCAAAGCCAAGTGGAACATTACTAAGCAAAGTAATACAAAATATAGACTCGTAGATTGTACTGACTGTGGCGCTAGAAGCCCAGCGTCATGTGTACAATACAGGTAGTGAAGAGCTACTTTACCAGTTTAACACAGCTTCTAGAATTTACAAGATAAAAATACTTACAGCCCAGCTAAATGTGTAATCATTCAATCTCAGATCCCCACCTAAGGGCCACACCAAAGGGCCCTCTGGCGAGGCCCTCAGGCACGGGCCCATCAGGCGTGGGGGTGCAGTGGCGCGTTGCATTTTAATGGCTACCTGAGCCGCCGGAGATCAGGGGCAGAGCTAGAGCTGCATGGAGGAGAAGGAAGCCCAATTCGGAGAGAAGGCAGTGGCAGAAGTGAATGCAACAAGTCCAAAGGAAGGCTCACCTCTCTGATGGTGGTAGTGCAGAGGGAGTTCGGCTGGAATGCTGCAGTGGAGGACTTGCTGCGATGACTGCCCCGAAGGAAGAGAGGGCTTTCCCTTGCTGTGCAGATCCTTTTAAGGGCTACATGGGGGGCAATAAGTATTCTATGTCTTTCCCCTCCCCAACACACCCCATGGCAGTCCTTCCCCTATTTGCAGTAACAGCAGCAAATCTGAGAAAGCCATGGGAGGGGCCTGATGCAAATATGGAAAGGCCTAAGCCCCTCCAGGCCCACCCATGTCTATGCATCTGCTCCCAACTGGTTTGAAATGATGTCTCTATCATTAGCACCAGAGCTAACATGCTATACATGAGGCACAAGCAGTTACAGATCTTAAATTCATAAAGATCAGTACTCAAAGGATTTATGCGGTTCACTTGGGATATGAGTGTATTAAACCTTTTTTCTTCATTCAAAAGTTAGGGCCAGCCAACATTTGATTCTTGACCAAGCATCTTGATTTCTGGTCAAAAGTATTGCATGATGGAGAAGGGCCAGAAGGTCTCCAGCTGTCCTCACTTATTGGATAGCTTATCTTTTTAAATTTATAAGGGCACATTCATTGGTTTTTACTTAAATTGATAGCACAGCTGAAAATCAAGCCAAAAAAACAGGCTATACTGGATAAGACGAAGGCAAACCTAGTGCAATATCTCTGACAGTGGCCAATCCAAGACACAAGTACCCAACAGGGTCCCAAAGATTACATCTATTCTTTATTGCTCACGCTCAGAGGTAAGAAGAGGCCTTTTTAGACCTACATTGCTCATACTGGCTTATGGATTTTTTTTCTTACCCCTTTTTACACCCAGCTCTATTAACTGCCTTGACCACATTTTCCAGCAAGAAATTCTACCGTTTAATTCTATGCTGAATAATAAAAATTACTTTCTCCAATTTGTTTTAAATTTGATACCTATTATCTACCTATTATTTTCACGGCATGCCCCTTTGTTTTACTGCTGTTTGAAAGGTTAAGGGAATTGAGCAATATGTTGAGTATCCGTTGAGTTAACCAGCACTGCTGTTCCTTTATTTTGGATTCAGTATTCACCTTTTTTTTCCTATGGCGAACAAGGCTCAAATGTATCCTTCTTAATCAATGGGGCTGTGGACTGCTTTGTTGTGTGGGCTGTGACTGCCAGTGTGCTCAGTGAGGGTTGCTTGGGGACAGCGGCAGGGGAAGAAGAGCTGTTACTGTTCCCAGCAATGGAGACAGGGGCAATGGAGCAACCTTTTAGTTGCAGGGTGCCAAACAGACTAATCTCCAGCCCTGTCCCCAAGCTCTATATTTCTGATTCTGTCTTGCGCAAAATATTGGTGGGGCCATGGTCCCTGTGTACACCCCTTTCCGCTACCTATGGATAGAGATATCGCTTTCCTCTGAGAGTATTTCCGTGCCTTCTGATGACATCATTTACCCCAAGGAAGGGGGGATGGGGCTTTGTTTGGAGCCTCGGAGACCTTCTGCAATTGAGGCAGGTGGAGCAGAGGCAGAATCAGCTTCCAGATCCTGGCTGAGACTGAGGAGAGATGTGCCGGCAGATACCAGCAAGGATGACAGCCAGAGTGCTATTGGTTGCCAAGGATCAGCAACAGAGAGTAGATCCAGGTCAGCAGTCTGGTGTTCCAGAGGCAAGTCCTGTTTCTCCTTTTACCTTAACTATGGCAGTTAAATCTCATTTTCTGACTTTAGATATTCTCTGGGAAATATTTGCTAGACCTGAGAAGTCTGTTTTGACACATATTGCCAACTTTTCTACTCAGCTGCAGTTTTGTTTTGAAATAACTCGCAGTAAGGGAAGATTAAGAAAAGTAGAAGGAAAGTGGATGGCTTGGTGAAGGCTAATGCCGTCTTCCACTATACTATAAAGGTGAACATTTAGAAAATGTGATGAGACTCCATACTATGATTTGTAAATTTTCAAAAGGTCACTACAGTTACTGCTTTGGAATTATTAAGGAGGTACTTGCCTGAGATTTTGAAGATTCTTCTAAATTCTTTTGAACAGGTGGTAGGAAGATATTATCCTTCTATGACCCCTCATTCCAGAGCTTTCTATAAAGTGCCACAGAGGTTTTTAAATATCTCTATCATGTATTCCCTCACCTGCTTTTCTTCCATGATATACATATCGCAATTTTTATATCTATCCCCATTTGCTTTGGGGTATTTTAGAAGCATTATTTGTGCTTTGGATGTCTGAAAATGGGCATAGACACATCCAAAGCATTGAGCCATTTCCGAAGCCAGATCTGGGGATGTCCTCAGCATGAGGACATCCAAGCCTGAATAGGGGCATGTCCAGGGTGTTCCCAAGAACTTGGACATCCCTGCCTGATCTCAGAAACATCATGAAAGCCTGGCAATGCATTCAGAGTGGAGGAGTAGCCTAGTGGTTGGGGCAAGTACTTCAGGCTGGAAAGTCAGGGGTTCAAATCCCACTAGAGGACAGCCACCTTGGGCCGGAAGGACTGGGGTTCCTAGTCCCACAGGTGCTCCTTGTGGTCTTGGGCAAGCCACTTAACCCTCCATAGCCCATGTTCCCTGTAAAATAGTTATCTCCAAGTTATAATGCCCTGTTCAATGTAATTTCAGTTTGTTCAATGTAAACCACACTGATGCAGAATAGTGCGGTATATAAGAGAATGAAAATAAATAAATTTAAGTTTAGAGCTGCTCCAGATACCTGAAGAGTGCTTGTTTTATTTATTTATTTTATTTATACATTTTTCTATACCGCCTCTTCCAGAGATCAGTGGCGGTTTACATAGAACAATAATACTTAATAATAGGGAACTATTATTATTTTACATAGAACAGTTGTAGAACATTTTTTTTAACATTTAACTCGTTAAACATCAGAACAATTAGAACTGAGGCAATAAGAGTGCCGTAACATAGAATTATTCACATTGAAAATTAAAAAATGTGTCTATTTACATTTGAGAATGAACGACTGTATTCAGTTAAATGCTCGAGATGGATTTATGACTATGCGATGTAAGAGTATGTCTAGGTAGGTTCAATGTATGGTTGTTGTTCAGTGTTCATCTGTGGAATCTGAACATTATCATGTTGAAAGTTGTGATAGTGCAGGATGAATAGGTAAGTTTTTAATTCCTTTCTAAATAATTGAAGGTCTTTGATTTCTCTGAGCTCGACTGGGAGGTTGTTCCACAACGTTGGTGCAAAGAATGAAAAAGCAGAATTGCTTGTCTTCTGACTTGCTTTTCGAATGGTATCCGGGACTAGTAGCATGTGTAAGTTTGCTCTTCTTCTTAATCTGTTTTCATGTGAGATATTGATGAGCGTGGACAGGAAGGACGGTGCTATTTTATTAAAAATCTTGAACGTGGTAACTAAGGTTTTATAGATAATTCTACAAGACATGGGTAGCCAGTGCAGGGAGTAGAGAATAGGAGATATGTGGTCAGTTATTTTCGCTTTGTAGATGATTCTTGCTGTGACATTTTGCGCTAATTGTAATGTGTGTAGATTTTTTTTAGTTGTTCCTTGAAGAATGCCATTGCAGTAATCTAGATGAGGCGTTATTAGAGTTTGGACCACTGATCTGAAGTCGGTGCTCTCTATTAACGGTCATAACTGTTGGATTGTCCTTAACTTATAGTATATGGCTTTAACAGTCTGTTGTATGTGTTGTGTAAGGCTGAGAGTCTTGTCGAGTGTGATTCCTAGATATTTAATCTCTTCCTTAACTGGTATGAGAGTCTTTCCAGTGTTGATTTCAGACGGTGGGGTAAAGTTCGTGTTTCTTGTTACAAATATTGCTTCTGTTTTCTTAAAATTAATATTCATGTTCATTGATTTCAGCCATAATTCCACTTCTGATAGGCATTGATATATATTGTTATAGTCAGGGTTGGACACATCGAAAGGTGAGTATAACATGATATCGTCTGCATAGATGTGGTAATTTATCTTGTGACGTTTAAATATCGTACAGATAGGTTGAAGGTACAGATTAAACAATAGAGCTGAGAGGGCGGAACCTTGAGGGATGCCCTGTTCTTGTGGAAAAGGTGCTGATGCAACTTGATCTATTTGTACATACTGAGTTCTGTTAGAGAAGTAGGATTTAAACCAATCGAGGGTTTTATCTTTAATGCCAATTTGGGCGAGTCTTGAGATGAGGGTGGCATGGTTTACATTGTCGAATGCAGAGGAGATATCAAGGAATATGAGAATAAAGGCTTGCTTTGTGTTATCGATACCTCTGATGATAGTGTCAAATAGTGCTAATAGAAGGGTTTCCACACCGTGGTGAGGGCGGAATCCATATTGATGTTCATCTAATGGTGCAGATGAATCTATGTAGTCCTGTAATTGAATCTGTACAACCTTTTCAATAATTTTAGCAAGAAATGGACTGCTTGCAATGGAACGGTAAGAAGATGGGTCATTGCTGTCTAGTGCTTTGTTCTTTAGCAGTGAACGTATTGCTGACCTTTTAAGGGCTTCAGTTATGTATCCTGTTGAAGTGATTGATTCACTATGTTCAGCAAGTCTGCGGCAAGTTCTGGTTTTGTTGCCTTTATCCATGCCACTGGGCAAGGGTCTAACAGTGACATTGTAGTATTCAGTTTGGAGATTGCCTGAAGCAATTGATTATGTGTAATAGGATGGAAGGCTTTCCATTCAAGGTGGTCGTCGTCTTGAAGAGTTAGAGAGGCTGGAGTGAAATGGCAGTTTTGCTTGAGTTTATTTGCAAAATGGTCAGCTAGAACTTGGGGGTTAATAGAGAGCTTGCTTGTATCATTAACTGGAGATTTGGCTAGAGATTTAACAATCTCGAATAGTTCCCTAGGACGGTTTATGGCTTTTGACAATACTTTGGAGTGGTATTGTTTTTTGGCGGTATTAATTGCCTCTTTATATGCTTTGAGCAGTGAAAAATATTGTATTCTGAGTTCTGTAGTTTTTTTCCTTCTCCAAATATTTTCCATTTTCCTGAGAACTTTCCTTAATGTCACTAGTTCGGCAGTATACCATTTACCGTTTTGGCTGAAAAATATCTAGAGTGTACAGAAGAAATCACTCCATCATCCCCAGTACTCAGCACAATGTCAACAATAGCTGCAGTGGGATTTGAATCCTGGTTATCCAATTCCTATTCTACTACGCTAACCATTAGTCTATCCTAGATATCCACATTCTGATTATGGTTCTGGGGATTATCTATGTAGATGTCCCTGCAGATGTCCACATTTGTGAAATCATGTTTTCACCTGGACATGCTTGCCGTTTTTTCAGATGTTCTGGCTTAGACATCCCAAATTGCACTTAGACATTTTATTTATTTAACTGTATTTATATCCCGCTTTTCACCGGGTCAAAGCGGTGTAACATTAAAGGGGGGGGGGTGGACAATAATCAAATTCTGGGGTTGGGGCCATCACCAGGTGGCTAACATTAATGATTTCAACAAATAATTGGGAGATTGACATAGACATTGTATTACAGTCTCTTAGATCATATGTTTAGGGGGATGAATTAGGGGGGTTGGGAGGTAGTCAGTGGCGGGTGCTTGTTTCTGGTCCGAGGTATTCCTGGAATAGGACGTTTTTTAGTTGTTTCCTGAATGATAGGGGATCTCCGTTGCTTCTGATGTGACTTGGTAGAGAGTTCCAGAGGGATGGTGCATACAGTTCAAAGGCTCTGTTGCAATTCCCCTCCATATGACGAAGACCACTGACCATTTTAGTAGTGCCATCTGCACCAACTCCATCCTGTTAACATCCTTTTGAAGGTGTAGGGTTCAGAATTGCACACCTCAAAATAAGGTCTCACTAGAGACATACAGAGGCACTATTACCACCTTCTATCTGATGGGCATTCCTCTACATATGTACCCAAGCATCCTTTTGGCTATCATCATTGCCTTTTCTACATGTTTTGCCATCTTAAGATCATCACAAACAATCACCTCCAGGTCCCACTGTTCTTTCATGGGCAGGAGTATTTTACCCCCTATATCGTACCCCTCCCTGGATTTTTGCAGCCCAAATGTACAGTATGATTTAATGCTAGATGTCACCATCCGGCACACCTAATCTCCACCCTGACCCCTCCCTGATCCTGCCCTGCAGCTCCAAGAACAGGTAGGATTGGATTTACCTTATACTCTCTGCTCTTGGTGTGGGGTAGCGGTGTTTAGCGCATGATGAATTCCATGGCAACTACCTATTATTGCACTTTAGTAAAAGTCTTCTTAGCTCTTTTAGATTCAAAAATGGAATGAACTTGTAAAATTCCCCAGTGTTTTCTAATGTTTATGTTTAAATTTAGAGGGTGATATTATTTGCAAATTTCTGGGACAGCCTTGGAAGCCACTTTTGCTCTTTCATTGGCTAATTTGTTGATATAAAAATGTAAAAGGATTGGATCAGTAACTCTCCTTTCAAATGTCATTCTCCAAGGTCTTCCTCAATCCACTTTAAACCCATTACAGCTGGCTATGAATGCCGCAGCAAGGATACTCCAGGGGGCTGCCAGGACTGACCATGTTACTCCTTTGCTGATTCAATTACATTGGCTACCCGTTCAGGCCAGAATTATCTTCAAAACGCTACTTCTCACGTTCAAAGCCCTCAATAAGCTCTCTGCTCCTTCCTTATCTGACCTTATCCATACCACTTCACCAAATAGAGCAAGAAGATCATCAGCCATCAACTCCTTAAAACTCCCAAAGGCCCTTACAAGCTGCTCTTCTTCCACAGCCAATAGAGCCTTTACCCTCTGTGCCCCTAGGTGCTGGAATACACTACCTCCTGACATACGGGCCATTGACAGCTTAACACAATTCAGGAAAGCCCTCAAATTCCACCTCTTTAACAAACATCTTATTGAGCCATTTACACCCATCGACTTCAGTGATTCCTCCCAGCTATTCAGTTCCATGGTATCTCAATAACAGAATTAGGACAAATCGCTTTGTTTATTGAACATATTATTAGCACCTGTTCCTAATAACTTGTAGCCATGCTGTAGTATTATATCTGTAAATAGACTGTAAATAGTTTCCCCTGTTATCCAAGTTCCTCCCCTTGTTATCTGTAAACTCATGCATGTTATTGTACTGAGACTTTTTGTTCTATGTGAACCGCGCTGATGCCGAATAGTGCGGTATATAAGAGAATGTAAATAAATAAATAAATAAAATAAATAATACTACCTGGCTTCACTATATAGACAATATTTTTATGTTGTTGTCGGGGACAATTTCTGCAAATGGGTGAGCTTTGCACATACCATGACAGTCACGAACTTCACTTCTAAGCCAGGGTATGTGGAGTATGATCTCAGATTCTTTAATTTACTGCTAATGGCCAGCGTAGTACTTTCCACCCAGGAAAAAGATTTAGGCATCATTGTGGATAACATGTTAAAATCCTTCACCCGGTGTGCAGCGGCGGCCAAGAGAGCAAATAGAATGCTAGGTATCATAAGGAAAGGAATGGAAAATAAAACAAAGGATATTATAATGCCTGTGTATCGTTCCATGGTGCGACTGCACCTTGAATATTGTTTGCAATTCTGGTTGCCGTATCTTAAAAAGGATATAGCATTATTAGAAAAGGTTCAGAGAAGAGCCACCAAAATGGTAAAGGGGATGGAAGGATACCCCTATGAAGAAAGGCTATAAAGGTTAGGGCTCTTTAACCTGGAAAAGAGACGGCTGAGGGGAGATATGATAGGAGTCTATAAATTAATGAACAGAGTGGAATGGGTAAACGTAGATCAATTGTTTACGTTATCAGAATATAGAAAGACTAGGGGACATGCAATGAAGATACAGGGTAAACTATTTAAGTCTAACAAGAGAAAATATTTTTTCACTTAACGTGTACTCAAACTCTGGAATTTGTTACTGGAGGATGTAGTAAAGGCTGTTAGTGTAGCTGGGTTTAAAAAAAGCTTTGGACAAGTTCCTGGAGGAAAGGTCCATAAACCATTATTAAGAAAGGACCCAGGATATCAATGCTTGACCCAACACAAGCATTGTGGAACCTGTCTTTTGGGGAAACTGCTAGGTACGTATGACCTAGATTGGCCACTGTTGGAAACAGGATACTGGGCTTGATGGACCTTGGTCTGACCCAGTATGGCATATCTTATGTTCTTTTGTTATGTTCTTATCGTACCAAAGAGAGCCTCCTTCAGGTTATATGGGTAATTTATCAAGATGTGCTTGGAAATTCCTATTAATTAGGTCTGTGGCACCCAACACGATAGGAAATAACTCATTTTCTTTCTGCCACATTTTTTTGATCTCCGACTGCATTTCTTGGTACTTGAAACTTTTTCCCTCTCAATGCAATTCACAGAGTAGTCGCTTGGAATTGACACCTCTATAATCAATGCCATTCTGGTGTTTTTCTTCTTTACTATTATATCCAGCTTCTTTGTGTCCAGCTTTTTATTGGTCAGAATAGGAGTATCCCAGGCGATCATAACTTCCTCATTCTCTGTAATTCTTTTAGAGTCATGATCCCAGTGCTTTTCAGGCACAATGATGTTGTAGTGTTTACAGAGTTTCCAATGGATGAGTCATGTTACTTTATTGTGTCTTTCTGTATAAATTTTTTCTGCCATCAGAACTTCACAGCCAGCTATGAGGTGAGTCACTGTTCCCAGCTCTTTCCCACAGAATTGACATATGTCTGATTCGTCAGTTTGTCAGGTTCTGAGATACATACAGTAAAGCATCTTTTTGATTGGCTGAACTCTTGTAATAATGCAATACAGTTTGAAATGTCATATGATCAGAGGAGCATAACATTTTTAGATGTTATAGTTGTATGATAAGAGAATGCTTGACATTGCAATTGATGCTGAACCGTATGACTGTAATACTCTATTGCAGGCATGTCCAACAGGTAGATAGTGATCTACCTGTAGATTGCGGAGGGGTCAGAGGTAGATCGCTAGTCCCACTTGACTCCATCTCTCCAACAGCTCACCCCATTGCTAGGAGAGAGCTTGTGCCGGCAGGTCATCTGCCGAGGGCTTGCCACCGCTGCTGATCCTTTGCCTGTCTTTTTTCCCTGCCTGCGGGAATCTTGCCTGCGGGTGTATTGGGGGCGCTTGTTGTTTTCGTGCCAATAGTTTGTGGGTACCCCAGGGGGCCACCGCCCATGCCCCGTGACAAGACGCCACAGGCCCGGCGTCATACCTGGTCTCCTGCCTCTCAGAATCACCCATTCCTGCACCCGCCCCAACACCCCTTAGAAGTGTGTTATATACTGGGCAATATCCATTCGCCCAGGTTTTACCTGAATACACTTACCGTATTAGTTGCGTTGTGTGCTGGTCATTGGTCCGCTTTCATTAAACATTTTCGGGCAGACACAACAAAGTGTCAATAATTTGGTGATTTTGATGGGCTTTTCCAATTTTGTTCTAACTTGCCTATGCCTTGCCTTCAAATTGGTTCAAACCACTGTGACTTTTGCTTGCCTCTGCAATTTTATTTTGCCTAGCCTTTGCGTTGATTCTACGCTGCAATTTTATTTTGCCTTGCCTTTGCGTTGATTCTACACTGTGTGCAGAATTTATTAAATCGCATGTGGTGGTATTTGAACTTGTTTGGCGGTATTTGATTTTATCTGGTTTGCTGGACAAGTGTTTGAGTTTTTTTGATGATTGTTTGGTGGTATTTTATTATTGGTGCCAGTATGATGAATTTGTATTTTTACTTTTAGAACTGCATGTGTGGTTTTGGCATCTCTAGTCCTTGTATTGCACATCATCCAGAGGTCTTCAGTTCCTGTTGATCTTTAATACTTTGGGACAGTGACAGTTTTGGACCAGATTCAGCCAGTGTTTATACTAACTTAGCAGATTTGGCCTTTTTACATCCAGCCACCCCAGTATGATGAAGATGAGTGTTCCAAAGAAGAGCAAAACCTACCACTTTCATGATGAATGGGAAATGGACTACTTCTTCATCATAGTGAAAGACAAGTGTTGTTGTCTAATTTGTAACGCCCCAGTATCCTTGCCCAAAAAGGGTAATCTGGAACATCATTCTAAGGCTCTGCATAGCAATAAGTTTGATGCTGATTTTCCACCCAAAAGTGAAATTCATAAACTGAAGATCAAAGAACTTAAATCGAAATTGGCTACTCAGCAACAGTTGATGGCGAAGCAAAGGTCACATTCGGTCAATGCAACCATATAGTATCCTTCAAGGTCAGCAACCTGATCGCAAAGAAATGCAAACCTTTCACTGAAGGGGAATTTGTAACAGATTGTTTGCTTGAAGCAACTGACAATCTTTTTGAAGGATTTAAAAATAAGAAAGAGATCATAGCTGCTATTCAAGATGTACAATTGTCAAGAAACACCATCGTGCGGCGAATAGAAAAGATGTGTGGAGACACAACTGAACAATTGTTGGAGGATGTTTCAAATTGTGTTGTTTTCTCACTCCAACTGGATGAATCTACAGACATAAGAGATATAGACCAGATACTAGTCTTTATCTGGATGGTTTTTGAAGACTTCAGTGTTAAAGAAGAACTACTTGGAATGATTTCTTTAAAAGGGAGAACTACTGGTCAGGAAATATTCAGTTCTTTCCATTCTTTTGTGACAAAGTGTAATCTTCCATTGCATAGACTTGTTTCCATCACTACTGATGGAGCAAGAGCAATAACAGGTGAGGTTAATGGTTTCATAGCCCTCTGTAGACAGCATGATGACTTCCCAGATTTTCTTTCTTACCACTGCATCATTCACCAGCAAGTTTTGGCAAGCAAGAGACTCAATACAAAGACTGTCATGGACATCACTTTCAAAATTGTAAATTCAATTCGTGGAAAATCACTTCAAAGATGGCTTTTCAATCTTACTCTTGATGAAGGGGCAGTGGAAATCATTTTGCACACAGATGTAAGGTGGCTAAGTAGGCACACATTTCTGCAAAGATTTTGTGATTTGCTGAATGAAATAAGAAGTTTTTTGAAGGAGAGGGGAGATGACTAAGAAGGGTTGGAAGATGAGGAGTGGTTATGTGATCTGGCATTTCTCGCTGACTTTACAGGAGAACTAAGTGATATGAACCTTGAACTACAAGGTAAAAACAAATGCATTGGCAAGATGATGAGTACAGTTTCATCCTACAAGAGCAAATTTGAGCTAATGATGACTGACCTTGCAAACAACACTTTTGATCATTTTCCTAATATGCAGGACCATCTGGGACAATATCCAAATTTTGTTTTTCAGGACGAGAAGTAGGTGACAGAAATCTGTGCTGTTATCCAGGAATTCAAAAATAGATTCTGTGACTTCCAAAAAATTGGAACAGTTGTGGCGTACTTGTCATACCCATTCAAAGTAGATGTGGACATTAAATAAACTGTAGCTGCTATCAGTAAAATTACTCATTGAACAAGCCATCTCTGGAAAACAAAATATTAACCCTTAAAAATGACATTTTTCTCAAGACCCGTGCTGAGCAAGAATCGTTTTGGAAGCTAGTGCCTAGAGACAAATTTCCCAAATTGAGAAGATGCAGTGAAGCTGTACACTCCTGTTTCGGTTCAACTTATTTGTGTGAATCTGTGTTTTCCCATCTGAAAATGGCAAAGAGTACCCAACATTCCAACATGACAGATGAACATCTCCAGGATTCCATGAGACTGGCCCTCATGCAATATTCACCCAACTTCAAAAAGCTGGTGGATGAAATGCAGGCTCAGACGTCTCACTAATGAGCAAGAGAGAAATATTAAAGATTGTGTAAGATCAGCCTGGATCAATACTCAACCTAAATTTAACATACATTACTCAATAAAAGTTAAAGAAAGTTATTAAGACAGTTAAAGAAAGTTATTACTCAATAAAACTTTAAGAAAAAATGTACTTTCCATTTCCCCTCGCAGTTCTTACTGGATCTTCGTCTCTCTGTTTTGTTTTTGCTTAATTTGCTTAACAGCTGATCACATCCAAGTAAATGACAGAAGGTTTATTAAAAATGGGGGGGGGGGGGGTGGAATCCTCCAACTTTATTGGGTTAAAATTTAATTTGAAACTAATTTGAAACTTAATTTTCATGGTGGTAGATCACCGGCACTTTTGGCCGTAAAAAGTAGATCACGACCTGTTTGAAGTTGAACATGCCTGCTCTATTGAAATCTAACAGTTTTCATCCAATTAGTTTTAAGAATAGTCTTCCGTTTTCAGAGTTTCTTCAATATCGAAGGATCTGTTCTACTAGTGTTGAGTACAAATATAAAGCATTGGAGTTGAAGAATACATTTATTGCAAGAGGTTATCCAAGTAAAGTATTGCAACAGGCATCTAAAAGAGCATTGTGTAATGTTTGAAAACATCTGCTTGATCCAATTGTCCTGATTACTGAGAAAAAGGACATGGTGTGCTGTCCTGACCTGAAGATGAAGCTTTTTTTTTTTTTAAATTCTTTATTTTCATTTTATAACAACAAAGGAAAAGGAAGACATACAGCTAAAAGACAGATACATAAAGTGTAATACATACACCAAAGTAAACCCCTGCCACCCCCCTCCCCCCTGCTTCTTCTCTAGAAAACTAATCATTCCCGAAGCGGGCGTGTACTTACATTATTGTGTTACAAAACCTAACGGTGATCTGAAACATGATGAGTGCACATTATACAGGCATGTTGGAACAATGAGCAGATTGTACATAATCATTAAGCATCTGCCATTTAGACAAGCGAGAGTGAGTTTGGGCATGGGGAATAGCTCTCCGAGGTACCTGCTCATATTTACTATATAAGCAGACGAGGTTCCACCATTCATTGACAGTAAGTCGAGAGCTATCTTTCCAATTCCTCGTGATTAAGCATATGGCTATACCCAGCATGAAATCAAGGAGAAAGCGACCCTTCTTAGGAAGAGAGGGGACCTCCGCCACAGAGCGGAGTCCCACGATCTTCCAAGAGAGAGGTTCGTGAAGGTGTAAGATAAATTGAATACAACCCCAAACCCGCCCCCAATAAACCTGTAGTTGAGGACATTCATAAATAACATGAGCGAGGGTTCCCACAGCAGTATGGCAAGACCAACACTGGTCCCTAGCAGTTGTGTTCCATTTGGCTATTTTTTCTGGGGTATAAAAGCATCTGTGTGCAAAAAAGAAGAGAGTTTGGGTAACAGAGGCAGACCGGGAGACCCGCACTACTTTGCTCCAGAAAACGCTCCATTGCACAGGGGTTCAAGTGGTTTGTAGTTCGCGCTCCCAGGCTTGTTGGGCTCTAAAAGTGGCCGTGTCTGTACCCTGACATAATATTTTATAAAAGTTAGAGGCTACCCCATGTGTACTACTAATAGAGTGAACTATCTCTAATAGCCCGTCCTCAGTAGGGGCAGAGGGCGGCATGATTCGAGCACTTTTGAGGCAGTGTTGAAGCTGCATCAATTGAAAGTAGTGTTTCGCTGGTAACGCAAATTCCTTTTGTAAATCAGAAAAGGTTTTCCAACGAGCTGCAGAGAAAAGCTGTTGGGGTGTCCAGATCCCCCTTGAGTACCAGGGTTTCCATGCTATCGTTCTATTTAGGACTTGAATTCTGGGGTTATTCCATAGCGGGAGTCCGTCCTGAGGACATACGTTCGGGCCCAGTGATAGAATGAGAGTGTTAAAGGCCGCAAGAGTATCGACAATCATTGGTGGATGGCGGGTGTCTACTTGATAGGACATACCGGGGAGATGGGTCAACGGAATTGGGCCACTAAGCTCCTCTTCTATGTCAAGCCAAACTGGTCTGCTGTCTGTTGAGGCATCTAGCCATCGGGCACCTTGCTTAAGTAGGAAGGCTTGATGATATCTAAGAAAATCAGGAAATCTGGTACCCCCTCTTTCCTTCGCAGACTGTAGTTTTTGTTTAGCTATCCTTGGTGGCTTGCCCTGCCAGAGATAACGGACGAGAAGGCCCTCAATATCTTTATAAGTATGTAGCGGGAGTAAGCATGGCAGCATTTCTAAAATGTAGTTCACTTTGGGGGCTATCATCATTTTCACAGTTTCTAGGCGGCCCCACCATGTAAGAGATAAGGGAGACCAACGATTTGTGAGCTCACGGACTTTGGAGACTACCTCTTTGGCATTAAAACTGATAGTGTCTTCCAAAGGAGAACAGTAATGGACCCCGAGATACTTCACCATGCGAGATTGCCAAAGGAAAGGAAAGGCCTGCATGTCAGCCTCATGTACCCAGCGGTTCAGTGGGAATGCTACAGATTTGGTCCAGTTAATTTTATAGCCCGATAATTGTGAGTATCCATCAATCAGATCCAAGACAGCTGGAACCGAATCGAGGGATACGAAAAGCATAAGGTCATCTGCATATGCAGAGAGTTTAATCTCCCTATGACTGAAGGGGACACCTCGAATACGTGCGGACTGTCTAATAAGGAGGGCTAGGGGTTCAAGAGCTAGATCAAAGAGCATTGGTGACAGGGGGCAACCTTGACGCGTGCCTCTTTGGAGATTAAATGGCTGAGACTTGATGGCATTTACACAAATACTGGCGATGGGTTGAGTATACATGACTTGGAGATATCGGAGGAAGCCCTCCCCAAAGCCATACCATCGGAGAACTGCAAATAAGAAGGGCCATTCTAGGCGATCAAAGGCTTTTTCGGCATCCAGGGAAAGACCCACCCATGGATGATCTAGATTGGCAGCACTGGATAGCACATGGCACAAGGTCCGAGCATTGTCAGCAGTTGATCTGCCGGGTATAAAACCGCATTGGTCGGGGTGAATTAGGGTGGCCATCCTGTCAGATAGCCGGGTGGCCAAGATCGTTGCGAAGATCTTATAATCGGCATTAAGTAGGGAGATTGGACGGTAGTTGGCGGTTAGCAGCGGGTCTCTGCCTTCTTTCTCAAATATTACCACATGAGCTGCAGAAAAGGATCCCAAAGAGGATGTATCTACCGCAAGGGCAGTAAAATAGAGTTTTAAATAGGGAACTAAATCTGCACTGAACGTTCTGTAGAATTCGGTCGGGAGACCATCGGGCCCTACGGCACGGCCCGAGGCTGTTAGTTTTAGGGCAGATTGGATCTCTGAAGTAGAGAAGGGTTCATCCATCGCATCCCTATCATCTTCAGAGAGGGTCGGCCGCTGAATGCCAGAGAGCAATCGCTCGAAAGTCTCTGACGAGAACTCACATTCAGATTGATATAGGCGGGTATAGAAATCCCGAAAGAGTTCTACAATGTCGGAGTCTGTGGTCACTATGCCCCCTCCCTGTGGAGCTCGAAGGGCTGCTACGCGTTTGGCTTCTCTTTGACCTTTCAAGGCGTTGGCTAAGAGTCGACCGGCTCGGTTATTTTCACGATAATATGACCCTCGCTGAAGCTCAATACTCTTAGAAGCTGCAGTTGAGAGGATTGAATTATATTGAAAACGGAGACGCTGTAATCGAATTAATACACAGGGATCAGTACGTGAAGTTAGAACTCGTTCGCCTGCTTTTATTTGTTGGTCTAGTATGAGTAGCTGCTGTTTGCGTTGTTTCCGCAGGCGGATTTGATAGCTAGTGATCGTTGCTCGAATGGCCGCTTTGAAGCCCTCCCACCAAGCCCAATTCGCAGTATCCTGGGGTAGATTAAAATGGAAGTAATCCTGTATGGCTGCTCGAATTTCTAACTGGAACTCTGGTTGAGTTAATAGGGCTCTATCGAAGAACCAGGCCCCCGAATTCCCTTGGGGTGCAGTAGTGTGTAATTGAAAGGAAATAGCAGCATGATCTGAGATATGTTGGGAGTGAATCTTTGCAGTGTCCACCTGAGGAACTAACAGTTTTGATATTAGAAAGAAGTCAATGCGAGACTGGGATTTGTGAGGGGAAGAGAAGAAGGTGAAGTCAAGCTCATTGGGGTGTAGTAACCTCCATAGATCAACTAAAGCAAGATCTTTGATCAGGGAGGTAAGCGTGGTGTGACTCTTGGGGGGACCACTTGTCCTAGGCGGCTGTTTGTCAATCAGGGGATCAAGGACTAGATTGAAATCCCCCCCAATTATCAATGAAGTATTAGCAGAGGCCTGCGCAACCTGAGCAATGGTAGCAAAAAAGGCAGGGTCATCCACATTAGGAGCGTAAAGGCATATACATGTAACTTCAAGGCTACCTATCTTGAGGTGAACTCTGGACCATCTACCTTCTGTATCTGAGCTAGTCGCAATAATAGTAGCATGCAAAGATTTCCTAACCAGTATGGCAACCCCACGTTTCTTAGAAACGGCTGGGGAATAGGCGGCCACCATGTAAGGTTTAATATTGAGTTTAAGAGTTTCCTTCGAATTTAAATGCGTTTCTTGGAGAAAAATCAGATCCGCAGCTTCCTGACTTAGGTAGCTTAGGATTTTCTTCCGTTTTATCGGATTATTGATTCCTTTTACGTTCAATGAGAAAATCTTACATGGTGCCATCAATCGGTAATAGACATTTTAGGTAAGGGCGCTTGAAAACATACAACATAATCAGAATCTGTGCAACAATGACATAATCACCAAGTATGCTGGCTAATACACCCCATATTGAAAAGTATGTACCATTGTATCGTAGAGAAGAAGCAAAACCCCCAAAGAATATGGCGACCATATGTCTGCGGGAGGAGGCCCTAGAGAGGAAATAGAAAGACATGAAAAAAAGGAAAAGAAACACCAGAGTCCATTATTAACACTGTCTCCGATACTCATCGAGGCTACTGTGGGTAGATGGAGTCGGGTCACAGATATCATCAAAAGTAAGGCAAACAAACTGTCCTCGCCAGACTCTTGGCTGGGCTGCGGCAGATCCAATATGGCAGGTACAGCGGATATGAGAATACTTGCAGGAATATTCTGGAAGTCAGCGCATCAAGTCGGCTTCTTTGGAATCCAAAAACTCCGCTAGTAGATCAGGGTCCTCAAATGTTCTTGTCTGATTATGAAGCGTGACTCGGAGCTTGGCCGGGTACATCAGGCCATAGCGTGCTTGTAGCTGTTGAAGCCTCGGCCGGAATTCCAGAAAGCGCTTTCGGCGGTCGACCGTGGGTTTAGCCAAGTCAGGATAGAAGGAGATCTTGTGGCTCTCAAACTCCATATGGCCTTTTGCCCGAGAGGCACTTAGAATTTGCTCCACGTGTTGATATCTCAAAAGTCGAAAAATGATTGGCCGCGGGGTCTTCCTGTTGAGCGTTATGCTTGTGGGTACACGATGAGCGCGATCGATCTCCAAATCTTTGGTAAAGGTGATTTGGAGCAGGGAAGGGAGGATTTTGCATAAAAACTCTTTCATGTCTCCCGATTCCGCTCCCTCCGGTATGCCCACGAGTCGTATGTTGTTGCGGCGCGCTCTATTATTGCCATCTTCCACTTCTTTCTGCAAAGCCCGCACCTGACGTTCAACTTTGTCGAGTTTGGACAGCCGGGCCGCATGGGAGTCCAATATGCTCTCCATTTTGTCCTGATGCGAAGAAAGCCCTTCTAGCTTGTTTTGCAGCACACCAAGATCTTCCCGCAGCGCTCGGAGTGCTTCACCGTTTGACTGCACGAGGTTTTTGACCCCTCTAATCTCTGCAAGGATTTCCTGCTGCATTTCGGGGCCCTCGGACAAGGCCAGCCCCTTCTGCGGGGACGGAGGTTCAGTTTTGGAACGTTTACCGTGAGAAGCCGCTGGAGATCCAAATTCCAGGCGCGTGGGTTTGGTCCCCGCCATCTCACCAATGTGCCCCGGCAAGATCAGAGTAGAAGTTCCAGGTATGTACGGTGTTAATTCAGGATTCTGAGTAGGCCTCTCGGGAGCCTCAGCGTTATGCGACCATCCCGCTGGACATCAGGCTCCGCCCCCTCGAAGATGAAGGTTTTTAAACTTTGAAGGCTAGTCCTAGAATGGATTAAGTTAGTCCAATCAAAAGGTATCAACTTGTTTTCCCTTTTGGTTCTCCTTGTATCTTTCAGTACTCCCCTTAATCATCAAAATTGGCATCAGTGACTAGAAAACCTACGAGCTCATTCCATTTTGAAATCTTGAAGACTTTTGTTTACCTAAAATAGGGGAAGGATTTAAGATTTGCTCTGCCCTGCCATGCTGCGGGGAGAAGAAAACGATAATATTGAAGAACATGGGCATTTTAAACGTGGCTACTATCAGTTATGAGATATTGCTATTCAAAGTAATGAATTTGTTTGAAGGACAGGTATGTAAATTGTTTCATAGAACCTCTTGTGATTCTGCATAGTTGTTTGTGCTATTTGGTGGCCATGTCATAAAATGCATATTGATAAAATCACCCAATAATTAAAGGTGCAATTAACAGAGCATGAGTCCTATTTGAATAAAGTCAAGGAAGAAATGACTTGGGTGCAGCATTTTGTGAAGGATGGACATGATTTCTTATCTTTGTACTGCATGGTAATTGATTATATGAAAGAGAACAAAGGATGTGGACATTGTGGTAAGATAGTGTTGCAGCACAAGCAGCAATGGATTTTTAAATTTAATGCCTTGAAACTGCGTGGCCTTAATAGCTGCAGTGAGTGGAAAGCTTTTCTTTGATTCAAATGTGGAAGATAAGAATTTGCACTGTGCATTTGACACCAGCAGAAATGGACGATTAGCTCCTGTCCCATTGTTGCTTTTGCCATTCAAGGATGTATGTGATTTTTTTATATAAAACCTTCCACTTGAAAATAGAGAGTCTCACACATCTTTGGACACTGTAAATGGACTTTAGAAGTGGCATTTTAGAAAGGGTGTCCAGGGCAGAATGTGCAGGAAAACACTGGGGATGTCTATGTTCCGGCCTGATTTTAGAAACAGACGCTTGTCGAAATTAAAAAGTCTTGGGATAGGAGGCAGTGTATTATTGTGGATCAAGAACTGGTTAAAGATAGAAAGCAGAGGGTAGGGCTAAATGGCCAATTTTCCCAATGGAGAAAGGTGAATAGTGGAGTACCTGAGGGCTCTGTGCTGGGTCCACTGCTTTTTAACATATTCATAAATGACCTGGTGGAGTAGAGTGGAGTGGAGGAGTAGCCTAGTGGTTCAATTCCTGCTAACACTCCTTGTGGCCTTGGGCAAGTCACTTAACCCTCCATTGCCTCGGAAGAAAGGTCTGGCAATCTACTTCCGGTGACACTGCCAAGAAAACCCAGGAGCTTCTGGGTCGCCAGGAGTCAGGACTGACTCAAAGGCACACATTGCATTTGCAAATGACCTGGAATTTGGAATAACAAGTGAGGTAATCAAATTTGCAGATGACACAAAATTATTCAAAGTTGTTAAAACTCATGAGGATTGTGAAAATTGCAAGAGGACCTTGATAAACTGGAAGATTAGGCACCCAAATGGCAGATGAAATTTAATGTGGACAAGTGCAAAGTTATGCACCTAGGAAAGAACAATCCAAACTATGGCTACACGGTGCAATGCTCCACATTAGGAACCACCACCCAGGAAAAAGATTTAGGCGTCATAGTGGATAACATGTTGAAACCCTCCACCCAGTGTGCGATGGCAGCCAAGAAAGCAAATAGAATGCTAGGTATCATAAGGAAAGGAATGGAGAATAAAACAGGATATTATAATGCCTCTGTATCGTTCAATGGTGAGACTGCACCTTGAAAATTGTGTGCAATTCTGGTTGCAGTATCACAAAAAATATATCATTATTAGAAATGGTACAGAGAAGAGCCACCAAAATGGTAAAGGGGATGGAAGGATTCTCCTATGAAAAGAGGCTAAAAAGGTTAGGGTTCTTCAACCTAGAAAAGTGATGACTGAGGGGAGATATGATAGAAGTCTTTAAATTAATGAATGGAGTGGAACAGGTAAACACAGATCAATTGTTTACACCATCAAGATATAGAAAGACTAGAGGACATGCAATGAAGCTACAGGGTAATCTATTTAAGACTAATAAGAGAAAATATTTTTTCACTCAACTTGTAACCTGTCAGACGGCTGCTTGGGTGAGAATCTTCACAGTCTCGGCAAGTGCATATATCTATATGATTTGCAAGGGATTATGGGCAATGCAGTTCATTCACACCAGACACAGCTGCTCACAATAATTAGTTGTGCTTTTGGGTAAAGCCAATAAGATATTTATTTATGGGGTTATTTCTCCCAACACAGATATGCTTGGTAGCACATAAATCAGGTTACTTGCTTTCAGGGTTAAACTTGGAAAAACAAAATAAGAAAAACAACATTTGAACTTGTCAGGCAATCAAAGCAAAAGAAATAAGACCTGGTTGGTAACAAACTGGTCTTTTCTGTAGGCTTTAGCTAATATTCTCTTAGCAATATATCAAACAACAAACACAAGCCACAAAGAAAGGAAAAACTGTTCTTCTCAGGTTAACTTCTTGTATCTTCCCACATAGATTCAGAAGTGATTCTCTCAGAGCCCACAAGCAATTAGGTAAGGCTCAATTGCTAGCAGTTATCCAGCTGAAACCCCTTAGCTGGCTTGCTTTCTACTGCGTGGCTAGAAATCCTACACAGGAGCTTTTCTGAGTAGATTAAAGAACAAGTTTGTATTTCTTTGTGATGGTTGCTGTACTTTATAACAGAAAATCACCAAAGGAGTTTAGACAGAGAGCAGTCCATGTAAACAGATTCTTCATCTGCTATCACCCCCTCTTCTTGAACAAGCATGGGTTCAATATCATGGATTGACACAGATGAATCTCCCAATGGAGCACTTTCAGGAGAATACTTGTTTCCCTGCTGTCTTTCAAGGTTATAGCTAGGGCATAGATCAGTGTTCATACCTGAGCTTCCATTGCTGTTAGAGTTCCTCTCTATATAGCCTGGCCAGTATGTAGTCCAGTTCTTATGTCCAGCCTTCCAATCCAGATCCCTGGACACTGGATCTCTCTTCACATACCTTCTGGCACGGGTCTTAGGGTCCCTTCCACGTGCAGCCGTCTCCCTCACAGGTACCGTCTGGAGATTCCTAGCTCTGCAGTACCATTCCTCTGGCTTTCCCCAGTCCAATGGTGTATGCTGGCCCTTGGAATGCCTCCCAGTATACGTACTGCTCTGGACTCTTCTAGACCTCTCAAAGGCTTTTCTCCTCTTTCTTCCAAAGGGTTTCTTTCCCTCTCTGTCTGTCCGGTTTGGCTTCTGCTTCTGATAATCCTTCAGATGAAACTGAGGATATCCAAGCTGATCATGAAGATGATGATGATCCTGAGGATGATGAAGATGATCAAGCTCAAGCTGCTTCTCTGTAGAATAAACTCTACCTTTATTCTGCCTACATGAGTGCTCCTCCCTAACACAGCACAGCTGTGCTGAATCAGGCCCTGCCCTTTGAGATGAGTGCTTAGGGATTACCTCATAGCCCTCCTGATTGAACACACGTTTCCCCACTTCAGCTCCTCTAATGGCTGTTGGAAACCTGGTGCATTCTGGGACTGGTAGTCTTTTATGGGAAAATTCTGTTTTCTTATTTCTACCAGAACTGACAGGTTGCTTGTTCAGAGTCACTTCACCTTTTCTATAGCTCCTTCCTGAGCTATGATAAGCTTCCTTATCACAAACCCTGCACTGTTCACTCTTCCTGCACTGTTGTCAGTATTTCCACAGTTAACTTCATCAGCACTAGTAACCTGTATCTACTTACACTGTTTTCACGAATTGACTGTACTGCTGCCAATCTAGAATTTACAAATTCCTGCTATTATTCATCTCCCTCCTTACCCTTGGACTTCCCAGCATCTCAAATGCTTTCAACCATGGTACCAATTACATACCAATCCTACACAACGTTGAAAGGAGATGGTCTGAATTCCCCCACCACACCACAGCAAAAAACAACCATACATCCCACTCCCATTTACTTAACATCCCCCTCCAAATCATCAAAAAGACACAAGCCGAGAAGCAACATCACCAACGCCTACTGAAGTGTGCGTTGATAAATGCCAGATCAGTACGATCAAAATGGCCTGCAGCCATTGAACTGATACCCCTATACAACCTCGACATCTTGATGATCACGGAGACATGGCTATCTGATTGCGACAACATCCTCTTGAATCAGATGCTACCACCAGGATTTTCTCTATACACATGCCACAGGTCCATTCAGAAAGGAGGCGGGACGCTCATCCTCGCCAAAGCCGATCTACATTTCAAGCTGTGCAACACCTCCAGCTCAACCCACCTTGACTCTCTCACTATATCAAATGAGCTCTGCACAATCAACCTTCTATACCGGGCACCCACCCCATCACCAGATGACCTTTCAACAATAATTGAGCTTGCGTGCACCACATCCACTCCACGCTCTCCAATTTGGTTAGTTGGTGACTTCAACCTCCCATCCCTTCAAGACAGCCACGCAGCAGCATTCCTAGATGCCCTAGAGGATCTAGGTTACAAACAATATGTCGACTCTCCCACCCACACTAAGGGAGGTAAGCTAGACCTCATCTTCGCAACTCATTCCAATGCCACGACATCCCAAGCCCTCGCACTGTCCGTAACACCAGTGCCATGGTCCGATCACTATCTACTCAGATTCCATATACCCATAAGTACATCCCTCAAGAGTCGAATGATATCAAATACATCCAGAACCCCAACAGCCCGCTTCCGACCACTCAACCAGAGCGAAGTCCTAGAGAATCTCCGACCTCTTATGACCAACACAACCCTCAACTTAGATGATCTCATATCTAAATGGGACGAGAAGCTTAGAGCTGCCTCCTGTCCATCATACACCGAAAAGAAAATAAGACAACGGGAACATGCATCATGGTTCTCCACGGACCTACGCAAACTTGAGAGACGATGGCGCCGAACCCACTCCCCCGAGACGCATGCTGCATACAACTCATACTTAATTACCCACCGTGCGAAGATAACGCAGAGTAGGAAACTTTACCACACTGATATATTAAAACGCTCCATCAATAAACCACATGCCCTGTTTAATATAGTAAAGTCCATAACAGGAGAGCCGGTTTCAGCCCAACCTCCAATGCCTCAGCCACAGGACTACGCAAACTATTTACAATCAAAGATGATTAAGACCAACACAAACATAAGTGTCAGTAACCCCTCCGTATCGCCTAAAGCATCCCAAGCAACACCATTATGCAATTTTACCACGGTATCCAATAAAGAGGTTGAGAACATTATTGCTTCCATCAATCCCAGCACAGCACCCAATGACCCCTGCCCAGCCAGCTGGATCAGAGAACTGCGACATGACCTAAGCCAAATCCTGAGCAAAATACTGAACCAGTCCTTTTTAACGGGTTCGTTCCCGCAGAGTCTGAAACACACCTCTATCAGGCCGCTACTGAAAAACAGCAGACTGGACCCATCCAAAGTTGAATCTTTTAGGCCAATCTCAAGCATCCCCCAGCTTGCCAAGATCATCGAAAAAGCTGCTCAACAACAAATCCAGCATCATATCGATATGGAAGCACTGCTAGATCCATCCCAACACGGCTTCAGGGAAGCACATGGAGTTGACACCGTCCTTACAACCCTATTCAACGATTTGGTCACAAGAATAAACAGCATCCAACAAGGATTTGTCCTCATCTTTCTGGACATCTCTGCCACCTTCGACTCTGTGAGCCATGACATACTTCTACAACTCCTGAAAGAAAAGGGGATTCAAAGCACAGCACTGGAATGGTGTAAATCCTACCTATCCAATAGGTGGCAACAAGTCAAGGCAGGCCACACATCCTCAGAACCATTTCTGCAGACACAGGGTGTACCTCAAGGATCGTCCTTATCGGCACTGATGTTCAATATCTATATGCAGCCGATATGTGATTTGATCCGATCCTTCAACGTACAATGCCTTGCTTACGCAGACGACATCCTCCTTTACATGCCATTCACAATTGACCAACCAATGCTCTCCCCAATAATCAGATGCTTCGAAGCTGTAGCCGAATGGCTGTTGACACAAAACCTATGGATCAACCATGACAAAACTGATGTTCTATTCATCACGAGTAACCGTAAGTTCATACCTCCCCCATCACTACTTGCCAACAATGTAGAGTTGAAATCCAAATCCACAATCCGTTATCTCGGCATCACACTGGACCAGCACCTGGATATGACAACACATGTGAAAAACGTCACAAAGGCAATATATCATAAGATCAGAACTCTACGTCACCTCCGCCCCCTACTGGATTTCACCGACTACCGAACAACCTTCCAGGCATTAGTCCTCCCACATCTGGATTTCGCTAACATCATCCTCCATGGTCTCTCACAATCAACCTTAAATCCGCTCCGCCTAGCTATGAATGCAGCTGCGAGAGTCCTTTCTGGATTGTCAAGATCTGACCACATAACGCCTATCATGAAAGATCTGCATTGGCTACCTTTACATTGGCTACCTTTACATACCAATACAAGTCATTAGTCCTTACTTTCAAAGCCCTAAATAACTACCCCCCTACGCCAATCAGCAAGCTAATCCACGGTACCCTGGAAAATAGAAACAGGAGGCCTACTGCAATGAACACCTTAGTAGTCCTCAAGATGATGACTAAGTGTACAAAGGCTACCTCCAACAGGGCCTTCTCTATATTTGCTCCTTTAAACTGGAATGCCCTTCCCCATGAAATCCGTGGCATCAAAAGCCTATTCCTATTCAGAAAAGCCTTGAAACACCATCTGTTCACAAAATGCTACCCAGAAACCATCCGAGGCAAACACACCCGGCAAGCTTCCCACATGCCCCAGCCGCCCTAGCACCTTAATACAAACAGAAAATGGTTAGCCTACACATAAGCCCAACCGCTAATCATCATACGTGTAACATCCACCCACAAAAGCACATGCAACATCCAAATGAGTTAGAGTATTGTACAAAGTATCGAGTTAACTTGTACATAGTTTTCCCGGTTTATCCCATGTTTAATTTCCTGTTCATTGTAAACTCAATGTTGCTTGTATGCATTGCAGTATGTTTTTGTTCGATGTACACCGCGCTGATTATAATAGCGCGGTATAGAAGAAATGTTAAATAAATAAATAAATAAATAATCAAACTCTAGAATTCATTACCAGAGGATGTAGTAAAAGCTGTTTGTGTAGCCGGGTTTAAAAAAGATTTGGGGATGAATCGGGGAGGCAAGATGGCGGCAGTGTGATTACCCCGGGCGGAGGCCTGAACGCTGTTTGTGTCCACGAGTCATGTGTGGTGATACCTGGAGCCAGAATGGGAAGGAGGAAACGCAAACAGGCTTACCTACCCTCGGGTGAAGCCTGCTCTAGCGGCGCGACTCAAAGGACGCTGCAGATGTGTGGCTTTTCGGCGCCGGGGGAGCAAGCGACGTCTTCGGCAGGCCCGGAGGGGTCTCCGGACCTGTGCACATCCGGGGTTTTTCTATCCCCCGAGCAACGGGCCCCCCCGCCTTGTCCCGGAGTTGGTTTCTCGGGCAGTGGAGAGACGCCTGCCGGCGTGATATCTAGTACGCCTCAGCAGGTTGTTGTGGAGGGCTCTTCTGCCACTAGGAACTCTCTGTTTGGGTCCCCTGGAATGGATGGAAGCTTGGTGAGTGAGAGGAGGAGTGCTTCTAGTTCTGCCCAGCAGAGTGTGACCCCGATTGGCTATCCTGGTGTTGGCGGATTGGTGAGGCCTGCAGTAGTAACACTTGAGGTGCTTTGGGATGTGGTATCGGCAATGAATTCCTCTCTGAAAATGATTGCTTCTTCTTTGAATACTGAAGTGAAATCCCTTAGGACTGATTTACAGGAGGTTGTACAAGTCCAAAAGGAACAGGAGGGTCGGTTGGCCTTGCTCCGTGGAGATCTGGGGCAACTTCAGGAATCAAATCTTGCCCATATGAAAAACTGGACTGTGACTACCAGGAGAGTGGAGTACCTAGAAAACCAGGTCCGGAAGAACAATTTAAGACTGGTCAATTTTCCTAGGTCTCCTGTTCTCTCCCCTTTAGAAATGGTTTGTAGGTATTTCCAGGAGGCGTTGAAAATATCTAAGGATGACCTTCCCCCATTAACCAGAGCCCAGTATTTGTCTATGGGTAGGGGGGTTCAGGAAGTTAATAGTGTCTCTCTGGGGGCTCCGGGGGAGCTTACATGTTTTTTGGAGAGCTCTCTAGAGGTGGTCACTGCTCGTTCCACTCTTCTTATTACATTGGCACTTGAAACTGATAAAGCATTAATCCTTAGATTATATTTTCGGAATTTCAGTGAGCAATTTCTCGGTTCATGTGTGCGCATTTTTCCTGATTTAGCTAGAGCTACCCAGATGAGGAGGAGGGAATTTCTAGGCTATAAGCATAGGGTTCTTTCCTTCGGTGGGACCTTTTTGTTGAGATTTCCTGCTAGGTGCTGTATATCTTATAAAGGACAGGTATATATGTTTTTTGAACCTAGTCAGCTGCTGGATTTTCTGAATGCTAGAGAGGAAGTTGTTGTTGTTCCGCCACCTCATACGGCTGACGTGTAAGACTTGCACTGCTTGTATTACCCAATTTTTCTTCTGTAGTATTTCCTGAAGCCTCCCCTTTATTTGTGGGCTGAGTATTGGTACGAAAATGATTTAGTAATTTTCCTTGTATTATTTTTCCTGTATTAGAATGTAAAAAAAAAATTGTATTGTACCAGTTTTTCCTTTCATTCTTTTTGAATGTATTATCTGTGAAACTTAATAAAAATTAAATAATAATAAAAAAGATTTGGACAAGATCCTGGAGGAAAGGTCCATAAACCATTATTAAAGGAGACCCAGGATATCAACTGCTTGCCCCATTACAAGCATTGTGGAACCTGTGTCTTTTGGAGAAACTGCTAGGTACTTGTGACCTAGATTGGCCACTGTTGGAAACAGGATACTGGGCTTGATGGACCTTGGTCTGACCCAGTATGGCATATCTTATGTTCTTATATTCTTAGCATATTTTGCTTCAAAATAACTTGGTAGTCCTCTGACTTCATGATTCCTTTATTATGTTTCAGTCCTCCAGTTCCTGAGACAGTGAAACAGTCCCACAACATTATGGAACCTACAACATATTTAGCTATAGGAAGGGTGTTTTATTCCTTATAAACTTCATTTCTTTGCCTATAAATGTATTACTGGTCTGCATTACCAAACAGCTCAAGTTTGGTTTCATCTGTCCACAGAATATTTTCCCAGAAGGATTGTAGATTCCCAAGGTGAGCTTGGGCAAAGATCAGGTGTGCCTTTTTATGTCTGTCTTTGAGCAGTGGGATCCTCCTTGGCTTTCACCCATGAAGTCCTTCTTTGTTTAGTGTGCGGTGTGCGGTGTATGGTGTGGGTTGAAACCACCACTCCAGATTGCTTCAGTTCAGCCTTAAACTCTTTGGATATTGTACGTGGTGTTTTTCCAACAGTTCACACTAACCTTCAAATTCTTCTTCAATTCATTTTCTTCTTCCCATCACATCCTGGGAGGTTCTTGATAGTTTTCATGAGCAGAAAATGTCTTAATAGCATTGCAAACTGTAGACACAGGAATTCTAAGGTCTAAGGTGCTGTTTTAGTAAGCTGGCTAAGTGCTGTCTCTGAATAGTGCTGTCCCAGGGATTGGATTGCTATGGATGGAATAATTTGCTTCTATTGAGAAAATCATATAGATGGTCTCAGTACCCATGCAGAATGATCTCAATGTCTCACAACTGCTTAAAATGTGTGCTGGGCAACCAACACCAATTAACCCCCTTTCTGAATCAGCTTCTTCAGTTTAGCACACATATTCTTTCCTTCTTCATTTCACCAGAGTCCACCAAACACTGTGACATCTTTGCTGAAATACGATAGCCAGGAGCATGAGGTTTAGTGTGGAACTATAAGAACATAAGAACATAAGATATGCCATACTGGGTCAGACCAAGGTCCATCAAGCCCAGTATCCTGTTTCCAACAGTGGCCAATCTAGGTCATACGTACCTAGCAGTTTCCCCAAAAGACACATGTTCCACAATGCTTGTACTGGGTCAAGCATTGATATTCTGGGTCCCTTCTTAATAATGGTTTATGGACCTTTCCTCCAGGAACTTGTCCAAATCTTTTTTAAACCCAGCTACACTAACAGCCTTTACTAATCCTCCGGTAACAAATTTCAGAATTTGATTACACATTGAGTGAAAAAAATATTGTCTTTAATAAGTCTTAAATAGTTTGCCCTGTAGCTTCAATGCATGTCCCCTAGTCTTTCTATATTCTGATAACATAAACAATCGATTTACGTTTACCCGTTCCACTCCATTCATTCATTTATAGACTTCTATCATATCTCCCCTCAGCTGTCTCTTTTCCAGGTTAAAGAGCCCTAACCTTTTTAGCCTTTCACACATTATGGCCATGTGGTTGCTGAGAGCATGAGGCCAAAAGGCGAGTATGCTAAAAAATGCTGCACTACCTCTCAACCCTCTTGCAGATGTCAGGCTTCAGGGGTGGGTGCTCTACAGTATATGATGGGCCACGGGAATGTTTCTTGACCCTGTGGATCCCATGTTGTAGAGGTTGACAGACTGTCTAGAGCATTTGTACTGATTGCATTTGACCTCCAGATCCACTGGATCTAGTGCCCCCCTTCACACCACATGAGGGACACAGATCACAATGCCTAGGGTGCTGTCCAAGCCATGAGAGAGAAGTGACTAAGAGGAAGTTCACTGCCTTACAGACCAGAAGCCTTGTACTATGTTCTCTGAAGCCCCCTACACATTCAGATGCCATGTTTGCACCCTATCTCCCACATTTAGGGGCATGACAGACCCACCACATGTGTTTGCTTTCCTGATTTGCATGCCTTGCCCTCTTAAATCTAACCCATTTCTCTGAGCTGTGTAGCCAGTTGTGCTTATTCCCAGTCATCCTTCTTTATTCTGTACTGGTCTGTTACTACTGTCCTGTAGGTTGGGTTTGGGCACATTTCTTACTGTCTGCAGTGGTTCTATAGCCCACTGCCACACTACTAACACATTTGTAACTTAAAGTTGCAGAGCGTGCAGTCAGAGCACGTTCACTGTGCACATGCGCTATGGCTGCATGTTCACAACTACTGCGGGGGTGATCCACCTATCATGGCAGTACATCCCTACCACAGTCACACACCCCTCATCTATCATGGCAGCTAGGCCCCACTGCAGAAAAAACACCCACTAATCACATGTTTGCCCTGTGCTACTTGCAGCACTTTAGTAAGTATATCTCATTGTATTGCGGTAGTGTGTTACTGTGTGTTCAACTAATAATGCTCAATTTTGGCCAACTAGCATGTGTTAAATGGCAAAATTGTATGTTATTTGCCCTTAATGCACATTTTGGTAGTGCAACACAAGCTAACTAATAATGAGCTGAAAAGCATGGAACATGCATGCAAAGTATCTCATTATTATGTAAATGGAATAACACATCTTAAGTGGCATTTTAGAGAGATGTATAGGAAAAATCTGTGATGCCCAGAGCAGAATATCCAAAAAGCAGGGGAGTGGCAGCCATGCCTTTGGAAATTGCTCTGTCTCCACTTGAAGTATGACTTTCTCAGTAACTGGTTCTGGAGACGGGCCCCGCACAAATATCAAAGCTAGGTACATGCACGGGTGTAGGCCATTTTACAGATGTGCATGTCCCTGACGTGTACACCTATAGAACTGTGTACATGGCCTCCCCAGCTTGGGTAGGTCAGAATGGGGTGTCTATGCAGAATGTGGTGACAGACAGTAATACATTTGGAGTATGTATTTACGGACAGCTTTCTTTGGCCAGGAAATATTAGCCACTGCGAATAGGCACATTTTGCTCTTTCTCCTGGAAGAATTGCAGCAATGAAATGAGCACTTTTTGTGCACCTTATTCATGGTCAGGAGCAGGTATAGCCATGGACACCCCAACAACCAGGGGAAAACACACAGTAATGTGCAGCTCCCTTCCTCTGCCCAGGGCATGCCTCCATCACACCCTCATGCCACTTGGATGTTCTCGCACCATGGTCATCTATAAATACAGTACAGCTTTATAAAATACCTCTGTGACATCTCCATGAATATAGCTTCTAAAATATGGCCCCTTGTGTTCACTGTTCCCTCTAAGCTGTGCGCGTGTGCGCGCGCACACACCTCGCCGAGCGAGCGCACATACTTTACAACAGAGCACACAAAAATTTCAGTTCTGATTCTGATAGAAAACAACACAGACGTCTTAAAATTTAAAAGTTGTTGTGTATTTACGGTTTTCAAAAGTTCTACAATATTTTCTAGTGCAATCAATGTGGTGTACATACTGTATTCTGACGTGTAGTCAAATTTTAAAGTATATAACTCCGAGTGTCATTATGTGGCGCACAAAAATTTAACCTTCCTTCAAAAGCTGCACAGCTGATATTTTATGCGCACACAGCCTACAGAAAATTAGAGGGAACATTGCTTGTGTTAAACTGCATTTTCTTGAAAAGATAATACAAGCTTTTTACTGGAGTTATCTTTCCTCCCCAGAAGCATCAAGTAGCTAACACATAGCCTGATATCCTCAGGGGATCACTTAAAGAGGACAGTGGTGTAGGTCTAAAACTTTCTATCACCTTGATCCCCTCTGAACTGTACAGATAAAGCTGCTGAATATCTCCTCTGATGTGTTGCTCTTAAGTTCGTCCATTTATTCTATTATATATTAAATGCTTACAATAATGTTCTTTAATTGTTCTGAATCATCGCCATCAAACAAGGCTTTCAGTATAGGTATGATCTCAACATCCCTATTCAGAATGACTGATGAAAAGAAATTGTTTAGTTTTCCGCTAATGTCCTATCATCCCTAAGTACTTCTTTTACTCCTTGGTCATCCAATGTTCCAACCAACTCTCTCACAGGATTTTTGCTTCAGTATTTCTTTGGACTCTATGGCAAACTTCTTTTCAACGTCTTTCTTAGCCTGCCTCATTACATCTAATTTGCTAGTTCTTGTGTTCATTTCTATTGTCTTCATTAGGGTCTGCTTCCATTTTCTGAAAGATGCTCCCTTGGCTTTCATGACCTCTTCCATCTCACCGCAAGATAGTTCACAATGAGCATAGAGAAAACCAGTAAAACAGACATATGCAGATTCTGTAAGAAACAGCTGGAAATGGTTATTCATTTAGTAGCAGGTTGTAAGTTCTGAAGGCAGAAAACATCTGTACAGAAAGGCATAACAAGGTTGCACACCTCATCGGTTGGAAACTTTGTAAACACTATAACATTGCTGTTCCAGAAAAGCACTGAGATCATGGCCCTAACAGAATTCTAGAGAATAAAGAAGTTATGATAACTTGAGACCAGGGCTGGCCCGTCCACTAGGCGGGCTAGGTAGCCACTTAGAGCAGCAGATGTCTATGGGTGGCAGGCATTTGCTTCAGTACACATGACCTGCCGGCCCCCCATGTGCTAAGCTGCACTGTCCTCCCCTCCTATTGAACTGCGCCACACTGCTGCTCCCTGCTGCAGCTGATTCTGGTGGCAGGGGCAGACGTCTGGGCTCAGTGGCAGGCCATGTGCTTCAGCACACATGGCCTGCTGCTTCTGACCCCCAAAAGTTATGCCAGAGGTGGGGTCAGAAGCGGCAGGCCATGTGTGGCGAAGCATATGACCTGCCGCCAAGCTGAGCCATGCCCTCCCCTCGACCCTACCACCGGAATTGGTGGTAGCACAGTTCTGCACGGGGGGAGGGCGGCTCAGCATGCGAGGTGGACAGCACAAGTTGGGGGGGTGGCATGGTCAGGGCTTCTGCCTAGGGCAGCAGAAACATTTGGGCCAGCCCTGTTTGGGACATTCCCATTCCAATGGATAAGAAGCTGGATGTGAGGAAACCTGATATAGTAGTAAAGGAGAAAAATACCAAGGACATCATCGATAATAGAAGTTTTTGTTTCAAGAGATTATTCTGTGAATCAGGTAGAGAGGGAGAAGATCCTGAAATACCACAAAATGCAGTCAGAGATCAAGAACATGTGGCAGAAATATTTCCCACTATATAGGAAGCCACAGGCATGATTAAGTCACCTACACGTGTTACATCTTATGAACTCCAGAAGGAAGCTGTTTTTGGCACAATGAAAGTGTTATGATGAGCATTAGTAGTAAATTTGAGAAACTTAGATCATACTCCACATAGCCTGACTTAGGAGTGAAGTTCATGACTGTCATTATATGCACAAAACTAACCCATTTGGAGAAATTGTCGAGTTAAACTACGCTGGCTGTTATATGTTTTTTTTATAACCTTTTTTAATATGTAGAATATATTTTATCTGTGTCCAAAATTTATTTATTTATTTACATGATCTTATATACCCCCTTTCCAGCATCAAGGCGATTTCCATTAAACCAAGAACTATTACACAGAACACAGTGTTACAACTTAAGCCTTAAAACTAGATTACACTTAACATTACACACCTATCAAACTGCTTTTTAGGTGTTTTTTTAACTTTACATCTATAGTTATGTATCTCAGTCTTTAGTCCTTTGAGATCTAGTTACCAGTTGTTGTGTGGTCTGTGTAACTAGGATCATTATTCTGGTCAGTATCTCAGTCATGTCACTGAGTCCCCACAGTGTTCTTTAAATAGGAACGTTTTGAGAAGTTTGCAGAATGTCCATACCTCATGCAAATTTTTGACACTGACAATTGCTCTTTCTAGTTTTTTTCTAACACATTTTCTCATTTTATCAGTCTCCCTTTTATCACACTCTATCCAAACTCTGCTCTTATGCATACCCACTGGCAAAGTAAGCACCATCAAATCAATGTTATTTATTATTATTTATTTATTATTATTTATTACAATCTTTTATATACCGCACTATTCGGTATCAGCGCGGTTCACATGAAACAAAGTCACTAGAATAACAAGCTATTCTGTGTTACAGAGAACAGGTATACAAACTTGGATAACATGGGGAACTATTTACAAAAATTATTATTTACATACAATTACAAATATTATTTGCATACAGGCGTCATGACCATGCACAGTGATCCTAGATATCGTACTGAGAAAGTTGAAGATGCTAGCTGATAATGATAGTGTAGTTACGTTTGTTGGTGGATTTGGCTTGGTGTATTACTGGGTGGGTAATATATGAGGAATAGGTGATATGTGTGTATTTTTACACAGGGCACTATTTTATAAGAGGCTATTTACACATGTATGTGGCCCCATATACATGGGAATGACTGAAATATCCCTGCTTTCATGCTTGAAGTAGGTACCTCCTTATAAAGTTACCCCCTCCCCCCATTAAGTCTAACTCTTCATTTGCCTTTGGAGTCTGGTAGTTTTCTCTCTTTCTGTTTAGTAGCCCCATGGATTTAGACTGACTAATAGGCAAGAGATGGTTTTTATTATATGGGTAGGTTTGTTGGTCATGAGCACATAAAAGGATTCTTCCCCTATGAAAGAGTGAACATTTATCTAAAAATAAAAAGTCCTGGAGGGCACACTTAAAAGAGCCCTAAAGGAGGATATGTCCTCTTAAAAGAGGGCGGATGGTGGTCCAGTGCCTGTCATGTCCCACGCAAGCCCGGATTTAGGCATAGGAAACATAGGCAACTGCCTTGCTGCCAAACTTAAAAGCTGCTAAATACCTGGGCCAAAAAGAAGCCTGCTTCCACTTACTTTAGGGCCATGAGCATGTGCTCTTTCAAAGGGTCACTGCCAGGCCAATGTGGCGCTGTGGCCTCCTCTGCTGCTCTTTTGGTTTCCAATCATTGAGATCTCAGACAGTCCTCTTGCTTTCGGCTCTCTGAGATCTGCTGGGTCTAGTCTTGCCTATGGGTGTCAAGATTTTAAATCCGGCCCATTCCCATGCCATGGCCAAAGTCAAAGGTGAGACATAAGAAACTGCAGATAAATCTATAGGGCGTGTTAGATAAATCCACACTTATCCTATTTCAAGTTTTTGAAGATTTTGAGTGACAACATGGACAATGTTTAATAGAAAATAAAATAAAAAAAGGGGCATGTACTGCGTGAGGTGTGGAGGAGATTCCTCTTCGCCTTGCGGTTTATACCCGACAAAAATTTGATGGTGATTGTAGTTAGGGATCAGCGGTATTCTTTTGATAACCGAGGCAGGTGGACCCGGCGCTTCGGGCCCTAACCATTCCCCACACACCCCCCCCCCAAAACAAGACATGACACCATACTTCATGGAACACCACTGGTCGCAGCTTTATTAACCATTACAATTGGAACAAAACAACATCAATTTTCAAAACCCCCATTAGCGTAACCGTCTGCACCAGCCATACCTTAGCAAGGTGCCCGCCACCGCTAATGCCATAACTTGCCTCCCGGCAAGTTGCCATGCCCCTCTCCCCGACTTCAC
Organism: Ichthyophis bannanicus; assembly: GCA_033557465.1. Taxonomy (NCBI): domain Eukaryota; kingdom Metazoa; phylum Chordata; class Amphibia; order Gymnophiona; family Ichthyophiidae; genus Ichthyophis; species Ichthyophis bannanicus. The sequence continues at coordinate 734,221,200 of CM066036.1, forward strand.
CATGCCCTTAGCAAAAGTCGGCAGGGGTTAAACCGGGTCAGGGGCACCCCGCCCCCGCCCAAATGAAGCCTGCTGCTCCAGACCCCGGAAACCTCCGGGATTCCGCCCCCCCCCCAAGCTGCAACACTCCAGATCAAGCCCCCAAAGAGGGAGGGAGGGAGGGACGCCGGCACCCCAAAGCAGCCTCCGCTTGAACTGCCACGCGGAGGCTGCTGGCCGCAACTCCCCCCCTTCCACCACCCAGCAACAAACCCCATGATTGGCTCCCATGCGGCGCAGACCGCGGGGAGCCAATCAATTTCAAAGGCGCGCTCGCGCCCTTCAGCGAGGCCGCGCACGGGGTCCCAGCGCCGGGCCGCGCGCCCGGTTAGAGTCGGCCGCCGGGACCCTGCCCGCGGCCTCGTGATAACCGAGGCAGGCGGACCCGGCGCTTCGGGCCCTAACCATTCCCCCCACACCCCCCCCCCCAAAACAAGACATGACACCATACTTCATGGAACACCACTGGTCACAGCTTTATTAACCATTACAATTGGAACAAAACAACATCAATTTTCAAAACCCCCATTAGCGTAACCGGCTGCACCAGCCATACCTTAGCAAGGTGCCCGCCACCGCTAATGCCATAACTTGCCTCCCGGCAAGTTGCCATGCCCCTCTCCCCGACTTCGCCATGCCCTTAGCAAAAGTCGTCAGGGGTTAAACCGGGTCAGGGGCACCCCACCCCCGCCCAAATGAAGCCTGCTGCTCCGGACCCCGGAAATCTCCGGGATTCCGCCACCGGCACAGAACCCTGTTCATGTGCCGCCCCCCCCAACCCGAAGCTGCGACCAGCGAAAATCATGGACAGACATATACTCCAAGGCCTCCCGCCAGTCAGGAATGAATAAGTCCCACCAACTGGCAACAAATGAACCCCATCCACCCGATACAGCCCCAAACACGCAGCATCCACCCGTGCGTGCAAAATGTAATAGCCCCCCCTCTGCCAGACCCATCGACCAAGTTGTCGATAATCTTAGTCAAGCCCCCCGAGACCACCGTCCCTGGTCCCAGCAAGCCGGCCTTGGAATAATGTCCGACCACAGCAAAACAATACCAGGAAACAACCGAAGCACCACCCCCAGATCGTCAGGAACTGCCGGGATCAGCTGCCTGCAGGACTAGGACACCCAGTCAGTGTCCCCGAGATGCACAAGCAGGGGTCTCAGCCACCGGAATGTCCACCCAAGGCCAGCAACCCACCAGCCACCAGGCCCGGCACCCCCATCTGCAACAGAAATAAACAGTTAAAGCTCCCCCACCCACACCCGAACCCCCACAGCCTAGCATAACCATTAAAAACCTGGGAGCGCCACCCCCGATACCCGGAATAATCTGCCCGGGGAACCCCACCGCTGCCGCACTAGTGGAAGCCCCAATTCCAAAAGGAGTGGGGCGCAAACCTCATAGGGTCTGCACCCACAGCCCGCAATACCCGGTGCAGCACCGCTGTCACCTGACAACGGGATAGGACCCGGGCTTCCACATGCCCGATCTGCAAGCCTCCCTCCCGCGGATCCTTCTTGTAATTTCCAACCGCATCCGCAACCGCCCCCCCCCCGCCACGCACACCAGCAGTGCCTGCAGCCCCATACCACCCCCAACCAGAGCCCGCAACCAACTCCACAACTCGTAAAACCCCCAAAAGGCAATGCAAAACACCGCCCTAAACCAAGCGGCTGTGGACGCCGACGCCGCCACCTGCGCGGCAGCCCCGCAAACCTTTACAAATAACCCAGGTGCAACGGGCCGCCGTGAGTCCAGCGGTGTAAGCCGAACCCTCTCCCATCCCTGCAACAAACCCCCGCGGCAAAACCCCACCCCCCAGCAGGAGGGCCCCAGCCAACCGCTCTCGCCAAAAGCTCAAACCAAACCAGGCGCCCCACACCGATCACGAGAAACCGGCGTGCTTAGCCACCACAACATACCGACCAATCAGTCCCAGCGGAACCCCACCCTGAGCCACCCAAGGCACCACCCGGTCACAGTCCCGCTGCTATGCTGACCCCGTCCCTGCGCATCCAGCATCTCCAGAGGCCAAGGCTCCCCAAGCCCTCTGGGACCACCGCACCAACCGCGTCCGCTACGGGGGCGAGAACCCGTAACCGATCCCACCGAAAATGAGAAAGAGCAGCAGCGACCTTGTCAGCGCACCCCGGGATATGCCACGCCTTGACCGACACATGCCGCCGGTGGCAGGCTAATACCACCCCCCGCATCAATCCCGCCACCCTGAAGCACCCAGGAGAGTAGCAATTGACCACACGGACTCCTACCTCATTATCGCACCACCACAGAACCCAACCATTCCGCAGCCGTTCTGGTCAAAGCCCCAAAACCACACGAACCGGAAAGAGCTCCAAGAAGTTAATGTTCAAGGTCAAACCCACGACGTGCCACGACTCCGGCCAGCTAGCCCCACACCAGGCCCCACCGAAAATAATCTAACCCCCCCTTCGCATCCGTGTATAACTGCCAGGCAGCCCCGGACATATCCGACTCCCCCAAATAGCAGACCCCATTGAAGTCCTCCAACAACTCAGCACCATCAGATCTGCCCACATGGCCACGCGACCCGAAGGCGATGGTGAGGCTTCCTTACCCCGGCCGTGGCACATGCCAGCCGGCAGGAAAACACCCTCCCCCTTGGGATCACCCTACACGCAACATCTAAGGACCCCCACGCCTACAGATCCCTCAAGGAAGGCTGGTGAGACAACAACACATTAGCCATCGAAACCCGCCAGCAAGTCACCTTATCCCGCGGCAACGCGCCACCAACTCCTCAGAATCCAACTCCACCCCCAAAAGGTCAATCGTACCGTCGGACCTTCCGTCTTGCCTGCCACCAACGGTACACCGAACTCCCGTGCTGGCCGTCAAACGCAGACAACAGCTCCTGGCAAGCCCCCCTCCTGCGCCACATCCACAAACAAAATCATCCAAGCAAAGCACCACAGTCGACAAGCCGGACGACTTGACCAGCACCCACTGCCAGAAGGTGCAGAACCTCTCACAATAAGCGCCAGAGCCGGAACAGCCCCTCTGCATGCACTCGCCAAAACATACCCCCCCGCAACAAATCCGAAGAAAGGAAACGCAGACGGGAACACCGGTAATAGGCGAAACGCAGATTCAATGTCAACCCCTGCCATCAGGGCGGCTCGACCTGCCCCCCAAACCATCAGAGCCGCCTTGTCAAAGGACGCATACCGTACCGTACAGAACTCACGCGGAATGTGATCGGTAACGGAAGCACCAAGTAGACAAGACAAATTATGAATCAAACGGAACTGCCCCGTACACTCCCCTGGGTACGATACCCAAGGAGGCTTCGGGAAAAGACCCGCCACTCACCCCAACCGCAATTCCCCCGCTACTGGTCTGGAACGACTGCAGCCCCCTCGCCGTACAGCCGGGGAGTTCCGCGCACTCGAGTCCGACACCCAGCAGCGCACCGAGATAAGAAACCAAACCGACAACCACCCGACAAAATCACCGCCACCCGCCTCCCAGGATAGCGCCTCCGCCACCCAAAACGGCCTCGACCTGCATCAGCGAGGGCGCACGCCCCCCACCACCCACTGCCCATCCGCAGAGGATCCGGCCACCCCCGCGGCACCTCTCTACTTCTTTTTTTTTTTTTTTTTTTATTAATGCACCTGCAACTACCCTTCCCCCTCCCCCCCCCCCCACACTGGCACTAGACCTAGCCGACAGCTAAGTCAGCCACAGGATACTATCCTGCACACCCCAGGAAAGCGCACGGTTCGCCTCCCTCCAATCCCTGACCGCTCCTCTTAATTCAGCCATGCCCAACCATCGTGCGTCCGCGACGCCTCCAGGATGGAATCGGCGTACGCTAACAACATCCCATACCGGCCCGGATTGTGTTGGTCCCACCACATTACGCGCCCCCTTCCGGACCCTACCCCCTTCCATTCACCTTCCTCTTCCTCCGACCCTCCCCGGAGCGCGTCCTCCCCTCCAGCCAGCGGAACGCAACCCGCACTAGAGCCACCGCCCCTCCGCCGTCCCCCCCTGTCGCGACGGCAGCCCTCCGGACCCACCAGATGAACACTCGAAGAAGGAGAGGAGGACAAGGTAGAGCTCCGACACCGCCGACACGACCGCTAGCGCTTGCCAGCGCACCACCCCCCACCCTCGCCACCAGCGAATGCCCCCCCCCATCGCCCGTACCCCCACGCAACTCACCAGTCTCACCTTCCGCAGGCACCGACACCGCAGTGGCCCCCCTTCGCCGCTGGACCATCTGCACCTTCAGCGCCCCGCTATCCTCAGGCCGTCCCTGTGCCAACACAGCTCCATACTGCATCGACGCTTCCGCCGCTGAAGGCGACCAGCCCTTGCATCCCGCGGCACTCGACTGCCAGGAGGGCCGCGCCAAATCAATCCCTGTGGAGACATAAAAGGAAAAAACAGGAGGGGGGGCTGCCCTTGACCACGCTGAAGGCCGCAACCCACCCCCATCCCCCCCGAGATGAACCCTGTCCCCCACACACCCATTGTGCCCCCATAGACGGTCCCTTTGATGCCCCCAGAGCCTCCGGGGTCAGGGGGCCAGCCAGTGGGCACCCCATAGCCACCGTCCAACTGGGAACCCTCAGGCCGTATGCCTCCCGCAGGCCACTGAACCCACAACACACCCCCTGCTACCCCCAGACCCCCCACTGGACAGGCAGCAACTCAAATGAATATGCCTTCGAAAGCACTTTGAACCCCTGAAAATGAATGCCTCAGCCAGCCTTTTTTTTTTTTTTTCTTTCGCACAGTGGGGGAATGAACCCCTGACCCCTGACCACCGGTCAGTGTCTGAACCATCGTGCTGAGGCTCTGCTCTAGAAAAATTACAAACACAATTAATACTACTGAGCATTTTGGGTTTTGTGTTTGTTTGTTTTTTATTTTTTTTGTAGTGCCACCAGCCTTTTATTCTGAGGCAATGGAGGGTAAAGTGACTTGCCTAAGGTCACAAAGAGCGCCAGTGGGGATTGAACCCTTGATCTTCTGAGTACCAGGCAATTGCTCTAACCACTAGGCTACTCCTCCACTCCCCCTCGTCGGCCCCAGCACCCCCCCCCCCAGGATGCCAAGCCGCCGTCGCCCCCAGGACCCCGTGCAGCAAAACTATGGGGCATGGGTTGGCAGGAGCCCCAGCTGGGATTTGAACCTGTGACCCTCTGGTTTTACAGGCACTGGCTGAGTCTGTTGTACCACACTGTGGCCACATACCACAGAAACCCCAGCACCCCCTTACCAGGGCTGAGAGGCCCCCTACCCATCCCCACAGACTCTAGAGTTCGAGAGCGCCCCCACTCCCATGCACCCGACCCCTCAGCACCTCCCGGGGCCAAACCTATCGCACCGACCTGCCCGCGTGGTGCCAGGAAGCCCCACGGGCTGAGAAGCCCCCACAGCTAGCCGGGCTAAAACACAGCGGTGGCTGCCGAACTGCATTAATGCAGTTACTGTGCAAATTGCCCCCCTTTTATTCCTCGAACACCCCCCCCCCTGAAATTACCTTACCTCCCCCCCCCTCCCCGCCTACCTCATCGACACCCGGCTGAAGCGCACACCCAGCCTCAACTTGCCAGCACCTCCAACGACGGCGTTGCCCCGAAGCTCCGCAGCGCAAACCGAAGCGAAACGGCCCGCCTTCCGGAGCACCCGAAGACGCCGGCACCCCAAAGCAGCCTCCGCTTGAACTGCCACGCGGAGGCTGCTGGCCGCAACTCCCCCCCTTCCACCACCCAGCAACAAACCCCATGATCGGCTCCCACGCGGCGCAGACCGCGGGGAGCCAATCAATTTCAAAGGCGCGCTCACGCCCTTCAGCGAGGCCGCACACGGGGTCCTAGCGCCGGGCCGCGCGCCCGGTTAGAGTCGGCCGCCGGGACCCTGCCCGCGGCCTCGTGATTATTGACATTTTTTGGAATACCTATGCTTTTGGGATTTCTTTGTTCTTGGACTAATGATGGAGGCATGAAAAATGTGTGACTCCGTCTCCCTGATAGACAATTTCAAAAATTCACTCTTATCAAATGAAGCTAAAATTGGCATCTAGTTTTCTCTGCTAATGACGAAGGTGTGTGGCCTTTTCAACTGGCCATTCAAAAAGAAAAATTCCAGCCAAAGAAAGAAAGCATAGAGAGCACTCCTGCCAATTCTCTCAGAATATAGGTTTATTTGGGGTTTTTTAACCTTCTCAATGAGTTTTCTGTTTATTTGGATCATGGTTCTTTTCTTGACCAAAACATGGGGCAAGGGACTGTTATACTTTTTTTCTGAGAGGACACAGCAGAAAAATTATATTTCCTGCTTCCTTAACATTGAAAGAACAGATGTTTATTTTGTTGCATTTTGAATATAGTTGGAAAATGTGTCTTTCAGTGCAGCTTTTATACATCTGCTGTCTTCTTCCTTTCATATATACACACACACACACACAAAGATACTGTGTTCTGATAAAAGCTGCATTCTTTCCAGGAGCCCTCAAATTATTATATATATATATATATGAAAGAATGCAGCTTTTATCAGAACACAATATCTTTCATCTTTGCTGATAATAAATGATGACATGCTCGAGGTCCACGAAATTGTACAAGATAGATGAGTAATAAGTGAATAAATACAAATGCAATGCAACACAGTTTAATCCAAACAAGAATCATAAATCCTAAGCAGAACATTTCTTCTTCCTTTGTCTTGAAAGTGCTAGTATTGTGCTGTTTTAATTGCTGTGTTTGGCTACTCCTCATTCCTTCAGACTCACTTTCCCTCTGTTTGGAATGTTTATAGGATAACATAATACAGAAGAAAAAAGATAAGAGGCTTTAAGGATTTGTCTGATGCCAGGAATGTAATTAAACTTTTGCTTAATGGTCCTTGAAACATTGCTTATGACAGAAAGGTTCCATGTTACTTTTCAACAGGAGGAAAGGCAGATTGTGAACATTTTTATGTTGGGCATTAGTCAGCTTTCCCTTTAGATGTGTAGAATATGAGAGCAATTTTCGTCACTCCCACAGGTAAAACAATGTTTTCCCCAAAAAAGGAGTGGCTGCAGAGAAAATAACACATTTCACTGAACTCATAAATGTGCACAGCAGAATAAAACCATTCAGAATAAAATATAACCAGTGTCTGAAAAGAATAGACAGTGGATTCAAATAATATAGCAAATTGAAATGGGAGAGGGCATCAGATTCAAATCAATTACCTAAGTAATAGGCCTAAAATTAACCAGGGATCCCTAATGGCTTGGTTTTAAAAAAACAAAAATTGTCCTGGGAGGCAAAGTTCCCTCCCTCCTGGCCTTATTTCAAAATGATATAAGGAAGCAAAATACCCTCTTCCTTTCTTCCTTCCGCTGGTCCAATAACCCCCTAAGAGTGACACCTCCTCCATTCCTCTTCACTCTGTAAATATTTATTTGTATTTTTAATCCACTGGTAAGGGATTTCTCCCTCTCTTTTTCCTTCTGCAGTGTCATTACTCCCTACATCGCTTGAAGAAAAAGAAAAGTACCAACTAGGGATCCCTCTTCCTCCAACCAGTCAAGCAAAAGAAAAAAATAGTGAGTGCTAAGAAATAAATGAAAAAAACAAAACAGAAAACAAACATAAACTAAATGAATAGTTCCTGCTCCTCCAATCATAAGGGAAAAACCTCTAAGAAAAATACTTGCAAACTCCTACTAACCTTCTAGGTTTTTGACTATAAACTCACCTAAATCTAGCTAGACAATGTTTGTCCAGCTAGATTTAATACAGCCATTTGCAGCTCAGAGTTCCCAGGTAAATTTAGCACTGAAAATCTGTACCAGACTGCTAAATCTAAAGCACCCTAAAAACATCTCCAAAGAAACCTTTGGGACATATTCAGCAGTGGTGGCCAGTGCGATTAAAGTGGCCGGCCATCATTGCTTTAATTTATGCCTGGATATTCACTGTCGAAGTCATATCTGGCCAGCAGCACTGAATATCTGGTTTGCTTGAATAATGATTTAACTATTCGGTCAGCAATGAAATTCAGCCGCTGACCAGATAGCTAAAGCAGTTAAAGAACATAAGAAATGCCACACTGGGTCAGACCGCTACTGCACACTGGCTGGAGGGTTTCAATGTATTATCCACAACACCTAAATCTTTTTCTTGGATGTTAGTTTCTAAGAATCTGTGCTGGGCCCACTGTTTTGTAACATATTTGTAAATGACCTGGAAATAGGAATAACGAGTGAGGTGATCAAATCTGCAGATGACACAAAATTATTCAAAGCCGTTAAAATGCAAGAGGATTGTGAAAAGTTGCAAGACTGGCAATTTTGACAGATAAAATGTAATGTGGACAAGTGCAAAGTTATGTTTATGTTTATGTTTATTGCATTTGATAAAAAACGCCTTTCAAGCAAGCAAAGCGGTGTACAATTAAAACCAAGTTTAAAAGAAGGCCAAAGCCAGTGAAATGGAAAAGGAATATACAATTTCTTAATAGGAAAGCAGTAGAGACAAGAAAGACAAGACCAAACATAAGTAGGGAGAGAACAAAAAAGGTAAATAGAGGGTGAGGGGGTGGAGTTTACACAAAAGGGGAGGGGACATCAAAAGCCAGAGAAAAAAGGTGAGTCTTCAGATTTTGTTTGAATGTGGTGTGATGAGGTTCCAGACGAAGGGAAGAGGGGAGGGAGTTCCAAAGAGCGGGGCCGGCAAAAAAGAAGGCAGAGGAACGAGTGGATTGTAAGTGAGCACGGGAAGGGGAGGGAAGGGTGAGGCGGTTGAGGTGGAAGGAGCATCTAGGAGCATCTAGGTTATGCATCTAGGAAAGAACAACCCCAACCATTTTAATGGCTTTGAATAATTTTGTGTCATCTGCAAATTTGATCACCTCACTCGTTATTCCTATTTCCAGGTCATTTACGAATATGTTACAAAGCGGTCGGCCCAGCATAGATTCCTGGCCTACTCCTTTTTTACCTTTCTCTGTTGAGAAAATTGGCTATTTAGCCCTACCCTCTGCTTTCTTTTAACCACTTCCTGATCCACAATAGTACACTGCCTCCTTTCCCATGGCTTCTTAATTTCACCGAGTCTCTCATGAGATTTTTTTCTGCCTCATTTAAGCCTGTTTAGGGAGCCAGATAGAGCCTGATTCCAGCAGGGGCATGTCCGGTCCATCCAAAAACTGGACCCAATTCTACAACTGCGGGAGCCAGATGGTCTAGAAGCTGCAGAATCGAGCACTTAGACAGAGCAGTACTGCCCTGATTCCCCTCCATGAGATGTACACCTAGCACCCCATCCAGCCTCCCCTATTCTCCTGCATGTGTGCCAGTGGCACAGCGCCCCGTTGCCATAGCACCGGGGTACACAGCAGGAGCTTGCACGGGCTGCTACAGCTTCAAACAACGTATCCACGCTGCCCCACTCTCGGATGGGCCTGACAGGGCTGGAATTGGCAGAGGAAGCCTACCTGCCATGGTTCTTGTGCTGGAGTGGGGCTGCTGGGCCCAATCGCTGTCCTCGGGGGGACGTATTCCACCTCCGAAGTGGAATAAGTCCCCCATCTATCCTGGCCTTTCCAGACAAACAGGGCCACGACCTGAATCGGCCCTGTATGTCCAGGTGAGTCAGTCCACCCTCACTCCACCCACACTCTGCCTCCATCCCTCTCCCTTCCACCCCTGTCCAGTGCTCCGCACTTTTTTAATAACGTTATATCCTTTTTAAGATACGGCGACCAGAATTACACACAATATTCAAGGTATGGTCGCACCATGGAACAATACAGAGGCATTATAATATCCTTTGTTTTATTTTCCATTCCTTTCCTTATGATACCTAGCATTCTATTTACTCTCTTAGCCCGCCGCTGCACACTGGGTGGAGGGTTTTAACATGTTATCCACAATGACGCCTAAATCTTTTTCCTGGGTGGTGGTACCTAATGTGGAACCTCGCATCGTGTAACCATAGTTTGGGTTGTTCTTTCCTAGGTGCATAACTTTGCACTTATCCACATTAAATTTCATCTGCCATTTAGATGCCCAGTCTTCAATTTAGCAAGATCCTCTTGCAATTTTCCACAATCCTCATGGGTTTAACTTTGAATAGTTTTGTGTCATCTGCAAATTTGATAACCTCACTCGTTATTTCCATTTCCAGGTAATTTATGATTATGTTATAAATCAGCTGACCCAGCACAGATCACTGGGACACTCCACTGTTCACCTTTCTCCATTGGAAAAATTGGTCATTTAGCCCTACCTTCTGCTTTCTATCTTTTAACCAAGTTCCTGATCCACAATAGTACACTGCCTCCTATCCCATGACTTTTTAATTTCACCAAAAGTGTCTCATGAGGGACCTTGTCAAATGTTTTCTGAAAGTCCAGATACACTATATTAACTCACTCACCTTTGTCTACCTGTTTATTCACACCTTCAAAAAAACATAACAGATTAGTAAGACAAGATCTTCCTTGTCTAAAGCCATGTTGGCTGTCTCCCATTAAGCCATGTTATCTACATGTTCAGTAATTTTGTGCTTTATAATGGTTTCTAGCATTTTTCCCAGTACTGACGTCAGGCTTACCGGTCTGTAGTTTCCCGGATCACCCCTGGAACCGTTTTCAAAACTGGCGTTACATTGGCATCTTCCAATCTTCAGGTACTACAGATCATCTTAATGATATTTCACAGATTACTAATAGTAGGTCTGCAATCTCATATTTCAGTTCTTTCGACACCCTTGGATGTATACCATCCGGTCCAGGTGATTTTCAACTGTTCAGTTTATCAAATAGTTGTACTACATCTTCCCGGTGTATCAATATTTTTTTCAATTCTTCCGCAGCGTCTCCTTTAAATACCATTTTAGTCATGGGTAACATTCCTACATCTTCCTCAGTAAAGACTGAAGCAAACACTCAATCTCTCCGCTATGGCCTTATCCCCTCTTAGTGCCCCTAAAAACCCTCTATCATCTAATGGTCCAACTGACTCTCTTACAGGTTTTTTTGTAGTCTTTATTATATGTTTTTGCTTCCACAACAAGCTTCTTCTCAAATTCTCTTTTTGCCTGCCTTATCAATGCCTTGCATCTAACCTTGAAAAACTGGACATACGGACAAGAAAACCCCTTCATATCCAGGAGGAACTTTAGCTAGTGTATGCCGAAAATGTACATAGCTAGAGCTGAAGGATGACTGAGCCTCTTGAAATCAATTATACATACAGAGCAACTATCATAGGCCTTCAGGCCTACTTAACTGCATTGTCAGAACCAAACATGCAAAAAGTGCTGAAATATGAAAATAAATGTCTAGATCCCGTCTCCATTATTAAACTTAGAGAAACATTCTTTAGAATAGAAGGGATGGGTGAGAATAAATCAACACACAATAGGGAAGGAAGCAACAAAATCTGTACAAGAGAAAAATCTCATCAAAGAATTAGATCAGCAGAAAAGAAAAAAGAAGTGGCAAATGCACAAATACAGTGAGAAATACAAAGCGAGTCTTTTATTAAAGAGCACTAGCTGGCAGGCATGTTCCGGCATGTGCTGAAGATATGCTGGGGCACACATTTCTAGCTAGCACAAGGTCATCACAGCACGTGATGATTCCCGCACTTACTGGGCAATCCATATTAGGGTCATTAGTAGGCAGATTAGGAGCAAGAGTGGGCATGATGAGCTTAGCGTAGTTAATGCCGGGCATTAGCACAGGTTTACCTAATACCACCTCAATAGGTGGAGTTAAATGCCCCCACACTAATGTGGCCTGCGATAGGGGAAAGTGTTCCATGTTAACTGCTGGGGAAATGTTTCCACACCTCTCACACTGGGGTGGCGGTGTTGCACTTAACATGCCATAGTTTTGGTCCTTTTGGCATGTTAGGTGCAACATCCTAGTGCCCATTAGTAAAAAGGCCCCAGATTGTTACTCCAAGAACCATTTATCAATCAAGACCAGACAAATGAATGGTTAAGGACAGATGAACTGAAACTGAAGGATGAAAGGTTGATAGTTGCAGCCCAGGACAGTGGATTATGGATGAGATAGTTCATAGCAAGCCTAGGAAAATAATGGGAAAACTGAAATATGTAGATCCTATAAGAATGAACTGGAAATAGTTACTCATTTCATGACTCACTGCGAAGTTCTGATAGCAGAAAATTTAGACACAGAAAGGAACAATAAAATGGCCCATCATGTACACTGAAAACTCAGTAAGCACCACAACATTTCTATACCCTAAAAGCACTGGGACCCTGGAGAATGAAGAAATTATAATTGCCTGGGATATTCCCATTTCAACTGATAAAAAGATGGATGAAAAGAAACTGGACATAGTGGTAAAAGAGAAAAACACCACAATAGCATTGTTTATAGAGGTGTCAGTTCCAAACAATTCTGTGAACTGCATTGAAAAGGAAAAGATCCTCAAGTTCCAAGTAATGCAGTCAGAGACCAAGAAAATGTGGCAGAAAAAAGATGAAAGAAAGGTCATAGCAAGGAAATCTGCTGAAAAGATAATTGAAGACATCAAGGAGGAGAGGCACGGCATCTTACCAGGGAGTATTACTACTACTACTACTACTGAACATTTGTAAAGCGCTACCAGTCGTACGCAGTGCTGCACAGACATGTAGGAGACAGTCCCTGTCCATCAGAGCTTACAATCTAATCAAGACAAAACACAGAAGGTGTTAGCAGGGATAAACTAGGGGAAAGAAAAGGGGAGAGAAAAGAAGATCTGGTGAGTCAAGATCCAAAAGCAGCAGCGAAGAGGTTTGCTTTCAACTTGGATTTGAAGAGGGTCAGAGAGGGTGCCTGGCATACCAACACAGGTAGTTTGTTCAAGGCGTAAGGTGCAGCAAGGTGAAAGGAGTAAAGTCTGGAGTTAGCAGTAGTAGAGGAGGGCACAGATAGAAGTAGTTTGCTAGAAGAGCGCTGTTCCCGAGGTGGGATGTAAGGAGAGATAAGAGAAGAAAGGTACTGAGGAGCCGCAGAGTGAATGCATTTATAGGTCAGCAGGAGAAGTTTGAACTGGATGCAGAAACGGATAGGGAGCCAGTGAAGTGACTTGAGAAGAGGAGTAATATGGGCATGACGAGGCTGGCGGAAGACTAGTCGTGCACAGAGTGTTGAACAGATTGAAGAGGAGAGAGATGATTCAAAGGGAGACCAGCAAGAAGTAGCTTACAGTAGTCAAGATGGGAGGTGATTAAGGAGTGGATGAGGGTTTTAGTAGTGTGTTCAGATAGGAAAGGACGGATTTTGCTAATGTTGTAGAGAAAGAAACGGCAGGTCTTAGCTACGAGCTGGATATGTGTGGAGAAAGAGAGAGGAGTCAAAGACAACCCCCAGATTGCGGGCCGAGGGAACAGGAAGGAGTACAGAGTTACCCACAGAGATTGATAAAGGAGGAAGGGGAGGGGAGGTTTTAGGGGGAAAGATGAGAAGTGCAGTCTTGGCCATGTTCATTTTCAAGTGGCAGTGAGACATCCAGGCAGCAATGTCAGAAAGGTAGGCAAAGATCTGGGTCTGGATTGCCGGAGAGATATCAGGCATAGAGAGTCATCGGCATACAGATGGTACTGAAAGCCATGGGAAGAGATAAGCGCACCAAGGGACTGGGTATAGAGAGAGAAAAGGAGTGGATCTAAGACAGAACCTTGGGGTACACCAACTGGGAGTGGGGTAGAAGAGGAGGAGGAGCCACCCAAACACACACTGAAAGAGCGATGGGAGAGATAGGAGGAGAACCAGGATAGTACAGAGCCACTAAAGCCAAGCGAGGAGAAGGTTGTGGTCGACAGTGTCAAAAGCAGCAGAGAAGTCGAGTAGGATGAGGACAGAGTAAAGGCCCTTGGATTTTGCCAGGAACAGGTCACTGGAGACTTTGGCAAGAGCCGTTTCAGTAGAGTGTAGAGGACGAAAGCCAGACTGTAAGGGATCCAGGAGGGCATGAGAGGAGAGGAAGTCGAGGCAGCGGCAGTGAACTGCACATTCGAGTAGTTTAGAAATGAAGGGAAGGAGAGAGATGGGTCGATAGAAGGACAGGTGGTATCAAGTGAGGGTTTCTTGAGGAGAGGTGTGACTACAGCATGCTTGAAGTCGGCAGGGACTGTTGTGGTGGAGAGCGATAGGTTGAGAATATGAGAGATGGAAGGGACAATGGTGGAGGAGATGGGGCTTAGGAGATGGGTGGGAATAGGATCAGAGGAGCAGGTGGTGAGTTTGGAGGAAGAAAGAAGGTGTGCAGTTTCCTCTTCAGAGATCACAGGAAAGGAAGAGAAGGTAGCAGAGGTGGGGGGGGGGAGAGTTGGGAGTGGAGAAGGGGAGGAGGGGAAGTAGCTGACTTTGTGGGGAATTGGAGGGTGATCTTGTGGATTTTGTTATGGAAATAGTCAGCTAGGGTTTGGGCAGAGAGGGAGGGAGTGATCAGAGGTGGAGGCACTTTGAGGAGAGAGCTGAGAGTAGTAAAGAGAAGGCGAGGATCAGAGGCAAGGGAGTTGGTCAGATGGACATAGTAGTCTTGTTTGGCAAGAGCTATGGCTGACTGGAAAGAGACAAGCATGAATTTGAAGTGTAGAAAGTCTGCAGGGGAATGGTATTTGAGCCAAGCACGCTCAGCAGAAGGGCACCGGAATGTAGATAGCGTGTAGTGTGTAAAAGCCATGGCTGGGGTGTAGAATGTCTCACAGGACATGGGATGGGTGGAGCAAGGGCATCCAGAGCCAACGAGAGTGCAGCGTTATAGGAAGTTACTGCCTCGTCAACAGACTTGATTGACATAGTGGAAGAAAGAGATGAAGAGAGAGCCAAGGTATCAATAGCTTGAAGATTTCTAAATAGGTTGGAGGAGACAGGACAAGGCTGAGGTGGTGGGTGATGGAGATTAAAGCTTAAAAGGTGATGGTCGGATAAGGGAAGAACTGAGCTACAGAAATTTGAGGGTAGGCAGCTGGAGAGAAATATCAGGTCAAGGCAGTGGCCATGCTGGTGAGTGGGGGCAGTGGAACAAAGCTGGAGGTCGAACGAGGAGGTAAGGAAGAGGAGCTTTAAAGCATAAGGATCAGAGGGACGTGAATGTTAAAATCCCCAAGAATAAGAGCGGGGGAAGAGGAATCCAGAAAGAAGGAAAGCCACGAGTCGAAGTCAGTGAGAAAGGTAGAAGCAGACTTGTCAGGAGGTCGATAAATAACAGCTACCTGGAGAGTGAAAAGGCGGATGGAGTGAACTTCAAAGGAGGGAAAGGAGTGAGACTGAGGCAGCAGGAGGGGTTGGAATTGGCAAGAGGGAGAAAGTAGGAGCCCAACACCACCACCATGGCCAGTGGGACGAAGCGTGTGGGAAAACTGAGTATCAGAGGGAATACACAGTGATAAGACAGAAAGGAGCTACCCCAAGGAGCACAACCAGCTCCTTGGTTGCACACCACCATGATGCAATGCCACAGGAAGTCATTTGGTTAAGGAGGCAGGCTTGCTGATGTCACATCTGACGGGGATAGGCATACCCAGCAAGTTAGACTTCATCTTGCCATGATCTGGCAAGGCAGCCCTCATTAAACAGTGAGAACTGCAAAGTAAAAGCATAAAGATAAGGCACACAACAAAACTGCATAATTTGGTCACTAGTAGTTTTTAAAGGTTGGAAAAATAAAAATCTACTCCTAAAACTGGCACGCCCTATTAGGTAGGGCAGCATACAGCAAACACTGAGAACTTCAAACTAAAAGCAGAGAGCCTGACAACTGCTGCTCCAATCATTGCTGCATGTTCTTTTTTTTCCAACGGGTTCATTTCTTACACCACATATAAAACATTACCCAAACTGAAAATCCTTTCTGCTTCTCCTGCTACTGCTGTTGCATCAGTCACAGTTTGATTACCAGCTCCAAGCCCTGCTGCTGGCTGGTCTGCTACCTTTGTTTCAATGAATCATGTGAACTCCTGATAAAAAAAAGCATTAATAAAAATAAAAGCCTCTTCCTCCCAGGCACCTTTCTGCTTCTGCTGCTGTTGTAGCCTGTGTCATTGCCTACTTTACTGTCTTGGTTCCAATGAATTCTGTTAGCTCTGCATAAAAAAGTGAAAAACCTCCTCTTAACTTGGCCTTCTTAGCTTTTGGTTCAGTTGATGCTATGCACTGCCTGCTCTGCTCCCTGCTGTGGCCAGCCTGCTCTCTTGTTTTAGTGTCAATCCACTGCTATATTGTTTTTAGCCCCAATCTATCTGCTGCTGCCCTGAGTTATCAGCAGTCCCACTGTCTTGTTTCCACTGAGGTAATTTGTCCCCAAAAAGAAAAAAGGAAAAAAGCAGCAAAATGCATAAAAAGCAAAAAGGAAAAAAACAATTTTTTAATGATAGTGTCTTGTGCTGTTCAGGCCACTGTTTGTTGTGTTTTGCCCCATTTTTTATATCTTGGGCTCTTTATAACACTCTAGTTGTTTCTATTGCTTAACATGATTACCTCTCCTTCTACACTCTTGTTTCCATTGGGGTGTTTTGTTCACGATAGGAAGGGTGCTATTATGGTGATTATTATGAGTATTCTGTTTAATGTTCAAATATTGGGTTAAAAGGTAAGCGGCCTGGAAGTCAATTGAAGAGCATACAAAGTAGAAGGTTCTCTTACATAGTATCATAGTGTATGATGGCAGATAAAGGCCAGCATGGTCCATCTAGTCAGCCCAGCAAGCTGGCAAGAGTAGGTGCACCTAACGCTCCATGAAGTTCACTCTTCCCCATGCCTTTATTTAGGGGTGTGCCTACCGCTCCATGCAGGTCACCCCTACTTGTTGAGATATAAGAGATAGTTGCGTTTATTTTTATTTTATCCTGTTGCTATAAAGAGATCCACTGTGTCTGTCGTAAAGGGATCCACTGTCTTTATTCATTTCTTCGATTTGAGTTGGAGGCTTATAGACTACACATAAGAACATAAGAACATAAGATATGCCATACTGGATCAGACGAAGGTCCCTCAAGCCCAGTATCCTGTTTCCAACAGTGGCCAATCTAGGTCATACGTACCTAGCAGTTTCCCCAAAAGACACAGGTTCCACAATACTTGTACTGGGTCAAGCATTGATATCCTGGGTCCCTTCTTAATAATGGTTTATGGACCTTTCCTCCAGGAACTTGTCCAAACCTTTTTTAAACCCAGCTACACTAATAGCCTTTACTACATCCTCCGGTAACAAATTCCAGAGTTTGATTACACGTTGAGTGAAAAAATATTTTCTTTTATTAGTCTTAAATAGTTTACCAGTATGGATGATAGTGCCATCTCCTCTTTCCAATACAATCCACAGTGCTTTTCTTTTCCCAATATCCCCTGCATATCCTCCTCCTTTTCTACCTTCTCTGTCTCTTCTAAATAAATTTTAGTCAACTATAGCTATATCCCATTCATGTAACTCAAACTATATTTCTGTAATGACCAGAATGTCCAAGCCCATTTCCACTATTAGGGCATCCAGGTCAGAAACTTTGTTGGCTAGGCTTTGAGCATTTGTGCTCATTGCTTTCCAACATTTGTTGACTAGCTTGCCTTTATTTTGCATAGATTTTGTTCTCCATGCCCCTTCCCACTTGCCATTGAGGTGTGGGTTAATAGTGTGGCTGTTTCCAATGTTACTATGCTTTTGCTGGGAGTGACATCCTGAACTTGTTCTTTTCCATCCATCACCCCCTTTCACTAGTTTAAATTCCTGTCCACATATTGCCTGAATCTTTCACTTAGGATCATTTTTCCTGTGACAGAGAGATATAGTCCATCAACACAGTATAACCTCTTGCTGTTCCATCTATTTCCCTATATATCTAAATCCTTCTTGTTTACACCAGGTCTGGAGCCATGCATTAAAGTTGATTATGCAATTTCAGCCTTTCTGCCCCCTTACATTGAACAGGTAGAACTTCTGAGAATCCTATAGTGTTAACAATGGGCTTGAGTTTCTCTCCCAGAATCTGGAAGTCCCTTTGAACTACAGAAGCACTGTTTCTAGTTAGGTCATTTGTACCCAATTGGATGATAACAGCAGTTTTAGAGTGCTCACTTTCTGCACTAATTTGCCAACAATTTGATTTCAATTCCGGCTGGCTGAAGATCTGGGAGGCATTTGACCATCTTCTGTCCTTTGGACTGTGTTCCCAAGTTGGTGCCTCTGATGAGTGAATCTCCGAGAAGTAGTAGTTTCCTGTTTTGTGATTTTTTTTCTTCATATTTGGTGCATTATATCAGTAGATTGGACATTAACTTTCTCATTTAAGGCACTTGAGTTTCCACTAATTGGGCACTATCATTTTCCAAGACAGAGAAGGCATCATGCATGGAAATCTCTTGATGGAGAGGGTGTCTCCATGTTACAGGTTGCAACCTACCAGAGCTCATTGTGATCCATTTGTTCCTGTGCTGTTTGATTCTTTGTGGGATCGGTGGTAGATTTCTTTCAATTTGTACTCTAAAGAACGTGTGTTTAATTGCAGCCAATTCTTCCCTTAATAGAAACAATTCTTTATGCATAGCAGATAACTTGAGACATATAGGGCAAGCTCTTAGGCTCCAAATGGTTCTTCTTAGAATGAAAACACCACAGCTATTGGATTGAATACACGACATGCCAATTAAGATGGTTATAAAGCAGTTCTAGGACCTTTTCACTGGCCCTTCTTAAATGATTAATGCTAAAAATTCTGGAATAATGTAATGATGAAGAGGGTTCAAATAAATGTAAAAGAGTGGTTTGTTTTAGATTAGTTTAGATTAGTTTCAAGATGAATGAACATTGGTATAGAGCTTTGGAGGACCTGCTTCTGATAATCAAAAAGACACAGACAGAATTCTTCATTTACATATGCCAACTATTATATTTGACTGGTATTCCATTTAAAGTTGCAGAAGAAGTTAAAAAATAAATAGAATCAAATGTTTTAGACATACCTTTAAAGATAATTGTTGTAGCTATGCTTTGTTTTATGCTTGGAGACCAAGGGGTATGTTCACCTAACCGGGCTAGTGGTTAATCCGGGCTATCTACAACTAGGTCCCAAAGCCCAAGTTAACCATTAGCCCTGTTTAGTAAACATACCTCCAAGTTTTTTTGGAAAGAGAAAATGGCAGCAGAAAAAGACCATATAGTCTATCCAGTCTGCCTATCCATACCAACTGCTAAGCTCTAAAATCACTTCCTCTCCCTTAGAGATCCTCTGTGCTTACTGCATGCTTTCTTGAATTCAGATATAGGCCTTATCTCCCCCATGTCCACTGGGAGGCCAGTCCATGCACCCACCGCTCTTTCCATAAAGAAATATTTCCTCAGATTATAACTGAGTCTATCCCTTTTGCCTTCATCCTATGCCCTTTCATTCCACGTCATGCTGTGAGTTTACGCCATGATGGCATTTGCAATTTTCTATCATATCTCCCCTCTCCCACCTTTCTTCCAAAGTATACATATTCAGATCTTTAAGTCGCTTAACATATATTTTATGATGATCACTAACCATTTTAGTAGCTACCCTATGCACCAACTCCATCCTGTTTATATCCTTTTAAAGGTGTTGACTCCAGATATGCACGATACTTCAAACAAGGTCTCACGAGAGCCTTATATGGAGGCATTATCACTATCTTTTTCCTGCTGTCCATTCTTCTCCCCTTGCATCAAAGCATTTTTCTGGCTTTTGCTATTGTGTTTTCTGTTTGGCCATTTTAAGATCATAATTTACAATAACCCTAGGTTCCGCTTTTCTTTTATGCATAAAAGTACTTTACCCCCTATGCTGTATCTCTCCTTGAGATTTTTGCAGCCCCAAAACAAATCTTTGCTTCCAAATTCTATACCTTTCTTCAAACTTTGCTACATCAATTAAACAGGTTTTGTTCTTAACCAGCCCACAATTTTGGCACTGCCTCTTTCTATACCTGCAACAGGAACATGATTATCTTGCATTGCAGAAAAATCAGAAACTGTTATTCTGTATTGATTTTTTTTAATTGTTAGAGTTTTAAATTGTTTTAAATTGTTACTGTTTTTGAATGTGATGTAAATGAGTGTGTACTTTTGTGACCTGCCTAGAAGTTGTAGAATAAGCGGGTAATAAGTAATAAAAGTGAAATGAAATGAAAATGAAATCCCTCTTCGTGTTATCTACACCTTCTAAGGTACCTATCCTATTGCAAATTATGCTATCATCTGCAAAGAGGAAAATATTAACAAACAGCCCTTCCACAATATTGCACACAAAAATTTGAAACATAATAGACTAAGGAATGATCCCTGCAGTACATCATGATAATGTTTTTATTCTCAGAGTGAACTCCATCCATTTACAACCCTTTGTCGCCTCCCATTCAATCAGTTCCTAACTTCCAAACAGATGAGGTAGATCACAGAACAATACTTACAGTATCTGCATGACTTTCATGACTTGGGAGCTGAAGAAAGGAGGATTCACAGAGCTGTCCACTTGAACTTGCTACTGAAGACATGAATTTACCAATGAAGGCATATTTCTGATGAACTAACAGGCTGGTGAGGGCACTGGCCTCAGGAAAACTCTTTCCAGCCCATGAGGCACGGGGAGCCATTCATTCTCATCATCACAGCCATCTATGCATGGGAGCACATAATGCTTTCTGACTTCATTGCCAGCTCTTTTGGAGCACACCCAGGCTGGGAGCAACAATCGACATCCTAACTCTTCATGGCATCACATAGATCACTATATGTGAAAAAAACACAAAATTGCAAATAATTAAAATCAATCCATAATACAATGCAATTATCAAAAGTATATCATTAAACATTCATATATAAACTATAAAAATTCTTATTTTTACAAAAATGATACAATATCAACTATGTTTAATTATTTCATGTTATTATTTATTGCATTATATGTCACAAACATTTATACACCAATAAATATATTATCACACATTTCTAAAAACAAAACTCTCTTAATCAACATACCCTTCAAATGTTTGCCCAAACATATCATTCATAGAATTAATACAGTCTAATATCAGATTCACAATCCATTCAATTATAACCCATATATAATCAGACTCTACTCCTCATTGGGCAATATATCCAAATCGCCTATCTTCTTATAGGGTATATCAATAACACAATACACCAAAACTACTACTGACAGGGCTTTCTTTTTCTGTGTACCAAGGTGTTGGAACAGCCTTCCTCAAAACATTCGATCAATACCAGACCTTTTGCAGTTTCGAAAAGCTTTGAAACACTACCTCTTCCTCTTGTCTTATCCATTAAACAATCCAGATAACACAACCTACCCACAGACCTTCCAAACATACAAATTCAATACAGACACCCCACAGACCTCCCATACACAATACTGAAGCCAGGATGAGATCATGTCTGTTATATTAATTAATTACCCTGTTATCCGAGTTGTATTTCCTGTTTTTTCTGTAAACACAAAGTACTGTTGAATTGTGTAACTCCTTGTTTATTGTAAACCGCGCTGATGCTGAATAGTGCGGTATATAAGAGACTATAAATAAATAAAATAAATAAATAAATTATTGGTCAAAACACAGCAGTTGTACAATCTCAGTACAAACCTAGCTGTAATTAGGTCATATGGTCACAATCCACATGGAAAGTATCATGTCCTCATGCTGCTTGCGGTAACCCCCAGCCTATGGATACACTACAACATCCCGTTGGGGGAGGGGCCCTACAGTACACATATTTATCAATCAGACATATGCATTGCAGCGCTGGCCTCCTGCGCTTGTGGATACACTTACTGTAAAATAGGCTATTTGGGCACTGCAGGACATATGCACATATAATGTAAAACCACTTAGAAGCCAAAGCAAACAGTACCCTCCCTCCACTCCCAACTTCCTCCCTCTATGTTCCTGGCCATTATCTGCAGTAGAAACTGAGAACATAATGTCAGCTACAGGCCTATGCCAATCCATAAAAGTGCCCTGATCTTCAACACTCTCACCCTACATACCCCAGTTGACAGTCTTATACTATGTTAGAGGGGGAGCAACTGACAGACACCTGTAAGTATTGTGCTTCAACACACACTTCCCACAAATATGCCTGCTATGTACAACCCCATACATATAGGTGGCTCTATAATGGCAAATTCATAGCACTCAAATCCTCCAGTCAGCAGGGAAGCTCCTGTCGTCAGGGGTATGGATGATACCAAACGTCTGTGAGAGCATTCACTTGGACGTTTCCACAACCCATATATAAAATGACTGCAATGCATGTCTGCATAAATAGAAATGATATAGGTCACATCACACTGGAGAATGTAGCAGAGAGCTTTATTAGTATCCTTGAGGTCACCCTACACGTGTTTCGGCCTGAAGCCTTCCTCAGGGGATATTAACCTCTCTACAACAAAATATCATATAAAAACATAAAAGTACATTAATAAACATGTATAATATCAAATCTTCAGAAATTAGATCATAAAAGGCTATATTGTATGAAATAAATAAATAAAAGAAATAAAACAACATAGTAAACCAAAATTACCAAGGATGTTAAAAATATTAATAATAACATGAAAAGACAATAAAAAATTTTAATATAGAAGCACTATACAAATTGTAAAGTGTAAAATATGAGACAGTAATTTAAAAAGTCAATGATAAAAACAAAAACAAATTAGATCAGATCAAAGTGGGGATAGCAAAACTGGAATAACAAAGAAGAAAACTGGAATATCAAAAAGAGCAGAGCTAGTTGTTTAAAATGCATACAGAAGGAATTACCAGCAGAAATGAGAAGGTGCTAATGCCACTGTACAAGTCGCTGGTGAGGCCTCACTTGGAATATTATGTTCAGTTTTGAAGACTATATCTCGCAAAGGTTATAAGAAGACTGGAAACAGTTCAGAGGAAGGCGACCAAAATAATTTGGAGCCTGCGCAGAAGACATATGAGAAGAGACTTGAAGACCTAAATATGTACATTCTGGAGGAGAGGAGGGATAGGAGAGATATGACTCAGACCTTTAAATACTTAAAGAGTATTAATGAACAAACAAACCTCTTCCAAAGACGGGGAAGCTGTAAAACTAGAGGGCATAACATGAAGCTGCAAGGGGGTAAACTGAAAGGCAATGTCAGGAAATACCTTTTCACTGAAAGAGTGGTGGATCCTTGGAATGCCCTGCTGATGGAAGTGGTGGGGGCAAATACAGTGACAGAATTCAAAATGGCATGGGACAGACACAGTGTATCCCTTTATAACCATAGGATAAAATCAAAATATACTTAATTATCTCTTATATTTCTACAAACAGAGTGGGTAGACCCCTAAACAAAGGCATGAGGTGGAGTGATCTGCATGGAGTGGCAGGTGCACCTACTATTGCCACCTTGCCGGGCAGACTAGATGGACTATGCCAGTCTTTATCTGCCATCATATACTATGTTATATGTTACAAATACAAAAAATTGATTAAAAGTGAGAAACATCTTACAGTTCTAATTATAATAAATAATGACTCACCACCAATAGGGATACTGTATATATACACTCCTGACTGCGAAGATGAATTTTCAAAACCTATGGATGAGCTTATATATATTCTGGTTTAGGCATAATGACTATATGGTTTTAGCCTATGGATTATTCAAGAGCCAGGCACCAAATATAGTAGATCATGAAGGTCACAATATTAATAAATAGGTAACAATGTCCTGCAAATTGGTGATTATCAACTTCCAAAAAACTTAGATCTCTGAAGAGGTGATCATGTCAACTCCACTCTTTGACCATTCGGGGAGGGGGGTCACAAAATATCACATACAAATAGATTTAGAAAGTATTGATGTGCAGCTTGTTGTATTTTAGACATTTTGAAATATCGGACATTTATGTGAGGGCAGACTACCATCATTGGAACCCTAAATTCTTAGACATCCTCCAGTGCAATCATCTCGGGTGGCTTCCTTCCGGTGTCTCCTGAATAAGGAGCAAGTTTTTTCATCCTTCCTTAAGGAGAGAGTTCTTCCCTTTCATGGTTCTCTTATATATGTATACCCTGATGTCTCTTTTAATACTCAACATATTCGGAAGGGTTTTCTTCAGTTGAAGCTGGATGAATGATTCTGATTTTCTATGTTTCCTACAGTGTTAGTAGACAACTGTTGTATTGTAGACGGCTAATCTTATAATGGGGTGCATAGAATTGAGGGTTTTTTTCTTTTCTCTTAACACCCTTCTGTGAGTTATTATGTTTATTATTATTAGCATGTTGAGGTTTTCCTCTTCTGTTATGTTTTTTCTGCTAGGTCTGGTATTTTTTCTTGAACTATTCCTGAAGCTGCTTAATTGTTTAAGTGCTGCTATTTTTGTGGTTTATGTTTTTCATATGACTAAACTCAATGAGCAAATTTAAAAAAATACAGTGCTTTGCAAAAGTATTCATCCCCTTGGTTTTTGTCCTGTTTTGTCGCATTACATACAAACTTGAATGAAAATGGAGGTTTATTTGGGTGTTAGGTAATGGACCTAACAATATAGTCCAAATTGGTGAAGTGAAATGACAATAAAATACCTTGTATATATAAAATAACAAGTAAAAACTGAAAAGTTGTGAGTGCATATGTATTGATCCCTTTTGCTATGAAACCCCTAAATAAGATCTGGTCCAACAATTAACCTCAGAAGTCACATAATTAGTTGATTAGGGTCCACCTGTGTGCAATCAGTGTCACATGATGTCTGTATAAATAAACCTGTTCAGAAAGCAACTAAGCAAGCAACGTGAAGACCAAGAAACACTCCAAACAGGTCAGAGACAAACTTGTGGAGAAATATAGATCAGGGTTGGGTTATAAATTAATATCCCAAATTCTGAATATTCCACGGAGCACCATTAAATCCATTATAATAAAATAGAAAGAATATGGCACCACCACAAACCTGACAAGAGAAGGCTGCCCACCAAAACTCACAGATCGGGCAAGGAGGGCATTAATCAGAGATGCTACAAAGACACCAAGGATAACACTGAAGGAGCTGCAAAGATCCACAGCAAAGATGGAAGTATATGTCCATAGGACCACTTTAAGTCATACACGCCACAAAGTGGGACTTTATAGAAGAGGGGCAAGAAAAAGCCATTGATTAAAGAAAGAAATAAGAGTTTGCACAACAGCATGTGGCAGACCCCCCAAACACATGGAAGAAGGTTCTCTGGTCAGATGAGATGAAAATTGAACATTTTGGCCATCATGACCAAAATAACTTTCCATCACCCCAAGAACACCAGTCCCACAGTGAAACATGATGGTGGCAGCATCATGCTGTGGGATGTTTTTCATTGGCAGGGACGGGGAAACTGGTCAGGATTGAAGGAATGATGGATGGCACGAAATACAGGGCAATTCTTGAGAAAAACCTGTTTCAATCCACCAGAGATTTGAGACTGGGATGAAGGTTCACCTTCCAGCAGGACAATGACCCTAAACATACTGCTAAAGCTGGTTTAAAGGGAAATATTTAAATGTCTTGGAATGTCCTAGTCATCACCCAGACCTCGATCCAATTGAGAATCTGTGTCATGACTTGAAGATTGCTCTACACCAATACAGTCCATCTAACTTGAAAGAGTTGGAGCAGTTTTTCTTTGAGGAATGGGTGAAAATCCCAGTGGCTAGATGTGCTAAGCTAATAGAGACATACCCCAAGAGACTTGCAGCTGTAATTGCAGCAAAAGTTGGCTCTACAACCTATTAACTTTGGGGAGTGAATGTCACTCCTGCTTTCAGGGGGTGGGGGGGGTTGTGTTAATTATTGTTTGTGTCACAATAAAGGATATTTTGCACCTTCAAAGTTGTAGGCTTGTTGTGTATATCACATGGTGCTAACCCCCAAAATAGGAAGGCCGCGGGCAAGGTCCCGGCGGACGCCGGTAACCGGCAGTTCCAGCCGGGCGCGGGTCCTGGCCTCGAGAGGGCATCGGGGGGGGGGGGGGGGAAACGGCAAGGAGGCCGGCATTATTTAAACTGATTGGTTGCTGGCGTCTGGAGCGAGCCAGCAACCAATCAGGTGAGAGGACAGGCCATGTGCTCCAGTGGCGCGGGCGCACGCTGGGCACATGGTTGAGGAGCAGGGAGCCGTCAGTGTGTTGGTGGTCTCGGCACGTGTTGCGGGTGTCGAGAAGCAGCTTACCTGGCAGAGGGCTGTAGTTTGGCGAACGTCTTCTGGAGGGTCTCCGGTGTGGCGGTGCTGCGGCGGAGCGCGCCCGCTTCTCATGCAAGGAGGTTCTCGGGTGGGTAGGCGGGCTCTTTCCCCGGGCAGTGAACCTTTCATTGGGGGTGGTGCTGGAACGCTTAATAGCGTTATAAATACACTCGGAATTGTCCCGGAGGGTAGGGGCGGTGGTGCTTCGTATGGTGGGAGGGCGCAAGGGAAAACGGGGGTGGCAGGAGAGGAGAGAGGTGGCTTCCGGGCAGCGTTCTGGGGGCCAGCAGGGCAGTAAGGAGGCTAGGGGCGCCAGGTAGGCCCAATGAGTCAGGGGAGGGGTATGTTGGGAGTAGCGGCTGAAGGCCTGGCTGGGCCTGCTGACAGTGGGTCCAGGGGGTTATTATTGCCTGTTTGGGGTCCTGGGAGGTGGCGGGGCCGTAGGGTTCAGGGTGCTGTCTTGTCACGGGGGGGGCAGTGCGCTTGGGATGCTCAAGTGCAGGGTGCTAGTGCAGGTGAGGTGGGGGAAGGGTTGACAGGAGGGCAGGGTGTTGGGGGGCAGCCTAGGGGGGGTGCTGTGGGCCATGCGGCTGGCAGGGGATCTGAGTGGGCTGGTTTCAGGTTTCCGGCAGGGGCACGGGGGGGGGGGTGTGGGTTTCTCGGAGAGTGCGGGGTGGGGGTGGGGGTTGGGAAAATGGGGCTCCCGGCTTGGGAGCATTGGCTGGGGGGCGGGCAGGGCCCCTCAAGGGCTGATTGGTCTGGGGCTTGGCAGACAGCGTGGCCTGCAGTTGTTCCCCCTGCATTTTTCCCTTTTTTGTCTTCGCAGGTTTCTTTGGGTGAGGCTCCTGGGGCTATGCGTGGTGGTCCGCTGCAGCATCGGGCAGCGGTGGCTGCGGCGTCGGTTGGCTGTGGAGAATCTGGAGCTGGGACGGCGGAGTGCAGCGATGGAGAGCCACGGCGGGCAGAGCAGCCTTCGACTGTGGAATCGGCAGCGGGTGAGTTGCGGTTAGAGCATGCCGGTGGGGCTGGGGGCGGAGCGCGTGCCGAGAGTTTAGGTAAGTCTTCCAGGCAGAAGAAGCACGTGTGCCGGCGGCAATGCGGATCCGGTTCGTCCACTTCCTCTTCCTCCAGTTCGTCCACGGGGTCCTCAGCGGGGGGCAGGACGGTTGCGGAGGGCGGCTCAGCTGGCGGGGGTGCGTCGGCGGTGACAGTTTTGTCTGAATTGTAGGAAGGTGTCCCAAGGAAGTTGAGGAGGAGAATAAGGAAGAGATGGTATATTGATATTTTTCGGCTTCTGGAGGGTCGTAAGTGCACCGGTGAAAGTAAGAAGAAGAGGAAGGAGGATGAAAAGGCTGGTAGGGTTCGGAAGGTGGCAAGGACGGTGGTCAATTGGGTGAGGGTTTTCTTGCACTTAGCGAGTGTTTGGGGGCGGCACTGTCCGGAGCAGTATGGGATGCTTTTGTCCTATGCGGACTCAATTCTCGAGGCTTCTCAAGTCCATGATGGGTGGTCATGGCTTAATTATGATGAGAAGTTTCGAGACAAGATGGAGGAGAACAAGTTGCTGTCCTGGGGCACGCAGGATATCAATTTGTGGCTCACCCAAATGTCAGTAAGGTCGAGTGCGGCGGGAGTTGGGGGGAGCGACGTGAAAGTGGGGGGGGCGGCCCTTCCGATGGTGAATCGGCCCTTTCGTGTGGGCGGGGCGGGGGCCCGAGGCAAGCAGGGGATTGGAGCCAGGGCGGACGTGTGCTGGAGGTTCAACAAGTCCTCCTGCCCTTTCCAGGATTGCAAGTTCCGGCATGCATGTTTGGTTTGCGGGGGAGGGCATGCTGCGACGAAATGTATCCGAAAAGGGCCCTTGCCATCAGCCAAGTGATAGCGCACCTTTTGGGTTAGCCCCATCGCCAGTTCGGATCGAGGTCTTGCGGGACTTGCTACTGCATTACCCTAGGGTGCGGGACAAAAGGGTGTTGCTTGGGGGGTTTACGAACGGTTTTGTTATCCCGGTTGGTGGGGGGGTGGTTTCATTGGCTACTCGGAATGCTTCTTCTGTGCGGCACTTTGCGGCGGTCGTGCAGGAGAAGTTAGATGGGGAATTGAAGTTGGGACAGATAGCGGGCCCATTTGCTGATCCCCCGTTTAATGAATTCGTGGTTTCTCCATTGGGGGTTGTCCCGAAGAAAGAGCCGGGTAAGTTCCGGTTAATTCATAATTTGTCTTACCCTGAAGGGACATCAGTCAATGATCATATTACAAGAGAATGCTGCACGGTATGTTATGCTTCTTTCGATAAGGCCGTCCGGTTATTTATTTATTTATTTTATTTATTTTAGCTGTATTTATATCCCGCTTTTCACTGGGTTAAAGCGGTCAATTGGGAGATACATTTAACACGAGGGGATATGACACACATACGTTAATACTTACAGGGAACATGGGCAATGGAGGGTTAAGTGGCTTGCCCAAGACCACAAGGAGTGCCTATAGGACTAGAAATCCCAGTCCCTCCGGCCTGAGATTGCTGTCCCCAGGTGGGACTGGGATTTCTAGTAGTTAGGAAGGTGGGGTGTGGGGCACTGATGGCGAAGGTGGACATTGAGTCCGTGTTTCGGTTGCTCCCGGTGCTCCCGGTGCACCCCTCCTCCTTTTATTTGCTTGGTTTCCAGGTCTCTGGCAAGTATTATTTCGACAAATGCATGCCCATGGGTTGTGCAGTGTCGTGTGCTTACTTTGAGACTTTTAGCACCTTTCTGCAGTGGGTCGTGGAACGAAAGGTGGGTTGTGCTGATGTGGTCCATTATCTGGACGATTTTTTCTTTGTGGGGGCGGCGTACACTTCTCAGTGTCGTGAGTGTTGGACGGTTTTGTTGCAGTGGCGGGTGAATTGGGGGTCCCGTTGGCGGAGCAAAAGACGGAGGGACCAGCGACTACAATTACCTTTTTGGGAATTGAGCTGGACTCTGTGGCAATGGTGGCACGCTTACCGTTAGTGAAGGTAACACAGTTGAGGGGTTTGGTGGCAAATGCGGTGGTCTCGGTGAAGTATACTCTGAGAGAAATGCAGGCTCTTCTCGGGTCCTTGAATTTTGCTTGTAGAGTGATACCGATGGGGCGTGTATTTCTGCGCCGGTTGGCGATGGCCATGGCTGGGGTTTCTAAACCTCATCATCATATTCGTATTTCCAGGTGTATGCGTGAGGACTTGTCCGTTTGGGATGCTTTCTTGCATGATTTTAATGGGTCGGCTGTCCTCGTGGGTGAGTAGTGTTCGAGCGAGGACTTGCAGTTGTACACTGATGCAGCCGGGGGTGCGGGGTTGGGTGTTTACTTTGGTGGGTCTTGGTGCACGAGTCAATGGCCGGTGGCCTGGGGGGAGATGGGGCTTCTGAAGAACATCACCTTCTTGGAGTTGTTCCCTATTTTGGTGGCGTTGGCATTGTGGCCGGGTAGGTTGTGTAACAAAAAAGTGGTGTGGTGGTGCGATAATGAAGCGGTAGTGAGTGTAGTCAATAATTATTCGCCTTGGTGCGTGGACGTTGCTGCTCTGATGCGGAAGGTAGTGTTATCCTGCTTGCATTTGAATGTGACCTTGAGAGCTCGACACATTCTGGGTCATCGGAACAGCATCGCTGATGCTTTGTCTCGTTTGCAGTGGCAGCGTTTCCGGCAGATGGCGCCACAAGCGGATCCGGTGGGCGCGGAGGTCCCATGGAACTTATGGAGTTGTGGCCGGCGGAGATGATGGAACTGCTGCGGAGTTCGCTCGTGGACAGCACGTGGAATGCTTATTGCCAGGGCTGTCGGCGAGTGGTCGCATTCTTGCAGGGGCGGGGGTGGCGGGGGGGGGTTGTTCTGGATGCACTTTTGGGTATCTATATTGTTAATGCGAAGCGGAGGGGTCTGTCTCGGGCAGCTGTTTGGCTGCACCTTGCGGGCTTCTCTTTTTTCGCTAGAGCAATTGGCTGGTCCCCTTCGGGGGGGGGTTTCTCATGTGGCAGTTGATGCAGGGGTGGAGATGTGTGCACCCCCCTCTGCCTGACACGCATCGCCCAGTCACCCATGACTTGCTGGCTGGTATTTGTGATGCGCTGACTGTGGTGACTGCGTCGGCATATGAGGCCACGCTTTTCAGGGCAATATTTTGCCTGGCTTTTTTGGTGCATTCCGGGTGGGTGAGTTGGTGGCGGATTAAAAAAAAAGGGGGTTGGGTATGAGTTTACAGAGACATCATGTGCGTCTGGAGGGGGATCACTTGAAGGTTTTGTTGTGGAAGTCGAAGACAGACCCACAAGGCAGGGGTATGTGGGTGGTGTTGCGGGCTATTGGAGGGCTTACCTGCCCGGTGGCGGCGACTCGGTTGTATTTGGAGGGTCGTCCCTGGGCAGAGGGCGGGCTCTTTGTCCATGCGGATGCTCGTTTGGTCACCCGTTACCAGGTGACAGCGGTCTTACGGTTGGGGCTGCAGCGGATGGGGGAGGATGCCCGACAATTTGCGGCGCATTCTTTCCATATCAGGGCGGCAACCAGTGCAGCGGGTGCTGGATTGTCGGCTTCGCAAATACAGGCGATTGGCAGGTGGCAATCCTGGGCTTTTCAAACGTATGTCCGGTTATGATGCATGGGCATGGGGGGGGCGCAGATCATTAACATTGTGTTTTCTTTACAGAGCGGGGCAGATGTGTGCGGGGCTGTTGGATGCTTGGGCATTCGTTTGTCTTCTGGGCTGGCAGACGTGCTGAGGAGAGGCCTATCGGGCGGAACCTGAGATTGGAGCCTGCAGTGGTGGTGCTTTCATGGCTGGGCGAAAGAGGACTGAGGTGGCTGCAGTTGATGCCCTTGCTCCGTCACCATGCTCATCTTAGAACACAGCCCGGGTTTCTTCTGTTGCATTTGGGGGGTAATGATCTGGCTTCTTGGACCTGCAAGCAGTTGATAAACGCTGCCAAGAGGGATTTTTCTCACATTTTGTCAATGTTTGCTGGGGTGGTGTTGCTTTGGTCCGATGTCATCCCGCGGCCGGTGTGTAAGGAACAGTGGCGCTGGTCCCGGGGATTGACTAAGATCGACCGGCAAATTGGGAGATGGGTGGTTGAACACGGGGGGTGCCATGTGCAGCATGATTGGGTGGACGTGGCCTGTGCAGGGTTGTACAGGTCGGATGGGGTTCATTTATCCCCGGTTGGGCTTGACCTTCTTCTTAATGACTGGCAGGAGGCATTGGAGAAGGTAGTAGGCGGCCATTCCGGCAGGTCGCAGCTTTTGTCCGGTTAAGGGGGCGGCAAAGCCACAAATATGTGTCTATGCCGGTGGCGGGATCCCGGAGGTTTCCGGGGTCCGGAGACATAAGCTACTTGGGGCGGGGGCAGGGTGCCCACGACCCGGAGAACCCTGAGCTTACTTTTGCTAGTGATATGGCAAAGTTGAGCAGGGGTGGTTCGAGCTGGACCGGTGGTTGACCGGACCAGGGGCGGAAGCAAGGTCACCTTGCTAATAGTATGGCTGGTGACGTATCGCTCTGCCAGGGGTGGGGGGGAGGGGGTGAAAATTCTTGGATAAGTTGTTTTGGTTGTTAAAATGTTAATTGTTATTGGGCAATAAAGCTGCGACTTGGTGTTTTTCCCAAGCAATGTGTGTTTGTGCATTTTATGGGAAATGTACAAGGAAAGGGGGTCTTGGAGTTTGTGGGGAGGAGGGGGAGCGCCTGGTATGGATCCCCGGTTATAGGAAGGCCGCGGGCAAGGTCCCGGCAGACGCCGGTAACCGGCGGTTCCAGCCGGGCGCGGGTCCCGGCCTCGAGAGGGCATCGGGGGGGGGGGGGACGGCAAGGAGGCCGGCATTATTTAAACTGATTGGTTGCTGGCGTCTGGAGCGAGCCAGCAACCAATCAGGTGAGAGGACAGGCCATGTGCTCCAGTGGCGCGGGTGTGCACTGGGCACATGGTTGAGAAGCGGGGAGCCGTCAGCGTCCCTCCCTCCCACCCTTATGGTTGAGTGTTGGGGAAAGTTTGGGGGTGTCGCAGTTGGGGGGGAAGGTGGGAGCGGGATCCCGGAGGTTTCCGGGGTCCGGAGACATAAGCTACTTGGGGCGGGGGCAGGGTGCCCATGACCCAGAGAACCCTGAGCTTACTTTTGCTAGTGATATGGCGAAGTTGAGCAGGGGTGGTTCGAGCTGGACTGGTGGTTGACCGGACCAGGGGCGGAAGCGAGGTCACCTTGCTAATAGTACGGCTGGTGACGTATCGCTCTGCTGGGGGTGGTGGGGGGGGTGAAAATTCTTGGATAAGTTGTTTTGGTTGTTAAAATGTTAATTGTTATTGGGCAATAAAGCTGCGACCTGGTGTTTTTCCCAAGCAATGTGTGTTTGTGCATTTTATGGGAAATGTACAAGGAAAGGGGGTCTTGGAGTTTGTGGGGAGGAGGGGGAGCACCTGGTATGGATCCCCGGTTACTCCATTTTTTTTTTTAAAATAATGTTTTTATTGAGTATTCCAAAACACACCACAAAAGGAGCATATAGTAAGCATACAATGTTACAGGCAAAAACATAATAAAGCTCAGTTGATACACAAGCAACACGATATGCCACAATCCCATACCCATTATTCTTCACACCCATAAGAACAAATCAATAACAACATGCCCACATCTGAAAAAAAATCATGCATCGTAATCGAGGTAATCGAGGCAACTCCCAACCCCCTACCCCCGAAGCGCTGCAGACAACAAAAAGGGAAGAGAAAAAAAAAGAAGAACAAAGAAGCAACCCGGGGTCTGAAGCTTAAATAACTAAAATACAACAGATACCACACGGCAAGCAACAGATGTACAGTTTTAACAAATTGCACAGGTGAATTGATCTAACGCCGACCATTTGGAGAGGTTTGGCACCCTACCTCTAATGCACAGGATTCTATCAGAGGCTTTCTCGTACTTGGCAAACATACACAGCTGATTCCACCATTCTTGATAAGTAGGCTTACAGGGGTTCTTCCAGCCCGGTTACTCCATTTTAATTCCAGGTTTTAATGCAACAAAACAGGACAAACACAGAGGGGATGAATACCTTTGCAAGGCACTGTAATAAATGCTAGTATGACTTCATGTAAACTGTCTAAAGTTAATAGATCCTTTGTTTGCTTGAGCATACAAAGGTAACAGAAGCTATTTCTAACAGCATTTCTCACTCTCAAACTATGTAGGGAAGATTTTAAAAGAATCTGAACACTCTCTAAATTTGGTCCACTTAATGGCATTGATTTAGTGCAACTGCCACTCAAAGGGAAGTCTCTTTTCCAACATTTTTTGAAAGCCCTATTTATGCTTTGGATGTCTGGAAATGGGCATAGAAATGTCCAAAGTAAGGAGACGTCTCCAGAGCCATGATAGAAGCCAGGCCTATGGATGTCCCCAGTGTGAGGACATCCAAGTCTGAATGGGGGCATGGCAGAGGTATGGCTGGGGTATTCCCAAGAACTTAGACATCCCTGCCTGATCTCAGAAATGTCCTGGACGTCCGATATCTCTTCTAAGGTCATACCTGCTCCAGGCATGATCAGGAATCTGAAAAGTGATTTTTTTATCAGGAAAATGTCAGGAAGGTGTGGGGAAGGAGCTACACTAATGCCCCCTTTATTTTATAATACAACAAACATTGATTGGGAATGGGAGCTCATACAGATCTGGCTTTTATTGTTACCTACCACTAGTAGGTACTGCTTTATTGGTCCTCCAGGAATGATTTTGTTGTGCTATTCATACCACTTTCTTTTGGAGTTGTGTGTTATCTTTGTGATATATGTCTATGTTCATGTGACATTGACTACTGATTTTATTGTAAACTGCGATGATGCCAAATATTATGTTACAAATAAATAACTAAATACAAATGTTTCCATTTTGCTATGTCGTTGGATGTCCCCTTATTCCAGCTTTCATGAGATGGATGTTCCTGCTCCATGCTTTCCCAAGGGAGACGTCCATGCATAGGCAGCGGAATGGGGTGGGCCACAGGGTCCATGGCTCCACCAATATTTTAGCCATCCACAGTATCAGCAAATATAGAGCTTGAAGTTTGAAGTGGAAATTGGCTTGTTTGGCCCCTCCAAACAAAAAAGTGTTCTGCTGCCCCTACATCCATGTAGACTTGGTGTAGACATCCACGTCAGCAATGTCTGTGTTATGAAAATAGGTTGGCAACATAGCCGTTCCTTGCATTTTTCTGCATGTTCACACTGGATGTCCTGGATTTGACTTGGACATCCTTTCTAAAATGCTACTTTACATTTTAATGAATGAAGAAGCATCTATTCTTCATTTTTCTTAAAGCACCCAGTACTGACAATTGTCTCTGGATAATAATTTGAATATTGTCAGCATAGATATAACATAGTAAACCTAATTTTTTTAACAAAGATCCCAATGAATAAAGATAACTATTAAACAGTACTGGTGAAAGTGGGGAGCCCTGAAGGATCTCACACTTAGGCTTCCAAACTGATGAATATTCATTTTCTAATTTCAACTCTATAATTGTAATCAAAAGTAAATCATGATCTATAATATCAAATGATGATGCTACAATTTTCCTCAATGCAGAGATTAACAATAATAATCATCTGAATCCAGATTATATAGAATCTAGCAGATAATGCTGTTAGATATTCTTGTAATTTTAATGCCACCATGGCCTTTACAAGCTTTGTCCAAAAAAGGGACACTAGCAACTGGATGAAAATTTGCAGGTATCCAAATTTTCTGAATATTTTAGGATAGGTGTCAATGTTATCATCCCCAACGCAACAGGAAAATGCCCATCCTTAAGCACTTTTTATTTAAAGTGCCATCAAGTCAAAGCTGACTCCTGGAAATCCCAGCAGCCCCTGGATTTTCTTGGCAAGGTAACACCAGAAGCAGATTGCCAGGCCTTTTCTTTCAAGACAATGGAGGGTAAAATGACTTGCCCAAGGCCACAAGGAGTGCCAGTGGAAATCAAACTAGGATTGTTTGGGTTGTAGACTGCAGCTCTAACCTCCAGGTTACTCCTCCACTATCTGCATGCTATTCAAAGGCATTTACATGGTTTTCAGACCTGTATAATATCATTGTCAATTGAAGATTTCATCAAATCAACTTTGATTTAAAATCGGACTGAGCATTAGGATATTTTCCTTGCAAATCTCTGAATTTTTAATTAAAAAAGGCTATTAATAGCTTTTAAAAAATCTTTGTTTCATTTCCAACTCCTTGTACCTTTTTTAGAGTAAATATTCTTCTTGGTATCCTTTAAATTATTTTTATAAATCTTCATTTTTTCCCTCCAGCTAAACCTTTCTTCCTTAGAACCAGATTTGAACCATGATCTTTCCAGTCATGGCAATCTCTTAATTCTTCATTATAACAGGGAGAAAATTCAGAACACCCTGTAGACCAGGGGTGGCCAACTCCGGTCCTGGTGCACCACGATCCAGTCTGCTTTTCAGGATGTCCCTAATGAATATTCACGAGATACATCTGCATCCACTGCCTTACATTATATACAAATATATCTCATGTATATTCATTAGAGACAACCTGAAAACCGGACTGGATTATGGTGCACTAGAACTGGAGTTGGGCACCCCTTCTGTAGACCATCAAAGTGGCACAATTTCATTAACAATCCTGCTTAACTGAGAATTCCAAACCTCAACCATAATATCGACAGATTTAGAGGAAAGAGATCTAAATAAATTGAGTGGCTGTAATAAGAGATCATTAGAGAAAGACATTATGCTTGGCAAGATAGAAGGTCAATGCAAAAGAGGAAGGCCAGCAATGAGATGGATCGATACAATAACAGCAGCTACGGGTACCAGTCTGTCAACAATGAGCTGCCTGACTGAAGACCGAACACAATTTAGGATAGCTATCCAGAGGGTCGCCATGAGTCGACTACGACTCGACGGCACTTAACAACAACAACAACAACAATAAGAAGATCAATCACTTTTCTTCTTAGTCCAACAACCAGTCTATTCATGTCTTAATATAGGTTTTATTCCCAAAAGCCTTAAATTTAATTTAAAAAATGATCAGATCAAATCAATGAAGATTGATCATTAACTAAACTCACCCTATCCTAGTTACAAGAAGTAAAAATACATAGAAAGCATGATTTTCAGCAAGTTTGGACCCCTGTTCGATGTAAAACCAAACAGCATGTTGTTATGGTTGTTGTGTTATAATGTAAACCGCGCTGATGCCAAATAGCGCGGTATATAAGAATTTGTAATAAATAAATAATAAATAAATAAATAGGGGAGTAGCTTACTAAAATGGATCGCAAATTCAACATATGTCCCCTAAAACCCTGGACCAATGGGTTGGATGAATCATCAAAAATCATATTAAAATCATCTAAAACCACCTTTGTCACCTGCCTAGACAGGAGAAAAGGAAGAAATATCAGATTAGTAGCCCGTTGGTCTTATTCTGTTGTACCACGGCTCAGGCCTTGTCTCTGTTAGCCAGGTGCCACATCTCTCAACCATCTGGATGGGTGCCAGGAGAGGTGTTTGGGGTAGTGGGGTAGTGGGGAGGGGGGCGACAATGGTACAGTATATCTTTCCAGCAGCCATCTAAAGGTTATTTCACTGCTCTCAAACCACTTATAGATTCCTGAGGATATAGGCATCATGACGGGAACATAGGAATCAGGGAAACACATCTATTATCTTGCCCAGCGCATCACACGTGGTCTCATGTTGAGGGAGTCGAATGCCTTTCTGTTCCAATAGGAGAGATTCCTCCTCATGGGGATCTGAGGACTGCAGGTAGACAGTCTATGAACCCCAGCACTGATGGGAATCATGCCACCTGTTGGGATTGTAACATTGTCTGTTGCCTCTGCTGCACTGTCTGTGGGGAGGCTACATAGTCAGCTGTGTGGGTTAGGAAGACCCTCCGGAATGGCCAGCTGTGAAGAAGGTGAGGGCCGTGGTGCTCTTGAGATGTATATGCATGAACTGGCTCCCATGTGTGGTGTAGATGAGGAGCGGCTTTACATTCTGAAAGAGATGGGGGATAGCTGCCTCATCAAAGCAGAACCTGGTATGGCACTGCTAATTGGCAAGGTCCATATACTGGGTTCTGGACCTATAAACATTGTGATATGGATGTCTCCTCACAGCCCTTCTGCTCTACCAATGGCTTCATACAGCATTGCTAGCACAATGTGTTCATTTCCTCCTTTGCTACTAGCTCCCATCACCCAAATGAGCCCCACCACACAGACAACTCCTCATACCCTAACCCACTCTCACCTGCACAGTCTCTTGCTCGTCTATATCCCCTTACCCCATCATGTTCCCTGTAAAATAGTTATCTCCAAGTTATAATGCCCTGTTCAATGTAATTTCAGTTTGTTCAATGTAAACCGCCTTGATATCATGAAAGGCGGTATATAAGAAATGTTAAATAAATAAATAAATCTACACACACAAAATTAGTCAAATAGCACAGCACAATCACAGAGCTTAGAGCTACACTGATGCTAAATGGGTCTCACATCACAACACAACGCAGAGCTCATAGCCAAACAGACACAAACCTTTTGTCTGTAAGATATTATTTTATGCACAGACAAGGCCTCATATAACATTTGGCCATTCCTAAAAGTATGTGGTGCAAGCTTTCATGCACTTGTAGATATGCTCAGGAGAAGATTTTTGGCTGAGCTTTGGAAATTGCTCAGGGAAATGTTTCTAGCGAGATTTGCAGGTACATTGATTCTGTCAGTACTTTTTCAGGTAAAAACAACATACTAATTTTAAAAATATAAAACTATATGAGCTGTTGCCTCCAGTAATCCAAACCTGTCTCCAAACCCACCTACTTTCCCAAAGGTAAAATTATATATCTTGTTAATCCCTACATATGCCTTCATCTGCATATAGTCTGGGTCATTTTATACTAATATAGTACCATAGTAAATGATGGCAGATGAAGACCAGCATGGCTCAAGCAATATGTTTAGCTGTGTTTTTTACTTTGGGTTGTAACTACCACTCCATGCAGGTTACCCCCATTATATACTTTTTACTTTGAATTGTATCTGTTGCCCACAAAGGCTAATCCTGAAAGTCATTTGCATTTTGCTTTGAGCAGGAGTGCTCCTCTTCGTATGAAGGGATCCTCTGTGCTTATCCCATGCCTTTTTAAATTCCATCACTGTTTTTGTCCCACCACCTCCATCGGGAGGACGTTCCAAGCATCCACCACCCTTTTCATGAAAAAGTATTTCCTGGTATTGTTTCTATAGTTTCCTCCTTCCAGCTTCATTTTGTGTCCTCTAGTTTTATAGCATCTCCATCTATGGAAAAGATGTGTTTATTCATTAATAGAGTTCAAGTATTAAAACCTCTGTATCATATCCCCTCTGCCCCTACTTTCCTCTAAGGTTTACACATTCAGATCTCAAAGTCTCTTCTCATATGGCTTCTGGCACAAGCACCATACCATTTTGGTCAGTTTTCATTGAACTGCTTCAAGTCTTTCCATGTCCTTAGAGGGAAATGGCCTCTAAAACATAAAACACCAAGTAAGACTCCACCAGTGACCTGTACTGTACAAGGTCATTATCACCTCCTTTCACCTTGTTATGCCCCTAGGGCATCTGTTTTAGGGGGAGATTTTTATTTTTCCAAACTCTACAAACTACTAATGACCAAATTATGTAGTTTTGCATGCTGGATATAAAGCTATCTTCAGAAACTGTTTAAAGTGAGTCTTACCTACATCAAATAACAGTTGAAATATGTGGAACAAATAATATTTATTTGAACGTACAAATAGTCTGAACAACACCTGTAGCCATATAATTGTCTTTAAAATGTCATTTATGCAGTTAATTTAATGTTATTTAACGCAATCCAGCAAAGAAGCCATATCTTATTTATTTCTGTTTTGGCTCATGAGCTCCCTGCTGACCATCTGACCCCTAATATAATGTTCCTTCTTCTCCTGATTGTACACATGACCAGCAGCCTCAGTTGTCATTTTTACACATCTTTCTATGGACTGGATGTGTGATGGCCAGTTTGGAACCACCATGGTCTTTCTCAGATATGCCTTGATCTCTGCTGTTGTCATGGTGAAGGTAAGAGGAGGCTCAGAGACTCTGGAGCTCCAGTCATGTAAATGGGTGAGTGTAGTTGCCTCAATGTTGATGGATGGTGTTTTCCTGGGTCTCCCACTGCTGTCTCCAAGCTGAGTCTTCTCATCTCTTTCACCTCTGATCTTCAATATCTTCTCCACTGCATCTCCTCTCTCCTGTTCCTCTTCACTGCACAACAGACTTTCTGTAACCATACCAAGCTGACCTTCTCACTGTAGACATGACTGTCTTCCTTACCTCTTCACACTGTTCTTTCAACAGCTGCAGCTGGAAAAGGAGATGCCTGGGACCTTGTGTCCAATTGCTATTTATTTTTATATTGAACCAGTTCACCATGTAAACCCCAACATAGAAATAAGTAAGATAAATTGATAATTGAGGCACAGAAAACATTAATATGCAATGCAAACACATTAAAACTATTATCAGAGCACGTAAACATATTTCAATAATTTGTATATTTTTGTTTAATTTCCTGGAAATTACAGGTAGGTAAACAACATATTACACAAAATTTAAAGCTAGTTGTTGCTTTGCCCCATACAATTGCACCATTTTTTCACTAGTGCTTTTTAAAATTATGACATCTCCAAAACTGACCACCTTACCGTGCCCCTCTTTGTGCAGCCTAGAATCCTTCTGACACTGGCCACCTCCTTGTCACATAGTTTTGCAACCTTTAGATCTTCAGACACTGTACCACAAGGTCTGTCTCCTGACCCATGCTCATCATCCTCTCACCCCCTATTGCATACTGCTCTTTTGGATTTCTGCACCTCAAGTGCTTTATTAAATCTTAACTGCCAAGCACTGGACCATTTTTCTAAGTTCTGTAATCATTTTCCATATTGTCAACTCCCTCTGGGGTGTCCACTCTTTTGCAAATCTTCATGTCATCTGCAAAAAGGCAAACGTTTTCTTGTAATCCTTCCATAGTGTCACTTTCCAGTGTATTCTGAACCAAATCTGTCCCAGTACAGATCTTTGAGGTATTACGCAACTCACCTTTCTTTCTTCCCAGTGAATTCCAATTACAGTACTACCACCCTCTGTCAGTGAACTAGTTTCTAATGCAGTTCACCACTTTTCATCCTGCTTCCAGGCAGTTCAATTTATTCATGAGCCTCCTGTGAGGAACATTATCAAAGTCTGCTGAAATCCAAGCAGATCATGCTCAATACATGCCCTGGATCTAGCTCTCTGGTCACCTAGCCAAAGAAATCAATCTGATTCGTCTGGCAGGATCTGCCGTTGCTAAATTCATGTTGCCAATTTACCGGGTTAAATGTCTTTAAAAGATTGTCTTCACCAAGTTTTAATGAATGCTACAAATTAGGAAAAATGTCTTATTTTACTCTTTTTGAATATTTTCAAGGTGAAAGCTGTCCTTTTTAAGGAGAAGGAGCCTGTTTTTTTTTTTTTCAAATTCCTGAAGGGCTGCCAATTGATTGAGTTTATGTGATGAACATAACAGCTTTATCCCAAAACCACTCCATCCAATCCAAGTTAATGTAGCAGGGGTAGTTCTATTTTTTTTACCAAAATAACAAAGATGCTTTCTGGCACTCTATAGACATTAATGTATTGAGGTAAGAGCTTTTGAGGATAGGTATACGTTATCAGGTTCTTTTTCCTCAAAAGATCATGCCTTAACAAATCAGTTAGTCTACAAGATGTCCCTTAGTTTCTGTTTTCTTTGCCACTACTGGCTAACATGGTGACCCCTCTAAATGTATTGCAGTCATCCAGTGTAATCAAACTGAACAGCAATTGTCGATCCTTGTATCCAGGGCAACACGTTAATACCAGCACGGCATCAAGATGCAGCTGGCATCCCAACAGACAGTGGACCAGAACCTGTGATAGACCTACAGTTAACAGTAGTTCCAAAATGGAAGCAAAGCAGGCAGCTATTTTCATGCCAGACCTGCACTAAAAATATAATAGATCAATACTTGAGGTAGTATATAGAGGAACTAGGCTCATATTGGGCTGATTAGTTTAGAGGGTATGAACATATCTTGGCTGATATTTTTTTACAGTATTTGTAAATATGTTTTCGTTTTAAAAAGTGGCATTTTTTTAAAAACTGATTGCAGACTTTTCAACTTCAAAATGTGCTGTGAATTTCATTTTCCGATAACTTAATTTTAAAAGAACTTAACTGTGTGGTATATAAATCGATTTTGACAACTCGGTGGCAAAAAGTGGTGGTTAGTATGAGGACTTGAATTGACTAAACAAACCCAAAACATCTCTGCATAAACCCACCCTCAATTTGTCTTTTGGATACAAACAATCCCTAAGCTCTTTATCTTAGATATATGACTTCTATACCATCATATCTACGTGATGGTGCACATCTGCAGCCCAAGTAGCCCCCCCCCCCCCCTCCCCTGAGATAGAGATTCACACCACAGAACTCCAAGGGGCTCAGTTCCAGCAGCTACACTCCTCCGACAGCAGAGCACAGAACTCTCCCACACACAAAAGAGGATCGTACCGAAGTCCTGAAGCACGGGAGGATATACAGGCATCCAAACTCAAAGCAGGGAACCTGCGCGCAATGAGGATAAAAGGGGTGCCCTTGAAGACTGCATGAAGTTAATGAAGGCATGGTTTTGATCTAAAGGGGAAGAGAAGAATCTGTCATTCCCTAGGAAACCTTGTATTCGTTTCACTGACAGTGCAAAGACAGAGAGAGAGCAAGAGTCTACCAGGAATCTCAGACTGAGCTTTTCCGAGGTAATGCATGGAAGCAATGTGTCTGTGCACCGTTTGCATTGTCATGCCT
This sequence comes from Ichthyophis bannanicus, assembly GCA_033557465.1. Taxonomy (NCBI): domain Eukaryota; kingdom Metazoa; phylum Chordata; class Amphibia; order Gymnophiona; family Ichthyophiidae; genus Ichthyophis; species Ichthyophis bannanicus. The sequence continues at coordinate 734,263,433 of CM066036.1, forward strand.
AGTGCTGTTTGCATCAGAAGAGTGTGCTGATTACAAGGCTGTATTGAGGAGCACAGAGCACTGTATTTTGTTTTCATTGTTTGTGTTTTGATTAAGGTAATCACAGCGGCATGTCCTTGGACTGGGTCCTGCCCCCAAAAGTGGATATGTGCAAGACCCAAATAAAGGGAATCATTTCCTAGACTCCAAACCAGAATGATGCACCTTCACCCTCTGTCTCTCATTCTGGTACAATGCACTCTTCAGCTTGTAAGTAGGAGATATGTTTTTATTTTATTTTTTGTTGTGCATTCCTATTTACAGCAATAATACCTTATAAATCTTAGATAGGATATAATTTAAGTACAATTAGATGTATTATGAAATGACAGGCAATCAGAATGGGCAATTATAGCACAGGGGAAATATTTTGCATGCACGTTCATACCTGAATCTCTAATTATTATGGATGAGTAGATGTAGTCACTGTAAGAATTCATGTATGTATATAGAAATAAAAGTTAGAAAATAAGTTTTAGGTGCTGTCTTCTAATAGGACTAACCAGCTGTCAAAACATATTTTCTTTATTAGGTCAGAGCAAAATAAGCCCTGACCTACCAAAAGTGGTAAGAGTCTTGAAACTTGACCAAAATGTTTGCGAGTACAACTGAAAGGCAGAAACTGGTTTGCTGGCCTTTATTTCCACATAATTATTCAAGGCAAGTAGAGTATTTGACCAAACTCTGTTCTCAACCTGACTGGATCACCTGCAGTTCTACAATGTGAATATTGGATGTTGGGTATTTGACTGCCTGAATTCACACTTCTTTTTCTTCATTTATTTCGAGGGGTAACTAAAAAGTAAATGTTACTTGTGGTAACTGGATTTTTCTTGCTTTTTTTATTATTTCAGTTCATTGTGGTTCTGTGAAACTTAAGCAACCAGAACTTATCTAAGTGATGCTAATATTTTAGTCACCTCAGCAGGTTTTCCTTGTTTGGCCTTTATTTATGGGAGACAAAATAAAGGTCCAAACTGTAATTTAAGGAAAGAACCAAAAGCTCTGGTCAAAGGAACTGTTTTAGAAAATCATTTTTTAAAAATCCTATCCTTAGCTCAAAGAGACAAATAATGAGAAAGCTGTATTTTATGAATTAAATACCATTATATTAAAAAATGCATTTAAGCTTCTGAAATAATTATATGGGCTAGATAGGAAAAGAGTACTATAAGCCAACAGGATGATTTCAAGACTGAAATATGGACTGGCTATATAGTGAAAATCATAGTTTGTAAGATATTAAAGTCCTCTATGCGCTTAAATATATACTTCGTTCAAATGGACAGCACAAACAAGGATCTTGTTCTGGATCATGAAATATTTGTATATAGCTATCTTAAAGCCAAAATATGTTTTAATATGTCTTTTTTCTATGGTTTGTTACAAATGTGAATCAGTGAATAATTGGGTATCAGAGACCAAAAATCTTTAGGTGCATATCAGTATGTGAAGGGTACCTCAGATACTGAGATACACAATTGATCTTGCGGCACTTAATACACAGAATTGCCCTGGGCGTACGGTACGAGCACTCATTCCCACTCTACCCAAGTAGAAAAGTTATTCTGTAATAAAATCAAGATGTGCTTTCATACAATACAATAAAACCTGCAATCCTACTGGAGCTAAAAACAGAGGAAGAAAGTCACATAAAATGGAAAGAGATGAACCTCTTTAATAAGAGGAACTTGCTTCAAACAGAAAGCACACTCTTAACCATGAAGGTTGTCACTGGCTATTAATAGTTGAACTTAAACCACGTGCATTTCCTAGGAATGTGATGGAAGAAATACATTTTGTAATTAAGAAAAGAAATTGTAAACTCCACCTTCAAGTGCTAATGACTGCTATAGTTATATCCCAGTTTTCTTGTTACTTTTTTTTTCAGGAAGCGACTATCTTTCTAATTCATACTGCAAAACTTCCTTCTTAGCTGTCTTGCATCTGAAAGTTTTGTCATTGTCACTGGGGAAAGGGGTTAAACACTCTCTTTAAGAGCTGGAGTCTAATATTTCAGCATATGCTGATAGATTAGTTATCATGGAAACTGACGTCAAATCTTAAGCCATTTTAACAGTGTGCTTGTTTTGTGATATTTTCGGCTCTAGCACTTTATCATGGCAATGAATTGCAGAGCTGCAGCCCTGTGATAAGACGTCCATTGCTTTCATACCCCCTTCCTTCTGCATTCTCCACATTGTTGCTGTGGAGGCTGCAATAAAGGAACCTGAATTAAGGATGTGCTTAGAAAATAAGGGAACACAAACTTGCTGAGCAGAATGGAGAAGGGCTGAAATGTGTTTTATTAGATGCAGGGACACATGCGAGCAGACTATTGGCATTATTTTTGCAACACACAGTAAACCTTGTCCACACCTTTCACATGAGGCAATGCAATTGTTGATTTCTCATCTATGTTTTGTATACCTGCTAATTGCTGATAAATGTTGAAAACCACACGGTCTTTGGGAAAGAAATTCAAAGAGTTCATGAATTCCAGCTAATACCGCTTGAAATATTTCCATCATTTTATATAAGATTCTTCTAGTAATCCCTTTAAAATTAATATTCAGTAGGTAATCCCTCAGATTCAGGCATAAAATACTACATAAGGGTCTGGAAGAGATTCTGTCTAGGAATAATGCCTGTTTGAACTGAAATAAAATTGAGGCTCCATAGGCAAGCAAAGTACCAGATGGCATTCTTCAAACCTCATTGGTTTCGGAAGTCTAGTTTTACTGTCAAATGATTTTGCTTGCACTATGGGGGGTTACACTGGACAAAGGATTAAAATTAGGGAAATACATTTTGAACATCTCAAGAAGTGCCTTTTTGATCTGAAAAAACATAAAACAGGTATGCTCCTTTATGAATCTTGACCACTGTGCTTCAGTGATCCAGGCACTGATCATAACCTGCCTAGACTATTGTAATAGCTTATTGGCAGGCTTACCTGTAAAATCTATTTATAAATCACAACTTATCAAAAATATGGTGGCAGAAGTCCTTTCAGGGATGTGCAATACAGCCCTGAAACATATTAGCCCTCTCTGGTTTTAATTGCACTGGCTCCCTGTTTTCTGATGCAAACAAAATTACAAGTCTTACTCCAGCATTCAGAGTTCATAGTATGAGCATTTTGTTATGCCTTCAGTTTAGGGTCATAGCATGAGATACTGTCCATTAGTTTAGAGCAATTGTTTCTCTTAGATTGACTCAGTAATATGGGAGGGAGGGAGGAGGGGCTGATAGGTTTCTGGCCTTGTAATGAAACGGAAAGCTATGGGCACACTTCGGTTCCAGAGGTCCGAATGATCCTTCTGCAGTTTCATTCTCTGCAAAGACATCATTAGAACTTCTGGTGCCGAAGTGTGCCTGTAGCTTTCTGTTTCGTTACAAGGCCAGAGACTTATCAGCCCACTCATAAGAACATAAGAACATAAGATATGCCACACTGGGTCAGACCAAGGTCCATCAAGCCCAGTATTCTGTTTCCAACAGTGGCCAATCTAGGTCATATGTACCTAGCAGTTTCCCCAAAGGACACAGGTTCCACAATGCTTGTATTGGTTCAAGCATTGATATCCTGGGTCCCTTCTTAATAATGGTTTATGGACCTTTCCTCTAGGAACTTGTCCAAACCTTTTTTAAACCCAGCTACACTAACAGCCTTTACTACATCCTCCGGTAACAAATTCCAGAGTTTGATTACACGTTGAGTGAAAAAATATTTTCTTTTATTACTCTTAAATAGTTTACCCTGTAGCTTCATTGCATGTCCCCTAGTCTTTCTATATTCTGATAAGGTAAACAATCGATCTACGTTTACCCATTCCACTCTGTTCATTAATTTATAGACTTCTATCATATCTCCCCTCAGCCGTCTCTTTTCCAGGTTAAAGAGCCCTAACCTTTTTAGCCTTTCTTCATAGGAGTATCTTTCCATCCCCTTTACCATTTTGGTGGCTCTTCTCTGAACCTTTTCTAAAATCGCTATATCCTTTTTAAGATACGGCGACCAGAATTGCACACAATATTCAAGGTGCGGTCTCACCATGGAACGATATAGAGGCATTATAATATCTTTTGTTTTATTTTCCATTCCTTTCCTTATCATACCTAGCATTCTATTTGCTCTCTTGGCCGCTGCTGCACACTGGGTCGAGGGTTTTAACATGGTAGCCACAATGACGGCTAAATCTTTTTCCTGGGTGGTGGTTCCTAATGTGGAACCTTGCATCGTGTAACCATAGTTTGGGTTGTTCTTCCCTAGGTGCATAACCTTGCACTTGTCCACATTAAATTTCATATGCCATTTTGATGCCCAGTCTTCCAATTTATCAAGATCCTCTTGCAATTTTCCACAATCCTCTTGGGTTTTAACAACTTTAAATAGTTTTGTGTCATCTGCAAATTTGATAACCTCACTCGTTATTCCACTTTCCAGGTCATTTATGAATATGTCAAAAAGCAGCGGACCCAGCACAGATCCCTGGGGTACACCACTATTCACCTTTCTCCATTGGGAAAATTGGCCATTTAGCCCTACCCTGTCTTTTAACCAGTTCCTGATCTACAATAGTACACTGCCTCCTATCGCATGACTCTTTAGTTTTGCCAAATGTCTCTCATGAGGGACCTTGTCAAAGGCTTTCTGAAAGTCCAGATACACAATATCAACCGACTCACCTTTGTCCACCTGATTATTCACTCCTTCAAAAAAACATAACAGATTAGTAAGACAAGATCTTCCTTGTCTAAAGCCATGTTGGCTGTCTCCCATTAGGTCATGACTATCTACATGCTGAGTAATTTTATTCTTTATGATGGTTTCTACCATTTTTCCCGGTACTGATGTCAGGCTCACCGATCTGTAGTTTCCCGGATCACCCCTGGAACTGTTTTTAAAAATTGGTGTTACATTGGCGATCCTCCAATCTTCAGGTATTAGAGATGATTTTAATGATAGTTCACAGATTACTAATAGCAAGTCTGCAATCTCGTATTTCAGTTCTTTCAACACCCTTGGATGTATACCATCCAGCCCAGGTGATTTGCTACTCTTCAGCTTATCTAATAGTTATAATACATCTTCCCGATGTATCGATATTTCCTTCAATTCTTCCGCACCTTTAAATACCACTTCAGTCATGGGTAACATCCCTACATCTTCCTCAGTAAAGACTGAAGCAAAGAATTCATTCAGTCTCTCCACTATTGCCTTGTCGCCTTTTAGTGCTCCTTTAACCCCTTTATCATCTAATCGACCAACTGACTCTCTCACAGGTTTTTTGCTACGAATGTACTTGAAAAGGTCTTTACTTCACATTTTTGCTTCCGCAGCAAGCTTCTTCTCAAATTTTCCCTTTGCCAGCCTTATCAATGCCTTGCATTTGACTTGCCAGTGCTTGTGCTGTTTCCAGGTTTCGTCATTTGGCTCTTTTTTCCATTTCCTGAAAGATGCTTTTTTGGCAACAACAGCCTCTCTGACCTCACCTTTAAACCATGCTGGCAGTTTTTTGGACTTCCTTCCACTTTTCTTAAAGCGTGGAATACAGCTGGTCTGGGCTTCCAAGATAGTATTTTTCAAAAACAGCCAAGCCTGATGTACGTCTTTAACCTTTGCAACAGCTCCTTTTAGTTTTTTCTTAACAGTTTTCCTCATTTTATCATAGTCTCCCTTTCAAAAGTTAAAAGGTAGTACTGTGGATTTCCTTACTATCTCTCCTCCACTAATTAAATCAAAGGCAATCATGCTATGATCACTATTGCCAAGTGGCCCCAACAACCTTATCTTTTATTTATTTATTTATTTATTTATTTATTACAAATTCTTATATACCGCGCTATTTAGAATCAGTGCGGTTTACATTGTAACAACATTTGCAATAGAACAAAATCTTTTGCTTACATTAAACAGGGATATTAACTTGGAAGTAACAGGGTAACTATATACATAAGAGACACATGTAGGTTATTTAAACTATATTGTGTAATCGAATTGTAAAGTGTTCATGGAGACTATGTAAGATCTTGATGGTGTATTCTTTTAAGTCAGTGGGGTTATGTTGTTGGTATGTCAGATGCTGTGTGAGTGATAAGAGGTGTTTGAAGTGGATGGACTGAGTCAGTGTGGGTAAAGTGAAGGTAGAACAGGTGATGTTTAATGGCCTTTCTGTTTAATGGCCTTTTGCACTAGATCTGGTGTTCCACTAAGAATTAGGTCTAATATGGCTTCCCCTCTGGTTGGTTCATGAACCAGCTGCTCCAAGAAGCAGTCATTTATTTCATCTAGGAACTTTATCTCCCTAGCATGTCCTGACGTGACACTGACCCAGTCGATACCGGGGTAGTTGAAATCACCCATTATTATTACTGTGCTGTAACTTTTGTTAGCTTCCTTGATTTCTTTGAGCATTTCATCATCCATTTGGTCAGTCTGTCCAGGCGCTCGATAGTACACACCCACTGCCATTGCCTTCCCCCTTTTACATGGAATTTCAATCCATATAGATTCTACAGCAGATTTTGTTTCCTGCAAAACTTTAATCCTTTCTGACTCAATGCCCTCTCTAACATAGAGAGCAACCCCTCCACCAATTTAATCAGCTCTATCATTACGATATAGTTTGTACCCAGGTATCACAGTGTCCCACTGGTTGTCCTCCTTCCACCATGTCTCTGATATTCCAATCATATCTAACCTCTCATTTAGTGCTATATATTCTAACTCTCCCATCTTATTTTTTAGACTTCTAGCATTTGCATACAAGCATTTTAGAGAATGTATTTTATTCATATTATTTTGGCTTTTGGTAGTATCCTTCAAAGATACATTCTTCCGAACCATCCGCTCTTGGGCGACTGTCGGCTTTCCCCTAATATCTAGTTTAAAAGCTGCTCTATCTCCTTTTTAAAGGTTAATGCCAGCAGCCTGGTTCCATCCCGGTTAAGGTGAAGCCCATCCCTTCGGAAGAGCCCCTCCTTTCCCCAGAATGTTCCCCAGTTCCTAACAAATCCAAAACCCTCATCTCTGCACCATTGTCTCATCCACGCATTGAGACTCTGGAGCTCTGCCTGCCTTTTGGGTCCTGCGCGTGGAACAGGAAGCATTTCGGAGAATGCTACCCTGGAAGTTCTGGATTTCAACTTCCTACCTAAAAGCCTAAATTTAGCCTCCAGAACCTCCCTACCACATTTTCTTATGTCATTGGTACCGACATGTACCAAGACAGCAGACTCCTCCCCAGCACTATCTAAGACCTTATCTAGGTGGCGCTACCTTCGCACCAGGCAGGCATGTTACCAGGCGATCCTCACGTCCACCAGCCACCCAGCTATCTACATGCCTAATGATCGAATCACCAACTATAACAGCTGTCCTAACCCTTCCCTCATTGGCACATGGCCCTGGAGAAACTTCCTCGGTGCAAGAGGGTTTTGCATCACCTGGAGGACAGGTCCTAGTTACAGGATCACTTCCTGCCACACCAGGGTGATGCTCTCCTGTCACGTGACCTCTCTCCTCCATGGCAACAGGGATGCTACCAGACTGGAGGTGGGACTTCAGGACTATATCCCTGTAGGTCTCGTCTATGTACCTCTCTATCTGTCTTTTGCTTTCCAATTCTGCTACTTTAGCCTCTAGAGAATGGACTCGTTCCCTGAGAGCAAAGAGCTCCTTGCACCTAGTGCACACGTAAGACCTCTCACCAACTGGGAAAAAATCATACATGTGACACTCAATGCAAAAGACTGGAAAGCCCCCATCCCGCTGCTGGACTGCTGTCTGCATCTTAGTTTTAAGTTTGTGTTTAGATCTAAGTTCTTTACTTACTAAGGGTTGCTATGGATATTTATACTAATAAAACTGTACCTAATATGTGTAATATAGCTTGTTCACCTGAAGCTTAACTAATCTCAGGTCCTTAGTGTATGACTGATTTGGGTAATGAGCTTCACCTGAGAGCACCTCCTGTCTTTTAAGATGTGTAAGTACCTATAAAGCTACGATTATCCCAGGGGTGGGTGGGTGTGGGGAGGGAGGGAAATAACACTTATTAAAAGAGGGCTGCTACACAGTACCCTGTCTTGTGCTGCTGAGGTAAGCTATATTCTGATTTGATTTAAATTATAGCTCTTAGCTGCTGCTAGGCTCTAACGTCTTATGAAATTTAAACTACAAGCTCTCTGCTGGGTTCTAAATTTAACCATAAAGCTCTTTTCTGTGTTTTAAATTTAAGCTAAAAGTACTTTGCTGATGCTAGGCCCTGAGTGACTATTAAATTTAGACTACAAGCTCTCTGCTGGGTTCCAAATGTAACCAGAAAGCTCTTTTCTGTGTTTTAAATTTAAGCTAAAAGTACTTTGCTGATGCTAGGCCCTGAGTGACTATTAAATTTAAACTACAAGCTCTCTGCTGGGTATGAAATGTAACAAGAAAGTTCTCCTCTGTGTTTTAAAACTAAAAGTAATTTTCTGATGCTAGGCCCTGAGTGACTATTAAATGTAAACTACAAGCTCTCTGCTGGGTTCGAAATGTAACCAGAAAGCTCTCTTCTGTGTTTTAAATTTAAACTAAAAGTACTTTGCTGTTACTAGGCCCTTAGTGACTATTACATTTAAACTACAAGCTCTCTGCTGGGTACGAAATGTAACCAGAAAGTTCTCCTCTGTGTTTTAAATTTAAACTTAAACTGCTGCTACTAGGCCCTGACTGATTTAACAAAAATAGTGGATTCACAGATTAATTAGCTTTAATACAAAGAATTCCTTTTAGAAAATTACCAGAAGTATATACTCACAGTTGGAGATCTCTCTCCAGAAGTAACAGTCCCTTTTTCTAGTCCTTCAAGACTCTTATACACACTGAAGAATAAGCCTAGGAAATCTTGTCCTAGAAACCAGACTTAAAAATGATTTGGTGCAGTTTAAAACAAATAGTTAAGACCTGGCCTTTTAAGCAGTTTTTGGTATGTAATTTTCCAAAGGCAGATTGACTTTCATGCTGTGGGTTTTTATCTGTGTTTTCCTTTGTTTGATTTGTTGATTGCTTGTATTTGTTGTAAGGAGGTATGCATTTGTTACTATTTATAATTTGCTAGCTGTTGATGTATTATAATTTTAATTTGCTTTTGTTTGGCACTTTGTACAATTCTTTGAAATTTGATTGAAGGTAGATTATAAATAAATGTATAACTTCAACAATGCATAAACATTTCTTGCAATATGGCCAGATATAGCATGAGTTTTCTCCCATTCTGTATTCAAGGCTTATTTAGTATCTTTATATGTCTCAAAAATTTCCCCTTTGCATTTTCCCCTTTGCAATTTCTTTTCCTTGTAAAACTGCCTGTTCAAAAATAAATACACTAATAAATTAATATAATTCTATAATTAATATTCTTGTGCTATGAAGGTATCACCATGCCATAGCTAAATCATTTCTACGAAGCTTGAGCAGTTTTAATTCTAAGTTGTGGTGTCTACAATTTAAAAGAGCATGCCCTGAATGAGAAAAAATAGTCTGTGAAATGAGGGCGTAAAAGGAAATGTCCCTAATATGGTCAAAGATCACATGCCTGTAAACCCCTCCCAAGGGGGGTCAATATTCAGTACCTAGGGCGTAGGAACATTAACCAGATATCTTTATCTAGTTATCTTTGCTTGAACATTCAGTAGTGCTTAAGTACCATTGAGTATAACTTGATAAAGCTAACCAGAAAAATACATCCAGTTAGCTGTAGGATAGTCCTCTGTTCTGACCAGATTTGCCCAGCTAAAGTCAAACTGCATCCTTGGAATTCCTCCAACACTGCCTTTATCATGATATAAAGAAGGCCGCGGGGCAAGGTCCCCGCTGGCCGAAGTAACCGGGGAGCGGCTGGTGCGTGTCCCCTACCTGAAGGAGGGCGGCAGGGGGGGGGGGTCGCGCGCACGTCACAAGAGGCAGCGAGGCATTTTTTGAAGGGATTGGCCCTGTGGCGAGAATGATCACCACGGGAGCCAATGAGGTCCAGGGAAGTGGAGGGTGGGACAAAGGAGTTCTGGAGGGGTAGCGGGAGGTGGCAGTCTCCAGCCAACGTCCCGGGGAACTGGATCACCATCGACGCCCCACCCTCACACCCTTCTTGGGGTTCAGGTTTGGGGGTTAAGCATGGGTTGTTGCAGCTGGGGGGGGGGGGGTGGCGGGATCCCAGAGGTGTCCGGGTCTGGAGCCGGAGGCGATACTTGGGCGGGGGTGTGGGGCCCCCACCCGGACAGCCCCTGTTGGGCTTTTGCTAATCATATGGCAAAGCCGGAAGAAAGGGGCGGGGAGATAAGCTAGCCGTGGGCCTGTCTGCGGCGGTTGCAGAGTTGATGCCCACCTTGCTAATCACATGGCTAGTGAGGCAGGGATCCGCTAGATTGATGTTATGGTTGAATTGAATGTTATGGTGATTAAAATGTTAAATAAAGCTGCAACCAGTTTTGAATTCCCAACAGTATTGTGTGTTTATTGTGCATGGGGATGAGCAGAACGGTGAAAATAAAAGGGGGTTGAGAGGGAGGGGGTTATAAGGGAACAAAGCACCGGGTCTGTCATACCTTGGTTACTAAATGTTATCCTTCTAACTCAGTGGTTCTCAACCCAGTCCTCAGGACACATCTAGCCAGTCAGGTTTTCAGGATAACCACAATGAATATGCATGAGATAGATTTGCATATTCTGCCTCCATTGAATGCAGATCTCTTTCAAGCATATTAATTGAAAACCTGATTGGCTGGGTGTATCCCAAGGACTGGGTTAAGAACCCCTGTTCTAACTTGATGGCTGAGGGACATTTTCAAAGGCAAAGATTTGACAGGATAACTTCCAAAGTTATCGAGATGCATCCTTTGGATATCAGCCTCAGAATATGCAATCCTAAATCACAATTTATTTACCATTTCTAGACAATAAAGAGATAACTCTATCAGGGGCAGTTGGAATTATGCCTGTAAATTACTGTATTCTAGTGATTTATGTGTATAGACTCTTATGTATGTAAGGTACCAGTCATCATGGTGGAAGTACATACATTTGGCTGATTGTGCAGACTTTCAATGAGGGCGTGCACATGGGTGGAGCTTGTGAGGAGCATGAGCAGAGCACATATTAATGCATATATTTAATAGAATACAGCCAAATATGCAAAAGATGGGTGTGACCATTTACACCAGCTCTAGAGGTGGTGCAAGTGACCAGCAACTATATTCGTGCTTATTATCCGCTGCTTATGCTGCTAGTCTATAAATCAAATCCACTTTTTCAATTCAATGGAATGTATAAAGCAGATTACATCAGATTTTGTATACATGCTGTCAGCAATTTAAAGAACCTTCAAATATTGATCCCTTGTGTATTCACTAGTGGGTAGAGCTCATTGGACTGCAATCTAATAAGAAGACAGGATTTAACAAATCTGCCGTTATAATTCAATGATTTAAATGTACAAGAAAATACTCAGGATATGGGAAGGGTTTATGATTGCAATCATTGATGATGTTTGATCTATCTATGAACCATTTCACTGCTTCCTCCTAATAGGATATAATTCTTTCAACAATAGTATCAGTACTGTCATGTGTCTACCACCATCTGCTACTATTAGACTGTATGGTACTGTGATCATGAAATAGATTATGATGAGAGATAAGGATTAATAGGCCCATCTACTCTACAAATTTGTTTCCTATTGCAGATATTTACTATACCTGAATATAACCTCTCTTGAACTACTAATGGAAAGGCGCGAATGGAAGGGCAGACTAGATAGGCCATATGGTCTTTTTCTGCTGTTATGTTCCTAAATAACAATAAATAAATAAATGCCAGAGATAACAGTTCATCTCTGACTTTTTCTTTATGTTATTTTTGACGCAGCAATTCCTTCCTATTTCATTCATAGCCAGGGCTAGGATCTGATACTGTAAGTTTTTGGGAAATAATGGGGGATGTTTTTCTTATTTTATATCCACTCCCAATTTAGCTCTATTCATTGAAATGACAGCTGGGGACCTTTCAAACACTACAATCATGGCCCTTAAATCCAGCCATAAGATATCACAATTGCATAATAACTATATATGACTCACTCCCCTTAGGTATCATGAACACTGCTTCCACAGGCCCAACTGACCTGTAGAACAAAAGACTTGACCTAGAAATCAGATAAGGTCCTTCCACATAGCTGTTCTGTGAACTGCCAATGAGCCACTTGACCAACCTCCATTTATTTCTTCACAAGTAAGAATCATCTGTACATATCCAAGGTTTTTGTGAATTCTGTTACCGCATTTGCTTCTATCAATGCCCCTGGGTGGTTGTTCCATATACAGTATCTACTACCTCAATAATGAAGAAATGTTTTCTAATTATACAGCTGAAGCTACCTTCTTTTATTTTTTTTTTAATTTAGGTTTTGCACATGTAAAAAGGTGCTATTCACTTAAGTAAATACCCTTTGCATGCAAGTAACAATTTCAGAAAGCTGTTAGGTACTGTACACGTGTTGATCTGCAGCACACATAGTTTCAAAGGTAACATGCTGTGGGTGTGATTTAGGCAGGACCAAAAAGTAGGCATTTTACAATGGCAATACATGCGTACTTTAAAAAAAAAAAGTCGACATCGGCATTTACACCAGCTCCAAGACAGGGAGGTTAGCTAAGTGCACATTTGGACCTGGGGTTTGCACGAGTGACTGAAGGGCCAATTATGCTTACCTCTCTGGTTTTAAACCTCACCTCAAAAATAAAAAAAGAGTTTTATTGCTTGAATCCTTAATAAACTCTTCATTTTGGTAAAATCCAGCACTTACATTTGTTAAGCGTCTGTATTTATATGCATAGGTTGTAAAATCGGCACCGTCTGGGGATAGGAAAATACATACTGTGCCTGAATGTAACTTGCCTTGAGCTACCAGTAAAACAGGCATGAAATAAATTGTCTTAATATAGTAATAAAAAAGACAGCTTATCATTAAGCATGAAATAAAGAACATGATTTTAGAAGGTTTGCACATATAATAGCAGAATTACAAATACAAATAGCCCAGTACATCTAAGTAGCTACTTCCATGTGTATGGCCACAGCATGCACAGCTTTCAATGGGGCATGTTCTGGGTAGGTTATTTATTTATATTCTCTTATATACCGCGCTATTCTGCATCAGTGCTGTTTGCATTGAACAAACTGAAATTACATTGAACAGGGCATTATAACTTGGAGATAACTATTTTAGAGGGAACATGGGCTATGGAGGGTTAAGTGGAAAGGGAAGAACCAGAGTTCAAGTACCCCAAAGTTGCGGAATCAGTGACCAGAAAGAAACAAAGGGTAGTGGTGGTTGGAGACTCTCTTCTGAGGGGTACTGAGGCGTCCATCTGCCGACCAGACTTGATGTCCAGAGAGGTATGCTGTCTGCCTGGTGCCAAAATCCAAGATGTTACAGAAAGTTTGCCGAGACTCATCAAGCCCACTGACTATTACCCAATGTTGCTAATCCATGTTGGAACAAATGATACTGCCAGGTATACCTCGGAACGTATCAAAAGCGACTTCATGGCTCTGGGACAGAGGGTGAAGCAGTTAGGTGCCCAGGTGGTGTTCTCTTCAATCCTCCCTGTTAAGGGTAAAAGCCAAGGCAGAGAGGCTCGCATCCTGGAGATGAATGCATGGCTGCGTGGATGGTGTCATCGAGAGCGTTTTGGTTTCCTAGACCATGGGATGCTGTTCCAAGGGTTGCAGAGCAGAGATGGCATCCATCTGTCCAAGAAAGGTCAACGCATCTTTGGTAGTAGACTGGCTAATCTACTGAAGAGGGCTTTAAACTAGATTCGTTGGGGATGGGTGAAGAAAGCCCCCAGGTAGGTGATACATTAAATACCTTTATGGAAATGGGTAACAGGGGTAACATATGGAAAGCAGTGTGTATTAATGCCCGTAGCATGGGAAATAAGATCCCTGAAGTTGAAGCTTTGGTGGGAGTGGCTGACTTGGATTTAGTGGCAGTTACAGAAACATGGTTCACAGAAAACCATGACTGGGATGTAACTATACCTGGCTATACTTTATTCAGAAAGGACAGGGTAGGAAGAAGGGGAGGAGGAGTGGCACTATATGTAAAAACTACTATTAAAGCTTTGAAATTACAGAGCTTAAAAGGGAGAGAGGAGGCATTGTGGGTTAAACTAGAAAGAGGGAAAGAGAAATCTATCTGCATTGGTGTGATATACAGACCTCCCTCACAAGAGGAAGAGGTGGACAGAGAGTTAATTGAAGACATACGCAGCATTGCTAGGAAAGGGGAAGTGCTACTGATAGGAGATTTCAATATGCCAGATGTTGATTGGCACATTCCTGCTGCAGTATCATCTAGAAGTAAGGAGATCCTGGATTCTCTACAGGGAGAACTATTCAGGCAATTGGTAACAGACCCCACATGTGAAGGGGCCATACTGGACTTGGTGCTTACCAATGGTGAAAGTGTTTCTGATGTTGTAGTGGGAGATCAATTTGCATTCAATGATCACCAGATGGTGTGGTTCAGTATTCGGACTAGGGCTGTTAGAATCCATTCCAAGGTGAGGATCTTAGACTTTAGGAAGACTAACTTTGCAAAGATGGGCCAATACCTCAGGGAGTCGTTATTGGGATGGGAACAGCTGGGGGATGTAGAAAAACAGTGGGCAAAACTGAAAGGGGGTATTTTAAAGGCAACCAACCTTTTTGTTAAAATGGTAAATAAAGGCAAAAGGAACAGGAGACCGCTATGGTTTTGAAGGAAGTAGCTGAAAAAGTGAAGAAAAAGAGGGAGGCCTTCATGAAATACAAGAGATCACAGAGAGAAGAAGACAGGCATCTGTATTTGGAAAAACTTAGAGAAGCTAGCAAAGTAGTCAAGAAGGCAAAGATTCAAAAGGAGGAGGAAATAGCCAATGCAATAAAATGGGTGGATAAGACATTTTTCAGATATATTAGTGAGAAGAGGAAGGGAAAAAGTGGTATTGTCAGACTCAAGGGTGCAGGGGGGGAATATGTAGAAGCTGATAAGGATAAAGCAGAATTGCTTAACAAATATTTTTGTTCTGTGTTCACAGATGAAGAACCAGGAGCAGGACCTCAGAAAACACCCACAAATAAGAACAGAAGCGAGGGACATCTTGAACAATTTTCAGAAGACTGTGTTCGTGAGAAACTAGCTCAACTTAAAGTAGACAAAGCGATGGGACTGGATGGGATACACCCTAGAATACTGAGGGAACTTGGGGACGTTCTAGCAACTCCACTGACTGACCTTTTCAATGCCTCGCTGGAGTCGGGAGTGGTGCCAAAGGACTGGAGAGAGGCTCATGTGGTGCCTTTACACAAAAGCGGAAGTAAGGATGTGGTTGAAAACTATAGGCCGGTTAGTTTAACTTCGGTGGTGAGTAAATTATTGGAAACACTGCTGAAAGAGAAAATAGTGAGGTTTCTGGAGTCCAGCGGATTCCAGGATCCGAGGCAGCATGGATTCACCAGAGGCAGGTCTTGTCAGACAAATCTGATTGATTTCTTTGACTGGGTGACCAGGGAGTTGGACCGAGGGAGAGCTCTAGATGTGGTGTATTTAGATTTCAGTAAAGCCCTTGACACTGTTCCTCACAGGCGACTTATAAACAAACTGAGCACCCTAGGGATGGACCCTAAAGATACTGCTTGGGTTAGAAATTGGTTGGGTGGGAGGCGACAAAGAGTACAAGTAAATGGAGCTCACTCTGAGGAGAAGGATGTTACCAGTGGTGTGCCCCAGGGATCTGTCCTTGGTCTGATTCTTTTTAACATCTTTGTTAGTGATATAGCGGAAGGGCTGTCGGGTAAGGTTTGCCTCTTTGCGGATGATACCAAAATCTGCAATAGAGTAGACACCCAGGAAGGTGTAGATAACATGAGGAGGGATCTAGCTAAGCTTGAAGAATGGTCTAGAATTTGGCAGCTGGGATTTAATGTTAAAAAATGTAAGGTCATGCATTTGGGCTGCAGCAATCCAAGGGAGCAATACAGTATAGGAGGTGAAGTACTTTTGTCCACTAAAGAAGAGCGGGACCTAGGCGTGGTTGTGTCTGATGATCTTAAAGTAGCTAAACAGGTAGAAAAGGTGACGGCAAAAGCTAGAAGGATGCTTGGGTGCATACGGAGAGGAATGGCTAGCAGAAAAAAGGAGGTGATAATGCCTCTGTATAAGTCTTTGGTGCAACCTCATTTGGAGTATGGTGTGCAATTCTGGAGACCGCACCTTCAAAAGGATGTGAACAGGATGGAGTCGGTGCAGAGGGTTGCTACTAAAATGATTAATGGGCTTTATTATAAAGCATATGAGGACAGACTTAAGGATCTTAATATGTACACCTTAGAGGAAAGGCGGGATAGAGGTAATATGATTGAGATGTTTAAATACCTCCGTGGCATAAATGTTCAGGGAGAGAGCCTCTTTCAATTGAAAGCAAGTTCTGCTACGAGGGAACATGGGATGAGGGTGAAGGGAGATAGATTCAGGAGTGATATGCGGAAATATTTCTTTACAGAAAGAGTAGTGGATCCATGGAATAGTCTCCCAGTGGAGGTGGTAGAGATGAGGACAGTAACTGAATTCAAAAAAGCATGGTACCAACACAGAGGATCTCTAAAGGTAAAAAGTGGACTGTTGTAGTTATGGAAGGACAGACTAGATAGGCCATGTGGTCTTTTTCTGTCATCATGTTTCTATGTTTAAGTGGCTTGCCCAAGACCACAAGGAGCACCTGTGGGACTAGAAACCCCAGTCCTTCTGGCCCAAGGTTGCTGTCCACTAGTGGGATTTGAACCCCTGACCTGAAGTACCTTGCCCCAACCACTAGGCCACTCCTCCACTCCAGGTTTGTGCAGGCCTGAAAAGTAGGCATGCAGTTCCTATTTTCTTATGGCAATAAACACATACTTTAAAAAATCAAGATGTTGACATTTACACCTCTAATAAATTGTGAGAGAGTCGAACTATGAAGTTGAATAAGATATAGGTTTTTTATAAAATTGTTGCCACTGTACCCATATTTCACCATCTGTTATTTCATTATTCGGACCAAGGACAGGGACATCTTTAAGAATCCTAGCAATTTGATCATCTGTGTAAGCATACACATCCATCCATTTACAGGTCGAGGTAGCCATCTTAATCCACCATTTAAAACAATACTCCAAAAAAATGGATCTCAATCAGGATTTTATTTCCACATACAGTGAGATAACAACAATCCTGAGTGTAACTTATTATCCCAAAAATTTCACCACTATCTTGAAAATTTCCTTTGATTTTTGTCTCTTTAAAACTGAAAGCCACTATTAATTAGCTGCCATCATTCAACTGCAGTCTTTTTATTGTGAAAGCCTTATAAAACTGAAGAGCTTTTATTTTTATCACATCCCTTTAAGATGTTGTGAAAAATGTCCACAGTCCATAAATTCTGGGATATAGCCATAGCTGGCTATAATCTATTTAGAAGAGATAAGAGAATGCCGAAAAGGAGGAGAAGTAGCCCTATATGTCAAAAGCAATGTTAAAGCTACTGAAATGCAGGGGACATGGGGAAAAGAAGAAGTGCTTCTTCTTTTCCCCACGTCCCCTGCATTTCAATAGCTTTAGTATAGTGGATTGTGTTGGAAAAAGGAGATGCCACTGTCATCCATACTGGTGTAGTCTACAGGCCTCCAACTCAAACCAAAGAAATAGATAGCAAATTGATTATTGATATTGCAAAGATAGCCATGAAGCGGGAGGTGATCATATTGGGTGACATTAATCTACCCGATGTGTATTGGAGTATTCCTTCTGCAAATCTGGTAAGAAGTAAAAAAATTGTGGATGCCTTCCAAGATGTATTACTTAGACAAATAGTGATGGAACCGACCAGGGAAAGCTTGATGCTGGATTTAGTGCTCACCAATGGTGATAACGTGTCAAATGTCTGGGTGGGTGCTCATGTGAGCAGCAGCGATCATCACACGGTGTGGTTTGAAATAAAAGCCAAGGTGGAGTCCAATCACAGCAAGCTCAAAGTCCTAGACTTCAAACCACTGACCAGTAAAATGGCCAAGTGCCTGAAGATGGCATGGGAGGGGTGAAGGGAAGTGGCATGGGACAGACACAGTGGATCCCTTTACAGCAACAGGATAAAATCAAAATAAGCATAACTATCTCTTATATCTGAACAAATAGGGGTGACCTACACAGAGCAGTAGATACACACCTAAACAAAAGCATGCGGAAGGATGACCTGCACAGAGCAGCAGGTGCACCTACTTTTGCTACCTTGATGGGCAGACTAGATGGACCATACTGGTCTTTATCTGCTGTCATATACTATGTTACTTCGTATATTAATCTAACACTGTCCTTTTGCCAACACCAATCTATTGTATGAGCCATACAATAAATTGGTGTTGGCAAAAGGATAGTGTTAGATTAATGATCATAGAATTTATGGACTGTGAACATTTTTCACAAATAAGGCCTTCACAATAAAAGGACTGCAGTTGAATGATGGCAGCTGATTAATAGCAGCTTTCAGTTTTAAAGTACGACAAAAATCAAAGAAAATTTTCAAGATAGCTAATGGTGACATTTTTGGCATAATAAGCTACTCTCAGGATTCTTGTTATCTCACTGTATGTGGAATTGAAAGTCCTGATTGAGATCCATTTTTTTATGTACTATTGTGTGCTACTCTCAAATAATGCTAAATCTACCAGGGCCTGTTGGATTCAATTAGTAGTATCTGCTATCCAGATAAGTATTGTCGGCTGGTTTATCCACTGATTTTCATCAAGACAGTGCAGAAAAAAGACTGTCCTAAAATTATTGGGTTAGTTATCTTGCCAACAGACTAAATATTACCACAATCTGGATAACACCAGCACTGACCAAATATGAGGGTAATTTTATAAAATGTTGCACCATTAACATGTGCTGGTATGCATGTATTTGAGGCCTATGTTATAAAGTGAAGCATGAGTGTAATTTACTTCATAAAATAGGAGTGTAAGTACACATGCAAACTAGGTGTGAGCAGTTATGCACATCCCATGGCAAGTGTAGATGCCTGTGCTTACATTTGATTTATTTAACTAGTCTTATATACTGCTTTTCTACCAGTCAAAAAATGTGTGCATTCAGGTACTGTATATCTAGTTTTCCTTTAAGGGCTCACAATCTATGTTTTTATACCTGAGGGTTGAGTGGCTTGCCCAAGGCTGCAGGGATGCCTAGTGGGACTAGAAACCTTGGTTCTTCTGGCCCAAGGTTGCTGTCCTATGGTGGGACTTGAACCCCTATTTATCTTAGGGCAGCTTGCCCAGCCACTAGGCCACTTCTCCCCATATAAGTAGCAGTATTTTATAACTTATGCATATAAATTTACGCTGAGCAAAAACTCCACTCAAATTGTGCCTTCTGCAAGCACACACTTAAAGTGAGCACAATCGTATATTTATAAAATTACTCAACATGTATATTCTGGGCTACCCATTATCCAGGTAGTGGCACGGAATTTATGTATTTTATTTAATTGGCATGGCCAGGATTTTAAAAAATGTCAACCACAGAGTTTAATTAAAAGCTGAATAAATTTAGAGGGTTTAATGAATGGGGTGATAACAGCTAATGCACTCATTGACACTCTATCTGAATATTTTGCATGCATTCACATGTTTGGTTTAGCACAGATCTTCACTTTTAGTATTAACGTGGGTGTTAGTTAAACCCATGTGCAAAGTATATTAAAAAGGCAACCGTTTAATTTAGGCATCCATTATGCATATAAGTTGCACCACTTATCAAAAGGAAAGCATAAGTGCACGTCCCCTTTAAAAGTTACCCCATAGGTAGTACCCACTATTTAGCCTCCACAATTTCCAAGCTTATTTAACATGCAACAACAGAAAAAGACATCCACCCAACAAAAGCTACAGAGAAGTATTAGACCAGAGATGATATCATAGTGAAATCACAATCAATCATAGAAAAGTCAAGTGGTTTTAAATGCTTTCATTTTATATGAATAAAGCTTTAACATAAATATATCAAATTTCATAAAGACAAAAGTCCCCCAAAAATTCTTATGCGTATTTATGTTATTAATCCGAGGTCTATAGCCCCAAGCAAATTGGGAGTGGATTTTTAACATGGCTAAACCTCTCCATGAGATCTTGCTTGGGAAGGGGGGATTGGTGGGGGGGGGGGGGACTCACAAGGGGAAGGGGAGGGGAGAGTAGAATTGAGTTTCCTGCCGGGTTCTAGTGTGCAGGCTTATCTTTCTGTGGGCTTTTTGGGCTCCTGCTATGGTGTGGAGCAGCAGTTTGAGCGGTGCTTCATTTTGCTGTGGAGGGTTTGTTGGTCTGTTTGCCTGGGAGCAGAACATGGTTGTAGCTTTCTTTTCCAGTCAGTTCCTGGGTGTCGTGCTATGCAGGAAAGGGGGCGTGGAAGGTGCCATTTTCTTTGGCAGCATTTTTGTTTCAGTTGGGCTTTGCTTGGTGCTATTGGGGGTTGTTGATTTTGGTGGGTTTTGGGTTGGCGGCATGGCTTCCTGGCTGTGGGCTTGTGGTTCTTGGCCATCGGTGTGACTCCCGATTTTGTCTGAAGGGGTTCTTTCTTTGTTTTTTTTACTGGTAACTAGCCTGTCATGTTCCGAGAGTCTGTGTGGTCCTATGATATTTCTTATGTTCTTACATTATCTTTTTTGGTGCAGAAACTGGTTCAGGATTTTGCTAGAGCCTGGAAGGTTGGGGTGGTGAAGCCTTGCCAGCAGTCCATTTTGCATGATACTCTCAGTGCACTCATGCTTGCTTTTCCAGTTTGTTCTTCTGCTTTTGAGGCAAAGCTTTTTGGAGTATTGTTTCCTTTTGCCTTCTTTGCTGCTTTGAGAGTAAATGAGTTAGTGGCGATATCTAAGACCTCCTCTGGCAGCTGGGGATTGTTGAATGATGATATGGTAGTTCTGGAAAAGGAGGTATCCTTGCTCAATAGGTGTGGTAAGACTGAGTAGTTGGGTAGACGTTCTTGGGTTCACCTTCGGTGGGCTCTTGGGCTGGCTAATTGGCCAGTGCTTTGTGCGCATGCTTTTTTAGTTCTAAGACTTCCTGTTTAGGCTTCATCTTACTGCATTCTGGGATAGATTAATTTAAAAAACCCATCTCTATCAATGGTTTGGTGTGATGCTACCCTCCAGTGGCTGTAATGGTACATGTCAACACTGTGGCTCAACAAACCGAGGCAGTGTGTATATGATTGGAGAGTTGCAAGATTTGAGACCTGGCTGTGGATCATATATCTTCAGGACAGTTCAATCATTGCAAGGAGCCTTCACATTTTATCAAGTGGGCCTGCTGGGGGTATATATGTATGGTGCTGGTGGGCAGCATATTAATGGCAGGACTCTTGTACCCAGATGGAGAATAGGTAACCTAGTTGGGACCATATGAGGGATTTGGATTTTGCAACTGTTTTAGAGGGAAAGCTGATGGCAGACAGTGATCATTTGGTGACTTAAAGCTTGGAAAGAGGTGAGATCTTGTGTTTAATTGTTGATTTTAAAAAAGCAAAACCATTCTGTTTGCTTTAGGGGTTATAAATTTACTTAAGAACTGCCATACTGAGTCAGACCAGGGTCCATCAAGCCTAGAATCCTGTTTCCAACAGTGGCTAATCCAGGTCACAAGTACCTGCCAGATCCTGAAGTCCACATGTTCCACTATGTTTGTCTGGGAGTAAGCAGTGGATTTCCCAGGTCCTCGGTTTGTGAACCTTCCCATACCTTTTCTTTTTAACCCAGATATACTAACAGCTATTAATTTATAGGCCTCTATCATATCCCCTCAGCTTTCTCTTTTCCCAAGTTGAAGAGCCCTAACCATTTAAGCCTTTCCCCATAGGGGTATCCTTCCATACTCTTTATCATTTTGGTGGCTCTTCTCCATATCTTTTCTAATTTCACTATATCCTTTCTAAGACCAGATGGACAACATTCAGAACCAGTACCAGGCCAGTGATCCTGCCCCCAGTATAATACCCTAAAAATGAATTTTGGTCGTTTTGTGAAGGGATAAACGAATAGCAAAAATCAATGAACAATTCCCTTCAAACAAATAAGTCAGCGGTCTGATGTTATATTATGTAGCAATGCATTCATTCACACCTACTTATTCTTCTTATAGTATGAAACATGCATTAGGATATTTTTATATAAAGAACCAGTGGTCTCAGACTGTTGATAACGTTGCTCCAGACATGACTCTTATGAGCTAAACGTTAGAGATGGCATCAATGACCACATTGATTTAGGTTCTTTGATCATATATCCGATGTTGCTACTTTCAAAAATTTCTTAAACAAAATCAGACTTAACTTAAGTAGTATTCCAGTTTACTTCCATACGTGCCAATATTGCAATTGCCCCAACGCCTTCTTGGCGGTACCTGGTGGACGTTTCAGTTCTTCGTCAGGGGGTGTGCAATCTATATATTAGCACTGTGGAGGAAATGCACAACTGTTATTACTAGAACACAAATGAATATAAATAACACAAATTCTCACAGCAGACTGGAGACCGACCATGGCAAAAAGGAAGTATTTCACACATTCTGCATACGCGACCCTCAAGGATTCCGAAAATAGCTGTGGTGCTTTTGAAAAAACGCCGCGCATGCGGGTTGCCTACAAAGCTCCAAAGGTTAAATAGTCGATCGATCATGACGTCAAGCTCATTAACATGGAAAAGACTGAAGATCGAAATAAATTTTACAAGAAAATTATCAGAGACATGCTCTCCATTCTATCACAGTGTTTAACCCTCCTGGTATAACTGATTGTAGTTCATAAATCCATTTTTGTTCTCATAGCAAAAGGCTTTGATTTCTTGATTTGCCCGCACTGCCTGCTAACACACGATCAATACCGAAGCACCGCAAATCCTGAAAATGGTGATCATGCTGAATGCAGTGAGCTACAAGAGCACCACAGCTACAAGAGCTACAAGAGCACCACAGCTACAAGAGCACCACAGCTATTTTCGGAATCCTTGAGGGTCACGTATGCAGAATGTGTGAAATACTTCCTTTTTGCCATGGTCGGTCTCCAGTCTGCTGTGAGAATTTGTGTTATTTATATTCATTTGTGTTCTAGTAATAACAGTTGTGCATTTCCTCCACAGTGCTAATGTATAGATTGCACACCCCCTGACGAAGAACTGAAACGTCCACCAGGTACCGCCAAGAAGGCGTTGGGGCAATTGCAATATTGGCACGTATGGAAGTAAACTGGAATACTACTTAAGTTAAGTCTGATTTTGTTTAACAAATTTTTGAAAGTAGCAACATCGGATATATGATCAAAGAACCTAAATCAATGTGGTCATTGATGCCATCTCTAACGTTTAGCTCATAAGAGTCATGTCTGGAGCAACGTTATCAACAGTCTGAGACCACTGGTTCTTTATATAAAAATATCCTAATGCATGTTTCATACTATAAGAAGAATAAGTAGGTGTGAATGAATGCATTGCTACATAATATAACATCAGACCACTGACTTATTTGTTTGAAGGGAATTGTTCATTGATTTTTGCTACCCAGTATAATACCAGCAACTGCATATGGAACTCATGTAAGTCCCGGCACACCTGTTCAGTCTATGGAGCTAGCCACTCAGTTTCCATGTGTAGATCCACCAGTTAGGATCATTGTCATTACAGCCACTGGAGGGTAGCATCACACCAAACCATTGATAGAGATTTTTTTTTAATTAATCTATCCCAGAATGCAGTAAGATGAACATTCATAAGACTGGATCTGAAAGCTTTCTGTGGAAGTAAGTCCACAGGGCAGCTTTGGGCTCAGTTAAATTATTTAGTCCCATTTTAAAAAGAAGATTCCTATTGAGATGGATGGGAAGGAGTCATGAGAAAAGGAAACCTGGCACAAGTCTGAAAGCAATGTTTCATGGGTCCTAGATATGGTAGTAAATCTACAACACTAAACAACCCAACTCTGTGTACCACCATTAGTGTCTGTAGTGCCTCCAAGAATACTGCCTGCCCTCCCCCCAAAAAACAGATGGATGTTCACGTGGCCCCTTTTCACTCTGACCAATGTGAGTCTCCTCACCTCTCAGAAGCAGCAAAACCATGCACCCACACCTCTAACTGGACAGCTAGCGAGTAGAGTGATTCCTAGGGCAGGGGTGCCAGGCAGGAGAAAAAGGAAAAAGCAGGGTCCTTTTCTGTCCAAACCAGAAGGGCAAGAGGACAGCTCTGGCCCACCCTTCTGCCCCCACAGCACATTAGCCCCTGCCCTCTTGTTGCTGGCAGCTGATAATCCGGCCAGCTGGGTCTTTTCCCTGTCCCCTAACGTGGACTGCATTAGTGTGGGTGCACGTAACTCCGCCTATTGAGGTGATGTTAGGTGAATCAATGCTAATGCAGTTAGCATGCACTAACTGCTCTGAGCTTGCCACACCCACTCTCGGTCCCTACCCTTCCCACCCACGGCCCTGAGGCAGGTTGCACAGTTCATGCAGGAATTCTCCTGGGCTGTCATGGCTCTACGCTAGATGGAAAGGCATGTCCAAAACATGCTTTTAACACACGCCAGATGCACACTGCCAGCTAGCACCCTTAAGTAAAAGACCCTCCCCCTGGTTTTTATAAACACAGATAGGTGCCTATTGGATATGTTTATTTTTGTATTTATTAGTCATCTTTCATGGTACATCAAAGTAGAATATGATTTTAAATATAAACAATAAAATCAGAAAACAGAAGTTAGTACAATTTCAGCTTATAAATAATAAAGTCAAAGTTTGTCTGAAAATGTAACAGAACATTATATTACCACAGCATATTCATTTTTAACTTACAATTAGTGTTCTACCATCATGCATGATTCAAAGCTGTTTTCAATGTTTGTTTTTAATTCAGACATCTATTTGGAAGCTAGAGTGAGATGACAAATAAAACAAAGAGATTGCCAATAATAGTATTTATTCCAGAAGCAAATTGCAATGTCTTAATATTTCTACTAAACTGAATATGTATGAAAGATGTGTAAAATATAAATTGAAATATTTGACTTATCCAGGGTCATGCACAACCAGGCAGAGGCAGACATTTTTCATGGCTATTTTGTTCTATTTTTTGAGATAAATCCTTACAGTAGGTTAAAAGGCTCTAGAGCAGTGGTTCTCAATGCAGTCCCCTGGGACCCCCCAGGCCAGTCAGGTTTTCAGGATATCCACAATGAATATGCATGAGATAGATCTGCATGCAATGGAAGCAGTGCATGCAGATCTATCTCATGCATATTGTGACATGGTGGATTCCTCCAGCCCTGTAGAAAGAGCCAAAGAGGAGGAATCAGAGGCAGTGCTGGAGTATAAACAAAAGCACATGGCTGGTAGTTACCAAGGAAACCATAGACAGGAGAAAGAAACACGCCCTTGCTACCGGTTAGCTCAGGACTCAAGGGCTGATTCAGAGCACCTGTTAGGGGGAGGAGTCAGGCACTACCCTAAAGGGCAGATACAAAAAGAGGCCTTAGTGGGAAAAAGAGCAGGTTCATGTGAAGCTGGAAGGAAGAGTTCGTTAGAAGCTGGAAGGAGGTGTCCATTAGAAGCTGGAAGGGAGTGTCCAGTGGAAGTTTCAGAGAAAGTTCCAGCACAGGCTCAGCTGGGAGGTTACTTACAAGGCCAGCCAAGGGTTCCGGTGAAAAGCCAGCTAACAACCCAGGAGGAGGACCAGGGAAGAGTCCAGGTTACAAGCCCAGGGCCAGAGCCAAGTCCAAAGGTAAAAGGAGAACCTTTTACAAAGCTTTATTCAAGAAAAGGATACGGCAGAAGCAAGCCTGGCTGTCTGCAATATCCTGGGGATTACCAAGAGGAGAGAAAGCCAGGAAGGCAGTTTCAACATTCATTGCACACAGTAGGTGGAGATTCCACTACCGGGTCCAAAGCCCAGAGAAAACCCTTTGCAGCCAAGCACAGAGGTAAGCCTAAAGGCTGGGACTTTTATAATCAAGGTGATTCTACTTACCCAGAGGGTTGGGGCATTGATTATAATGACTGTAATGAAAAGGACTGTTTTAAGCAATATATGAATCAAGAATATAGTACAAAGCTTAAAGCAGAGAGGAAGGGCGGAGCCCAAGAAACCACGATACAAACATTTCCTACCTCTCAGGAGGACAATGGAAATAGAGCCAGGTTTTGAAAGTGTCTCTGAAGATATGATGGACTGTACATTTACAATATCTGATGAAGTATTATCCCTGCGCTGAATGTATGCCTTACAGAGAAGTACAGAGGTATTGAGATAAAAAGTACAGAGCCGGGAAAACAGAGCTGTTTCATTCTGTTTGCTGAGAAGCAATTGTTTTGTGCTGAAGAAAGCTGTTTATGTTGGAAACTTTACTTTGTCCTTTTTGCCAGAGGTGTCTGGTTTTGTTACCTTTATTTCCTTGTTGAAAATCCGCCCCAGGAGGGGAAATAAATCCTTGTTGCTTTAACCACTTTCTGAAGTCACACTACTCTTCCTTGGACAGTGAAAGAGACTACGTTTCCCAAGAGGCTTTGCTTTAGGAACTTGTAGAGTAGCTGTTCAGGAAGAAAACAACCCGCTTAAACCCTACCTGCTCTTGCTGGAGGGCACTAAAGAAGCGGGGTCACAATATTCATTGTGGATATCCTGAAAACCTGACTGGTCTGGGGTTCCCTGAGGACTATGTTGAGAACCACTGCTCTAGGGAAAAGATTCAATTTCCCAGTCTTTCCTTTGCCTCTCTGCTATCCAACTATGATCCAAGGGCAATAGATTTCTAATAAGGTGAATACCTGCCTATTGGGCACATGAACACAACTCATTTCACTTCAGGCCCTCCACAAAATGGCTTAAATGTGATAGAACTGAGCAAAGCCAACTGCATTTGTGAATGTTATGGCTAACCAGTGTTTTTGACACAACCAGGAGTGAGGTGGGTAAAGCAACCTTCATTTGTCGTACCCCTACATGGCTGTGTTTCAGCTAAGGCCTTCATCAGAAATATGATCTTGAGAATAAAAATAAGAATTAAAATCTAATATACAAGCATATAGCACACATTATACAAATTTAAAAAAAGCAAAAAAAAATTTTGAGAAAATAAAAGCAGATCATTGTGCAATAAAAAATGTGTCACATTGTGCAGTGAGGGTAAAAACAAAGTTAAACAAATTCATAAAAAAGACAACAGATATGTGAATAGATAAATAAATACAGAGTTGCAACATTTGTATCTCCATATTAAAAAAGAGAGTGGCCAAGGTATACATCATATAGGAGATCAAACCATGAAGAGGGACTACAAAGCTGAAACTACATAAGGGATGCAACTAAAAAGGAGACTACTAAGCACCTCAATTTAAAATATATAAAAAAAGCACTTAATGTGGCCACTGGTAGGCTATTACAAAAGCATAATAAAGTAACCAGGCAAGGAAGGAGGGACATTAAATACAGTAGGTCACATAGAAAGAGATCATTTAGATATAAAAAACATTAAAAATATAAAATATTTTAAAATTCTAAACAAACACAAGAAAAATTATAACAATAATAGTAATGGTAATAATGATAAAAACAAACTAAATAAAATGGTAAAACAAATATGTTGCTGTTAAGTGCCGTCGAGTCAGAGTCGACTCATGGCGACCCTCTGGATAGCTAACCTAAATTGTGTTCGGTCTTCAGTCAGGCGGCTTATTGTTGACAGACTGGTACCCGTAGCTGCTGTTATTATATCGATCCATCTCATTGCTGGCCTTCCTCTTTTGCGTTGACCTTCTATCTTGCCAAGCATGATGTCTTTCTCTAATGATCTCTCTCTCCGCATGATGTGTCCAAAGTATGAAAGTCGAAGTCTTGTCATCTGAGCTTCTAAAGAAAGCTTAGGTTTGATCTCCTCTAGTACAGACTGGTTTGTTCTTCGGGCAGTCCATGGTATACACAGTATTCGCCGCCAGCACCATAATTCAAAGGCATCAATTTTTTTCCTGTCTATCTTTTTCACTGTCCAGCTTTCACATCCATATGATGTTATTGAAAATACCATGGCTTGAACAAGTCAAATCTTTGTATGGAGAGAGACATCTCTGCTCTTGAGAATCTTATCTAGGTCTTTCATAGCCATTCTGCCAAGAGCAATGCGTCGTCTGATTTCTTGACTGCTTGTTGCTTCTTTATTGATAGTTGATCCAAGTAGGTTAAAGTTATTCACGATTTCAATTTCTTCTCCTTCGACGATGAACCTGTTGATTATGCCAGTTGCCATGATCTTTGTCTTCTTTACATTAAGGTGCAGGCCCATTTTGAGACTATGTTCTTTGATTGTGAGAAGCAAATGTTTCAGATCATCTTCACTTTCCGCCAGTAATGTGGTATCATCAGCATAGCGAAGGTTGTTGATGAGTCTTCCACCAATCTTCACACCTCTGTTGTCTTCATACATTCCTGCTTCTCTGATGATTTGTTCTGCATATAAATTAAACAGGTAGGGGGAAAGTGTGCAGCCTGTGATAAGGAAGCTTATAATAGCTCAGGAAGGAGCTATAGAAAAGGTGAAGTGACTCTGAACAAGCAACCTGTCAGTTCTGGTAGAAATAAGAAAACAGAATTTTCCCATAAAAGACTACCAGTCCCAGAATGCACCAGGTTTCCAACAGCCATTAGAGGAGCTGAAGTGGGGAAACGTGTGTTCAATCAGGAGGGCTATGAGGTAATCCCTAAGCACTCATCTCAAAGGGCAGGGCCTGATTCAGCACAGCTGCGCTGTATTAGGGGGGAGCACTCATCTAAGCAGAATAAAGGTAGAGTTTATTCTACAGAGAATCAGCTTGAGCTTGATCCTCATCTTGATCCTCATCCTCAGTTTCATCTGAAGGATCATCAGAAGCAGAAGCCAAACCGGACGGACAGAGAGGGAAAGAAACCCTTTGGAAGAAAGAGGAGAAAAGCCTTTGAGAGGTCTAGAAGAGTCCAGAGCAGTACGTATACTGGGAGGCATTCCAAGGGCCAGCATACACCATTGGACTGGGGAAAGCCAGAGGAATGGTGCTGCAGAGCTAGGAATCTCCAGACGGTACCTGTGAGGGAGACGGCTGCACGTGGAAGGGACCCTAAGACCCATGCCAGAAGGTATGTGAAGAGAGATCCAGTGTCCAAGGATCTGGATTGGAAGGCTGGACATAAGAACTGGACTACATACTGGCCAGGCTATATAGAGAGGAACTCTAACAGCAATGGAAGCTCAGGTATGAACACTGATCTATGCCCTAGCTATAACCTTGAAAGACAGCAGGGAAACAAGTATTCTCCTGAAAGTGCTCCATTGGGAGATTCATCTGTGCCAATACATGATATTGAACCCATGCTTGTTGAAGAAGGGGGAATGATAGCAGATGAAGAATCTGTTTACATGGACTGCTCTCTGTCTAAACTCCTTTGGTGATTTTCTGTTATAAAATACAGCAACCATCACAAAGAAATACAAACTTGTTCTTTAATCTACTCAAAAAAGCTCCTGAGTAGGATTTCTTGCCACGCAGTAGAAAGCAAGCCAGCTAAGGGGTTTCAGCTGGATAACTGCTAGCAATTGAGCCTTACCTAATTGCTTGTGAGCTCTGAGAGAATCACTTCTGAATCTATGTGGGAAGATATAAAAAGTTTACCTGAAAAGAACAGTTTTTTTCTTTCTTTGTGGCTTTTGGTTTGTTGTTTGATACATTGCTAAGAGAATATTAGCTAAAGCCTACAGAAAAGACCAGTTTGTTGCCAACCAGGTCTTATTTCTTTTGCTTTGATTGCCTGACAAGTTCAAATGTTGTTTCCTGATTTTTGTTTTTTCCAAGTTTAACACTGAAAGCAAGTAACCTGATTTATGTGCTACCAAGCATATCTGTGTTGGGAAAAATAACCCCATAAATAAATATCGTATTGGCTTTACCCAAAAGCACAACTATTGAGCACAATTATTGTGAGCAGCTGTGTCTGGTGTGAATGAACTGCATTGCCACAATCCCTTGCAAATCATATAGATATATGCACTTGCCAAGACTGTGAAGATTCTCACCCAGGCAGCCGTCTGACAAGCCTTGCCCTACACCTTTGCTTATTTTAAACCATTCTGTTTCTCCTTGTTCTGTTCGAACTGTTGCTTCTTGATCAATGTACAGATTGTGCAAGAGAACGATCAGGTGTTCTGGTATATCCATGCTTCTTAATGTGGCCCAGAGTTTCTCATGGTTTACACAGTCAAAAGCTTTGCTATAGTCGATAAAGCACAAATAGATATCCTTTTGGTATTCTTTAGTCTTTTCAAGGATCCATCTCACATCTGCAATGATGTCTCTCGTTCCTCGCCCTTTTCTGAACCCTGCTTGCACTTCAGGTAGTTCTTCTTCCAGGTATGATTGTAGTCTCTTGAATAATCTTCAGTAGAATCTTGCTGGCATGTGGGATCAGAGCGATTGTGCGATAATTTCCAGTCAGTTGGATCACCCTTCTTTAGTATTGGTATAAACACAGATCTTTTCCAGTCAGTTGGCCATGATGCTGTCTTCCATATTTCTTGGCAGAGCCTTGTAAGTATGGTAACAGCTGCATCAGATTGCTGTAATACTTCTATGGGAATGCAATCAATGCCTGGTGCTTTGTTCTTTGATAAGGCTTTCAATGCTGCTTCAACTTCTTCTTTCATCACCAATGGTTCCAGATCATAAGGTACAGGTTGAAACGGCTGTTGGTCCACTTGATCTTTATCATATAAAAACTCTGTATATTCCTTCCATCTTTTCTTGATCTTCTCAGCATCATTCAACATAGAACATTGAGCATCTTGTAACATTCCAATTCGAGGCTGGAACTTTTTCTTTAACTCTCGTAGCTTTAGGAAAGCTGATCTTGTTTTTCCTCTAATAGTTTCTGCTTCTATTTCCTTGCATGCGTCATTGTAGTACTTTTCCTTGTCCTGTCTTGCTGCACGTTGGAAATCTCTGTTGAGTTCTGTGATTGTCTTTCTTTCTCCTCTGGCTTTAGCTTCTCTGCGTTTCTGGGCAATTTTCAGAGTTTCTTCCATCATCCATTTTGGCCGTTTTTTCTTTTTTACCTTTTGTAGGGACTTCTCGCTTTCTTCCAACACAACCTTCTTGATGTCATTCCATAACTCTTCTGGAACTCTATCATTTGTATCTAAAGCAGCAAATCGATTTTGCAGGCAGTCTTTAAATTGCAGTGGTATATTCTCAAGGTCATATTTTGCTGCATTCATGAGTGGTTTGCTCTTTTTCAGCTTTAGCTTGAGTTTGCATACTAGTGGTTGATGATCTGTACCACAGTCAGCTCCAGGTTTTGTCTTTGTTGATGTTATAGAGCTTTTCCATCGTTGACTTCCACAGATGTAGTCAATTTGATTTTTATACAATCCATTGGGTGAAGTCCATGTGTACAGTCGCCGCTTGTGTTGCTGGAAGAAGGTGTTCGAGATGAATAGATCGTTGGTCTTGCAGAATTCTATCAGTCTTTCTCCAGCTTCATTTCTGTTGCCAAGTCCATATTTTCCAACTACTTTGTCTTCTTCTTTGTTGCCAACCTTTGCGTTCCAATCACCCATGACTATCAGGATATCCTGTTTGCATGTTCTGTCAATTTCAGCTTGTACTTGTTCATAGAACTCTTCAATTTCATTCTCTTCTGCAGCTGTTGTTGGGGCATATACTTGAATTATAGTTGTGTTGCTAGGCATTCCTCGTAGACGAATAGAGATTAAGCGTTCGCTGACTGCATTGTATTTCATTACAGTTCTTGCAAGTTTTTTCTTTATTATAAATGCAACACCATTTCTTCTTTGTCTTTCATTTCCAGCATAGTAGACCATGTGATCATCTGATGCAAAGTGCCCGATGCCAGTCCATTTCAGTTCGCTGACACCCAACAGATCAAGTTGTACACGTTCCATTTCATTCTTGACCACCTCCAACTTCCCTTTGTTCATGCTTTGTACGTTCCATGTTCCAATGTGTAAGACATCTTTACAGCTTCTGACTCTCATTTCATGCGCAGCTACATCAGCAGTCAGACATCCCGAGGGCTTTGATCCAACCACATCATAAATGCTGGCTTTACTCTGAAAAGTCTTCAGCTCTTCCCCAGTAGCTAGCTGAGTGCCTTCCAACCTGGGGGTCTCATCTTCCAGCACTACAGCACAATTTGTTTTGTTGTAACTATCCATTGGGTTTTCATGACAAGATACAGAAGTAGATTGCCGGGCCTTTCTTCCGCGCAGTTTAAGTTTCGTGTTGTTGCCGTTGTCACAGAAATGTGATCCTCCGCCGTCAACACTATCCCATTCTGCTGCTGCCCAGATGGGTGGTTTGTCTTGGTCTGGCATCTCAGCTGAGACCTGTCCATCTTGGGAGACCCTGCCAGTAGTTAAACTACCGATAGTTTAGCTCTCAGCATCACTGATGCACACAAGCCCTCACAGCACGACAAGCTGCAAACCAAGTGAGGGAAAACAAATATATAGAATACAATTGTACAAGAACTAATAATAAAAGAAACATAAGATAGGGGTGTTCTAGACACCACAAATTTAATACTGGTGGTAATTATAAAAAGACTATTTACTGGGTAATTAACACAACCAAAGAAGGTGAGGGTTAAAGTATCCATGGAGGACTATATTGATCATAAAAGCAAAAAGTAATATAGAAACTCACAGTTGTATGCAAACAGGGGCTAACGATTAACCATAGCTCACCAAAAGGAATATTGTAATGATCAGCTAGGTAACAGCCAAGGTGAAAAATATTTTGGGATTGTGCAGGCTTCATTACAGCCACAGGGAAAGCCCAGAACCTGCAGGTCCATTAAAATCCTGGACTGGCCCACAGAAGGGAGGAAACTTCCCTCTTTGGACCCTGCTTGGAAGGAGCAGAGCCAGTTCGCAGGGACAGCGCAGGATCCGGATCAAGCCCAGTACCTGTGGCTCACCAAGCAATACTCCTTAGCACCAAAGGGAGGCTAGAAGGGAGAGGGGTGGCCTGCCCAAGCTTCTGAAAGGGTCCCTGAGATTCAAAATGGGTCAGGCCGAGGAACAAGCCAGGGGGAACCAATGGAACACAGGAATATGAAGAAGGCACTTCCCTTGAACCCATGGAGGTACTGTGCTTAGAGCGGTGAATGATTTAGCTCTGGGGCAGGTTCAGGAGAATTACATAGAACCTGAAGGAGAGGGGGAAGGGCGGCTGCACAACTGCTAAACACTGTGTTTGCCAGTATCAACGCTAGTGCACTAAGAAGGACAGTTTGGTTTGTTTGTTTATTGGGAGGAAAAGAGACCCATGCTGGCCACCTGTGCACTTGGAAAAGAAAAAGGACAAGGATGTTACCTTTTGTTTGATAGGACTACTTATGGAATTTTGTTTCTTGAAAGCTGTTGGTGTTTTTGGACTTTGAGAAGAAAAGGCCATGCCCAGTACTGTTGCTGAAGCAAGCGCAGTGCTTTTAGGGCTAGCCTCTAGTGGGAAGTTCCCATGGACTCGACTGTTTCCGGATTGCTGTTGAATTAGGAGATCTACTTACTGTGTTCCTTACAAAACCTGGTGTGGATACGGAGTCCAGAATATAGTGTTCGAGTGGAAGGACCAAGTGCAAATGGTGTCGCGGACGCCCCACCCTGCGTACGGCATTACAATATGTAAAGCACTGCTGTAAAATCAATGAAAGCATAAATTATGAAAGGAGACATGGGTTGCGTATGTATCAAAGATTTCTAAGAGGGTGTTCCTCGTCTTACCATCCTGAAGTTATTAATACTATAGCATAAGGAAATAGTATAGGGATAGCAAAGGAAAGCAGAGGATGCCTAGTGGGCATGCAATCCCATTGGTTGTATAATGAGATAAATGGATAAGGGGTAAAGAATATAAAAAGCAAGGTTGGACATGTAGATCTGAAGGAACCACAAGGGCTGCTACTGCGTGCCCCAATGCTATGCGGGTCGCTTTGTGGCATTCTTGGGAGGTGTGGATGCCGCACCCGTCGCTAACCAGGTAACAGCAATATTGAGGCATTGCCTAGTTGGTGATCCATGGGTAAAGTCAGGCGGTTAGCCTCCGGGTTCGGCGGTGGCCCAGTATTCAGTACCGGTAGGTGGCTATGACCTTGGCATTGAATATCCAGGGTTGGTTTTCAGTAGCAAAGGCTACCCCTTGGAAGTGCTAGCCACTGCTGCTGAATATCCCCTCCATATATTTAAATGTTGCCAAAACCCTATTCTAATATCTATCGATTCAATTGTTTTGCAACTTGGGTAAAAACACCTGTCCTGTGAAACAATGAAAGTAATTGTATCTTCAGTGGGGAGGAGAGTATGGGGGAAGGCGATTTTCAACAGAGGCTTTTATCTGGATGACCGTTTACTTAGCAGAGTACAAGTGTTTGACATTTACCCTTAGCATAACATTGTAAAAGAGTGCTGTATTGTAGATGCTGAGAGGCACTCAAAAACACACACGGGCCAATATCAAAATGAATTTAAGTATCAGCAGCAGCTAGTGAAAGTATAACTTCACTATTTTCAAAACTCATATGAATAGTATCAGGAGGAAGATATTGCTGAATATTTATTTATTTATTTATTTAATAAACATTTTTATACCATGCTTTCTCAAGATCAGCATGGTTTACAGAGAACAGAATGTGAATTGCGAAGTTGCATATTCATTTACAAATAACTAGTGAAACTATATACAAAGTTTTACAATTAACAGGTTTATGTTTATGTTTATTGAATTTGATAAAACCGCCTTTCTGCAGGAATCAAGGCGATGTACAATTTTCCAAAAAACAAAGAAAAGTCAAGGCCGGGGGCCAGTGAAAATAAGAAAGGAAGTTACAATGCTTTGACAGGAAAGAAGAAGAGGGAGGAGAGAGAAGACGAGACGGGAGAGAATACATATTCCAAGATAGAAACAAAAGGGTAAGGAAAGCAAGAAGGTCACACGAAAGGGGAGGGAAGGTCAAAGGCCAGGGAGAAAAGATGGGTCTTCAGATTTTGTTTGCAGGTGGTATGATTGGTCTCTAAACATAAGGAGGAGGGGAGAGCATTCCAAAGAGCCAGGCCGGTGAAGAAGAAGGCAGAAGAGCGGGTGGATTGCAGGTGAGTAGATGAAGGGGAAGGGAGAGTGAGGCGGTTGAGGTGGAAGGAACGAGGAGTGTGCCTGGGAGAGTGAAAGTTGATGAGGTCTGCCAAATATTGATGGGTGCTAGTGTAGAGAACTTTGTGGACCAGAGTAAGCAATTTGAATTGGAAGCGAGCAGGGATGGGCAACCAGTGGAGGTGGAAGAGCAATGGGGTTACATGGTCGCGGAGGGTGGCGTGGGTAATAAGATGGGCTGCAGTATTTTGAATCCTTTGGAGCCAAGACAGTTGAGACTTAGGGAGGCCAAGAAATAAAGAATTCGAGAAATCCACGCGTGTCATGACTAGAGATAGCAGTAGGGTATTAAGAGCTGTAGAGGTGAGAAATGGACGAATGGCTCGAATTTGCCTAAGAAAGAAAAAGGACGTTTTGGAGACGTGCGAGATGTGGGACTGAAATGAAAGCTCAGGGTCAAAATGAACCCCAAGATAGCGAAAGGTAGTGACTAAAGGGATGGAAGTGCCATAAAAGGAGGGGGCAATTGAAGGAGGTGGACTACCATATGAAAACCAGATTGCGATGGTCTTAGTGAGGTTGAGATGGAGGCAGTTTTGAGTCAGCCAGTTGGCCACGGAAGAGAGACAGGAGTTTAACACAGAAAGGTCGGGACAGGAAGAGGAGGTATGATGTAGTAGAACAATGTCGTCTGCATAGTTGAACGCGGTGATGCCGGATTGCTGTATTAGGAGGGCAAGAGGGGCCAGGAAAAGATTGAAGAGGAGAGGGGCCAGCACCGAACCCTGAGGAACCCCACAAGGAAGAGGAAAAGGGTCTGAAGGAGGGATAGAGGGAGAAGAGGAGAGAACTGTGCAAGACCGAGAAGAGAGAAAAGAGTGGAACCAACGATGGACAACACTACAGAGCCCCGCATCCTGTAGGCGACAAAGAAGGAGGGAGTGGTCTACCAAGTCAAATGCTGCCGAGAGATCAAGTGCTACCGCCACCGAGATGTCACCACGATCACGAGCTACATGTAGTGCATTAGTGAAAGCAAGCAGAACTGTCTCAACACTATGGCCCTGGCGGAATCCGGACTGACGAGGGTGGAGGTAGTTAGTGGAGTCGAGGTGGTGTGAAAGCTGAGCAAAGACTATTTTTTCTAGAAGTTTGGAGAGAAAGGGGAGATTAGAAACAGGGCGATAATGGGCAGGAACCAGAGGATCAAGCGAAGGGTTTTTAAGAATAGGGCGTATCAGTGCATGTTTTCAGGGGCGGGGAAAGGTACCTGTGGAGAGACTCGAGTTAAACATGGTAAGGATAGGGGGGAGAAGTGCTAGATGAGGAGCAAGTAGCCATGAGGAGGGGATGTGGTCAAGGGTACATGAGGTCTTTTTAGAGGAGGAAATGAGCTGATGAAGCTCAGGGGCAGTGATCAGGGAGAAAGAAGCCCAAGTGTGGGAGAGTTGAGAGACAGGGGGAGGGGAAACAGTGGGGGGAGGGGAGAGAATGGGTGTAGGGCAGGAAGGTAAGGATGCTCTTAGAGAAGTAATCTTGCCGCTAAAGAATGATGCGAGAAGGGGAGGAGCAGGAGAGGGGAGATCAGGAGGAGCAGAGGTTGAGGAATGAAGAGAAGTAAGAGTCCTAAGAGTAGAGTAAAGATGTCGGGTTTGGTTTGGGGCATTGGAGATGGCGTTGGAAAAATAGGAATGTTTGGCTAAGTGAACATGAGAGCGGTAGTGGGAGTGAGTTGATTTAAAGAGAGTAAGTTTGGTAGGTGAGGGATCCTTCCGCCACAACCGCTCGGCCCTACGGAGGTGGGAGCGCAATAGCCAAAGTCCCCTGTGGAACCATGGATGAGTGGGCTTACGTTGTGGGGGCCGGGGAAGAAGAGGGGCAACGTGATCTAATGCAGCAGAAAGGGAGGATGACCACAAAGTGGCCTGGGAATTTGGCGAGAGAGAGGGAAAGTTAGAGGGTAGGAGCTTGGAAGCTGCGGGAAAACGCTGAAGTGTAAGGGGAGTAATAGAGCGAGAGAGCCGCGGAGGAGGAGATAGAGAGGAAGAAGGGGGAGAAGTATGGGAGAGTCCTGAGTGTGAGCAGGAGACAGAGAGGCAGGCATCTGTCCATGGAAGATGTGTGGCACGTAGGTCTTGGAGTGTAAGTGAAGAAGTGGAGGGTGTCAAAAGTAAATCAAGGGTATGGCCAGCCTGATGGGTAGGGAAAGTGACATGTTGCAGAAGGGACAAATCATGTAGGAGGGATGTAAAAGACAAATCTCTAGAAGGGAGGGACATATTATAGCGGCCACACCACCACCTGAACAGCTAAGGCGGGGGACAGAGATGGCCGAGAAACCAGGAAGAAGACAGCGCGCAAGGAGTGCCTCCTCCCCCTCTCTGAGCCATGTTTCTGTGAGGAGGGTGAGACTGAAAGATGACTGAAGGATGAGGTCCTGAATAAGCAAGGTTTTGTTACGCAGGGACCGACAGTTTACAAGGCCAAGGTGGAAAGGAAGCAGAGCAGAGAAGGAAGGTTCAGAAGGTAGAGGAAAGGCAGAGGGGGAGGACAAACAGGGTTGCAGATTGAAGGGACAGTGGGAACGAGTGCGGAGTGGTCTAGGTGGGCGTCTGCCCCATATCACAGGAATAGTAGCCATAGGGAAGGGCTGAGGAGAAAGGGGCAGAGAAAGGGTGGAAGTATAACTGTTTACCTGAGGAAGGAAGGATGTGTGTAACAAAAGTCATAATAAAATTATAACAACATCAAACTATATACAGCAGAGGTGGGTGGAGGTTCAATAGGGCAGCAAAAATGTGCTTTCTATGCCAGGTTTGCCAGGTTTGGAGCAAGGAGAGAGTGGGGTTAAGAATTACCCATTTGACAGTGATTTTCTGCTGCTAAATGGATCATTTGTACAAGATAATGTTGGCACTGTGAACGCCAACATGAGTGTAATTTTAGAACCAAAGCATGCCTATTTAGCCTATTTTATACAGCAAATATATGCCTGCATTGCTTTATAAAACACTAGCACAAGTGGCTGATAATATATCTTAATTTAAGGCATGATCATTTACACTAGCCATAGACCTGCTGGAAATGACCATGCCTACATTTTGCAAGTACACAGGTACGTTATGGACTTTTATAATCAGCACGCATATTTCATGCTCTGCTGAAACTCAGCCCCTGTGCATGTCTACATTGAAAGGATGCAGCATGCAATTAACGCGTGTATTTATAAGCTGGGTGAATTTTAGAAAAAAGCTATTTACCTATGTAAATGACTAACACAACAATTTTAGGAGGCGACTTTCATGGTTGGTTTTGATTTTGCTTTTAGGCACTTGATATACTGCCCTTTACTGTGTGTATCAGAGAGGTTTACAGATATATTTTAACAGGCACTTTTTATTCCCTCGTCCCTGAAGGGCTCACAATCTAAGCATACCCGAGGTAATGGAGAGTTAAGGGGCTTGCACAAGGTCACAAGGCATAAAAGAAGATAACCTCTTATAAAACTGTTCCCCTACATGTATTTTCATTGTTGCCCGACTACCGGAAAGAGCAGGAAGCGGGAAGGTGAACTCCTCTCCGCACCCCATCACCACCAATCTGGCCAAAACAGCCTTTTAAAAGTGTAAAGTGTGCTAAGGCGCACCCAAGCCTAACAGGCCTCCATCTGAGGGCCTCGCAGAGAGCCCTTTGGCAGGACCCGTGTCTGAACAGCACTGTCACAAACAGGATGACGACTCTCAAAGTCCAGACACATTGCACCGCTTCAGCACACTATCCCCAAGGACCATCGCTTGTGCCATACCGACCACAACATCAGCCCTGCATTATTCACCAAAGGAGACCACATAACTAGTGGTAATCTCCACCCTACATGCCAATCCCATGTCACACCTGCACCAAAGACACACACCAGAAAACCCAGCTCACTAAAGGCTTCCTTAGCCATCCTCCTCATCCTTTGTCTTGCCTCACTCTCCACAACCACAACTTCACTAACCCCCATCCCCGCACACATACCAAATCATTCACTCATATCGCCTCTTCATTATACCTTCCATGTTTAACAAAACCATACCCAGACTCATCCAAATCAAGTCGCAACTACCCACAGCCATAACCACTTCCCGCAAGCTTAAAAGCAGCCCTCCACACCTAAAATACACCCTATTAAATGCTTGCTCTGCACGGAATAAAATCCAGTTCCTCACAGATCTCCTTGTTGACAAAATAAGCATCCTATGTATCATTGAATCCTGGTTCACTGAAATAGACAATATTCTGATCAACTGACTAATAACACATGGTTACGACCTATTCAATTCCCCAAGGACCCAACACAATATTCAATTCCCCAAGGACCCAACACAGAGGTGGAGGTATATTCATCCTAGTTAAGAAACAACTCACCTTCTACACTGTCACCAAAAGCACAGACAAAGGACTAGACACAATAACAAATAGCACCATAACCCTCCTCCTTGCATACAGAACCCCAAGGGCTAGCCCAGACCAACTGGATACTCTACCAGAAGCAGTATGCAACCGCAAATTGCAAACCAACTACCTCATGCTCCTAGGAGACCTTAACCTTGCATCAATAGCTCCAAACAATGCAAAAGCCTTCTTTGAAGCTATGGAAGCCTTTCACTATACACAACTCATCATTTAGCCAATCCATGTCAAAGGAAACACCCTTGATATGATCTTCCTACCACAAACAATCCTCAGAAACCACTTCATCTCACTTCCCACAATCCAAATCGTTCCCTGGTCTGATCATAGCATAATCTCCATCCTCACTTCACACAACACACCGACCCAAAAACTACCCTGCACAGAACCCACATCAAGTAGATTTCAAAACCTAGAAACTAAAGACTTCCTGGAAAAGATCCTACCACAACTACAAAACACTCATGATGACCTCAACACTCTCATACAGACCTAGAACAAAATCATAACCAACACAGCAACAAAACCACACATACCTAGGTACCACCAAAAACACAAAGCATCAATATGGTATGCATCACACTTAAAGAACATGAAAAACAACCTCAGAACTATTGAGAGAAAATGGAAAAACACCAGATCACCTGACAACCTAAACACTTATATGCTCAAGCTACAAAAATACCAGGCAACCACATATAATGAAAAAAAAATTACACAAAACTAATTTACAGCTCATTAAATTGCCCTCGAGAATTGTTTGAAGTGGTTAAATCCTTAACAAAAGACACAACTCAGCTACAAGAACAAACAAGCCTAACCCCACATATGATGTCTGGCTACTTCCAGACCCTAACCATACCCCACAACAGCAACGCAAATGCCCTCATGGATCTAACCAACCAACAATGGATAAAACCTAAGATCATCTGGAACTCTTTCCCAACAATTACAGCCGAACACCTAGAAAGACTAATTGCAAGCATCAACACAACTACCTCCCCACTCGACCCTTGCCCAGTCAGCAGGATCAAGGCTGCCAAACAAGAACTAATACCAACAATATTTAAAATCATCCAGCTGTCACTATAGCAAGGATACATACCCCAGAACTCAAAATAGCATCCATTCGCCAGTAGGAACAGGAACAGCAAATGACATAAATCAGCCGACCTCCTTTAGACCCATAACCAGCCTCCCATTCATAGCTAAAGTGCTAGAAAAAATTATACTATAACAACTTCAGGATCATGTAGACTCACACTTCCCACTCGAACCCCAGCAATATGGATTTAGACCCCACAATGGAGTTGAATCTCTCATGACCGCATTAGTGGATAACCCAATAAAGGGCACCGACAAACCCAACACAGGATTTAAATTGATCTTCCTTGACATCAAGGCAATATTCAACCATACCACACAACCTAATCATTCAGCAACTTCAAGCAATTGGACTAGGAGACACCACACTGAACTGGTTCAAATTCTACTTATCAGACCGATAACTCCACGTAAAAGTCAACACCTCAAAATCAGCACCGTGCATCCAGCATCAAGAAGTCCCTCAAGGCTCTTCCTTCTCCTCTCTAATATTCAAAATCTTCCTCTAGCCAATCTGCACAATAATACAACATCCCAATATCATATGTATGCAGATGGCGTTATGATATATGCTTCCATTAACCCAACTAACACAGCAATCGCCCACATAAAAAATATTTCACCTCCATCACTCACTGGCTCACAGAGCACAACATGACTATAAACCGCAAAAAAACAGATGTATTATACATCACCAGGGATAGCAGCTTCACCCCACCTAACACCATAACCATCGATGGAACCCAAATACAAGTAAAACATGAAGTGCGTTACTTAGGAATCACCCTGGATCAGTGTCTCCTTCTCATCCCACATCAGAAATATCACTAAAATCATTTACTACAAACTCAAGACAGTCCAGGACATCAATCCACTCCTAGCCTATCACAACTTTCATACAGTTCTTCAAGCACTTGTCTTCCCACACCTTGACTATTGCAATCTCATCTTCCAAGGCCTACCAAAGTCAACAATCCACTTGCTCTCAACACTGCAGTCCGCATTCTCTGCAATGCCCACAGAGTTGAACACATAACTCCCCTACTCATACAACTACAGTGGCTACCAATCCCCAAATGCATAAAATATAAATCCATCCTCACAATCTTTAAAATCATCAATAGCCTATCAGCCATCCACCTTCAATCACTAATACAGAAGACACCCGAAAACTATGACAGACAAACTGGCTCCCTCAACACACTATGCACACCAGCGCTTTAAAACAAAAACCAGCTCCACCATATCAAAGAGGGCCTTCTCCCTACTTGCACCATCCCTATGGAACTCTATCCCTGACAGCCTATGTGCTACAAAGGACTTATCAGCTTTCAGAAAGAGCCTCACCTATTTATAAATCAATTCTCTGAGGACATAACATGACCACTTAACATGCAATATCCATGACCACCCTCACCTCTCTCTCCCCTTCCCCCTCAGGTTCAACTCCTATGTTATGAATGCTCCAACCTGTTCTCCCACAATGATATGTCAACAAGCATGATTTACTACCCTCCTTAAAATGCATAGTCCAAGTTTATTACCCTGATTTAATGTATCACCTATTATACACCTACTCCTAGTACCCTGTTATAATGTATCACCATTTTGTTATAATGTAAACCCTTTGACCACAGGATAAAGCGGTATATAAAAGCTGTTAAATAAAAATCAAATATGCATAGTGGCTTTGAATATACATATTAATTTAAACTCTGGTGCTTAAATTAATGTGGTCACTGCGCCAGCTGAATATTGACCCTCAGCCAGCTCAGTTATTCCTGAGGACACTGCCAGGATAAATCCCAGCTGCCTGTCAGCTAATGTGACCACTAGTAAAATAACTCTCTCTCTTTAGGACAGGAATTTTTTGTCCTTTTATTTATACACTAACATCTGAAGAGATTGGCATACAAGATCCCCTGCCTAAGTCATACCCAACACTGTTCCCTCCTTTAGTCTAAACACAACGCTCTATAATAATCTAAATTGCTTGAAATACTAGTATGCCTGCTGCCTGAACATCTAGCCCTCTAGGGCCTGTCTGTAACCTGCTAGTCAGAGCCCATTTCTGCAAGGAGTCCTAGCTATTACAGTTGTATTTGAAATTGAGTCCATTTTTCCAATAACAGTTGTGCTAAATATAGAAACATAGGGGTATGTTTACTAAACTGTCTTAATGTTACCGGCGTTAGTTGCAGTCTTACTGTGATGAATGCCATATAAGGTAGTGGGCGTTCCGGTCTTAAGGTAGCATTTCGGGTTATCGCGCAATAAAGTCCATTATCACGCGATAGAGGGAGCCGTGGCATGTTAATGCATGTTAGCCTTAATTAGGCAGCTGACCAGTAAGCACAGCAACAGAGGTGTAGCAAAATGGTTAATACCTTGACTGCTGATACAGTGGTCATGAGCTTGATCCCTCAGTGGGCTCAGTTAAAAGACTGTCTGAGGCAATCCCTTTTCCTGTTTGTAACAGTCAGGCACATCGCAACAATTTGCACTGCCAGCCAAAAAAGCCTCCCCCCAGTGCCGCAACCTAATGCACCTTTTAGGGCGCACCATAAGGCACATCATAAAGCACCACGTCATCCAAGGCAGGTCATAATGTGCCCAAAAGGGCAGCAGGAAAGGTTGGCACCCTCCAAGGCAGCATATAAGGCACCCCATAAGCTGACCAAACCTAAGGTGCTGCGAAAGATGCTGCAGGGATGCCAAGGTGACACAGGAGATGGTGCCCAGGGGCACAAAGGTGCCCCAAAGTCACAAGCATGAAATGTATGGCTCAAACACAGATGTAACCATAACATTGCACAGAGCACCAAGGAAAGGCAGTGAACAAGTGATGGAAGGAAGTAGATGACGGAGCTCATGGACCAGCCAAATCTGCGTGCAGCCCATGTGGCAGCAGGTAAAGTGGACAAACATATCGGGGGCAGCTGTACCAATGTACAGGGTGATGGTAATGTACAGTGCAACAATGACAGTGTGTGGCAGAGGATGGGGATACGTGTCCACCAGAGGAGGTAGAGGTGGCAGGATAAGTGCAATGGCAGGAGGACAGAGGAGAGCAGTGCCATGCAGAGCAGACCCAGGAGAGGCAAGCATGAAGAGCTGCAATGCAGAAACGTTTGCCAGTGCAGGACATGGGGTAGCAGCCTGCACATTAGGTCAGGATGCCACACAGCTGGCACACACACATAGACGGACAGAAGGATGGATGGCAACAGTGATGAGGGTATAATGTGGCGGCAGCACAGATCTTCACAGATATGACTGTTCCACGAATGAAATGTAGTTGTGTAGGACAGCCATAAAAAAAAAAAAGGGGGAACAAGAGGAATTGAACTCATAACCTCTGCTACTGAAGATATTGCAGTAACCATTGTGCTACAGCTCTGTAGAAGTTACCATACCAATGGCTGGCTACAGAAAGAGTTCACATCAGCATAAAACTGTCTGCTGTGGCTACCAGGATAGGATAGAACCAACAGTACCCATAATGCAAGTCACATGCAGAACAGCAGTCTACATCTGCTCACTGGATGTGGTATGCACCTCTACAG
This sequence comes from Ichthyophis bannanicus, assembly GCA_033557465.1. Lineage (NCBI taxonomy): Eukaryota > Metazoa > Chordata > Amphibia > Gymnophiona > Ichthyophiidae > Ichthyophis > Ichthyophis bannanicus. The sequence goes on from CM066036.1 coordinate 734,307,873, forward strand.
CACATCAGCTTTGTAGGGGGGGAATGACCGTGCATGTTACTGGCACAGAGTACCTACAGGCCATGCCAATGTGCGTGTTCTGTGCTCACCCTGAGGGTGAGGTGGAGTGGCCAGCACCAGGTCTGCAGTACCCGGGTTGGTTGAGGTGGGCTGTGTTGCAGGTCTCCATCAGTGTCAGTGTGTGACAGGTATTTGTTGCAGATACCTTTAGGAGGTCTCTGTGTCCATTTGTAATAGCCATTCATGTCTGGCACTTGTGGACCATGATGCACACAACATAGTGCATATCCACTTTGCTTGCTATGGTCACTTGTTTAGGGAGCAGGGGTGTGTCAGGGCTCACATGGCAACAATATACTTAACAAACCACCCTCTCTGGGGCAGGGTTGGGGACATGATCTGCCCCCAACAGACCTGCACTCTCACCCTTTGCAAGGGGGGCAGTGGCGGTACATGAGGACAGGCTGTGGGAGCAGCAACCCCAGCCATTGTAGCAAACTAACAGCTGCTAAGGATCTGCACTTGGGACAGGGCCACTGGCAGAGAGGTAGTGAGCCCAATTAGCTCAGCTGCCCCCCACTATGATCTGACATTCACCAGCAGAGGGCAGTCAGTGTGCACCTGCTGCACCCTGCAAGGTGGTGCAACCATACAGATGCTAACTGCAGACAGTCTGCTATCTCATACATAATGCATGCTCCTGGAGGAACTGTGTGCACCCAAAACTGGGATGTAAACACACACACCACACAGGTATGTCAGTGACTGGGCCCCAAAAAAGAAAACCCATAAATATCACTTGAGAAAAATACTGTGCAGCACTATGGCGGAACCTAGTCATGCCGTGGTCACTGCTCAGTCAGGGTGAGAGCGACCTCCCAGCATGACATGCTGTGGCCACCCTGTCTGTGCAGGTGGTGGTCTGGCACTACAATGTCCCAGCCATTGCCAAATACCCTGTGCAAATGCATCTTGCCAATGCCACCCTGTCCGAGCCATACCCACAGTACCTTGCTCCTCATTATGCACATTGGCAGGCTAACACTGGAAACAGTGCAAGCAATGTGGGCTCAGTAAGGTGTAGGCAGCCACAACACACTGGATAGACAGACACACATTCCCACACCTATGCCAGCATTGTGCAAAAATAGAGGTTTGTGGCAGCCATGGCCGCCACACCAGTCCTGGGCACACTGTGGGCATTGCTATAGTACTCAATACTGTTAGGGTCACTCCCTGGGGTGGTAAACACTGTCAGAATCAATAACTGAAACACACTCCACAGATATCAGAAAGATTGCTATGATGAATCTCTATCAACAAATTGTGTTTAACTTAGGATTTGTTAGCTGACATTAATCATAGCAACCTTTTGATATATGCGGAACATGTTCCCAAGTTTAGGACGGCATTGCTAAGGTATGCAGGTACCAGTATTGGGAGATGCTGCTCCGTGCAGGGCCCAACAGCCTGACTCGCCATGAGGCTTTGGATAGTGGAGCCTGTGGGTGTAGGTGTGGGTGTTTATGCCCCTGTTGGTCGCTGCTCTAGGGCAGAGGTTCCTAACTACGGTCCTTGTGGGCCAAACACTGTTCAGGTTTTCATGCTGTCCCTAATGAATATGCATGAGATACATTTGCATACAATGGGGGTGGCGCATACAAATGCAGCACAGGCATATTTATTAGGGACAGCATGAAACCTGAATGGTGTTTGGCCCTCCAGGACTGCAGTTGGGAAACTCTGCTCTAGGGATTGCACATGTTTATGGTGTCTGTGCTCTGTAGGGTAAAATGTAGGCATTTCAGGCATGTTTATTTTATCTGCAATAAAGATTCTATCTTTATTACCACGGTTTAGTACTGGGTAAAAAATGGGGACAGGGCTGGCAGGAGCCACAGCTGGGATTTGAACTTGTGACCTTCTACTCCTGAACACACTGGCTGTGTGCACTGCACCACACTGTTGCCACAGGGTCACATCATTCTCTGGGCATACCATGACTGTTCATCAGACAAACCCTGTCTGTTGCAGTGCACGGCACCCACCTAAATGGGGCTTGGCCATGGTCTGCTGTGGGAGATGCTACTGCCCCCTCCACCACCATGCTGCCATGCCATTATGCCGGTGGTGCTGGTGCTGCGCAGTCCCAGGCCATCCAGTGTGCCAGTAGGCAGCTGCCTATGGTGTGGGTTCTCGGGTAGGGGTGCCTACATGGACATGCACACTTTTCCCCGGCACCGCCTGCCAATATTATGTGCCCTTGGGGGTACCTGCTGGGTAATATCCCCTATGACACTGTGGGACACACACTCATGCCCATGTTGGACCCTCGTCAGTTGCTGTCTTGCTGCTTTTCAGTTTCGGCATTCCTATGTGCCACCTAGGCAACTGCCTAGTCCGCACTGTGCCCCAGCTGGACCACAGCATGTGCCGCCTGCAGCCCCCTTTATCCCATTTACAGCATCAGTACAGTTGCCCTTTCCTACGTGCCCACTCTGCTGTTGCTGCACATGTGTACGCCATAACAAACCTGCCCAATCTAAATGACCGAAACCCTGATCAGCGCTATTTCAATGTGGGATCATTCACTTTGTAGGGAGACAGAGCATAGAACCTTCCAAATATTTTTACACTTTGTTAGTAGTGTTGCTTTATGTTTATCATTAATACCACTATTGGCCAGCTTGGTTATTGGGATTTTAAATGTGGTTCTGGTCATTTTATATGTTTATTTGCCTTTTTGGTTCCTGCACTTGTATCACTACTATCACTTTTCTGGGTTTTCCTGACTTTGCTGCACATTGCTGACTTAAATGGTTTCTCTTTCCTGCAAATGTGCCTAACGTGAGGGTTTCACTGGCGTTAGTGTTCAGACCCGGATTTCACAGCATTAGTGTGCCTGGAACCTCTTCCCGCCCACTCTCCGCCCATTGACCCCTTCTCTCCGCCCTCTGGGAAGCCTTACTCCACCCTTCAGAGCCGGATTTCACAGCGGTAAGTGACGTTATCGTGCGATATCACGCAATAACGTCACTTATCGCGCGATAATACCACCGCTGCAACGTTAAGACGGTTTAGTAAACAAACCCCATAGTATATGACAGCAGATAAAGACCAGTATGGTCCATCTAGTCTACCCAGCAAGGTGGCACGAGAAGATGCACCTGCTGCTCTGTGCAGGTCACCCCTCCCCATGCCTTTGTTTAGGGGTGTACCCACTGCTCCTTGCAGGTCACCCCTATTTGTTGAGATATAAGAAATAGTTAAGTTTATTTTTATTTTATCCTGTAGCTATAAAGGGATCCACTGTGTCTGACTCACCATCATCCTGTCCTCATCCTACTGGATCTCTTTGTTGCTTTTAATACTATTATTTATACTGTCTGTAATGTCTCTCTCATCATTTGGACTTTTCTAGTTCTTAGCTGGCAATAAATCCTGTATTTCTTCATCTGTTTCCTTTGCAGCATGAGATTCAGAGTTTAACTGACCTTTTGGTTCCTTTTGTAAAGGTGTAACAATGCTCTATACTTGATCTCCATTCTTCTTCTTTTTGGGTTGCCTTTTTTTCCTTTTGCACTGGTGATACCCAATCATATTTCTCTTTTTATATCTCCTCACATTAATTCCTTGCTGATATTTCTTCCTCTCACCGCTGTGTCTATTTAAATGTTTGACTTCAAAATGAAGCTCAGTTTGGATGAGACAGATTGGGTCCAGTACTCTGAGGATTTATAAAGGCTTTTTCATATGTTAAGATTTTTTTACACATATAAAAGGCCTTTTCTAAAATAAGACCAGAGGTTATGCGCACAAAAGCGTGTGTGATGCCAAGAAGGTGTGTACTTCTATACACCCATGCATAAGCATGTTATGGGGTAGAGTTTGGGTAGAGTGCCAGCGGAGTCATAATTTATAAATAGTTTATAAAATATGGATAAACATGGTCACATTATTTGTATTTATATAAAATAACTTTTATAAACCATAAGCTAAATAACATTGAACTACAGGGTTTACAAAAAATGATTATTAACAATAAATGCGCATTAAAGCATAAAATAAAAACAAGACACAATACAAACCAAATTACATATGAAACTCAAAAACACAACAAATCCTGTCATCAATATTAACACCCCTCCTCAAACAAATGTGACTTAACCCATTTCTGAGAAAATTAATCTCCTGACTCATTACCAGTGGAAGTCCATTCTATAATTCCAGAGTTACAACAGAGGGAGCTTGGGCTTGCAATGATGTATGAATGAGACTATGGTGCAGGGAAGAAGGTTTTAGATTTGTTAGGAACTGGACAACATTCTAGGGAAGGTGGGGGTCATCTTTTGAAAAAGGATGGGATCCGCCTTATTTAGGATGGATCCAGGTGCTGGCATTAACTTTTAAATAAGAAGATGGAATAGCATTTAAACTAGGTAATGGGGAAAGTTGACAGTTGCCCAAGAACACATGGTTCAAAATGATGTATCTTTGAAGGATACTAGCAAAAAAGGGAAGTTAGGGCATTCTGAGAGGATCCAATAAAGGTAAAAGTAACCCAGGAGTCTTTACGTAAAGAATAAACAGAGTCAAAAGATTCCATATTACCCTTGTCAATTGATAACCAGATTGATAATATGAACAAAACAAACCCCATAAGAACATAAGATATGCCATACTGGGGCAGACCAATGGTCCATCAAAGCCAGTATCCTGTTTCCATCAGTGGTTACTGCAGGTCAGAAGTATCTGTCAAGTTCCCCAAAAGGTAGACAGATTTCATGCTATTTACTTCTTATTATTATTATTATCAAGCATTTATAAAGTGCTACCAAGCATACAAAGTGCTGTACAGACACAGAAAAAGACAGTGCCTGCTCGTCGAGCTTACAATCTAAAAGGATGAACATATAGTAGTACGTAAGGAGAAGGACAAAAGGGGACAATAATGAACAGAAACATAAGGATGGGGATTATGAGCCAAAAGCGGACTCAAAGAGGTACGCCTTAAGCCTAGACCTGAAGAGAGCAAGGGAAAGGATTTGACGCAGTGATAGGGGTAGGTTGTTCCAAGCAAAAGGGGCAGCTAAGTGAAAGAAGCGGAGCCGAGAGTTAGCAGAAGGAGAATGCAGCATAGAGAACAAAAGCGGAAGATGAACAAAGATTATAGGAAGGGGTGTAGGGGGAGAGGAGAGAAGAAAGATAAAGAGGAACAGCAGAGTGAATGCATTTATGTGTGAGAGTAAGGAGTGTAAACTGAATGCGGATAGTGAGTCAGTGAAGTGATTTTAAAAGAGGTGTAATGGGACAGTACCCAGAAGATCACAGGTTTGATTCCCACTGGCACTCCTTGTGACTTTGGGTGAGTCACTTTACTCTCTATTGCCTCAGAATAAAAGGCCTGGCAATCTACTTCCAGTGATACATTGCCAAGAAAACCCAGAGGCAGCTGAATCGCCAGGAGTCAGCACTGACTAGACAATTATAAAAAAAAAAAAGTGACAGAAATGAGCCTGATGGAAAATTAGATGTGCAGCTGAGTTTTGAATAGATTGAAGCAGTAAAAGATGAAATTGAGGGAGACCAGTGAGGAGGAGATTACAATAATTAAGATGGGGAATAATAAGGGAATGTACCAGAGTCTTAGGGGTATGTTTACTAAACCGTCTTAACGTAGCAGTGCGAAGTTATCGCGTGATACGTAACGCTATCGCGTGATAAATCATCGCACGATAACGTCTCCGATGGCGGCGAGGTACGCAGAGCAAGGAGAAAGGCACCCCAGAGGGTGGAATAAGGCTTCCCAGGGGCGGAGAGAAGAGGTCAATGGGCGGACAGTGGGCAGGGAGTGGATCCATGCACACTAATGCCGTGAAATAAAGCTCTGAAAATTAGAGGCAGTGAAAACCTCGCGCTAGGCACATTTGCAGGACAGAGAAACCATTTCAGTCAGCAATGTACAGCAAAGGCAGGGAAACCCAGAAAGTGATAGTAGTGATATATGTGCAGGAACCAAAAAGGCAAATAAACATAGAAAATGACCAGGACGATATATGAAATCCCAATAACCAAGCTGGCCAATAGTGATATTAATGATAAACATAAAGCAACACTACTGACAAAGCGTAAAAAGGAATATATCATGTTTGGAAGGGTCTATGCTCTGTCCCCCTAAAAAGTGAATGATCCCACATTGAAATAGCGGTGATCAGGGTTTTTGTCGTTTATATTGGGCAGGTTTGTTAAGGCGTGCACATATGCAGCAACAGCAGAGTGGGCACATAGGAAAGGGCAACTGTACTGATGCTGTAAATGGGATAAAGGGTGCTGCAGGCGGCACATGCTGTGGTCCAGCTGGGGCACAGCACGGACTAGGCAGATGCCTAGGTGGCACATAGGAATGCTGAAAATGTAAAGCAGCAAGACAGCAACTGACGAGGGTCCAACATGGGCATGAGTGTGTGTCCCACAGTGTCACAGGAGATATTACCCTGCATCTCCCCTAATCTTTCTACTTTTTGAAGGAGTAAACAACAAATTTACGCTTACCCGTTCCACTCCACTCATTATTTTGTAGACCTCTATCATATCTCCACTCAGCCATCTCTTTTTCAAGTTTAAGAGCCGTAACATTTTAAGCCTTTCCTCGTAGGGGTATCCTTTCAACCTCATTATCATTTTGGTCACCCTTCTTTGCACCTTTTCTAATTCTGCTATATCATTTTATAGATATGATGACCAGAATTGCACAAAGTATTCAAGGTGCGGTTGCACCATGGAACGATTCAGAGGCATTATAATATCCTTGGTTTTATTCTCCATTCCTTTCCTTATGATTCCTAGCATTCTATTTGTTTTATTGGCCACTGCTGAACACTGGGCAGAGGGATTCAATACAAAAAGCAGCAGGACCAGCATAAACGCCTGGGGTACTCCACTATTCATGTTTCTCCATTGAGAAACTTGGTCATTTAGTCCTTACTGTTTTCTGTCTTTCAGCCAGTTCCCAATCCACAATACTACACTGCCTTCTATCCCATAACTTTTTTAATTTTCTCAAGAGTCTCTAATGAGAGAGCTTCTCAAAGGCTTTCTGAAAACTGAGATATACTAGATCAACCAGCTTACCTTTATCTAATTGTTTATTCACAACTTCAAAAAAAATATAGCAGATTAGTGAGACAAGACTTTTCTTGGCTAAATCCATGTTGGCTCTGTTCCATTAAATCATGACTATCTATATGGTCAATAATTGTATTCTTTATGATGAGTTCATCAGTCTGTAGTTTCCTGAATCACCCCTGGAACTCTTTTTAAAAACTGGTACTATGTTTGTCACTTTCCAAACTACAGTTACTACAGATGATTATAATGATAGTTCAGAGATTACTAATAGTAGGTCTACAGTCTCATTTTTGAGTCCTTTCAACACCCTGGGAATTGCTGGAATTGCATCTTCCAGATTTATTGAGATTTGTTTCCATTCCTCTGGTACATCACCTTTAATATAATTTCTGGTATGGGTAAAGACGGAAACAAAGAATTCATTCAGTCTCTCCACTGTGGTCTTGTCCTCCCTTATTGACCCTAGGAATCATAAGGAAAGGAATGAGAATATAACCAAGGATATAATTATGCCTCTGTATTGCTCCATGTGACTGCATCTTGAACACTATATGCAGTTCTGGTAGCCATATCTAAAAATTAATATGGCAGAATTAGAAAAGGTACAGAGAAATGCAACAAAATGATGCTTTAACTTACTTAAGTTCTTTACATATCTGGATGTGGGCAATTATATCAACCCTACCGCTGATATAAGTGATCATTTCAAGATTTGACACAAGTATCTCACCAGTTATGAACCTTTTATAGATAAAGTATGTACATACTTTATTTTATAAAATAGGCATGAAATACCCATATTGCAATGCACATTAACTCTGTGGGAGTTTATAAAATTACCCTCATAGTACATTGCAAATAACACAGGTACACTAAAAATTCTTTTTTTTAAACTGCCTCTAATGTTTCGATTGATTTTTACGTTGTTTGGTGCGCTGAATCCAAATCTGGTAACCAATTTGCTCCATCACGTACAGATTTTTTGCTACATTGGGTTAGCAGTTTGAGGTGAACGTTTCAGATTGAGTGCGATCGAGATAAAGGTTTCTTGGATGAATTCTTTATACTAATTGTTTAGTAGTTATTCAAATAAGAATAAAGAAAATTGTAACAAGGCAGCACATAAGAATAGAGTAATGTCAACAAAACACACTGTGATGGTAGCAAAATTGTCTGCACTTAAAACAGCCACATACATGTGCACAAACATTGAGCATAGAAGAGCGAGGTTAGACACAAAACAAAGCAAAGAAATGTGCAAAAAATGTTGTACAGGTATGTATGTAAGAATAGAAAACGCAAACCACACCATTGCAATACATGAAGACAAACACCCGATGGTGTGAAAATAAAATTCTAATAAATGAGATCCGACACTGTGGTAATAACTAGCAAATTTTTATTTCAAAGTTTAGTAAAAACACGATATTTGTCAACACAGTTTAGATTTTAAAGTCATTCTTGGGTCAATCAATCTCCTGGTGGGCCCGTTTCTTCTTCCCCCGAATGCTTCTCTTGGTGCGCTGCTTGGTGTATTTTTCATCTGGGGTTTCCCGCAGCAGCAACCAGCAGAAATCAGCCATCATAGTGGTGTTCCATCTTCCTTGGTACCTTCTCTCTGCGTCCTTGATGTCCTGGTGAAACCTTTCACCTTGTTCTTCACTGTACGCCCCCAAGTTTTCGGGAAAGTAGTTCACATGGGAGTGCAAGAAATGGACTTTCAGGCTCATGTTACAGCCTTGTTCTTTGAAGGCATTGAGCATCCTGGCAACAATATCCTTATAGTTCTCATCCCGCCTGTTCCCCAAGAATTTGAGAACAACATCCTTGAAGGAATCCCAGGCTTCTTTTTCCTTCTCAGACATCGTTTCAGCGAATGCTCCATCTGAAATGAGTTTCCTTATATCAGGGCCAACAAACACTCCTTCCTTTAGCTTTGCTTCAGAAAGTCGGGGGAACTTTGAGCAAAGGTACCGAAAGCACTCACCATCTTTTGGAAGGGACTTGATGAATTGCTTAATGAGACCCAACTTAATGTGGAGAGGTGGTAATAGAATTTTATCACGAGGTACCAAGCTCTCATGAAGAACATTTTTCTCACCGGGTCTCAAATACTCCCGAATTGGCCAGTCTTTTTTCCCCCAGTGTAGGTCGCGGGCCCGGCTATCCCACAAGCAAAGGAAGCAGGGATATTTGGTGAAACCGGATTGCTGCCCTAATAGCATGGATAGAATTTTAAAGTCTCCACAAATCATCCACTTATGCTCATCATAACGAATCTTCTGAAGAATCAGGGCCAAATTCTCGTATTTTTCTTGGAGAATAACAGAGTGAGCAATAGGAACTGAAGCAAATGTGTTGCCATTATGAAGAAGAACACCTTTTATGCTGTCTTTTGACGAATCAATGAACAGCCGCCATTCAGCAGGATCATACTTGAGTTTAAACTTTTCCATCATTCCGTATATATCGTTGCAAAATACCAAATCTTCCTCTTTGCTGAAATACTTCAAAAATTGTGTCTCGCGGTTGCGGTACCAATAAAAAGTTGTTTCTGGTGACAATAGATTTTTCTGTTTAAGCCGAGAACCTAGCAGTTGGGCAGCATCTTTTGGGAGTCCTAAATCCCGGACTAAATCATTCAATTCAGCTTAAGAGAAAAGTTCAGGTTTCGGATCTGGTTCAGTTTCAAACTCGGAAGTACTGGACTCATCGGGAAAAGCCATCTGATGAGTCTCATCATGATCAGAACCGTCCACACAAGTATGATCCAAAGATTTTGGTGGTTCAGGCACAGGTACTTCGTTGCTATGAGGCATAGGCCTAATTGCCGAGGGAAGGTTGGGGTAACTTATTACGTTCTTATTTTTTAAGTTGTATCCCTTCACAATGCAAGAGCAAAAATAGCAGTCACTGCTGTGGTCTCTTTGTTCACGCCACATCATAAGTATTCCGAAACGAAATGCTTGTTTTTTACCTTTCATCCATAAGCGTAGATCTTCCTCACATGTCTTGCACACTTTGTGAGGAGCCCACGGTTTGTCTTGATCGCCTAACTTCAAACCGAAATAGGCGAAATATACTTTTTTAATAAATGCAGAAATGTTCCTCTGCCGCTTTTTCACGGTATATTCCCCACAAATAAAACAAAAACTGTCCGGAGAGTTGACGCAACCTCTGGCTCTGTGAGCCATCACAAATACACAGCACTGCAAACTACAACTGTAGTGAACCACTTCGGAATAAAGCTGGATTACGACTGAGCAAACAAAAGGTAATAATGAACTTGCAAGAAACTGAAATTTGACAGGAACGTTCATGTCGCAACCACCGTGTTTGAGCGAGCGAACGAGGCGAGGCGAACAGGAAAGAACATGCGCCAGCGCGAGTACTGGATTTAGCCCCCCGCCTCCCAATTGTCCTGTTAATGTATAAAATGAATACAAAACACTCTAAAATATCATGAGGGAGTGTTTCTAGTTAGTTAACCATTACAACCTCTATTTTGGGCCAAGAAAATAAACTGCAGTCGGCTAAAAAGAAATTATGTGAACATTCCTTATATGGGTAAGAAATCTAATTTTGCAAGAAAACGTGACGTGATGGAACATTTTGGCTATTTTTCCTGGATTCAGCACCCCAAAATCTATAGGAATCAGTTGCAAAACTGGAGGCAGTTTTTTGGTAATGTACCTGTGTAATCAATCATACTAAGGGGTATGCTTACTACACTGCCTTAATGTGCGCCCGGCAATGTTATCGGGCGATAAGGTACCTTATCGCCCGATGAAGGTGCGTTACCGGGCGATAAGGTACCTTAGCACGCGATAACGCGCGCAGCGGTGCAAATGAGCGCTGAAGGTTGAGAAAGGCTCCAGAAGGGCGGAGGAAGGCTCCTCAGGGGCAGAGAGAGAGGGTCAATGGGTGGAGAGTGGGAGGGGAGAAGCTCCCTGCACACTAACGCTATGGATTCCGGGGCTGAAAACTAACGCCAGTGAAACCCTGGTGTTAGAGCAGATTTAAAGGGAAAAGAAACCATTTCCGTCAGCAATGTACAGCAAAACCAGGGAAACCTACAAAAAGTGAGAAGTGTGATACTTGTGCACGGAACAAAAGGGCAAATAAACATTGAAAATGACCAGAAGAAAATGTAAAAAAAGCATAACCAAGCTGGGCAATAGTGATATTAATGGGAAACATCCAAAAACACTACCAAAAAAACTCCATAAAAAAGATATGAATTTTGGAAGGGTCTATGCTCTGTCCCCATACAAGGTGAATGATCCCACAGTGAAATTGCGCTGATCAGGGTTTTCCCTCTCCATTGGACAGGTTTCCTATGGCATGTACATGTTCCACAACAGCAGGGCGGGCATTTTGGAACGGGCAACTGGACAGATGCTGGAAAAGGGGACACAGAGGGCTGCAGGCGGCACATCCTGTGGTGCAGCTGGGCCACAGTGCGGACTAGGGTGATGCCTAGGTGGCCAATAGGAATGCTGAAACAGTAGAGCAGCCAGACAGCAACTGATGAGGGCCCAACATGGGCACAAGTGTGTTTCCCACAGTGTCACAGGGGATAGTTCCCAGCAGGTACCCCTAAGAGCACAGAACATTGGCAGGCGGTGCTGGGGGGAAGCGTGGACAGCTATGCAGGCACCCCTACCCCAGAAACCACACCATAGGCAGCTGCCTACCCGCACACTGGAAGGCCTGAGACTGCGCACCACCGGCAGAAGGGCATGTCAGCATGGTGACAGAGATATACTGGTGGTGGAGGGGGCAGTGGCAACTGCCCAGAGCA